>CM076678.1:133112301-133712301 GCA_038501925.1 Xenopus petersii | reverse complement strand
AACAAAATGATTCAGCCGTTTCTATAAATGCTATAGGGGTATGTAGATATACTCCATTCCCCCTCTGCGATCTGAAAACACATCCACTGGCTATATTCCTGCTGCGGTTATTCAGCTAAAGGGCTACAATTTTAAATATGAATAATGAACTGTTGCCGGCCTGGTATCACATAGAGATCTAATCTGTCCATGCCTTCCAGCCTTCTTATCTTGTTGTCAATCACTGGGTAAGCAAAGTGGCCTTATTAGCTCAATCTCCCTTTCATTATTTGCAAGACTGTCTACTGTGATCATTTTGTAATATGCTGGGCCATCTCCATCACAACTTCTCCCGTACCCTTGGCATTCATTACTACCTAACACCAGAATTCCCGGGAAATGTCCTCATCATTACTTACAGCACATGACACCTTTCAGATCTATAAGAAGTGGGCATACAGTATGTCATTATTAGCATATCTGAGCTCCTTATATCCATTATATAACATGTCCCCTTGTATATTCTCAGTAACAACCCCGTGGCTTTAGTCAAACTCCATGCTTCACGACTGTGTTGACAAGATCTATGATATCATATCACGCACAAAGATCAACCATTGACGCAAAAGAAATAGGTTGCCGCTCAGAGGAATCATTATTAATAATGTGCTTGGAAATATAAAGACACTGCAGAATTTAAGCCTTAGGCTTCTCATGTGGCCATTGAAAATGTATTGTTGTGTAGGGAACGGGCAATTTTCTCCCATACTGTGCTTTTCTCTCTGTCTTTCGTTCCTTTATACATATTTCCTTTGCATTTAGGATAATGTACAATGTGGCCACCTATGGATTAAACTTTTGTCATTGATATTCGCCAATCATTAATTGCCAGAGCTGAGGGCATATTTGCGTTCACAATGAAAACAAATTAACAACTGCTTCCCGGGGGTTACTGCACTGGTATCTGTTATCTAGAATGCTCGGGACCGAGGGTTTTCCAGATACAGGATAATTCTGTAATTTGGATCGCCCTACTTAAAATTGACTAAAAAAATCATTTAAACATAAAATAAATCTAACAGAATTGTTTGGCCTCCAATAGGGATTAATTATATGGTAGTTTGGATTGAGGCACTGTTTTATTAGAACAGAAAAAAAGAAAATTACTTTTAAAAATGTGAATTATTCAATTCAGATGGATGTCTATGGGAAATGGTATTCTCATAATTTAGAACTGGAAGGATCCCATACCAGTTGCTCAGGTTGCCCAGTGTTGGTACTGACTCATGCACCAATATAAATAGGTGCTATATTTGTTCTAGTGATGTGCGAGTCGAGTTTCCCTCAACCCACACCCAATCCTAACCCGCCCCCTCCCAACACAAATCTGGTCCAGCCAGCTCCGTCCCCCTATTTATAGACCCGTGCCCAACCCTCCCCGAGGTGAAGTCACGAAAGGGGCGGGGCAAGCACAATTCTATAAATTCAGGGAACGGAAGCTGGAAGCCAGCAGTGTGAGGTCGCAGGCGGAGACAGTGGAAGGGAGAGTACGGCTGTAGCCGTCCTGAAACTTCCAGACCCGATGGTTTCTGGCCGGCACCGCACATCACTAATTTGTACATATGGGTTGCTCCTTGCATATCACATTTCCCAACCTTTCTACCACCCCCATCAAATAGATGTGCTTTCTTTAAATATAGCGCATAGGTATGGGATCCATTATCTGGAACTCCTTATCCAGAAAGCTCCGAATTACTGAATGGCCGTCTCTCATAAACTCCATTTTATCCCAACAATTCAAAGTTTTAAAAATGATTTCCTGTTTCTCTGATACTAAAACAATACTTTGTACTTGATCCAAACTAAGATGTAATTAATCCTTATTGGAAACCAAACCAGCCTATTGGGGTTATTCAATGTTTAAACAATTTTCAAATAGACTTAAGGTATGAATATTTAAATTACATAACTATCCATTATCTGGAAGACCCCAGTTGCCGAGTATTGTGGATAACAGATCCCATACTTGTTTATACATTTCTAAAGCTTTCTTGAGCTTTCTGTGCACACAAGGCGGCAAATTCACTAAAGGACGAAAGTGCCTAACGCTAGCGTCAATTCGCTAGCGTAGTAACGGACACTGGCGTAAATTCGCTAGTGTTACTTCGCACCCTTACGCCTGGCGAATTTGCGCAATGGACGTAACTACGCAAATTCACTGACGCGCGCATTTTTCTGAACGCTACCTTTTACGCTAGACTTCCTTCACCACCTCAGACCAGGCGAAGTGCAATACAGTAGATAGGGATTGCTTCAAAAAAAGTCCCAAAAAATGCTGGCGTTTTTTCTTTTTTTATGGGTGATAGGCTGAAAAAGATTGAAATTTTTTTGCGGGCTCCCCTCCTTCCCCCCTACATTTCCTAACTCATGGCACCTTAACTATACAGTGGGCACATGTGTAGGGCAAAATAAAAATTTTATTTGATGTTTTGAAGATTTCCCAGGCTTGTGTAGTGCTGCTACGTATACTTCCATTGTAAATTCAATTTGGCGTTGTATGCAAATTATGCATCGCTAGCGTAACTTCGCTGGTGAATTAACGCTAGTGCAACTTCACAACCTTTCGTTTCCCCTCAGCGCAACTTTGGATTTTAGTGAATTTGCGTAGCACTGCAAAAACTGCCTGGCGAAGTGCGGCGAATCGGACGCTGGCGCAACTACGAATCTTAGTGAATTTGCCCCTATGGCTTTTAGTGTATAACCATAAGTCGAAAGGTCTCTGAAAATGCTCATGCACATGCATAAAGAACTGGATCATGCTAGTAGGAGCTTAGCAATGGCTCATCTTCTACCCAGGCTTGCATTCCAAGTTGTATATAGCAGGGTTCTAAAACAGGTTCAATTTTAGACACATTTTATTGACTTAAAAGGCAATCCCCATGAAAGAAAGCTTGTGCATGCTCAGAAGCAGGGAGATCACGAGGTTATAAACAAAAGGAAGAACAAGGCAGAAATCATCGCTGTGAAGCTAAATCTGTACTTGACTCCCTGTGATGACCTGTGCAAATTGCACACCCTTAGGACGTTACAATGAATGATAGACTCTATAGCAGCATCCTTTTATTATTTGAAATACAAATAATGCTTATTTTCCCTTGCCTTTTAAGGAGGAAAATTTTGTTTAGATGTTATTTTTTCCTATAGCCTTTGTATAGCTAGCTTGAAGTGGCATTGTGACACTACTAGGGATGTTTTTGCATAACAAAAAAAAAAAAAAATACAGACAAACACAATTCAATTTAATTTTTTTTTTAATGTTTTAACACCAGAAAAAAAAACCTCCGAAAACCACCAATATCATTAAATTTTTTCCATGTGTTCTATTTTACTGGGGTTTTTTGCACCGGAAAAAAAAAACTGCAAACTGAAATATCCAGTTGTGCTCATCACTAGAAACTATGGTTATTGGCATAACTGCCCAGGAGCATGCGATCTTGAGATCCAGTGGGAAATTACTGTCTGCCCCATAATTGTTAAAATAAATGACCATAAGAAGACTATCACAAAGCCCTAGTGCAATATCATTTTAGTACCACTATATTACTGCCACAAATTCATTCATTTATTATTATATAATAGGGTTTTTAGACCGGCCCCTATTTCTGATTTTGTCAGATTCGTTTCATCAGGTATGGTACCTATGGATTGAAGAAAAACTGATGTCATTCCAATATTTAAAAAGGGATTACGATCTCAGCCTGGCAATTATAGGCCTGTATGTTTGACATCTGTGGTGGGCAAATTATTTGAAGGCTTGTTAAGGGATCACATTCAAAATGTTGTCCTAGTGAGTGGCTTTTTGAGCAGCAATCAGCATGGCTTTATGAAGTACAGGTCATGTCAGACAAATTGAATTGCTTTTTATGATGAGGTAAGTAAGATGCTGGACAGTGGGGGCAGTAGATGTGATCTATTTTGCAAAAGTGTTTGATACTGTGCCCAACACATGACTGCTTTCTAAACTAAGGTCTGTTGGGCGTAAAGGGGAAGGAAAAACCCTCCCGCCCTCCCGTGTGTTGCCCACCCTCCCTCCTCCCCCTTGGCCTACCCGTCCCGCTGGGCAAATGCCCCTAACTTGTTACTTACCCTTCTGCGCAGGTCCAGGGAGTTCACAGACGACATCTTCTTCCACGCGATCTTCTTCCTGTTTTGACCGGCGCATGCGCAGTAGGAGCATTTCGCCGGTACGATCTACTGCGCATGCGCCAAAAGTACTTCGTGACTTTTGGCGCATGCGCAGTAGATCCGTACCAGCGAAATGCTCCTACTGCGCATGCGCCAAAACGCTGTTCAAAGCAAGAAGAAAATCGCGTGGAAGAAGATGTCGTCTGTGAACTCCCTGGACTGGACCTGCGCAGAAGGGTAAGTAACAGGTTAGAGGAATTTGCCCAGCGGGACGGGTAGGCCAAGGGGGAGGAGCGAGGGTGGGCAACATACGGGAGGGGGGGTTTGCGCCAACTAGGTTTCCTTCCCCTTTAATAAAGTAATTTGCACATGAATAGGAAACTGGCTACAGGATCGGGTACAGAGGGTGATTTTTAATGGAACATTCTCTATTTGGAGTAAGGTTCTTAGTGGGGTCCCTCAGGGCTCGGTATTGGGTCCACTTTTATTTAACTTGTTCATTAATGACTTAGAGGAGGGTGTTGTAAGTAATGTATCAGTGTTTGCAGATGACACAAAACTATCCAGCCCTATTAATTCAATCCAGGATGTGGCCTCCTTACAACACAATCTTGACAAACTGGGCAGCTAAGTGGCAGATACAATTCAATGTTGATAAATGTAAAGTCATGCACCTGGGATGTAAAAATATCCAAGCCACTTATACCCTTAATGGGACTGCACTAGGCAAATTCATTATGGAAAATGACCTTGGAGTCCTTGTAGATAATAAACTTGGCTCTAGCAAGCAATGCCAGTCAGCAGCATCAAGGGCAAATAAGGTCTTGAGCTGTATTAAAAGGGCATAGAGTCACGGGAGGAGGGGGTCATTCTTCCACTGTATAGATCACCTGTAAGGCCCCATATAGAATATGCCGTACAGTTTTGGTCTCCATCACTCAAACAGGACATTATTGTATTAGAGAGGGTACAGAGAAGGGCAACTAAGCTGGTAAAATGTATTGAAAATCTTAGCTATGAGGAAAGACTGGCCAAATTGGGGTTGTTTACGCTGAGAAGAAGCGCTTAAGGGGTGATATGATAAGTATATATAAATATATAAGGGGATCATATAATAATCACTCTAATGCTTTATTTACCAGTAGGTCTTTCCAGCTGACACAAGGTCACCCATTCAGATTAGAAGAAAAAAGGTTCTGCCTAAATATTTGGAAGGGTGTTTATTACAGTTAGGACCGTGAAGATGTGGAATTCTCTCCCTGAATCAGTGGTACAGGCTGATACATTAGATAGCTTTAAGAAGGGGTTGGATGGCTTTTTAGCAAATTAGGGAATACAGGGTTATGGGAGATATCTCATAGTACAAGTTGATCCAGGGACTAGTCCGATTGCCGTTTTGGAGTCAGGAAGGAATTTTTATCCCCTCTGAGGCAAATTGGAGAGGCTTCAGATGGGGTTTTTTTTGCCTTCCTCTGGATCAACTGGCAGATTAAAAAAAAGTTAAAAAGTTGAACTTGATGGACGCAGGGTCAGATTTACATGCAACCTGGTTTGGAGAGTGACCATTAAATCCATTATCACTGTATTGATGTGAAGCTTTAAAGTATTAATGTACAAAATATCTGAAATTACTTCTTAAATATTCAACATGTGTTTGAGTTTACGGCACCTTTAATGGCAATATGCCAGTATCAGGAATACGGAGAAAAGACTAATGCTGGGGGCTGTAAGGAGAGGTGGAAATGTTACTGACATATTACTCCTGACAGCATCAAGCTGGAGGTGACAGAGATAAGTGGGGCAAGAATAAAATAGGATAAAAGCAGTCTTTTTCTATTCTGTTTTGATTTAGAAATACACAGCCTAAATGTATTCATCTGTGGACCGGGAGCATTAAATCAGTTGAGGGGGGGGGGTGTAGTTATACACAGGGACTCGAGGGAAACGAGGGATGAATAGATAAGAACATTCTGGATCTGCAGGACTCTATGGCACAGGATCTTCACAATATCAAATATGGCACCACTGGTGAGTCAACAATATTTCCATTTTAAAATACAGATGACAAGATAAAACAAAGTTATCTGACTAAGTACATAATAAATGATTGCTATAAAAAAATAAATTACATGCTAAGACTGGGTAGAAGTAATGGCTAAACTTGTACAATTAGGTATATTTAAATGTTAAATGTTAAACGTTTGGGGGCACATTTACTTAGCTCGAGTGAAGGAATAGAATAAAAAATACTTCAAATTTCGAAGTGTTTTTTTGACTACTTCGACGATCAAATTGGCAACTTCGACTTGAACTAAAAATCTTTCGACTATTCGACCATTCGATACTCGAAGTACTGTCTCTTTAAAAAAAACTTTGACCACCTACTTCGCCACCTAAAACCTACCGAGCACCAATGTTAGCCTATGGGGAAGGTCCACATAGGCTTTCTAAGTAATTTCTGATTGAAGGAAAATCGTTCGATCGATGGATTAAAATCCTTCGAATCGTTCGATTTTTCCTTTGACCATACTATTGAAGGAAATGCGGTAAATCCTTCGACTTCAATATACAAAGTCGAATATTTCTTTTTTCTCTGTAATAATAAAACAATACATTGTACAATCTCAAAATTAAGATATAATTAATCCTTATTGGAAGTAAAACCAGCTTATTTGGGTTTATTTGATGCTTACATGATTGAAGATCCAAATTACAGAAAGATCCAATTTTTGGAAAACCCAGGTTCCGAGCATTCTGGATAACAGGTCACATACCTGTAAAATGAATATCTAAATGAATCTAAATTACAAGAAGGTCATCTCCCATAGACTCCATTTTACTCAAATAATTCACATTATGTAATAATAAAACAATACCTTGTACTTGATCCCAACTACTTGGGTTTAAAAGGCATGTAAGGTCTAAAATAGAATAAGGCTAGAAATGCTGTATTTTGTATACTAAATATAAACATGAACTAAATGCACCACAAGCCCAATCAAACAAATAATTTTTGCTTTCAAAGTTGGCTACAGGGGGTCACCATCTTGTAACTTTGTTAAACATCTTTGCAAGACTAAGACTGTGCACATGCTCAGTGTGGTCTGGGCTGCTTAGGAATCGTCATAAACAAAGCTGCTTGAGTTCTGCATGGCTGGGAAGTAAGGCGGGGGCTCCCCCTGCTGTTCATAAATATGATTGTTTCCCTGCTCAGCAGTTAGGGACCATCTGACAATTCCTATCCACAGCAGTAAATGAAGGGACAATTTCACTGCATACAGTCAGGTTTCCTATAAAAACGGTACACATTTTTTAATTAAAGTATATTGGAGAAAGGTTTCTTTTTATTAAAGAAAGTAAAAATGGGATTTTATTTTTTGCCTTTACATGCCATTTAATTAATGTTTAAATTTTTTTTAGTAGAATGTAGGGATGGGGATCCAAATGATGAGAAAGATCCCTTATCAAGAAAACCCCATGTCGTGAGTATTATGTATAAAAGGTCCCAAACCTCTATAATCACCCTGAAAGGGGTGGAGAACGGGTCTGGCCTGGGTATCAGATAGGCCATCCACAATTTTTCTTTCCCAGGAAAGATAGAAATATTTTAGGCACAGCATTGCTCCTCTCTGAATATAACTGTTGCTCTCTGAGGCCAAAACAATCTTATACATGCATGCACACCCTAAAGCCTGCTCTGAATTAGAACTGTATGCCAAATAAGAAGTAATCAAAGGTGTGTTACTTGCAGGAGATGCAGTTTGCACGGCTCAAGAAGGGAGATAACAGTGACCTGTAATAAGCGCAGGGGCCCAAGCAAAAAGCTCAGCAGCTGCTTAACAACAAAGCCTCCTGTTTGTGGTACATTATACCAGTTGTCACTCACAGCCGCCGCTCTGTACACACATTAGGATATTGCTCTATAATAAACTAAATGATGGTCGTGGCAGGCCCAGTAATTGTTATGGAATGTAAACAGCATGATAAGGGGAGTTTTCCGCATGCTTTCTATTAGCAGGGCATGGCCATTATATTGCTTTAGTCATTGCAGGTAGTTAACAACAAATCCTTACTATAGCACAATAACAGTCATTTAGATCCAGCATTAACCACTTCTGTTCTATAAAGAAGAGATGGTTTTATAGGCTTAGAGTAGGAAAGAAAAGGGTATTCACCCTTGGCCTCCAGCATCACAGGGGCTGTTGTTGCTACATGGATAATATACTGTATCCTAATTGTTAGATCTGCATCAAGGATGTCCAACTTGTAGCTCTCCAGCTGTTGACGACCCCTCTATACCTCAGGAGAGGCCCAAATCATGGACCCTACAAGGGGCAGGATGTGTCTGAAAGTGGACTCAATGGATCTGGAGGATCCTGTTTGTTAAAGAACCTTAGTAGGACAATCACGCATCACTCATGCAGTGGAGGTATAACATATATGGGTTTAGAAGGTATAATTCACAATGCCAAATTATATACCAACATGATAAAACTCAGATGCTGTTTCACACATAATCCTTCTCATAAATACACAACCTGGTCAGCAACACAAACACTTGTGTCTTCCCATGTGGAGGAAAATATTTTGCCACAGATATACTCTTAGATACGTCTAGCATAATTGTGTTTATTATAAGTATAGTGGCATAGATTTATGATATCACCCATTATGAGAAAACTAAGCTACATGGATCTGTTTATGTTCTTCTGCCGTGATATTTCTGTATGTATTTGTAATGCAACCACTGCAGTTAATAGGGTATGAATTAGGACACCGTGAATACTACACCAGGGTTACCCAACCTTTAGCACTCCAACTGCTGCAGAAATACAAGTTATAGCATCCCTAACAAATGAGATGAGGAGTACATGTTGGCATTGATATTTATTTAGCAGAATACTGCCTATCCTTGTACTATACTCTAATATAGCATCTGCTTATGCATATCCAATAATGTTCTATGCCAAATTAATAACTGATTCTAATTATGCTTTTTTATAATTTTCCTTTCATTATTGCTAGCCGTGAACTGTCCTTGATTCCAGTAAAACATATATTTTTTTTTTTTGTCCAAAGTCCTTGGAACTAGATCCAGTTATTGAATAGTGAAATACATTTGATGAACCAGAACTGAGCTTTTATGACAGCAATCTATCAAAGCTTTTTGACATTGTGCATAGCTATCCTCTATTTCATAGTTGGCGTGTTTTCGTTTATCAAGCGCCTGCCCTATTAGCCCCACAGTTTCAGTCTTGCAACCAAAATACATTTGCAGAGAGTGTGCAAAAGAACAGCCCTTTTAAAAAGGAAAATTATTGAACGAGAGAGGGAGGGGGAGAATGAAGTAGGGGAGAATGTAAGTAGGACATTTTTAGGCAGACGTCAGACATAAAGTGACAGCAAAGAGAACAGTGGAAGGAGAAGAGAATGGCACAAGAAGAGGAGAGAGAAAACAGAGAAGAAAGGGACCATAAAAGGAATAGAGAACATAAGGAAGATGATATGAGTGACACAAGGTTTGGCAAAAAGGATAAGAAAGAAAAAAATTGCATGAAGAAAATTGAAAGCGAGAGAATAAGCAGCAAAAGCCAGCATAAGGGTAAATTGTCAGACCAGAAGGTAAAGATTGAGTAGGCCTGGAGGTTAACTGATGTAGTATCTCAAGCTAGAGAACCTGGTTTGTTCCTTGAGGCAACTCCTTGTGACCCTGGACAAGCCACTTGATCCCCTTGTATCCCAGTGTGACTATCACAGCTGTCTTTATTGCTATAAACTGCCTTGAGTCTCATGAGAGAAAAATGCTATACAAATAACTCCCCTTTCCTAAAAGAGTTCCTCTATCAACATTGAGTTGAAATCCTTTATTCACTGTGATTATTATTTTTCCCATCTATTTGTTTTCTGCCAGAATCTAATTAGCGGCACTTACATTGTGTTACAGCATCACAATAGTCTTTTAAGTAGAGCACTGCTTTTGTAGAGCAAGGATTCTACATTGGAACACATGCATTTCATTAAATTGTTTCTTATATTTTGAATACAATGATGATCATTTTGTGGTTTGAATACATTTAGTTTAGTAGTCTTGTAACTGTACTTACTTCAGTTCAAGCTTTTTAAAGGAGAAGAAAACCCCCTACTGATAAAAGCTCCCCATTTGCCACTCTCCACTGCCCCCCTTCCCTGCTTTCTCTCTACATAGTGTTTTATTAGGAGAGTGACCCGGGCAGAAATACAGACCTATATATACAGAGTAGCACAGCGGAGATCAGAGGCGCCATGTTCGGTAGCTTCAGATACTTTGTGATGTGAGCCCCAAGCTTTTGGCACATAGACAGTTGGAGCTGCAAAGCTCCATAAATTACCAAAGTTAAAAAAGAGGATCCAGAAGATAAAGTTACATCATCATGCTTGAAAATTCTAAATAAAAGGACGCCAAAGACCTGGGTTCAATGCCTGAATTTAGGTTCAACTCCTGTCTGTTCCTGGGTGCTCTACACTTCTTTTTCCTGGATCCTGACCTTCATACTTTGACTCCTGACTTCGCTTATTGCTGCCTGCCCTGCTTTTTTTGCCTGGATATAACTACAAACTTTATTTAACAATTCAGATAACACAAACTGGACTTTCTGCAAACAGCCCCCTCCTTGGTCCCGATGCCTACCATAGAGCCACAAGGGCCCATACACAGAGCACTTGTGCCTGTACCATTGGCTGGTTCAAGCCCGATTCTAAGAGTGCAAAGAGGATCCAATAAGCATATTTAGATAACTGTAACTGTAGTTGTCTTATTTACAGTTTTTGTAACTGGTGCACAAAAAAAGATTAGGGGCCACATTTTCCTATTGCTAGCTGTAATAAGGCAATGTAGGATTCACATTTTCATTCTGCACAGTTCTGCTCCCATACTGTAATATAAGGGTAAGTGCAAGCTCTGCTTGCAGAAAACATCATCTAATTTACAGGCCTTGCCTTTTAAAAACTAATAGAAATGAAAACTGTTGTCATTAGGTATGTAGTTCTTGGCTTATAGAGGGCATATTAGTTATTGGTTCAGCTTTTGTTTCCAAAAGATCCTCACCCAAGTTCATTGAATGTGCCCACCTATACCTGTACTGGGCCCTGTCACCTAAACTCACCTGCAGTGCTTGGGAATGTGAAGCAGTAAGGTGCAATGATAGATAGGGTGATTATTTCATGAAAATGGGTGCACAAGGCAATACATATTTCATTATGTCTGCATTAATACCATTTGTTTCTTCCATTTCACCAGAAGAGATTGGGAGTTGAATTTGAGACTAACGTATCACATGAAGCTGTGTCATGACATATGACCTTTAAAGTCTCAAATTGATTTTCAGTGTGTGTGCGCGAGCCCATGATTTCTCAAGCCCAAACCCCTTAGCTATGAAACTTATGTGGCTTGTTATAAGTTGTGGGCGAAGTGTGTGGATACAGTTGAGGAGTCCATCTATGCACATATAAATTAAATACAGCCAGAGCAGATTTGAGTGTAACATCATTAGAGCAAGTCGACATGTCATAGAACATTTCACACTTAAAGGGGCACTATACCCCGAAATGCTCCTGCTCGACACAGTTCTGTTTTAGTTCTGCTATTCTTGCTGTTTGAAAATGATTACCCATCATTTGTACTGAAATGAGGCAAATTGACATCAGACAGCTTACCTTGGTTACGAGTAGTGATGGGCGAATTAGCGAAACGGCACGGGCGTCTCGTTATTGACGCCGGCGCCCGTTTTTGACGCCGGTGCCCATTTTTTGACGCCGGCGTCCGTTTTTTCAGAAAACTTTTTTGGACGCCGCAAATTTTTGCCACGCATTTTCGCGGGCGTTTTGCGAATTTATTCGCTGGCGGCGAATCGTGCAAATTCGCCGCAAATTCGCGCCTGCCGAATAAATTCGCCCATCACTGGTCACGAGGCCACTCCCCTTCTGCTTTTACCTTGAAAATTAATGGAGGATTACAGAAATGAGCAAGGAAAGCTGTGGTCTGATAGCATAGGAACAATGATATCTTTATCTAAACTTAAACTGCATGTAGTTAGACTTAACAGTGTCTAGTCAAAATGAAGTAAGAAGAAAATAATGATACAAGAAAATCCTAATAATTTTACAAGCTGAATCATTTTTTATTTTATTATATGATATCAATTATATTTTTATATTAACACATTAGGGGTCATTTATGATCACAAGTGCAGTGAGCAAAGTACAATTAAATATAATTTCAGCATTAATTAAACCCACTAGTATTGTTTTGCCTCCAATAAAGATTAATTATATCTTAGTGCTATGAAGGTGCTGTTTTTTTTTATTACAGGGAAATGGAAATAATTTTTAAAAATAAGAATTTGATTAAAATGGAGTCAACGGGAGATGGACTTCCCATAATTCAGAACTTTTCTGGATAATAGGTTTCTGGAAAATGGATCCCAACCCTGTATATCCAATGTGAAACACTGATATCAAGATCAGTCATTGCAGCTCTTGGACCAGTGGTTCACTAGCTAACAGTCCATAGATTTTACGTCTGTAGATATTCATCAATAGCTAAATGCTAGATGCCTTCAAGGACTTAAGATGGCCATCACTGGTTAAAAACATATGTCTTTCTGCACTAATTGCTAAATCAGCTTTTGTTAGTGGGTCATCAGTGAGTAATTTAATTAGTCACACTTTTCATGAATGACCTTAAGAAAATGATCTGAAAACCAAAAACCTTGTAATTTAACTGCAACTTCCAGGATCCCATCACCAGCTGAAGGCTAGTCCTCTTTGGGTTTCGGACATGTATACAGGGATTAGGGCTCTTGAGATTTTCTGAAGTGTCTTTCATTGTTCTTAGGTTTTTGATGTGTTGGCTGGAATGTAGACTAAAGTGATTTGACTGATTTGCCAGTTCTTCTTTCCTACCATGTAGAGACTAAAATGATTGGTTGTGGAGATTAACTGGTCATTATTTCCATCCTCTGGGGTTTAAGACTTGTATGCAGGGAGGAAATCTGATGTTATTCCAGAGATTTAGTAATTTATTTTACCTACCTCATAGGTTTCACGCTCATAATCAAGGACAAGTGACTGTGCAAATTTGTGATTCTGTTTTTTTACCCCTTGGTTTAGAGGATTTTGCATAAGTAAACCATCTGTTGTCCTCAGGATCTTCAAGGCTTCATCCCTGCTGCCCTTAAGAGGTTGGAGTTGTAAACCAATTCTGAGATATACGAGCCACACTGTACTCCTTACATGAGAAGTGTTAAAATGAACACACACATATATATACATATATACACAAGGCCTCTGAAACCCACCCAAGGGTGTTCAGTCCAAAAGTTTGGTAACCCTTAATCTAGTGATACAGTATATGAATATGAAGGCAAAATAAGGCAGTACAGGTATAGGTCCTGTTATTCAGAATGCTCGGGACCTGGGGTTTTCCGGATAATGGATTTTTCCGTAATTTGGATCTTGATACCTAGAAAATCATGTAAACATTAAAAAAAAAAACAATGAGCTGGTTTTGCTTCCAATAAGGATTAATTATATCTTAGTTGGGATCAAGAACAAGCAACTGTTTTATAGTACAGAGGAAATAATTTGTAAAAAGTGTGGATTATTTGGATAAAATGGAGTCTATGGGAGACAGCCATTCCGTAATTCAGAGCTTTCTGGATAATGTGTTTTTCGGATAACGGATCCTATACCTGTATTGTCAATTGTGGAAATTTAGTTGGTTGGCTTTACAAAAGAGCTGTGCTGCCTTCTAACAAAGGAAGTGATTTGTTTTTTTTTAATTTTTAATTTTAAAAACATTATGTACTTTATGAGGGTTATTTATTAAAGTCTAAATGCTAAAAAAAAATTGAAAAAAAGTTTTTTTACTATGAAATCCGAATTTTTAGTGGCAGAAAAATTTGTGTTTTTCACAATTGTATCGAGTTTTTCCCTAATCAGATTAAGAATAAATAAGGTCAAATCATGGACTCTAATGGACTATTTTAAAATAAAATAGAAAAATGTGGATTTTGATAAATAATCGACTTTTTTAAATGTCTCTACATGGAGGAGGTAAAAAAAGTATGGCGAAGTGTGGTTGAAGATCAACAACTAGTGATGAGCAAATCTGCAAATTTCGCAAAACTTCTGAAAAATTTCTGAAACAGTGATATATTTGTGAAGTAATTAAAGTCTATGGTGACTTTTTTGTCTCATCAACTTTTTCGTCTCTGCAACTTTTTTGCAACAAAATATATTATAGTCTATGGGTGACTTTTTATCTCACTCCATTTGCATTAAAGTCAGTGGGGCGTTTTTTTTTCACTCCAAATGCATTCAAAATTAAAGGGGCTTTTTTCTCAAGTTTTTTCTCTCTCTAAATGCATTAAAATAAATGGGTGGGGGTGGGTTTGCTCTGCGAAAAAAAAATTATGCAGTTGGTTTTGCAAATAAATCCACTGATTGTGAAAAACGTAATTGTGCCACGAATCTATGCGTGACAAAAACAAAAGCTCATCACTATCAACAACATATGAAGGGTCGAAGATTGTTAAGGCTTTGTATTTTGGCGGCTTGTTGGTAAATACAGAGTTATTTTAATTTTAATACAGACTCTGTCCACAGAAAACCCAGAGAAGCTCATTCTGTCATCTTGATTTTAATAAAAGCAGACTTTATTGTAATCTCCCTTTATAGTTGCTTTTCCTTAGCCAATCTTTGTTTTTAGTCAAAATATACTTCTGTAAGGGTAATTATGGCTTACAGAATAATTAAAATACAATCCACTAAGGGCGATTGATGCTGACACGCAGTTGCTCAGTGGCAATACTTTACAGATGACTGCGTTTTGTTTGAGATTAACGTTATCCTCCAGTGTGTGGTGTTTAGCTGAACCCTGTGAACATTAAGTAATGGACAATAAGGAGTCAGGACATAAGTCACACTGGTAAAACTTTGTACCAGTCCAATAATCTACAACAACCAATCGTCAGTTAGCTTTTACTGTTCTACTCTAATTAGATTTGCAAAATCAAACAGATTGGATACTAAAGGTTAATGTTTACTGTATTTACTGTAAAATGTAATTTTTTCAGAGCAATGTGACTTTCACACTGGAGAATACTGGTTCTTTACACTCAGACTGTGTAGTATTCATGGTACAGGTATGGGATCCAATATCTGGAAACCCATTATCCAAATTATGGGAAGGCCATCTCCCATAGACTTCCTTATATCCAAATAACTAACATTTTTAAAAATGATTTCCTTCTCTGTAATAATGAAATAGTACCTTGTACTTCATCCCAACTGATATATAATTAATCCTTATTAGAGTCCTATTGGGTTTATTTTGTGTTTAAATTAATTTTAAATATTCAATTAAATATAAATATATTCAAATTACGGAAAGATCCCTTATCCAGAAATCCTCAGGTGCCGAACATACTGGATAACAGGTCCCATACCTGTAAAAATAGTGGCAATAGGACATATTTATATGACCATAGTCTGTTGTCTTACAGAAGGCAACCTTTCATATCTAGCTAATTGAAAGCAGCCAGAATAAGATATAGATATAGTATAGATATATATATAGATATAGTGAATATTATCAGTGCCTTATATAGTTTATATATGTAGAATAAAACCAGTAGCACACTGATAAAGGTGAAAGATGATTCTGTGATTTATATAGCCCATATGCATACAAATAAAGGGCAACATTTCGGGCTCCACTGAGCCCTTTATCAAGCCTAGTGTTCAAGTGCAATCTCAGTGTTATATAAGGTATGATACATGGGAAGGGCTACAAACTCCTCCCCTTCACAGTGACATAATACAATAAATATAAAATGTATATAAAAAGTATAAAATAGTATATTGACATGTAAAATAAGTCTCTTTCAAAGTCCATATTGTGAAGCTTCCTGCCTAAGTGAATATTATCAGTGCAAAAAATAAAATAAGACTATGAAGTGATACTTCAATGGCCTGGTATTAGCTGAGATGCATTCAAACTGATTCTGCACAGAAACATATGCAAATCTTGTAGTCACAGACCAATTAGTAACCTTATAAAAAGAGGAAACAAAGTGGGTTAAAAACAGTTACAATAATAAAATCAGCAATTGTATCAACTTCTAATACTTTGTATTCAAACTTACTTAAAAATAAACATCCCAGGGTGTAATCTCTATTTAATCCTCGTGGCCATATTGTATCCAATTTATGTATCCAAAACATCTCCCGGTATTTTAACTGAAGCAGCCTATTTCCACCTCTCCTTGGTACATTGACTGTTTCTATCACTTGAAACTTTAGTTGGCTTACAGAGTGCTTAGCTGGATGAAAATTATATGGTTCTGGTAATGTAGTGATATTTTTACGTATTGTAGATTTATGTTTTCGAAATTCAGTCACGTACATTTTGACTGGTCTCACCATTGTAAATTAGGCCACATGGGCATTTTAATAAATAAATGACAATGGATGGATCACAGGTAAAGTAATCACTAATTGAATATTGTTTGCCTGTATGAGGGTGATAGAAACAATTCCCCTTTGTTACTGAGTTGCACTGTGCACAGTGTAGTCACGGAAAGGTGCCATATTTCGGATGTTGTAAAAACCGTTGATTTACTCTCTTTTGGGGCCCAATGTCCACTTTAACCAACCAGTCACATATGTTATTGCCTCTCTGGTGGGCCATAAGTGGAAGTTGTTGAAATTGAGGTATACGGGAAGACAATTTTGTAGTAAATGCCAATGTTTCTTTATTATCCTTGACACTTGTCCACTTGCTGTGGTATACTTACTCACAAAAAACATGTTCTCACCTTCCTTTTTAACCTTCCTACTAGTATCTAGGAGATTCTTTCTATCCACATTGTTGATTTTCCCCAATCCTAATTCAAGTACCTTATCAGGGTAACCCCGTTGTGACAAACGTGTAGTCATTTCTTTTAATCTAATCTCACATAGGGATGGGCAAATTTGACCCGTTTCGCCAAAAATTTGCCGCCGGCGGAATGTCGCCGACACCCATGAAAGTCTATGGATGTCAAAAAAATTTTGTCGCGAGCCGAAAATTTTTTTTGCCGCACGTCTATTTTTTGTCACACAATGCCATACAAGACTATGGGCGTCATTTCTGCTGTGAAACAAGGCGAAAAAATTCGCCCATCCCTACAAACGGAATCATTACTTACAATGCGTTTAACCCTTGTATATTGTGTCGAAGGTAAGGATTATTTTAGGGAATGTGGATGGAAACTCTGAAACTGTAATAAATTATTTTTATCCGTATCTTTTCTATATAGGTCTGACTCGAGTTTTGTGCCCATTACTGTTAGTTTTCCATCAAGACAATTGAGGGTATCTGTGTGGTAAGTGTAAGTAAAATGTAATTATGTTTTAATATTATTGACCTCTTCCTGAAATGTGCTTAGACTTTCCGGGTCTCCGTTCCATATAATTAAGAGATCATCTGTACTTATATAAGTACAGAAGACAATGTTCCTGGTACAGACGTTTAGTGTAAATAAATTGTTCTTTAATATATGCCATATACAAATTGGCATATGTGGGGGCTATATTGCTACCCATAGCTGTACCACATTGTTGGATATAGTACTGATCTCCAAATAGAAAATAGTTTTGACGCAAAACAATTTCTAAAATATTAATGAAAAATTATTTTTCTACTTCTGTGTACTGTGTTTGGTCAAGGTAATATTGAAGTAAGTATCACCAGTGCTCCCCCTTTATCTGCAGGTTTGACTGTTAGGGTAAGGACACACGAGGAGATTCAGGGAGATGCGTTTTCAATAGTTGCCTGAAATTGCCTCACTGAGGCAACTTTGGGCAACTATTGAAAACGCATCACCGTGTGTGCATTAGCGCAGGCTACTTTTCATTGTAGCCTATGGGGAAAAATGCTGAGGCAGTTCAGGGAGATAGTTGCTCAAAAGACAAGGAGATTAGTAGCCAGGCGACAAAATCTCCCTGAATCTCCTCGTGTGTCCTAAATCTTTGTTCTTACTTAATTTAAGACATAATCTCTCTTCATATGTAAGGTTTGTTTTGCTACCCATCAAAGGATTATGTTTCAATTTACCCTTTAAATTCTGTATATCTCTGGTTACCAATTTAACATAAGCCTCTATCACGTTATCACTAGATGGTGGTATAAATGTACTTTTATTGCGTAAGCCTGACGACTTCAAAGATAGTTGTGAATGACCTAAACCAGCATTGCTAACTTGCCCCATTAAATTAGCAGGTATTTTTGCAAAGTGACTTTTTAAACGCAAGTTGCGAAAAAAAAATTGTAATTCAATATCTAACCCAAATGTATCACAACTATTTGTGGGGCAAAAATGAAGTCCTTTCTGTAACACAGTCATTTGTGTAGCTGTCAAAAGTTTATCAGAAATGTTATATACTAATGTCTGTGCTGGTTGTCCCGTCTGGCTGTTCCGTATGGCTGTCTCCTCTGTCCCGATGGGGTTGCTGGGAATTGTAGGTGCTTCTCTTGTGGTCTTTGTCTGTCGGGTGTTTCTCTTGTGGCCTCATCTCGTTTTCTTGCTGTGGTGGGTGATCGTTCCTCTAAAAAGAGGAGGATGTAGAGGTAGAGCTTTCCTTTGCTGCTGCTTCCAAAGAAGAATCGTTAGCGGTATGCCTCCCACTACGATAAAAATATCTTTCTTCTGGCTCTCTTTGTCGTTCTCTTTGTCGCTCCAACGAATGGTCTTGGCGTCCATGTGGTATCCATCGACCTGCGTGCTTTCCCTGGCGTCCCGGATCCTCTTGCGGGAACTGCCGCCAAGTCTCACTGCCACGTCCCAACCACTGGTATACTTTTCCATGTCGCTGCAATGTCTCTTACGTGCGGGTAAGAATTTAATTATTATCAGCCGGTTGTAGAGTATCTCTCAGAATCTGTTCGATCTCCGCTATGGGTGCTCGTGTATTGGGGTTCTCCGTTTGTAAATGCTCAATATTGAGTAATAGAATGTCCAGGGAGCACTTATTGACTGTCTGTTCATATTTTTTCACAAACTTGGCATTATCATGAAAAATGGTTGGCTGAAGATTAACCCTTAAGCCACAAGGGATTCTCTTTACTTTGTAGTACTCAGTGACTCAGTGATTATTAGGGATGTAGCGAACTGTTCGCCGGCGAACTAGTTCGCGCGAACTTCGACTGTTCGCGTCCGCCGAATGTTCGCGAACGTCGCGCGACGTTCGCCAATTGGTGTTCGCGTTCGATTCGAAGTAAAATTTCGTTCGACCATTCGACCATTCGACCATTCGATCGCTAAAATCGAACGATTTCCATTCGTTCGAACGATTATAAGCATTCGATTGAATTAAAATCATTCGATCGAATAGCTTCGATCGTTCGATTCGAACGAAAATCCTTCGATCGTACGAATAAAATCCTTCGATCGTTCGATCGAACGATTTTATCGAGCGTTCGAAGTTCGCGAACTGTTCGCGAACTGTTCGCTTTTTTGCCGGTGTTCGCGAACGGTGTTCGCGAACACATTAACGGCAGTTCGCTACATCCCTAGTGATTATATGTAGTTACAAGCCGATTAGGCGTTTCTTCTCCTTTCTAAGGTTCTTTACCAGGTTTTCCCCGGTTGGTAACATCAAGAATGTATTGTTGCCATAATCCGTATTTATAATACGTGGTGCATCTGCCTCTGTATAGGCAAAAGTTATCTCCTGGGTCGAAGGGCTGCCTTGTGCCATATTGAATGCTTCTTTAGGCAGAAAACAGGGGAGCGTACTCCTGGGAAGGAACAAATCTATACTCAGCAATAATGGAGTGCTCAAAACCCTTTGCTATGCATTCAATTAGGGTGTCAGGTCGCTCAAACTGTATGACCTTTGCCTGCCCTTCAGGTCCTGCGATCCATGTAGAATAAAACCAGTTTTAAACCAGTATATAAACCAGTATATAGTTTATATATGCTCAGTTGGCTGCTCACCAGCTACTTGCCGACTCAACAAATCTGACTCCTCTTAGCATTTGTATTTCATCCAAAGATTGTATTACACAGGTTTGCTGTTGACAACAGACCCACTTATCGAAGCCAATGTGAACAGTGGCCAACTCAATTTTCTTTCCAAACCAAATCAATTTCTAAATGATTCCAAACAGATATCAACTGGGAAACATACTTTTTTGGCCTATCTGCAGTCTGGTGGTCTGCCATTTCAGCTAAGAAATGCCAAACTGACATTTATGCAAAACCATAAAGCATCATTATTCGTAAATAAATAGCTTACACAATCATGGACTGGATATTTTCAATTAGTCTTCACTTTGCATTTAAGTTATGTTAAGTACTCTATTGTCACATGTCAGTCCTGATTTGGAACCAGTACTCAGTATTCATCTCTGTGGCTGGAGTTTTCCTTTGCTGATTGGCATGTTATAACAATTCTGCCTAGGGTTGGACTGGGCTGGTAGAACACCGTAAGAAACCTGGTGGGCCTTCTCAACCCAGACCTGCAACCCACTGATGATGTTAAACGTACCAGAAGTTAAACATACAAGTGGGAAGGAGGAGGAGGGGAAATTTTCCCATCAGGCTGACTACCTGGGGGCCCTTGAGGAGTTGTGGGGGCCCATAAGATGGCAGCCCAGTGGGCCCTGGACCCTCAGTCCGACCCTAATTCTGCAAACTTGATTAACTAAGTTAACCAGATTCGTTAAATTCTGATTTGGTCAAGTTGAAAATGTTTACACACGGGAGAAGAAATGATAACTATGTAAAAATATAAAAGGGAACCATATAATACATTTTCTGATTCACCGGCATGCCCTCCCAGCAGATAAAAGGACATCTGCTGAAATCAGAAGGGAGGTTGCATTAGAATATTTGAAAAATGTTTTTTACAGTGAAAGCTGTAAAGTTGTGGAATTCTCTCCCTGACGTGGTTATACTGGCAGATACATTAGATAGTTTGAAAGAAGTGTTGGATGCCTTTTTAGGAAGTCAGAATACAGAGTTGATGTAGTTTATCCCTATCTTGGCTAGGATAGTTTAGATAGAATACAGGTCACATCAGACTCTCTCACTCAGGGTGGGCCTTCGCTAGGTGTATGAGTGAAGGTGAGGGTGATACGCAACTACACGTCTCTTGTGTAAAAATAAAGATGAAGAACACCAAAGGTTCTTGCAAACAAAACAGAACAAAGACTTTATTATCAAAGCAGCACAGGGTTATATTCGAAGCACTTGAGGTAGATAATAGATAATAATGGATTGCAAAGACAGTATCTTTGATATCAAGGTGGAGGTAGCCTTTTTAAGGTTTCTAGTGAATGTGTCCTGGATCCCCTACAGCATTTATGGATCAAGGAGAAGAATATAGACTGAATCCCTATTCAGTAATGCAGTCCCTTCACATAGGCTAGCAGAGTCTAGGGAAACTCAACCTCCAGCTATCATTCCTTGTTGGAGCACAGGCTGCTCTTTACAGCTAGTTCTGACTATCTCAATTTTATAGAATGTGCGATAACAGTAACTAAATTCAGTGCCGACTAAACTGTGTTCACTGAGCCCCTGTTCCCTGACTTTCACTAGAGGGGTTGTGAAAAGCTTTGCTGATTCCATGGTCAAAGACACCCGGTTCAACAGATGAATGTCAAAGAGGAAGTACCACCCTTTCCAAACACTATATTAAAGTGTGACAAGAAGTGGTTATCTACAAATGGCCAATGAGATAGATATGCAATATGAAAATCTAGATACATGGGCTTCTGCCCAGTAACTAGAGAATTGAATTAGTAAGAATTTAACCATGGGGACAATGAACCCTATTGGTCTTTGCAGAAGCTTTTAGCATAAATGTGATTCAGGGACTGTTTTAATTGCTATCTTGGAATCAGGAAGGATTTTTTTCCTCTGCTGAGGCAAATTGCAGAGGCTTCAAATGGAATTTTTCGGTTTCCTCTGAATCAACTAGCAGGTAGGCAGGTTTAAACCAAAAAGTTAAGCTCAATGGATGTGTGTCCTATTTCAACCTAAATTACTATGTAACTATGATTACAATAAACAAGAAAATAAAGTGGTAGGTTCCGTATATTAACCAATTGTAATATACCAACAATTTCAAATAGTTGCTGGCCAGCCTCCCACAATTTCAGAAAACAAATATGCCCATAGTTTAGCAATTCATACAAAAACAATGAATCCCCCCAATGCATTAGTTAATTGTGAAACACAAAAATTTTGCAATGAGCAGAATAAAAGAGTCCTGGTTAACAACAGCAGTTCGTGAATAGTCTTTTTTGGGGCCTGGGGGTTTCCAGATAATGGATCTTTCTGTAATTTGGATCCTCGTATCTTAAAGGAACAGTAAGACCAAAAAATGAATGTGTTTTAAAGTAATGAAAATATAATGTACTTTTGCCCTGCACTGGTAAAACTGATGTGTTTGCTTCAGACACTCTACTATAGTACATATAAACAAGCTGCTGTGTAGCACTGTTGGAACTTGAAAAAAAGCTATTTGACACAGGTTAAATAGTGGATAACAGATCACACAATTATGTTCTACAGAGCTTATCTGCTATCTGCTGTGTAACCTGAGACTTTTTTTTTTTTTTGAATGGTTGCCCCATTGCTACACAGCAGCTTAATTATATAAACAATAATAGTGTTTCTGAAGCAAACACACCAGTTTTACCAGTGAAGGGCAACACTGCAGTATATTTTTATTAATTTAAAACACTTTCATTTTTTGATGTTACTATTCCTTTAAGACTACTAGAAAATAATTTAAACATTAAATAAACCCAATAGGCTGGTTTTGCTTCCAATAAGGATACATTACATCTTAGTTTGGAACAAGTACAAATTCCTAATTCATTATTAGATAGAAAAAGGAAATCATTTTTAAAAACTTTTATCATTTGGATAAAATGGAGTCTATGGGAGATGTCCATCCTGAAATTCAAAGTTTTCTGGATTATGGGTTTGTGGATAATGGATCCCATATCTGCATTAAAAACAAGTACTTGGTATGTCTAACTAAACTCTTTGTTTAGATCAATTTATAAACTATGGACAGTGTTTGCTTTTTTGTATGTTTTTTGTTTGGTTGTGGTAGGCTGACCAGTGATTTTTGTTGGTACAGGTATGTTAAAAGGATATTGAAAAAGGTAAATAAGAAACAAGGAAATGATCAAGGAAATGATATAGAAACTAAAAGCTTGTTATTTTCTTGTTTCTTATTTATCCGTTTCTCTTTTGGGGAGAAGGGGGTTTGTGGTCTCTAACTGCAAGATCCTCTATCACTCTATAAACATCCTAATTATTGTATAACTATGATTACATATGCAGTGATGTATTAGGAGTTAGTGGGTTCTTTTAGTGGGGGTTTAATTTAGGTTCTTTATGATGTAGAGAAGGAATGTCACTATCAAATAAAGTAATGCCAAATCACTAATATGGTGACAACACACAAAGGAAAGCAGATTTTAACTAGTAAATAGAGTACAAATAAAACAAAAATCACAGAACCAGGTATACTAAAAAAGAGTTTCCCTTAAAGGAGAAGGAAAGCTACTGAGGCAGTTTATTGCCAATAGATTAGCCACAATAGTGCAAGCTATAACACTATATTTATTCTTCAGAATGCTTTACCATACCTCTTGAAGTGTTCTCTGTTTGTTTAAGATAGCAACTGCCATATTGGCTTGGTGTGATATCACTTCCTGCCTGAGTCTCTCCCTGCTCACTCATAGCTCTGGACTCAGATGACAGCAGGGAGGGAGGGGGAGAGGAGCAAACTGAGCATGCTCAAGCCCTAGCCCTGGAAGTTTAATCTGAAAACAGGAAGTCTGATACAGAAGCCCATGAGTACACAATAGAAGGGAAGAAATGTGGTGTTTCTTTTGACAGAGGACTCAGAGCAGCATTACTTTGAGGGTTTACTGACCTTTCTAATAAAGCTTACTTCATTTTAGCCTTTTTTTAAAGGACATAGCAGAAGCCTAGTTACAAATGCAGAAAGAAACTGCAGCAGTCTGAATTAAAGGTTTAATTGTTTTTTCTGGTTGGATCGAGTGACACATGCGACAGGAGACAAGAGGACAAATGATGTGGCAAGAAAATTCCATGCAAGGCAACCTTTACAAGACCCTCTGAAAGTTGTTAGAGGTGAGCCAGATTTAATAGGCGACAAGGGAAGGGAATTGTTTGAGACATTCCAGAGGCTGGTGAGTAACTGTGTAACATAGATTCTCTGAGTCATTTTCATTCAGTGTCATTGCTCTTTCTCTTTTGAAACGGCAACGTGCTATTTTCTTTCCTTATGTGGTACGATAATAATAGGTGAATCACCAGTCTGATAAGAGGCCTTCTCTTTTTCATGAAACAATTAGGGAGAGCATTCACTGAAGCCTAGAGAACTTCTGAATGTGAACCAACATGATTATTCTGTATATATATCCATAAGGTGTGTTGAGAACTATGAATGATGGTTATTCCATCATCATTTAAATGGGAAGTCCACTTTCAGTGAAATCTTTCCAATAATTTAGGGCTTCATGAAATAATAAGCGTTTATGTTCCTCTGATTATCATGTTCATTATTAGGAGCTTGTCAATAAGGGGATTTATCAAGGGTCGAATTTCGAGGGTTAAAAAACCCTCGAAGTAAAATCCTTCATATTAGAATATCGAATTTGAAGGATTTTAGCACAAAACGTTTGATCGAACAATCTAATAAAAATCGTTCGATCAAAGGATTTTTATTCGACCAAAAAAAGCTTAGAAAAGTGTTCTGGAAGGTCCCCATAGGCTAACATTGGACTTCCATAGGTTTAAAGTGGCAAAGATAGTACTTTGATTATCGAATGGTCGAAGAGTCGAACGATTTTTACTTCGAATCATTTGAATCATTCGATTAGATCGAATTCAATCGAATTTGACCAATTTGATGGTCGAAGTACTCAAAAAAACTTTGAAAAACTACGAACTTCGAAATTCAAATTTTTTTTCATTCGAATTATTCACTCGAGCTTAGTAAATCTGCCCCAAAATGTATACTGTCAGAAGGTAGCAATGCCTTTGAATGCTATTTGGCATGACCCCCTCTTCCTTATTCAATTGCATAGTATTAATCATACTGCCAGCCAATAAGGGAGAGTGCATCAACTGGCCTTTTTCTCAAAGACATTAAAGGGGTGGTTAACCTTTAAATTAACTTTAATTATGTTGTAGAATGGTCAATTCATTCTTCTTCTTCTGACTTTTCCAGCTTTCAAATGGGGGTCACTGACCCATCTAAAGAGCAAATGCTCTGTAAGGCTACAAATATATAGATATTGCTGTGTTTTATTACCCTTTTTTCTAATCAGGCCTCCTATTCATATTCCTGTCTCTTATTCATATCAATGCATGGTTGCTAGGGTTAATTTAGATCCTAGCAACCACATTGTTGAAATTACAAACTGGAGAGCTGCTGAATAAAAAGCTAAATAACTCAAAAAACACAAATAAAAAAATGAAAATCCCTCTGTACATCATACTAAGGGGCCCATTTATTAAACCTCAAATTTATCTGGTTAAGGTTTTGAAGGGGAAAACACCAATTTTTCGTGGGAAGAAAACCTAAATTTTTAGAGATTCATCATACGCCGAAGCTGCTAAAAATCTGAATCCAAAAATACTCCATCTCAAACCATCAAGGTCATGTAGAAGTCAATGGCAAATGGCCCTGAAGTTGACTCTTGACATTGTGATCTGCGCTGGATAATCCGATAAAGTCTAGGTTTTCGTCCGATAATCTGATAAAGTCGAGTTTTCACAGCAAGAAATCGATATAATCGAATTTTCGGAATGTCAATAGTACAATACGAATTGACACTTGATCTTGTCGCAATGTTTTTTCGCTCTAACTTTTTTTGAGAAAAATTTGGATACATTTTTGGAAAGGGGTTTGGTCGACTTTGTTTTGATAAAAAAATTTGATTAATTTGCATTTTAGTAAATAACCCCCTAAAAGTTAACTAAAAGGGGAACAACCCAATGGAAGATGCTGAGACCTTAATAATTGGCTTGGAGGTTAATGTGATGAAAATGGTAGATTTTTTTTTAGAAATGTAGTTCATAATTTCCATTTGGGGTAATAATACAGAACTGGAATAACTTCAATAAAATGATGGACCCTTGTTATTCTACAGCACGGGCATACGAGTAGAAAGAACAAACCACATGAGTGAAGTTATTTTGAGAACAGTTATTTGAACACCATGGGTTCTAGCATTCTTTTAACGATAGGCACAAGATGTGAAAGAAATCTAAACACTAAGAAGCTGGCAATGTAACTCAAACCATTTATTAATAAAAATACATTGATAGGGGGGCTGAAAAAAGATGCATTCAAGTAATTCCACTATTTCTGTATTTTGTCTAAACAGAGAAAGGCAAACACAAATGACTAACAAAGCTGATGCAAATTTCCTTTCTTGGCTATCAGCATAATAAATCCATGGACGAATCACTATAATGTTTTATTTCTTTTTAATTAGCAATCAGAAGGACAAATTACTTTCCATGCTAGGATGACAACACAACCCTTTTATAAACAAATACATTTCCATTACTACATTTCTTGGTTGTAAATTCCATAATTTGAGCATATTGTGTTATTTTGTCTTTGTGAACCATGGACTGGATTTCTGTGATGAGGTCTTTTTATGTGTCTATGAAGACCATAACAATAACTTGGGAGAACAAAGGATATTTTAGTACCAATTAACTCACTTATGTTAATACATCTCATGCCACCAAGTAGATGTAGTTGAATTACTTTACGTGGAATCATGACTGAATTGAATGTACTTTAATTCCCAGATTTATTTGAGTTTCAATCTCTGTCTACAAACCAGAAAACCCAAAAGTTCTGAAAAAGAAGCAGAACATCCCCAATGCTTTCCTAAATGTCCAAGCCCCAAGGGGCATACAAATAGGACAAATGAGTTTACAAAATGAGTTTTGTCTCTAACCCTGTAAAACCCGGTGAAGTGAAAAAAAAGACTTGCAAATAATTTTAGTATTCATTCCTGTCTGAAAATCCAAGAAGTAAGAAGGTATTATTCCTTTTGTATGACATCAGTGGCATATTTTGGAAAAATTCATTGGAGACATGTAAGTCTCCAATGCGAGAACAAAAGGGATCTAAAACGTATCCCTTTTGTCTCTAAATTCAATACAGTGAGCCAAGAGGTCGCTAAAATTATACGAAAACATTGGGGTATATTAAGAGACGGGGTTCCTGAGGTGGAATTTTTCCAAAATATGCCACTGATGTCATACAAAAGGAATAATACCATTGGATCCACATTAGTAAAATCAGATTTGGGAGGACATTTAAGGGAAGAACGGGTTCTACGCCCTAGAAACAAGGGTACTTTCCCTTGCCTGTCGTGCAATTGCTGCTCGAATGTTCTTAAAGGTGATGTTGTACATCATCCACAAAAAGGCACTCCTATAAAAATCCATGGTTTTTATACATGCAATACCACATTTGTAGTTTATGTGATAAAGTACCCATGCGGCCGACTATATGTAGGGCAGACAACCCGTGCCATTAAAGATAGAATACGTGAGCACAAATCTGCAGTGAAACTTAAAAAATTAGACCAGGCGGTTTCTAGTTATTTTGCTGAAAAGGGTCATGGGGTCCA
This sequence comes from Xenopus petersii, assembly GCA_038501925.1. Lineage (NCBI taxonomy): Eukaryota > Metazoa > Chordata > Amphibia > Anura > Pipidae > Xenopus > Xenopus petersii. The sequence continues at coordinate 133,684,400 of CM076678.1, read as the reverse complement.
GCAATTAAAGTTTCAGGTAATCGACAATATTCCAAAACTTCGTCGCGGGGGCGACCGTGTTAAAATGTTGCTGAAAAAGGAAGCTCATTGGATACGTCGCCTGGAAACACTGGAACCCCATGGCCTTAATCGCGAATATGACTTGCATCCCATATACCGATAGTATTTTAAGGATTGTTTTTATCAACACTAGTATTAGACCATTTTTACATAAATATTGGTCATTTTTATTGTTTTGCAGATACCATATTATGAGATTCAAACCTTTATCGTGAAGAACACAATTTCCAGGAAATAAGTGGACACTTTACCATATATTACAATGTATCTGACAATGTTGCCTTTATGTCTTTTTTGTATCAATTAATTTTGATTGCTTGCCCATAGAGAGCGATCTAATGTGTGAGTATAAAACTGTGCAATCTGCAGTAATTCATTAATTTGACAAAAGGCCACACAGGCCTGAAACGTTGTTCGTTTGAGATCCAAGCCAGAAAATGCATTAAAGGCTTTTTAAGAAAATATACGATTTGGATGGTGCTGTGATTTCGTATTGCATTGAGGTCATCTATAAGTCAGTGGGAGCTGTGCCGATCCTATTGGACCATTTGAAATCAATTCAGACTTTAAGAGGTTTTCAGTTTTTTTTTCCCTAGGAATTGTCCAAAAAACGAATAATCTTTTGAGGTTTTAGAGTTATTCTTACTTTTTATTCGTATCTTTTAAAGGGAACCTGTCCCCTGGAAAAATTATTCCAAATCCTATTTTATCACGTTAGTCAAGCAAAATGAACTTTAATTACACTATATAAATTATTTGAATCTTGTTTCCTTCAGTCTGGGAATTCATAATTATAGCAAGCAGGCAGGAGCCATTTTGTGGGCACTATTATTAAAGCAAGTCTTACATCATCTCAAAATTTAGTTTATGCACCAGAAGAGTGGACCTGATATATATCCCCATGCCCTGGCCACAAAATTAAATTGTGAAGAGAGCGTGAAGAATGTGGAGAGAGCAGTGACATCTTGTAAGTTCTGAATGGAAAGTGGAAGTCATTTCCTGCCCTATGCCTAAGGCATAGAGGAGGGGCAGACAATATTTGATTGACGGCTGAGATTTTTAATGAGTTTACAGCAACTATGAATAAAAAAAAAAAAGAATTTGGATTTCATGTTTAATTTGAAAAATAATTTTATTATATAGCTTTTTTTGTCTGGGACTAATTTAATAGATGTCATGACTTTCATTGTTTTAGAGAAAGTGAGTTTAGTCTTAGTTCCAGCAACCTCTAAAACCCACTAACATTTGACCTTTAATAAATAGGCCTCAAAGTGTTGGCATTGGATTTTTAATTAAATATTATATGACAATAAAAGACAATTTTAGTCAAGGCAATAAAACAGGGTCTTAAACACCTTTTGCCTCAAAATACATTTTAAATACGCTTATTTCTCAAATCACAGTAATGAAATCAAAACATCGATACAGTACCATTAGATGTTGGCTAGAAGAACAGTACATGTCAGTTCATAAAACCCCAGAAAAAATCAGTAAAGAGAGGAAAGGAGATTTCCTTCCTATTAGAGAGAAATATCTGCTTGAAAGGTGCCAAGCACTACAGTTCTGTTAATTAGAGGCAGATGAAGCAAAATGTTCTCCTAGTGGTGTACAAAGCTGTGGGAAAGAATTGGAGTTTATAGCTCCTATCAGGTCCTTGGATGAAGGAAATGGTTGAAAGCAGCTTCAACTCCATTCTCTAGTAGTAATGGAAACTGGACAGAAAATGAACAGATGGGCTAAAAACTCCAGCACGTTGCGAGCTGGCTTCGATCGCATGGAAGGCAGAGAGTGAGCAGGAAGCTCCAAGGCACTTTCTAGCCATCTGTTCTTAATAATAAATAAATGATAACATGCCAGGTCTGACTGATTTAGTCGTTAGCTCAATCCTATATCAACAGCAGCTTCATCTGTGAAGCATATAATGCTGGGCATTTGTAGTTGGTGGCATTTCCCAAAGAGAGCTAAGAACTTTATCCCATTAACAAACACCAACCTGTGGACCTTACATCTCATGTTCAGAGTCTGTCCAAAAACACTTATGTTCCACAATGACAGCATCAAAAATATGAAGGATCTTAACAAATGGCCAGTACAAAAGAGTAAAGTGCCACAGGAACGCATAAAGGGCAGTCATTATTTAACATGCCTAACATGAAAAAACACAGTTGTCTTCCAGACATGTCTGAAAGATAGTTCAAGCTTGAAGAGATGGATTATGAGAAGATCTCCTTAAGCGAGTAAGCCATCAATCTCCCTGCTTTAACTATAGAGACAGAAAGGATGAGCACAGGGAATAAACAATTACTGCCTCAGGCTGTTTTGAAATAATGTTTAGAGTCTTACATTGTCCCCAATAGCCATTCAAGTCTTACTGATATTGATACTGAAACCCCTATGTCCCAAACGAAACAATGTAACATTATTTCTAGGAGTGGAAAGAAAAATAAAAATTCTTAAAGATTCAAGAGAGTTAAAACCTAAGGTAGGCTGTGCTACTTACAAAAAGATGTATAGATTAAACAGGCCTCAATGGAGCATGGTATCATTGTGCAACGTGGCTCATAAATCCTACTCAATGCAGTGGAAAATGTTAAACTCAATGCCTGTATCTCAAATGAAGAATAGTAAATATATACTGTATAGTTTAGTATCTGTCAAACCGGTTTCTTTTGTAGACAGCTCCACCGAACTATAAAGCTGGAATTGGCTATCTGCAGCTCTCTGTAGTAATGCTGCGAATACTGACTAGATTTAGCATTCAAAACGATTGAATTAGGATATATATCCTCGATATGTCCTTTGAGTACACCCTATATTATTGTATATACACACACACACAGATATGTGCTTGGGTGTGTAGGGCTGTACATACTTATATGTGCCTCAAAGTTAGTACCCCATATGCAGGAAAAGATAAGGAGTCATTCATGAGCCCTGAGGCCACATGTGCAAGAGCACGGATTGCAGGCTTTGTTTGCACATTGCATATGGTGTTGGGTAACAGAGTATCAATGATAGATCTAAAATGCAGATGATGTATCACCATATCTCTCTTTGAATCCCTCAGTGAAAGATTTAGAATTTACAGTAGTTGAAAACCCAAGGGCAGAAGCCTCAGATGCTCAGGACTAATATATTTGGTCTAAGTAGAGGGGATACGATCTCTTAGGTCTCTAGGAGAACAAGATACCAAGGGTGGCTACTGTGCAGCTTTGACTTTACAAGAAGTGTGAGTTAAGTTTCTTCCCAAGGTGACTGAAATGCTCAAAGATGATCCCTAGTAGTGTTCTAAGAAGGTACCCTGTAAAGGCTTGAGAGAATAACATTCTTTGTATGCAGATTACCCCAGGACTTGGATAGATTCTGTTCTCAAGCCAGCCTTGGTCACTACTACCCTGGCCTTGAGGCAGAACCACGTTTTGGCTCTAAGAACAGTTCTTTGTTTTTCTGTGCTGCAGAGTGATATCTCTATGCTCTCCCTCTGGTTACTCCCTTTTATGACCCGTACGTTCTAATGTCATATGTTCTCAAGTCTATAAAACTCTTTGATTCCTTTGTTGGGGGCTCTGACTCTTTGTGACTTCAGAATCTACTGAGCTCATGTCAAATAAACTGTGTCTTTTACCTCAAGTGCTCTCCAGCAACTGAATTCCCACGAAAGGCTGTTGTTGGAATCTAAGGGGCCCATTTACTAACAATTGGATTTCAAATATTCCCACAAATCTCTACTCTAAATCTATTCAGACTTTTAGAGGTTTTCAGTTGTTTTATTTTTAGGTTTTCGAGGTATTCGGATTCATTTTTTTTAGATTTAATTTTCTGTTAATACTTTTCTATTCAGATTTTGTTGTAAATCTCACGACATGCATTGTTTTAGAGTTTGTGAGTATAGTCGTGATTTTAAAAAACACTTATACTACGAAAAAGAGACTGTTGAAAAATAGGTCTCCACGTGTAAAATTCAGTAATTCGAGTATTTATATGTTTCTGTTAAACTCAGGATATTGAATCTGTAACTGTTCAATGATCACTGGTGCCCATATGAGTAATAAAGATCCCAATGAACAGTGCATACCACCAACATGAACAGTGCACACCACCTTCCAAAATGTGGTCAATACTATTCTTTGACTATAATGAGCCAGGAATAACCACCAGGTCTGTCAGGAATATACAATAAAGAGGTAATCTGGAGCCCAAAAAGCACTTTACAGACACAACACACACTGGAATATAACACTTGTGGTGAGAAGTAGACTGGGGCAAAATGAGTGCAGGAAGTACAAGACCAAGATAGACCCTTCCAATTGGACCCCAGTGCACATATACACATACCTACACAGATATATCTATACACATATATAAACGATATAAACTTATATCTATACTAAATTAACTGTAGATCTTATGTGGTCATAGATATTATGCTCAAGGAATCATCCAAGCCCCAGAATCAGCCATCATAAGGAGGCAGGGAATTTCATTACCTTGCTGCCCTCACTGTGAAGAACCAAATTCTCTACTTCAGTTGAAAGTACAGTTTCCAAAGTCTAAAGGGTGGTCTTTGTTCTATTCTACGTGAGAAAATTTCCCCTGGTATCTGTTTAAAATGGCCTCTAAAAGGTAATCAAGTCGCTTCACAATATAATTCCATATCCCCTGCAACATGTTCAGTTAGGAAGGAAGCTGGCAATGCAAAAAGGAAGGGATCCCATTTAGGGAAAATTAAATAAACCAGGGGTGTCTAACCTATTACCCTTTAGCTCAGTGGCTTTTGAACAACATTTTGCTCATCAACCCTTTGATGTTGCTCCCAGTAGCCTCAAAGCAGGTGCTTATTTTTGAATTCCAGATTTGGAAGCATAAAAACCAGATGTACTGCCCAACAGAGCCTCTTGTAGTCTGCCAGTACACATAGGGGCTACCAAATGGCTGATCACAGCCCTTATTTTGCACCACCCAGGGACATTTTTCATGCTTGTGTTTCTCCCCAACTCTTTTTACAGCTGAATATTGCTCATGGGTAAAAAAAAAAGGTTGGGTACTCCCACTCTAGCTGTTACAGGGTCAGATTGGGGCATCCGGGGCCCACCTGGACCCTCAAGAACCTTTTGCAAACTCAAAGGCCCTCCTCCTTACACCCATCTTCCCCTACTTACCTTTTTTTATCTCCCTCCTCCAGTCTAACAATGGCTAAAAGAGCTGCTGTATATTATAAGCCAAAAATATCCAATAACTGTTAGACAATAAAATATCTACATTGTTCAGTTTTCAGCAGGTTTCGCTGTTGTTTTTTTTTGTTATTTTACTTTGGCTGAAGACTTGAATTTACAACTTATATTTGGGGACTGGGATAACGTAATACAGAGGAAGCTATTTTAGCTATTTGGTTGTAGCTAATAAATAGAGAAAGTTGTTTACAACCTATATTTCAAGAACCTACGGTAATGTGCTCCTCGGGAGTCCAGTATAATAGAACTTTATGATATAAGAGCACAGAGGTGCTATGTTAATGCACTGTATATGATGTACTGGAAATTATATTTTCTTGTTGAATAAATAACAAAAATGAAATCTTATGTGTATAGAAAATGGATCCGCACACACTCTGATTAATGCAGTCGGGGAGTATCCCCTTTTATTTAGCCACCAAACATCAACGTTTCGGGGGGGAAAAGGAAACAACCATCCTTCATCAGGATACAATTCTTAGTGCAGTAGCCCATTTAAACCCAACTTCCCACGCCTTATTTTCCCATCATGCAACTCTCCACAGTATTTAACCCTTATGTGAAGTACAGAAATACTTATTATTCAAAATTTTGAAAAAACGGTTTACAAAATAGTCATCTTCAATTTCAAAGTGCCCAAGTGCAATAAATATTGTATATAAATATTGTATGTAAAAACTTTGTAACAAATTCACATCCATTGACACCTTATTATAAAAGTCAATGTGTTATACAAATATTACAATACCTTCTGCCCTTGAAATCTTCTAGTTACCCTTAATATTCTACGTTATCATTCAGCAGTTCTTATCTGTAAAAAATAAAAACATGTAAGAAGGTTAAAAAGTTATCTCTCATAAGAAACTCGTATAACTAAAATTCTCATTTAGGCCTTTTGGTGTAAGTGTTTTTAACTGCCAAATCCAAAAGGCCTCCCGTCTTATTTATCTCACCTTTCTGCCTGTGTATTACTTCCAATATTTGCCATCTGAGTTCTGCAGTCATGTTTTGCCTCAAAAAAAAGTTTCGTCAGTAGGGTTTCCTTTTTAAATTTCTCTTTTTCTTTCTCTTTTTTCTGACCTATAGTAACCCCTTCACCTTTCACTTCTGGTTTATAGTTTCTTATTCTACTCTTGTGTTCATTCATTCGAGTTTTGAACGCTCTGGAAGTCTGACCCACGTCACATAGGCCGCACGGCCACTTTAATAAATACACAACCCCCTCTGTATCACATGTTGCGAATTGTTTCAATTTGATACCGTGGCCCAGGGTGGGCCATGATACGCACCACCAGTTGCAGGATTGGTGAACTACATGTGTGCGGTAGGAGAAATTACATTGTACTAAAACAAGTCTTAACATGAAACCACGAGAACAATTTTACCTGTAAACCATATGTCAAAACCCTCTGTGTTGCAAACAAACGGTATGATATATGGTATATGCCAAAATGTCACTTCTTTCAAAAACATAAACAAATATAATTCATATAAGCACATACCTTCATTTGTCCAGGAATAGACTATAACAAACAGAGGTAAAACTATAGACTCAAAAATTTCTCCAAGGCATACTTATTAGCATGCCTTGGAGAAATTTTTGAGTCTAAGATATAATTAATCCTTATTGGACGCAAAAACAGCCTATTGGGTTTATTTAATTGTAACACCATCTTGGCAACCTCCCTGGTGACAAGGTTGTACATACTTACCAACTTCCAATGCAGGTCCTGAGTCCCCTTTGCAAGGTGAAAGGGTACTGGGAATTTCCTCTCTTGGCAGTGCCTCCACCTAATGGGATCCGGAAATACACCTGTGGGTGGCCCCATTAGGAAAACAGTAATATACACACATAGTGCTATATAACAAATATATCTTTATACAAGGTTTAAAGGCAAAGTAAGCATTCAGTTTAAATAAATGCATTCACATAACAATTGCCCACTACCCTGGTATCCAGATAGCACTACCTGTCCAAAATACCTCTATTTTTCACCTTGCCATTTTACCATTTTGGTTTTTTATAAAGAAATCTACTATATAAATTATACAAAATATGGCCAGCAGTGCACCCAATCAGACTTGACAATGTCATAGAGGCCTATTTAGTAACAGCCATATTTAGTGATTTTCATGGTTTTGAAAACCAAGAAAAAACTCACTTCAGTAAAAGAAAGTAATTTATGAACACCATAGGGGCAAATTCACTAACCGGTGAAAATTCACCAGCGCAGGCTTTGCGCACATCGAAACACTTCGCCAGGCGTAAATTCGCCTATACAACGCTAATTCACAAACATCTGAAGTAGCACACAGGGTACCGAACGTTGGTGAAATTACGCTCAGCAGTTTGAAGTTAATTAGCATGCGGCATGCAGTTAAAGTACAATGGACGTATATGCTGCAGCAAATACATTACACTACACAAGGCCAAAAAATTATATAAAGTTGTTATATTGCCCTACATATGTGCCCACAGTATAGTCTTGGTGCCATATATTTCTAGTCCTTGTTAGCAAATGAGGGGGGAAGGAGTGTACCCCGATAAAAAAATTTACGATCTTTTTCAGTCTATCACTCTTTAAATAGGAAAAACGCCAGCGTTTTTTGGGACTTAGAAACATTTTCAACTTTTTTTTGAGGAAGTCCTATCTACTCTATTGCACTTCGCCTGGTCTGAGGTGGCGAAGGCAAATCTGGCGATAGAGGTAACAGTCAGTAAAATCAAAAACGTAGTGAATTTGCATAGTAACAGTCTTTCGCCAGATCGAAAATTCACCTGGCGTTAGAGTCGAAGTTGCACCAGAGTCTATCTCCTTGGCAAAATTACGCCAGCGAATTTACGCCAGCTGCCATTAGTAAAACGGCAAAGTGCCGAAATTATGTCACGCTGATGAATTTTCGCCAGTGTTAGCCACTTCGCCCTTTTGTAAATGTCCCCCTTAGAATGAGAAAACTATGATCGGAAAACAAAATGTTTAATGATCCGTCTGACCCTTTATCCAAAAAAACAAAAAACCATAACACACATGACACAAGAACTCCCCACCCCTTAGTCAAAGCACACATACATAGTAACATTGGTTGAAAAAAGAAACACATCCATCAAGTTCAACCTTTTATGTCCATACAGAACCTGCCAAACTGTTAGTTGATCCAGAGGAAGCACCCCTCAATCATAGTACACATAATCCTAAACAATTCCACACATATCACTCCCACCCAATGGCCAGATTGTCAGATTACTAATAATCTAATAATTGTCATGACACAAACAAAAAAAAAAACACCAAGTCATTGACACTTGTCAGTTATGGTTGTCAATTTACTTCTATAACCTTGCTCCAGTGCAATGGAACCAGGGCCACACCAGGATCCCCTGAATCCTCTGAATCAGTGAAGCCATATCAATCCACAGTAGCCCCCACTACCTGCCCCTATGTACCTGTGCCAGCAGCCAGCCAATAAAAATGTTACCAGGTCCCCTTAGTGCCAGGCCAGCTTCAGTAAATAAGTGCCCAATTACATCTATATTTGCCATTAAATATTGAATTATTAGCCAGCAGCCAGCCAGTGTGCCAAAAATGTCTCCAATATCCAAAACTTGTGAGGTGAGCCAGCAAGAGCCACACCAGCGCAAGTACCGCCAACTGTTACAGTGACGTCACGTGCAGCCCCCGCCATCCACTGCGCATGCGTTGATTGAAATAAAGGTACAGGCCAGCTGGTGTGGTGAAGAGGGAGCGCAGAAATGCGAAACTGCCACTAAGGTGGTTGGAGCGGGTGGTTAAAACACATGGGTTAATAAATGTAAAAAATGGGATTTTATTTTTTTGCCTTTTCATCCCCTTTGTCTACTAAAAAATCATTTAACCGTTGAATAAACCAAACAGGATTGTTCTGCCACAACAATGTTGTGTCTCTGGTATTTGCAGCTCAGTAATTCAGGCGCAGACTCTAAACTGTTACAATTTTGCTACATTAGTTGATACATTTCTCAGCAGCATATCTGGAGTATAAGCAGCTATTGTATCAATTCTAACAGCTGCCTTTAATAAAATAAAGAGATTCTGCTCAGCAGGGACAAAATTAAGAAATGTATCAACTAAATGTATCAATTTAGAACAGTTTACAGGGTCGGCGACCCCCCCTCCCAGAGCTACTTTAGAAGGTGAAAAATTATACCTTACAATTCAATATTAGAAAAACAAGAACACATAGAAAATAGAAAGTAATTGGAAAAAGTTCTTATTTCTGTTGATCTGTCTGAAAACACCTGTTTAAAGGTGAACTAACCCTTTAAAGTTACCAGAGGTGGCTTTTTACGCCCCTGGTAACTGGGCATTCCATGCCGCCTGAGGCAAGGTTCTCAGCATGGCACACACGGCGCTGTTCAAATTCATTATATTTTCAGTGTAAAAACTACTAATATCTTAAAGGGCATGTAAAGGCAAAAAAATAAAATCCAATTTTTACTTTCTTTAATGAAAAATAAACATCTCCAATATACTTTAATTAAAAAATGTGTACTTTTTTATAAGAAACCTGACTGTATGCAGTGAAATTCTCCCTTCATTTACTGCTTTGGATAGGAATTTACAGATGGTCCCTAACTGATGAGCAGGGAAACAATCATACTTACTTCCCAGCCATGCAGAACCCAAGCAGCTTTGTTTATGACGATCCCTAAGCAGCCCAGACCACACTGAGCATGTCTTAGTCTTGCAAAGATGTTTAACAAAGTTACTGTCAGGTATTGCTGGGATTCGAGCCGGGACCTTTGGGTTTCTGGCTCGATACCTTAACCATTTGGCCAGGTGAGCAGCCTGTAAGGGTTGCTCGCTATTAGGGATGTAGCGAACCGCCGCCGATGTGTTCGCGAACGCCGTTCGCGAACACCGGCAAAAAATGCGGACAGTTCGCGAACAGTTCGCGAACTTCGAACATCCGAAAATCGTTCGATTCGAACGATCGAAGGATTTTAATCGTTCGATCGAAGGATTTTCGTTCGACTCGAACGATCGAAGCCATTCGATCGAATGATTTCATTCGATCCAATGGCTTCGATCGTTCGATTCGAACGAAAATCCTTCGATTTTAGCGGTCGAAGGAATCGAATGGTCGAATGGTCGAACGATTTTTGTTCGAATCGAACGCGAACTCGTATTGGCGAACGTCGCGCGATGTTCGCGAACATTCGGCGGACGCGAACAGTCGAAGTTCGCGCAAACTAGTTCGCCGGCGAACTGTTCGCTACATCCCTACTCGCTATGTGTAACCTGGTCTCTGCAGTCCCAGCCCAGCTGCCGTCTGATTGGCCTCTCCAGCCCCAGCTCAGCTGCAACCTGTTTGGCATCTACAGCTGCAACCCAGCTGCTGCCTAGTTTAATCAGCCAATCAGGGCTGACTCTTCACTATTTAAGGGCAGCACTTAGACCCCTCCTTTCCAGAGCATTGCATGGTTTCTCCCTAGTACTGCGGCAGCGCTCCTAACTAGGTAGTGCTAGCTCTTGCCCCTTTTCCCTTATTCCTCCTTGCCTTTGTCTGCCTGTTCTTTTCTTGTCCTGCTTTACCTCATCTTGTACCTTCCCAGCTTTGACCTTGATCTGACCCTGCCTTGTACCTTGTACCCCTCTCTTGCTATCTTGCTCCAGTCCTCTCTTGCTCCAGTCCTCTCTTGCTATCTTGCTCCAGTCCTCTCTTGCTCTGCTATCCTGCTCCAGTCCTCTCTTGTTATCCACTCTAGTCTCCTTCTGCTCCTGTCTTGCTATCTGCTCCAGTCCTGTCTTGCTATCTGCTCCAGTCTTCCTCTGCACTCTATCCCCAGTTTGATCAGATCTACGCCCGCACCGTCCTGTCCCATCCAGTCTGTTCCTGTTCCACTCCTGTCCAGTCTGTTCCTGGTGAGTCGTCGCCCTCTTCTTCCTGCCTAGTCCAGTCCAGTCCTGATCTTCACCCTCTCCGTCCTGTTCTGCACCTGATCCAGACTGACTCTTCGCCCTCATCAACCTGTTCCTGCATTCCCTTCAAGTGTTCCCTAGGCACATACAGCTCCTGCCTCAAGGACTCGCCCTTTCCCTATCAGTCTCCACAGCGCCCCCTACCTAATTCTTGACAGTTACAAGATGGTGATCCCCTGTAGCCAACTTTGAAAGCATAAGTTATTTGTTTGATTAGGCTTGTGGTGCAGTAAGTTCATGTTTATATTTAGTATACAAAATACAGCATTTCTAGCCTTATTCTATTTTAGACTTTACATGCCCTTTAAGTGTATGACAGTAGTAAGAAAATTCAGCAAAGAATACTGAAGTAAAAAAAAAAAAAGCAATTACCCGATTACTGTTCCTACATGATGAACCATTAAGCCATCTGTATTCTCCCTGAGAGATGGAACAGCAATTTTCTGAAACACATATAATGACCTGGGTAATGTTAATTTTTTCAAAGATTTATGGGACCTAGGCAATGTGTGTCCCATTTTAATTTAGCGCAGCTCCCTATTAGTGGTGTAATGTTAATCCCATAGTAAGAAAAATAATTATAGGGAAAAATTCAACGAAAAGGGTGATCTAAATGGGGAAAGGGGAATTAGGGATTCTGTTTCTCAGTGCATCATACTTTCTTCTATACTGAGACTGATGATGTTTAGTGGCTAAAATGAAAGACTCTTAAAGAGAAGAGTATACACAAGAAAAAGTATAGAGCTTTTGCATATAGCACAAAACATTATCTCTCTCTATCCCAGTATCCCCAAACTGGTAACTACACCAAGGGGCTTGTTTATGAAAAGTCTAGATTGCATTTTTTCCTTAAAGGGATACTGTCATGGGAAAAAACATTTTTTCAAAATGAATCAGTTAACAGTGCTGGTCCAGCAGAATTCTGCACTGAAATCCATTTCTCAAAAGAGCAAAAAGATTTTTTTATATTCAATTTTGAAATCTGACATGGGGCTAGACATATTGTCAATTTCCCAGCTGCCCCAAGTCATGTGATGTGTGCTCTGATAAACTTCAATCACTCTTTACTGCTGTACTGCAAGTTGGAGTGATATCACCCCCAGCAGCCAAACAAAAGAATAATGGGAAGGTAATCAGATAGCAGCTCCCTAACCCAAGATAACAGCTGCCTGGTAGATCTAAGAACAGCACTCAATAGTAAAAACCCATGTCTCACTGAGACACATTCAGTTACATTGAGAAGGAAAAACAGCAGCCTGCCAGAAAGCATTTCTCTCCTAGAGTGCAGGCACAAGTCACATGACTTGGGGCAGCTGGGAAATTGACAAAATGTCTAGCCCCATGTCAGATTTCAAAATTGAATACAAAAAATTCTGTTTGCTCTTTTGAAAAATGGATTTCTGTGCATAATTCTGCTGGAGTAGCACTATTAACTGATGTGTTTTGAAAAAAAACATGTTTTCCAATGACAGTATCCCTTTAATTTCTTTTCCTTTTTCATTAATTTGAGGAAATTGTAGTTAAAAAACTTGAACTAAAAATGTTGCGAATATCAATAGAAAATAAAAATTCCACAGACTTTGATTAAAAAGATTTGGCACCTAAAACCGTGTGAGCATTAATTTTTTAAACATTTTTATTTGAAGTATAGGGGGTTTTTTTGGAAAAATTAAAACAATCACAACAATCACTTTTTTTCATAAATATGAAAATGATTGAGAAAAATAAGATTCCACAAAAAAAAAATCTGCAATTTAATAGTGGTGTTTTTTTTTATTGAATTAAAAAAATTGAATTTGCAAACTTGCAAATCTGTTCCTAAGCCTATTTATTTTCTTGAGTTCAAATTTGAGGTCAACATTTCTGAGATTTAACAATACAAAATAATGTAAGAAATTTGGCACCTAAAACCTACAAAGTTTCTATAGTTTCTATAGAAGTAAAACGTTTCTAAAAGTAAAAAAAGGAGATTTACTTCAACATTCATGGTTATATTCCGTATTTTTTTAAACAGTCAAATCTAAACATTTTAACAAATTTATTCCAGTTTTTTTTCATAAATATGCTAGCAATTTTTTGAAGTCACATTTTTCAAAAGAACTAATTTTAATTTAAAAATATAATAAATTGATATATGCGCCTTGTAATTTTGCTCACAATGATCTTGAGTCAAATAACTTTCTAAAGTTGAAGAGGAGTATAAGTAAAAGGAAATAAAATGGAATTCTTTCTGCTCAATACTCTATGGGGGTTATTTATCAAAGTCTAAATTTATCTCAATATTTTCTGCTACAAACTCTGATCAAATATTTTATGCTTCGTTGTTATTACATTTTCCTGCAAATTTGCTTTGTGGGGTTTTTTTTTCGAATTTTTCATCTGATTTTAAAAAAAATTTCGGATTTTTCACCAGAAAACTCATCACATCATAAAATCATTGGGACTTCTCCCATTGACTTATATGCAACCTCGACAGGTCTGAGATGCCATATTTTCTGATTCAGACTTTTCATCCTCGGGGGTTTAATAAATTCCAAAAAATTTGTGATTTTTTAATAGTCCAATTTAATTTAGAAAATCATGAATTTTTCGTGATTGTTGCATTCAGAGATTAGTAAATAACCCCCTTAGAATATAAAATGCATCATAGTTGCTTAGAAGGTTAAGTTAAAAAATTACTTTATCCATCAAGTTATGGGGGCAAATTTGCTTAAGTTCGAATATCGAGGGTTAATTAACCCTCGATATTCGAATGTCGAAGTTAAATCCGTCGACTTCGAATGTCGAAGAAATTAGCGCTATTCATTCGATCGAACGATTAAATCCTTCGAATCGTTCGATTCGAAGTCTTTTAATCCATTGATCGAACGATTTATATTCGACCTAAAAAACATTATAAACCCTATGGGGACCTTCCCCATAGGCTAACATTGACTTCGGTAACTTTAAGGTGGCGAACTAGGGGGTCGAAGTTTTTTCTTAAAGAGAGAGTACTTCGACTATCGAATGGTCGAATAGTCGAACAATTTTTAGTTCGAATCGTTCGATTCGAAGGTCGAAGGTCGAAGTAGCCCATTCGATGGTTGAAGTAGCCAGAAAAAAACATTCGAAATTCGACGTTTTTTTCCTCTATTCCTTCACTCGAGCTAAGTAAATGGGCCCGATAGTCTTCCAAAACTTTTACAAGTCAATCAAGGAGAAGTAAAAAAAAAAGTCACGGGCAAGATGACAGCCAATTCAGTCACACAAGGGAATAACTAGTATTGCCAATTGCAAATAGTCAATAAAGAATTATAATCCAAAATTATAACCCAAAAATCACCCAACAAATTCCCAAACCCCATTAATAAATGTTGAGTGTTCTGGGTCAGCTAAATATTTAATACTTGCCATGACATTTGTCATTGGTTGAAATTGGGCAAAATAAATCATTTTGGGGATAGCCCACACATACATACGGAAAATTATACTGTTTGGTTATAAATCTGTGCATGTGCCACCAGTTTAAAACTCCTCTTATACAAACAGCTCCATATTTATTAAAATACCTGCCATCCTTAACTAGTGTATTTGCAGAATTGCATTGGTAAATAAGGTTCCAGAAATAACCAATGAAGTCCTTTGAGACCAAGCTTTGCAACGTATCATTACTTAATATTTCTGCTAATTGGAAAAGAAACTCCATCTCCATTGAATAGCCCCATTAATCTAAAAAGGCATTCTGCCATCTCTCTCATTGCCTAATGAATAGCTTCTGTCCGGCTGGACTATGATGTATTTCAAGTGTAGAGGGCTGACAAAACAATACTCACTGTGAATGAAAAGGGCTCAGAGAGGGCAACACTTCCAGCTAATGATCTTATTCTACGCTGTTTGACGGTGATCGTCTCTTGTTCACAATATTTCTTCTGATCATGGTAACAGAAAGTTAAGTGTAACAATATTATTCATTAATTATTCTATTCTAGATGAGAGAAACCCACTCATTAATGATTGAATCCCCATGCCGAGAATATGAATCCAAGAAATGTTTGAAGTGCAAAAAAGGACCTTAGCTGGACACATGGTGATCCAAAATCAGATTTGTTTTTTACAAAGGGGGACACAGTTCCCTGTCTCCGTCTCAATGATAGAATGCCTTGCTTTGCTTCTGTTTGATGTGCGACTATCTTTTTTTATATCACAGATCTAATGAATGCAATCAAACGTGTCATTGATGTTGTTTGACTTACTCTAACTCATTATATTGTCTTGTACGGAATCCTCCCCATGTCTGAGATCAGCAGGCGTACAATGATAAATGCAGATTGTTTTGAAACAGACAATAAGAAATTCATGGTGGCATCTCTGTCCTAGATAAGGTAATGTAGGGGGCTAATGGTTTTGCCAGTCTTTATTCCAGGGAGCTCCCCAAAGGGGGTTTTGGCCAAGAATTGGGCCCTACTGTTGGGAGGAAGAATGTTTCCTTTTTCCATGTAGTTCAAATAAAGTGGTGCGCTGAAGGACCTGGGGCAGAGGTAGACCTCAGTAGATGTTGTGAGGGCTAGAAAGGTATGAAACAGCTCGCTGTAGGAGTAAACAAGAGTATCAGGGCATTTAGCAGAACAACCAGAGGCTCCACTAAGGCTAACCAGCCCAAGCCCATATTCAATTTGCAGCTTTAGATTTTTCATGACCATAGATGTTTTGCAGACATGTTGTTTATTTCTAAAACATGTGTGCTGTCATGTCAGAGAGCCAGTTGCTAAAATGGAACATGTTTTTGTCTTCAATACAATTTGTCCGCAAATGGGCACTGCAGTATTGAAGAGATTTAATTGATCTGCTTGTTAAAGGATATGTAAACCCTCAAAAGAAATAGAAATATATGTCTAGCTATTAAGATATTAGCAGTTTTAAAAATGCTAGTACAGGTATGGGACCTGTTACCCAGAATGCTTGGGACCTGGGATTTTCCAGATAACGGATCTTTCTGTAATTTGGATCTTCATACCTTGAGCTTACTATAAAATCATAAAAACATTAAATAACCTTAAGGGGCAGATTTACATAGGGTCGAATATCGAGGGTTAATCAACCCTCGATAATCGACTGCCGAATATAAATCTGTAGACTTCGAATATCGAAGTCGAGGGATTTAGCACAATAGTTTGATTGAACGATCGAAAAAAAAAAATCGTTCGATTGAACGATTAAATCCTTCAAATAGTTTGATTCGAAGGATTTTAATCCATCGATCGAACGATTTTTCTTCGACCTAAAAATTGTTAGAAAGCCTATGGGGACCCATTGCACCTCGGTAGGTTTTAGGTGGCGAAGTAGGGGGTCGAAGTTTTTTTTAAAGAGACAGTACTTCGACTATCGAATGGTCGAATATTCGAACAATTTTTAGTTTGAAATGTTCGATTCGAAGTTGAAGTCATAGTCGAAGGTCGAAGTAGCCAATTCAATGGTCGAAGTAGCCAAAAAAAACATTCTAATTTCGAAATTTTTTTTATTCTATTCCTTCACTCGAACTAAGTAAATGGGCCCCTAAAAATAAAGGCTGGTTTTGCCTCCTATAAGGATTAATTATATCTTAGTTGGAATCAAGTACAAAGTTTTATTTTTAAAACAGTAAAAAAAAGGAAATAATTTGCATTATTTGGCAAAAATGACGTCTATAGGAGATGGCTTTTCATAATTAGGTGCTTTTTTTATAACAGGTTACCGGATAATGGATCCCATATCTATACAGATATAGGATCAGTTATCCAGAAACCCGCTAATCTAGAAAGCTCTAAATTACAGGAAGGCCATCTCCCATAGACTCCATTATAATCAAATAATTCAAATGTTTTAAAATGTACCTTGTACTTGATCCTAACAAGATCCTTGCTAGAGACAAAATAATCATATTGGTTTTAATTAATTTAAATGCTTTTTTGGTAGGCTTAAGGTATGGTGGTCCCTTATCTGGAAAACAATGGGTCCCAATCATTCTGGAAACAGATCCCATACCTGTATAAATAATTTGAAGCAACAGTCCCACATGTGGACAGTGCCGGTAGAAAATTAATATGTTTAGGCATATTTGTAAAAAAAAAAAAAAAAATATATATATATATATATATATATATATATATATATATATATATATATATATATATATTTTTTTTTTATATATATATATATATATATATATATATATATACACACTTGATAGCAACACCTGAAGGGCATCTTTAATAGAAAACATGTTTCCCCATGGAAGTTTTAGGCTAATGAAGCCAAAATATGCCCCAGCTCTCCAATTTTACATAAGCACAAGATGTAGTATGCTTCCCCCCAATCCTACGTCACATGTACAGTATGCGTGTAATGAGTGAGCTGTAGGACTTACACATTATGGGGCTGATTTATCAAAGGTCGAATGTTAGAGTTTTTTTTATTTTGAATGACCTCGGATGACTTGGAATAGTACCCTATTTGCAAAAAAAATTTGAACGTTTAAAATTTGAACTAATGTTACCAACCCTGAAAAATCTAGTTGAATTAAAGCGCAATTCGCATCAAGTTTTTCTCCAAAAATAACTAGAATGTCAGGAAGGCTTTTGACTTCTTCAAATAGGTCAACGGACCTCTGCCATTGACTTCTACATGAGTTTTATATGGTGACCTACTGAATTCCAGTTACTTCCAGGGTAGGAGGAAGGATAAATCTCGGATTTGAATTCGAGTTGGTGGTTTTAAACTCGAAATTGTGAGTTTTGACCACAAAAACAACTCCATAATTTTAATTCACATTCAAATTTACCATTTGAACATTAGTAGATCTGCCCCTAAGTATGTGTGTGCCGCAATATGGGTGACTGCTCTGAGAACTCCCTTCCAGTGAGGGGGAGGCATAACACTCGCCAGGGGCATTCTATTGCAAAAACAGTATTGTTTTGGGCTCTAACAGTCCATACCACCGGTAGGAGAAACATGCCGAAATGAATAGAGGATGACTCTTTTGTGCTAATATCTTGAAAACTAGAAAAAAATATTTGATAATTCTAGATAGATTTGAACACCAGTTACTCCTGCTAACCTCACCAGACTTTACATTTTCTGCAACCTGACTGCTGTAACATTAAATACAAAAGGAAACGAAAAAGATAACTCAGCTTGCTCACCATTGATACTCTCTCTTCTAAAATAGTGAGCCCTTAAGACATCCTTATACTCCCTATCCTTGGCACATACATACACAATTGCAGCAAATGGCATCTCCCGCTGCTAGCAACGAGCGAATTAGTGAAAAGAATTGAAGTCAATGGGCATTGCAACAATTTTTTCTCACTCCCTAATGCATTAAAGTCAATGGGCATTTTTGCTTATGGTGACTTTTTTGTCTTAGTGACAATTTTTCTTGGCGACTTTTTTGTCAAAAAAAGTTTTACGTGCAATTTTTTTGTCATGGTGAATTTTTCCGCACTTCTGCACTTTCGCAAAAAAAATTGCAGGTGGCGAAGTATGGAATTTTGCCGCACATCCATGCCTGAAAAATATATTTGTTCATCACTACCCGCTACCTATTAACATTATCAACCCATGAACAATATCGCAATAATCACATTTGGAACCCTTAAAGGAATTGTTCAGTGTAAAAATAAAATCTGGGTAAATAGAGAGGCTGTGCAAAATAAAACATGTTTCTAATGTAGTTAGTTAGCCAACAGTGTAATGTATAAAGGCTGGAGTGATTTGATATATAACATGTCAGTCAGAACACTACTTCCTGCTTTTCAGCTCTCTTGGTTTACACTGACTGGTTACCCTGGCTACCAGAAAGTAACCAATCAGAGACTTGAGGGGGGCCACATGGGTCATATCTGTTGCTTTTGAATCTGAGCTGAATGCTGAGGATCAATTACAAACTCACTGAACAGAAATGTACCATGTGGCCCCCCTTCAAGTCGCTGACTAACTCAGAGTTATAGAGCTGAAAAGCAGGAAGTTGGATTCTGGCTGTTTTATTAGACATCTGTTCACTCCAGCCTTTATACATTACATTTTTGGCTAACTAACTATATTAGAAACATTTTTTATTTTGCACAGCCTATCTATTTAACCAGTTTTTATTTTCACACTATTCCTTTAAAGGGCATGTAAAGTCTAAAATAGAATAAGGCTAGAAATGCTGTATTTTGTATACTAAATATAAACATGAACTTACTGGCCCACAAGCCTAATCAAACAAAAAATTTATGCTTTCAAAGTTGGCTACAGGGGGTCACCATCTTGTAACTTTGTTAAACATCTTTGCAAGACTAAGACTGTGCACATGCTCAGTGTGGTCTGGGCTTCTTAGGGATTGTAATAAACAAAGCTGCTTGAGTTCTGCATGACTGGAAAGTAGGTGGGGGGCTCCCCCTGCTGTTAGGGACCATCTGACAATTCCTATCCGGAGCAGTAAATAAAGGGAGAATTTCACTGCATACAGTAAGGATTCTTATAAAAACGGTACACATTTTTTAATTAAAGTATATTGGTTTCTTTTTCATTAAAGAAAAGTAAAAATGGGATTTTATTTTTTTTGCCTTTACATGCCCTTTAATATACCTCACTGTTTTGGCTGGTGATTTTAGTAGGTTTGACTGGCTTTGTATTACCAGTATTCTGCACATCAAGAAATCCAAATACATGTTTTACTACCTTCCCTTTCCATTCATAACATTTGCTGTGCCTTCCATATAGGACATGTATATTATTCTAATAATCCTCCAGTTGCTGTGCTTTGCTGAGTATTATTGCAGCTATAATTCATTACAGCCTCAAGGCCAAGACACGCATTTGGCACAGGCAAACTGCCTTCTTCTCTGTATGTTCTAAAAGGCACTTCATGTTGTATCTGTATAGTGAGATGTGAGAGTATCAAAGGGATGGTACAAGTTAAATTAATATGGATTCGTTTTGTATGGCTGTCCACAGGTCCTGGATTGGAATTCAAACTAGTTCCTGGCACTTCAAGTACACAGAGGCCTAAACAGGGTCCACCAGGCCAATAAATTGTGACTGTCTAAGGCATCTTACAGCAGCCTATCTGGCTGAGAGCACTTGTGCTATTTACTGTATGTACCACCTGCTAAATAAATGGAATTTTCCTAAAAGTTAATCAGTCTATGATCTAAGAAATACACCCCAAGAAATCCACGTAATGCACCTTTGCCCTGTCCCAAACTAGTACGCCATTTGCACGCACAAATGAAGCGCCAGCAGGTGACCCTGTCCTTGCCTCTACTCTAAGGGCTGAGCCATCTGAATGATCCCTGTTTTCTCTCAGTTCATGCAATGCTTCTTTGCTCTTAGCCCTTGTACCTTGCCTGCTACCCTGAAGCTGTCTATATACTTATAGTGATTGCACTACTTGGCCTTTTTCCACTTGTCCCCATTATAATATGCAGAGCTGTCCTCATCACCATGTACAATGTGGAAAGATGTGCCATTTGCTAAGAATGTTAAACAGAGTTTGCTAGTAAATATATGTTGCCTCTATTGCTTATATACAGAGCTGTATCCTACTGATAAGTATAATACACAGAGTTGTATCAATTGTTAAAGGAAATATAAATGCTTGAGGCTAATTAATGTATAACTGTGCAAAGTGTTCCTCTTTACATAATGGGTTTCCAAATGTTCCAGTTATTATTAATTTTTACACTGCTAATATAATGACTTTGAAACAACAGAGCCACCTGCTGCTCATTTTCACCAACGACTACCCTCAGCAGAAGTAACCCTTGTGATGTTGCGGCAGGCGGAGCTATTCCATTCATTATATTAGCGGCATAAAAACTGCTAATATCGTAAAAAAAAATACAAAATAAAAGTTTTCAGAAAAGCACTTTTTTAGGGAGTTTACAATAATTTATTTGTAGACTTTCCATTTCTTTAACTATGAATAAAAAGGTGTCCATCCAGTGCCACGTACAATAGGTAAAAATTGCCAAGCCTTCTCCTTCATACTACCGTATATACCCAAGTATAAGCCAGTTTTTCAGCATCCAAAATGTGCTGAAAAAGTCTACCTCAGCGGGTCAGAGCTACCCTACTGAAGTAGCTGAGATTGCAGTCACTTTTAATCATTCCTATACCAACAGTACACTTGGGGAGAGACTGCAATATCCCACAATGCCCTCTGTTGGTTATATGAAAGAATAACAGTGCGCCCTCTGTTGGTTATATGAAAGAATAACAGTGACTGCAATATCACACAGCGCCATCTGTTGGTTGTATGAAAGAATAACAGTGACTGCAATATCACACAGCGCCCTCTGTTGGTTAAATTAAAGAATAACAGTGACTGCAATATCACACAGCACCCTCTGTTGGTTATATGAAAGATTAACAGTGACTGCAATATCACACAGCGCCCTCTGTTGGTTATATGAAAGAATAATAGTGACTGCAATATCACACAGCACCCACTGTTGGTTATACAAAAGATTACGGTATCTTTTTAGGAAGATCTGGATACAGTAACAGGATGTGTTTGCTGGACTTGATGCACATATTTTCTATAGGCAGTGGTGTATATTGGTGTGAGACCAAATATTGGAGGGTGTCTCTGCTACTGAATTAATCGATTTTAGATTTATCTTGGAAAATCCATAGTGTGGTGGGCAGAGCAGTCGCCCAGTTTGCATCCCTGTAAGCACAGCTTTGTGTAAGCCATACAAATGCACACAGTAGCACAAAGAGAGGAGCTGACTTTATTCCTGGTCATCTAGAAGTCAACAGCAGACGTCTCTTGAACCAATTAAAGATGTCAATAGCTTCAGGATGTTCAAGTTTTTTTTTCAAGGGTTTTAAGTAGAATTCGAGAAACACACACTCCCTGCTCAATTCTTGCTTATTTTGGGTGCACCTCCCACAATAGTAAATTGAAATGGGCATCACTCCAAAATTGAATAAATATTGCCTTTTTTCTTAATCAAAGCGGAGCATTTATCACAACGTTTCGAGCCTAGCACGGCTCTTTATTGAGCTTTCAGAGGGTTTTGCCCGAATACTCAATCAATTTGAGCGGCTCGAGTTTTTTTTTTTTTGTAGAAAACTTGATTTATTCGAGTTTTTGGGTTGTTAACACTGAACTTGCTGAATCAAGTTTTTTCCCATTCGAGTTTTTTCTTAAATAAGAAACCATTTGAGTTTTTAGTTTATTCGAGCTATAAAAACGCTAACATTTGACTTTTGATTAGTGATGGGCGAATTTGTCCCATTTCGCTTCGCCACAAATTTCGTGAATTTCCCGAGAAATTCTCGAAATGGGCGAAAAATTCTTTAAACGTCAAAATGGGCTCAAAGTTGACGGTGACACCCATTAAAGTCAGTGGGCATCTGTTAATAATTACCGGCGTCTAAAGTGTTGCCCGCGTCAAAAAAACTTTGATGCTGGTGAATTTTCTCTGTAAATTCGCAAATTTATTCACTGGTGGCGAAATGCATAATTTGCGCCTGGCGAATAAATTTGTGCATCATTGATAAATAACCCCCTTAGTGTACCGCTATCATTTATTCCAGGGCTGACCCAGACATGCTCCTGGTGAAACCCCAGCCATACTTGTAGCTGTAAAAAGAGAAAACAAGGCCACAGGGTATGAGCTGGGGGAGAGGGGGGTTGCGGTGCCAGGTGGACCTCACAGCTATGGCTGGGGGTGGGTTAGGGGGATTACATTACATTACATTAACCCTGTTTGTAATGCCAATGTCTACAAAGTAACAAATTCAAGCAAAGCACTTAGGGGCAAATTCACTAAATGGCGAAGCGCCGAACGCTAGCATTAATTCGCTATCTTAGCGCATTTTGGTTAATTCGCCGATTAACTAACGGACGTCCCAAAAAACTCTGGCGTTTTTTCTTTTTTATGGGTGATAGGCTGAGAAAGATTGAAAAAATTTTTGGGGCTACCCTCCTTCCCTCCTATATTTCCTAACTCATGGCACGTTAACTATACAGTGGGCACATGTGTAGGGCAAAATAACAATTTTAATTGCTGTTTTGAAGGTTTCCCAGGCTTGTGTAGTGCTGCTATATATACCTCCATTGTAACTTCAATTTGGTGCCATATGCAAATTAAGCATCGCTAGCGTAACTTCGCTATTCTTGGCGAATTAATGCTAGCGCAACTTCGCAACCTTACGCTTCCCCTGAGTGCAACTTCAGATTTTAGTGAATTTGTGTAGCGCTGGCGAAAATACGCCTGGCGAAGTGCGGTGAAGCGGACGCTGGTGCAACTACAAAGCTTAGTGAATTTGCCCCCAGGTACCTATGACTATGTATCGGCAGATACGAAACGTGTCAGGGATATTTTGTTTAAAATAAAGTTTGCTTTTTAACCTTATGGATGGATACGGGGTGCTCATCAAATACTTTTCAAGTAAAGCACTTGGTACATTGAGAGGAACAGGAGATGCTATTTCATGATGAGTTTAGTCCTCCAACTACTCCCATTCTCCCATTAATAACCGCCTCTCCAGCCGCTCTGTCTGTTTGGGTTCATTCTATATACGTCGGCGCTTGGCATAATTAGAGATTTTGGCATGGATTTGTCTCCACAGATGGTAATTAGTCGTAACCATATCACCACACCAGACAATAATTATGAACCACTTGTCAGACATCCACTTTCTGGGTAAGAGTACAGAGCTTCCAACACATTAAAAAATATGTAACAGTCTGTAATTGAAAATGACTTGTGACCATTTAAGGATAGAATAAAGCTATGTCAACTAGTAAAAAAAAAAAAAACTGGGAAATAAGTGGAGCGTAGCACTGTACAAATAAATCTGTGCGAGATGTATGCCAACGAGACATGACTTGGCTCCGACTGTGCTAAAGGGAGTGCTTCAGTCTCTGCTGAACATCTAATTTCCAGCATACAAAAATGCTCGGGGCAAATAAGGATAAAGCTCACTAAGGAGGCACATTTAAGTACATCTGAAGACCAAACACATTAAAATGATAGTCAATACATCATTTATTAATGTGATGTACCATGGCAAAACAATAATCACTTTATAACCCTGATTTCTGTTATGTTGTTTCTATTCATTTTCTGCTTTAAGATGCAGCCCACCTTTTTGTGCCGGAAGCCAAGATTCAAGATTCCTTTTTATTCGTCACATACACAGTTAAAGGGCATGTAAAGGCAAAAAAAAAAATCCAATTTTTACTTTCTTTAATGAAAAAGAAACCATTTGTATAAGAAACCAAACTGTATGCAGTGAAATTCTCCCTTAATTTACTGCTGTGGATAGGAATTGTCAGATGGTCCCTAACTGCTGAGCAGGGAAACAATCATACTTATGAACATCAGGGGGAGCCCCCGCCTTACTTCCCAGCCATGCAGAACTCAAGCAGCTTTGTTTATGACGATCCCTAAGCAGCCCAGACCACACTGAGCATGTGCACAGTCTTAGTCTTAGTAAAAGATGTTTAATAAAGTCACAAGATGGTGACCCCCTGTAGCCAACTTTGAAATCATAAATTATTTGTTTGATTAGGCTTGTGGTGCAGTAAGTTCATGTTTATATTTAGTATACAAAATACAGCATTTCTAGCCTTATTCTATTTTAGAGTTTACATGCCCTTTAAGTACAACCTGTAGTGAAATGTACCCTGATCATTTCAAGACTGTGCAAGTTTTAGATAACATTTTTAAAAGAAAAATGCAGTAGTCTACTCCTTAAAGCCGTTGGCAAGAAATAAAAAAATAATAAAATATTATAAAATAAAAAACAGAATATATCAAATATTAACAGAACAAAATTAGCAATAATAGTGTATTGTGCTGCTAGTGTAACAAACAATAGTGCAACATTAGCAGGCATAAAATAAACAATATACAGGTATAGGACCTGTTATCCAGAATGCTAGAGACCTGGGGTTTTACAAGTAACAGATATTTCCGTAATTTAGATATTCATACCTTAAGGGGCATATTTATCAAGGGTCGAATTTAGAGCTTATCTACACAAGCCCCTGTCAATCTGTCTTCCCATAAGCTCACCAGCAATATCTTCTAACTGCAAGTTAACTAGATCCAATATTCCCACGCCCCCGAACCTCAAACCTTTGTATGAAATAAAGCGACAGTTTACGAGGGTCCACTAGCACTTTTAATAATAATTTGCCATGAGTCAGTTCAACCTTTGTCACCCACCTGATGGGGTTCAACCATCAAACTAGCCATACACTCAGATATCATACAACCCCTGGGAGGCTGACATGGGCTGCCCATAGATGTGACATTGAACAAAGTCCAAAAAATATCCTATAGGTGTTGCCTGACTTATATTTCCTTTTTGTCAACTAAGTAACTAGTAACTAGTATATTTCAAAGCCCTTGAAGGCCATATATATGATGACTAGCAAAACAACGAACTAAAAGAATAAACTCACTCCCTTTTATAGGTATGAAGGGTGAGGACCTTGTTTTCTGCTGGCTACTGCCAAACTGTGCCTCCCTCTAAATATAACCTCCTCTCTCCAACTCAAACCTCAGCCCCAAATTCAGGTTAACCAGTAACAGCTTATAAGGCTGAGCTACGTCATGCAAACTCTTTGCCAATCCCTTGCTATCCATGGATAGCTTACCTGTCACATTACTTTTAACACATTATCATTATCATTATCATTATCATTATTATTATTATTATTATTATTATTATTATTAATAAAATGTATTTTTAAAGAGTGAATATATTGTGCACAGAACTGTAAGATGTGCCTGACTCATTGTGCAGTATTACTGAACTCACTAATAAATGGTGGTTTTGTCTTTTGATTTTAATTCTGATTTGATGAACAAAAGCATGTTTTAACTAAGAGATATGATACACAAGGCATGGGTTTCTACTAAATCCCTCTTTTTAAGATTTTGGATTATATACATTTGGATTGGAAATATATGTCTTCTGAAATCCTAATTGATAATTAACAATAGGCGCCACCAGCCTGATTTATAATAGCAGTAAAAATCAATATAGGATATAAATAATAGTTTTGGGTTATCCTTCCCCTTTATCAAGTATGCACAGGAACAGTTGAACTCTAGTCGTATAAGTCTGGATTGGACTGCACCAAGACTGTTCATTCCATGCTTAATGAAGAGGATGGATAGCCCCGAGACATTTCTATGTATGCACATGCATATTGATTTTTTTACAGATATAATAAATTACACTGAACACTACCTGTAGGCAAATAATATATAATGGAAGCAACCAATACAATATAAACAGTTTGTGTCACTATTTGATGCAAAACTAACATATATGATTTGCATGGACAAGCTCAGACTAATTCAACAACACATACAGTAATATGCCCGCACACACAAGCACACACTTGTATAATCCAACTAGCTAAACTAAACTGCACTCACACATGAAATGCCTGCAAAAGGGGAGTTTTTTATTTATTTAAACCTCCAGTGCAGCATATCAATACCATCCAGGACACCCCCATTAATACAATAGATGGATGTAGTACACCGGTGGCTTGAATAAATGGGGTCTGCTTCCCATTCACAGCCATGTCATGGGACTCTTTGTTGCTATTTGCTGCATTGTCTAATTATTAAATGAAGCCAACACAACTGCAATTCTAAAAGGAATGCTAGAGGTGTAGCCATTCTTTTCATTGTTAAATTGCACTCATACCACCCCAAACAAATAGCATGCTATAAGAAAGACAAATAACATATTTAAAGGGCATGTAAAGGCAAAAAAATAAAATCCCATTTTTACTTTCTTTAATGAAAAAGAAACCTATCTCCAATATACTTTAATTAAAAAATGTGTACTGTTTTTATAAAAAACCTGACTGTATGCAGTGAAATTCTCCCTTCATTTACTGCTGTGAATAGGAATTGTCAGATGGTCCCTAACTGCTGAGCAGGGAAACAATGATACTTATGAACAGCAGGGGGAGCCCCCGCCTTACTTCCCAGCCATGCAGAACTCAAGCAGCTTTGTTTATGACGATCCCTAAGCAGCCCAGACTACACTGAGCATGTGCACAGTCTTAGTCTTGCAAAGATGTTTAACACAGTTACAAGATGGTGACCCCCTGTAGCAAACTTTGAAAGCATAAATTATTTGTTTGATTAGGCTTGTGGTGCAGTAAGTTCATGTTTATATTTAGTTTACAAAATACAGAATTTCTAGCCTTATTCTATTGTAGACTTTACATGCCATTTAACAACGACTGTACTGCAAAGCTAAAGGAACCTCTTGAAAAGGAGCTAACAGATGGGCAGATGAGTTCATCTCCATCTGGAAATGTTCGCTGGAGCAATAAACACTTCTTTTAATCCATGACTGTAAGAAAGGACTAGGAGGAGCCAATTTTTAAAGGAGAACTAAAGAAGTAGGTAGAAATGTTGTACATTATGTTTTGTGCTTCTGTACCAGCCCAAGGCAACCACAGCCCTTTAGCAGTAAAGGTGCCCCAGTAGCTCCCCGTCTTCTTTTCTGCTGATTCGCTGCACATGTTCTGTGCTGCTGTCACTTACTGAGTTTAGGGACCCACTCACATTATATAGTACACATAGAATAGAAATGTCACAATAGAAGACTGATTAATACAGATAATTACTACATGACAGCACAGAAACCAGTGCAATTAGCATCAGAATTTAATAATCAGCCCTATGGCATAAGCTTATATTACAGACCAACCTCATTTTCTGCTGGATAATTAGTGACAACCCCTAAGCTTAGCTTCTCAATAGCCATATTCATTTTTAGGGTTTAGTTCTCTTTTAAGGTACTGAAGCTCCATAATTACAATGGTAAATCTAAGACCCTGTGCTCCTTTTCACTGTATACCAAGAGTTCTATTGTAGAGTGCTGCCCTGGGCAGTGTGCATACAAAGTAGAGCAAAATAGACACATTGAGACTGAAATCCAAAGTTTTTGCTATGTTGCCCATGTGCACAACACAGAATAGCAGTGAGGATCACAAACACCAGAAATAAGATGGCAATGCCCCCTGGGCTCACTCCTTTTTTTTGGTAAAGAGGAGCACCGCCCAGGTTCTGAGATAAGCACAGATCACAAAATAACAAATTGCCACCCCTCAGACAAAGCAAAGAAACCTGGGTGACTGTAATACAGAATTTCATTAAATACTACATTACTTTCACGAATCAGAACCAGCAGTGCAGAAAAAGACAAACACTGCTTTCAGTTGCAATTTCATTTGCAAATAACTGTTAAACCACTGAACAATTTCCGTTGCAGTTTATCGGAATGTTGCTTAGAATGACATGTTCTTTTATTAGGCAGCGTTTTATTTTTGGGTATACCGTACAAATTGAACTTCTAGAAATGAAAACTCATAGAGTTCTACATTTGCTTACAGTCATGGACTAAAAGAAGTATTTATTGCTCCAGCGAACATTTCCAGACGGAGATGAACTCATCTGCCCATCTATAATCTCTGTTAGCTCCTTGTCAACATTTTTTCGAGAGGTTCCTTTAATTTGTATCTTTGTGTTTTTGCATTTTATTCCCCTGGTATATCACATTATATCTGTGCAGTGAAGAAAAACGTTATTTCTCTGGGCGCTGATCCAAAATCACACATTATCTCTGTGCACTGATCCTGAACCATACTTTGTCTCCAAACACTGATACAGAATATTACAGTATGTAGGCAGAGTTACTGCCGGAGCATGCTGGGAATTGACGTTGAGAAATAGAAGGAGATCCAGTGGATATAGAACCCAACTCTAGGACGTTTATATCAGAACAATGGACAATATTCGAATCCTGAAGGCTATAGTTTGCTGTAGATTTATTTGGGTACTGAGGTCACCATACTGTCATGCTGTCACCAGCTTATAGCTTCCGTAAAGGACAAGTGATCCCTGTGTTTCACATATCTTAAGGGAAAAGGCGTAATTAATAATTACCTGTCCTTGTCTCCCACATGCTCAATTAGACAGGGACTTCTCATGTGGGTGACTAACCCATCACTGGAGCAGAGCACAAATGAACTGGCAGCAACTCCCCTCCAACATTTACAGGCCCAATTATGTGGAAAATGTGACAGTTCCAGGTCTCTTCCAGGGTTCATTGCAGTGATGTTTGAAGACAAAGTGACACATCTTCCCCCATCCAACCCCCATCTTATTACAAGAGCCTCTCCAGGTCATGACCAAATGATCCCATTTTTGTGCTGTCCCCATGATGGACTCTGGAACGCGGCACAATAATTACACCGCAGCTAAAATCGATAATCTAAATGTTCCGATTATACTTGCAGCAGAAGAAATGGGATCTTCTTATCTATGAAACTGAAATGAAGGGAGAGTATAGAAAGCCTGGAATTAAGAAAACGAATAGCTGGCATTGATACTGGCAGAAATAAAGTGTCAGTACATGGAAGGTGAAAGGTTTAACCCCTTTCTGCCTACAGAATGTAGAACTGAACTAACATAATTCCTCCCAAGGTCACATTCAGATCTCCATTGTTATGCTGATGGGAAAATGTGCCTGAAAATAATCTTACAATACTGCTGATACCTGCTCTGGTCAGCCCGTCGTTACCCACTGATAGAAATCAGTGGGTAACTGATTTTTAAATGCCAAAATACCCCTGTATTCCACAAATGAACCCACATTTTAACCTTAACATTGCCCTTGAGAGATAGCTTGCAGGAAACGATGACACCCAGGGGCACATTTACTAAGCTCGAGTGAAGGATTCAAATGATAAAAAGTTCAAATTTCGAAGTATTTTTTTGGGTACTTCGACCATCGAATGGGTCAAATTCGATCTAATTCGATCTAATCAGATGATTTGAACGATTCGAAGTAAAAATCGTTTGACCATTCGATAGTCGAAGTACTGTCTCTTAAAAAATACTTTGACTAAATACTTCGCCACTTTAAACCTACCGAGGTGTAATGTTAGCTATGGGGACCTTCCCCAGCACTTTTCTAACATTTTTTTGATCGACTAAAAATCCTTCGATCGATCGCTTAAAAGCGTTCGATTCAAATGATTTTATCGATCGATCGAACGATTTTTACTTTGATCGTTCAACATAAAGGATTTGCGCTAAATCCATCGAATTCGATATTCGGATTTGAAGGATTTAACTTCGAGGGTCGAATTTGAGGGTTTATTAACTAAATTCGACCCTTGATAAATGTGCCTCCCAGTGTTATTCCTATTAGGGATGCACTATATCCAGGATTCCGTTTGGGATTTGGCTGAGATTCAGTCTTTTTCTGCCAAATCCAAGTGCCTGGCAGAACCCGAATCTAAAGCCTTAAAATCACCTCATTCATAAACAAATGTAATTTTTTTTGCATATGAAAATTAGGATTCAGATATGGTTAGGGATTCAGCCAAATCCTTTATAAAAGATTCCGGATTTGGCCAAATCACAAAATAGTGGATTTAGTGATTCCTCAATTCCTATATCACCATGGTACAGCCAGACACAATTTAGGGGACAGAAGAATAAACTGAGATATATTGTTATTTGAAAATACTTTTTGTCTCATACAGCTTTTGGGGCAGTTAATTAATATGTATCATCTAAAGTTGAGCATACAAGGGAAACCCAAGGTGGTGGACCAAATCAGATTGAGCTCATCATTTTGCTTTAGTCCATTGATTATATTTAGTGATGGGCGAATTTATTCGCCAGGCTCGAAATCGCGTTGAGTTCTGTTTTTTTGGATGCCTGCACAATTTCAGCAAAAACGGATGCTGGGGTCCAAACAAAACGGACGCCAGCATAAAAAAACGGACACCGGCGTCAAAAACGGACTCTGGCGTCAAGTTTTTCGCCGTTTCGCGAATTTCACGGGAAATTCGTAAATTTTTCGGCGAAACGCCCCAAATTCGCCCATCACTAATCATATTGCAAAGGAGTACATTTTTATTGCTCATATACCTAGAATAATGCCTATTTTTAAAGGCATAAAGCCACCATTAAAGGGATGGGTGTGGAGGTGCAGAAACCCCATGGAAGTTTTTATTCCTGTTTTAAAAATATATACACTTGATCAGATTAAAATGTGAATAAAGAAGGGGGCCAGGGAATCTACACTGATCCATCCCCTCTCTTTTGTAACCTGTATAAGGAACTCCTACTTATCTGTAAACCGGAGACACAAACAACACCTGGAGGAAGGGAGAGGCTTGTTTATACAGAGCTCATCATTTGTCTCTTAAACAATCACTGCTATATACTAGGAGGGGCAAGATGTAACTGCCCATAATTACTAATAATAATAATTATTATTATAAATAAAAATACATATGGAATATTTTATAATAAAGAATTAGTCAGAATTTTTTTTTTGTATTTATAAAACCCATAAAAGTGTAATAGAATGCGAGTGCAATGAGAGACTTTAGAATAGGGGAAAGAAAGGTTTACATATGCAATGATGTATGTTATTGCTAATAAATATGTGCAATTACGTGAAGAAGAAGTATCCAGAAACCATTAGGTATAAAATAAGAAAAAAGCAGCTTCTCAGAGCCCGGACACTTAAATCACTTGCAACAATGACTCTGGTGATGTCAATCGTAATAATTGCACAACTATGTTACCGTCAGTATTAGTGCAGCTTATTAGCACCGACAGTAGTGACACAGAACACCAGGGTGCAAAAAATAACTACCGTATATACTCGAGTATAAGCCGAGTTTTTCAGCCCCCAAAATATGCTGAAAAACTCTATCTCGGCTTATACTCGGGTCAATCGCAAAAACGGTCGCCGGCGCCTTAGAATAGTAGCCGGCGCCTAAGAATATTCGCCGGCGCCTTAGAATATTCGCCGGCGCCTTAGAATAGTAGCCGGCGCCTAAGAATAGTCATCCAAAAACGAGATTGAAACTTATCAGAAGCTGCTGCATTTCTCACCCTCGGCTTATACTCGAGTCAATAAGCTTTCCCAGTTTTTGGAGGTAAAATTAGGTACCTCGGCTTATACTCGGGACGGCTTATACTCGAGTATATACGGTACATTTCCGTTTGGCCCCAAGTGACCCCATCACACGAGATCTTTGCTGTCAGTATGTAAATAAGTTGCTGTGTCCAAGGAAACCACTGGTGATATTAAAAAGATCTCTAGCATCAGAAACATTTGTCCATTGCTATTCCCATATCTTCAATATCTTTTGGGTAGGCTTGGGACTTTGTGGGCACCTATTGAAGTTGCTTTTTCATCTGCCTGTCCTTAATGTTGATGTGGGCAATGCTGAAAGAAACCAGTAGACAGAATATTTGATTGCCATGTCAAAATGCAAATATTGTTCCTAATGCAAATGAAAGCAGTCAGTTCCCAGGCCCAGCAACAAAGTATGACTTTATATGAAGTAAAGTTCAGAAACTAGTTCATAGGAGATAAGGATAGAGGACAGCTATCAAATGAAGGGAAGGTGCAGTATATGCAGCCTGAAACATGTTATTAGTAGGCCTATTTGTACCTTTCAGACCTGAAAAAAGAAAAATTGTAGAGCACACATTCTCAAAAAGTAAAATCACAGAAAAGCCGGACGCATTTCGGGAACACCGCTTAATGATTGTGGTCTGCTCCTGAAACTCGTCAGGCTTTTATTTCAGAGCAGTCACTTGTGTTTTAATGAATCAATAAAAAGTGGTTTTACTTTTTGAGAAGGTGTGCTCTACAATTTTTCATTCTGAATGGTGTTGCAGCTTAAAGGAGTTCTGTTTGGAAAGAAGCACATCTAACGCTTTGAATATGATATTCAATTGAGGAGCCAGGGGTTTGTTAATATGTTTGTCAATAACCTCTTTGTACCGTACAGAACTATGGTAGGATTCCTCATACAGTACATCTGCAGCATATTTCCATCAACTGGGTATAGAGTGAGCAGGTTTTGTACATCTATTGTATTACAAAAAAACAATTAGCTTGCAACCCCCAGAAAAAGAAGTTAGTTAAACTACACATACAGTATGTTAGTACTGGGCGTTCCTTTGACTTTCTGTTGTCTGTCTACTCCTGTTTGTCATTCAGCCAACAATACTGCCTATACAGGTATGTGACTTGTTACCCAGAAACCCATTATAAAGAAAATTCCATCTCCCATAGACTCAATTTAGTAATTCACATTTCTAAACATGATTTCCTTTTCCTCTTTAATAATAAAATAGTACCTTGTACTTGATACAAACTAAGATACAATTAATCCTTATTGGAGACAACACCAGCCTATTGGGTTAATTAAAAATGGCAGTTATTTTGTAGTAGACTTAAAAAGTATAAAGATCCAAATTATGGAAAGACTCCTTATCTGGAAACACCAGGTCTCAAGCATTCCAGATGGCAGGTCCCATACCTGTATTACATATAGTTCACAATTCCCTCCCTTCCTTTCATACAATTCCAGTGTCATTATTTCCCAAGGTATCAGTGGACATTAGTATTTAACCTGTGTCCAACCTTACCAATGCATTACCCTATGAGCAGATAACGTTTTGGTACTGTATATAAGGATTCTAGGGGGGTTATTTATCAAAGTCCTATTTTATCTCAACATTTCTGCTAGAAACTCCAATCAAATCTGCTCAGGTTTTTTAGCTTAATTATTATTATATTTTCCCGAAAATTAGATTTGCGGGAAAAAAATAGATTTTCAAGATTTTTCGGATTTTTCACCGAAAACTGATTTCTTATGCTTTTTTGCCCGAAAAATCTGTATTGTATGAAAACCCAGCACACATCAAAAACTCATTGTGACTTCTCCCTTTGACTTATATGCAACCTCGACAGGTCTGAGATGCCGGATTTTCTGATTCAGACTTTTCCATCCTCGGGGTTTAATCAATTCCGAAAAATTCATGATTTTTTAAAAGTCTGATTTTATAAAAGAAAAAAAACGCAAATTTTTCGGGATTTTTGCATTTGGAGTTTAGTAAATAACCCCCTAGAAGTCACCTTATAACTCATGCACCCATGAACCCACTTTCTACCTCACATCATAAAGTTTGCTTCACATAATAAAGTTTGCTCATGACACGACCGTGGTTGGTCTCATCAGCAATAATGACGGGTCATCATACAGAGAGGAGGTGCAGCGGTTAACAGATTGGTGCAGAGCCAACAACCTGTCTCTCAATGTAGACAAAACAAAGGAGATGGTTGTTGACTTTAGGAAGACTAGGAGTGACCACCTGCCAGGCTGCCACTGTACATCGACGGCTCTAATATGGAGATCGTCAAAAGCACCAAATTCCTTGGTGTCCACCTGGCGGAGAATCTCACCTGGTCCCACAACACCAGCTACTTAGCCAAGGAAGCCCAACAGCACCTCTACTTCCTGCGCAAGCTGAGGAAATCCCATCTCCCACTATCCATACTCAAAACCTTCTACAGAGGGACTATCGAGAGCATCCTTAGAAGCTGTATCACTGTCTGGGCTCGGAACTGCACTGTCATGGAGCGCAAGACCCTACAGAGGATAGTGAAGACAGCAGAGAAGATCACAGGTGTCTCTCTTCCTTCCATCACGGTCATTTAAACCACTCGCTGCATCCGTAAAGCCACCAGCATTGTGGCTGATCCAACACACCCCTCACACTCACTGTTCACACTCCTGCCATCTGGAAGAAGTTACAGAAGCATTAGGGCCCTCACTACCAGACTGTGTAACAGTTTCTTCCTCCAAGCCATAAGGCTCCTGAATACTCAAGGACTGGACAGATCTCTCTCACACACACACTCCATCTGACCTTACTATATACCACAACACTACACAGCCACTGTACGCCATTGTATAAATAAATAGCCATTGGATTCAATTGTTCTGTATGATCACATCTGCACTTTATCATGTTCTCTATTATATCGCAATGCTACACCCATCATGTCTGACGTTTAGCATTATTTACTTAACATATTACATCTGCTGAGTGTGCACTGGCTTGTCCTGTCCCTGCACTATGCTGTCCTGTCTTGCAGGAGTTTTGCACTTTTTGTCTGTTGTCCGATACATCTATGTTGTGTGTAGCACCATGATCCTAGAGCAATGATCCCCAACCAGTAGCTCATGAGCAACATGTTGCTCTCCAACCTCTTGGATGTTGCTCCCAGGAGGTGATTATTTTTGAATTCCTGGCTTGGGAGAAAGTTTTGGTTGTATAATAACCAGGTGTACTGACACACAGAGCCTCAATTTGGGTTTACAATCCACATAGGGGCTACTATATGGTCAATCACAGCCCCCCAGCTCCTTTTACTTCTGTATGTTGCTTACGGATTCAAAAGGTTGGGGATCCCTGTCCTAGAGGAACTTTGTTTCGTTTCACTGTATACTGTACAAACGTATTTGGATGAAATGACAATAAACTCACTCTTGACTCTTGACTACAAATTGATGGTGACAGCTTTGTGACATCCAATAACTACATAGTTTCCAACATGAAGAGCATTATTTTCTTTGTATTAAAGTTAAGTTAAAGTATGTATTACAAAAGCTGTAATAGTAACCTTCTGCCTCATGTATTAATTAAGCACAAGCATGTGAGCTTATACTGGCTGGACACCGGCAGGCACATGGCCTCCTCATACATTTGATTTCCTTTTATTAATAGTTTCAAGATGATTAAGATAACAGAATTAAAGGCTTTCATTGCACATACATTTACACATGGTCCCAGAGGCTAAACTTCCTATATCCTTTCAGGCCTTTTAAGCAGTCATCTTTTGAGATTAAAAAGAAGAAAACAATACTTTTGAAGCAAAGGCTTCTCCTGAATGTTCTTTGCCATAGATGCTACCTGCAGATTCCTGAATACAGATCAGTACAGTTGAAAGCTTCCCATTGCCTTTCACAGACATTGACTTGAGTTATAAAAAGAACCTTAAGGAAGCTGTACAGTCCTTAAACTCGATTTATGAGCTTAAAGTTAATAATAAGGTGATCTTCAAAAAAATATCAATCAACCTTCAAAATTAAAACCCTCAGCAGTCAAAGATTCAAACAATTTCCTGAAATATCCCTTGGCATCAAAAACATTATGTGCCATACAACCCTCTCCTGTCTGGTTTTAATTCGAGAGACCTTTACAAAGAGAAAAAGTAATATTCCTGCAGAACATATTACACATATCATATAGAAACCTGTTATCCAGAAAGCTCCAAATTACAGAAAGGCCGTCTCCTATAGACTCCATTTTCTCCCAATAATCCAAAGTTTTTTTGAAATCATTTCGTTTTTCTCTGAAATAATAAAACTGTACCTTGTACTTGATCCAAACTAAGATATAATTAATCCTTATTGGAGGCAAAACCAACCTATTGGGTTTATTTAATGTTTACATGATTTTCTAGTAGACTTAAGGTAAAAAGATCCAAATGACAGAAAGATCTGTCATACGAAAAACCCCAGGTCCCGAGCATTCTGAACAGTTCTCACACCTGGATACACATTTGAGGTGAATGCCTTATTTATTTTTGCTAGTTTTTACTGTCTAAGTCCTACAATTTTAGACTTGCACATAACACATTAGGGGTGATTTACAATGTGCAAAGTGGAGAAAAGGCTTTTCTACTTTGTGTCCTGCATGGTAGATGAATTGCCACAGGTTCCCATAGTGAATACATGGTGCTTGCACTTCTGCCTGGGGGCCTAATTATTGAC
This sequence comes from Xenopus petersii, assembly GCA_038501925.1. Classification (NCBI taxonomy): domain Eukaryota; kingdom Metazoa; phylum Chordata; class Amphibia; order Anura; family Pipidae; genus Xenopus; species Xenopus petersii. Next base: position 133,647,480 of record CM076678.1, on the reverse strand, counting down.
CTCTATTGTTTGGAGGCTCCCTGGCTGAAAAATGTCACTGCTGTAGAGTCATAATGCCCTTAATGGGATTCTGTTATGCTTTTTATGGTGGTGTTTTTATTTCTAAAGTACACTTTTGCAATACAAATAATTCACTCCACCATATAAAATGTTATTCCTGGATTTTATTTAGCTGTAATATTGGTGTATAGGCAGCCATCTCAGGTCATTGTGCCTGAACCTGAGCTTTCAGAAAGATCCAGCACTGCACAATGGAACTTTTTTCAGATAAGCTATTGTTTCTCCTACTCAATGTAACTTGAGGAATCACAGGGCTGTTCTCATATTTACCAGGGAGCAATTATCTTGTGTCAGAGAGCTGTTATTTGGTTACCTTCACATTGTTCTGTTGATAGGCTGCTGGTGGGGGAACAGAGGGCTGATGATATCACTCCAGTTTGCAGCGCAGCAGTAAAGAGTGACTGAAGTTTATCAGAGCACAAGTCACATGAATGAGGGCGTCTGGAAAATTAACAACATGCCTAGCCCCGAATCAGATTTCAAAATAAATTTAAAAAAAATCTTCTCTTTGAAAAAACAGATTTCAGTGCAGTCAGCCACCATTGTCCAGTTATGCAGGTTCTGCAGCAGTAGAAGCCTCTCCCTGTATCTGCTCATAACCTGTACAGAGAGGTACCAAGCCATAAAACTGTGTAAGCACAGAACAAGTATAGTGTATTTAGTTGGCTATATTGTATTTAGTCTGCTGGATTTATATATGGATTGAACCTAATTGGGCCCATTGGAGAACCTGCCATTCAGGGCCCAGTCTCAAATCCAGGGCATTATATAGGTACTGTCCTTGGCTGGAGTACATAGAACTTGAGCCCATATATTACATTTTATCAAAATAATTGAAAGTTTTTAAAATCATTTCCTTTTCCTCTGTAATAATAAAACAGTAGCTTGTACGTAATCCCAACTAAGATAAAAATCAATCCTTATTGGAAGCAAAACCAGCCTATTGGGTTTATTTAATGTTTACCTGATTTTCAGAAAATTCCCTTATCTGGAAAACCCCACATCCCAATCATTCTGGATAACAGGCTCCATAACTGTATTGTAGAAATATTCTAACGTTTTACAAATGTGGCTCCTCACTTAGATACTGATCTTTAAGTACAAATCTCTTCTGGAAACCCAGAACATTGGCAACAACAAAACTTGGAGAAAAAAAAACATTAAAAAAGGTCAATTATGTGATTCCACTTTCACAATAGGAAACAGAATTTTCTGTACACAAAGAACAGCCTGATGGAAAATGTAAGTAAAATAATATCTAAACATCCAAAGGTCGCCAAGCCCTGCCAAAAGAGCGTGTAAACAGGATGAGTGCTGTGTATTAGCGCAGATGGACTTTGTCAAGGACCTGAGACTGACTGCTGCAACCCTTTTCTTCTCATAGTTTTATTATCTTTACCTGGGGCCTGGTTCCCAGAAACCAGAGAGTCATTTGTATGAGGTAGAGCAACATCTCAAAATGAGATTATTCTATCAAAAGAAATCCTGATCTGCCTTAACCTGAAGATAAAGCACAGGAGGATTTATCATTAAATAAATGTTTACATCAGTTTCAGGAACTGACTGTTTGATTTTCCTGAACGTGCCAGCTCAAGTTAAATGCCAGTGTATTGTATGTGTACATTTTTGATTTGGAATCTAGACTATAGAGTAGTATTTGGATTTATATTCAGGGGGTGCCAGTATCTGGTCCACACAAGTTAAGGGGATGGTTCATTCTGTCATGATTTTTATGGTGTAGTTTTTATTTCAAAATGATTCTGTTTACACTGCAAATAATTCACTTTACCATGTAAAATTAAATTCCTAACCCAACAAGTGTATTTTTTTAGTTGTAATATTGGTGTGTATGCGTCATCTCATGTCATTTTGCCTGGTCATGTGCTTTTAGAAAGAGTCAGCACTTTAGAATGAAACTGCTTTCTGACAGGCTGTTGTTTTTTCTACTCAATGTAACTGAATGTGTTGCAGTGGGACCTGGATTTTTAGAATTTATCCTGTGTTAGGTAGCTGCTATCTGTTTACCTTCCCATTGTTCTGTTGTTAGGCTGCTGGGGGGAAGAGAAGGGGGGGTCATATCACTTAACTTGCAGTACAGCAGTCACATGACTGGGGCACCTGGGAAACTAACATTATGTCTAGCCCCATGTCAGATTTCAAAATTAAATAATTTATTTGCACTTTTGAAAAACAGATTTCAGTGCAGAAGTCTGCAGTATGTGATAGAATGACCAATTCTAAGGAACTTTTCGATCTTTATTATTTATTTTTAAAGTTTTTTTTATAGTTTTTCATCATCTGACTCTTGGGGGTCAATGACCCATCTAAGAAAACACAAGCTCTGTAAGGCTACAAATGTATTATTATTACTACTTTGTACTTATCATCTTTCTATTAAAGGTGAACAGTCCTTGTAAGTAAATTGTTATTATAACTCTGTATGTGATCACATTCAATGATTTTGCTTCTCTGAATTAATCAGTCAGGCTGCGGTTTCAATAAAGTTTGCTCCACTACTAGATATTCATTAAAACCAACCATCAGAAAGCTTTTACTGGTCTACTATTTGAAAGCAAACATCAGATTTGTTGCTTTATGTGACTTGACCTGGGGCACACATTTCACCTGTTATTGCATTTTCCAGGTCGACTAGTCTGCTCTAGCATAATCCCATCGAAAATTAGCACATTCATCTTTATCTCATTTTCATTTTAATATTCTCCTTTCTTGTTTAAAATATTTGCAACTCGATATGTGTTGCCCCATTTCTCCCTGAATTAAATTATTGCCAAGGACTCATCTGTAATGTTTCACGTTTCCAAGTGCAATTGTGGCACTATAATAATACTGGTTTTGCTTTACTTTATTAGAAAGTCTAATCTAATAATTGTATCGTAATCGTATTATGTTGCTATTTTTTAATTCTTAAAAGTCTGATTTGAAGATAAATCATTAAAATTACTTAAAAATCCATCATATATTTTGATAAGATGCGTACTTAATTTCTAGAGCAGTGGTCTCCAACCAGTAGCTCGCGAGCAAAGTGTTGCTCCCAGTGGCATCAAAGCAGGTGCTTATTTTTTAATTCCTGGCTTGCCGGTAAGTTTTGGTTGCATAAAAACCGATGTACTGCCAAACAGAGCCCCCTGTAGGCTGCCAGTCGATATAGGGGCTACCAATCAGCCAATCACAGTGCTTATTCGGCACACACTGGAACTTTTTTCATGCTTGTGTTGTTCTCCAATTCTTTTAACATTTAAATGCGGCTCGCGAGTAAAAAAGGTTGGGGACCCCTGATCTAGAGTCTGGAGTCTTTAGGGTTCTATAACTTTATACAGCTGTACTTACAAGCCTATGGTTGGAGATTGATGTTGAATTGTTTATAATCAAGAGAAAACCAATTTGTACGATACGTTTCTGATCCTATATCGAGGCGTACTTTCTTTTCTTTTCTAGATATACAAAGCTGACATTGAAGAGGTTGGACCCAGGTGGCTAAGAACATGCTGACTGCTAGGCAGAAACAGTGATTACAACAGTTCATACAGGCTTTTGGGGAAATAACTGTAAAACTATATATTGTCAAAGTTAATCTCTTTTAGGGTATATACCAAGATTATTTATCACACACAGTGGACCAGAAATACAAAGAAAATACTAATCTCAATAGATCATTTATACTGTAGAGATAAAGAAGAGATAAAGCTTCAAAATAGCATGAAATAATGGTTACTTGGTATATTGCAACTGTCATATAAATTTGTAGTTCAAGCTGCTTCATGTGCTTTTATCCTCCTTCAGAATCTCCTTCTTGGCTAACAAAGTTCACGTCGTTAGGTATTTACTTAAAATCGTATTTCTTCCATTGGGAGCACAATATGCAAAACTGTTGCTCGAGTAAATAATTAAAGGGGTCGTCCACCTTTGAGTTAACTTTTAGTATGATGTAGAGAGTGATATTCTAAAACAATTTGCTATCGGTTTTAATTTTTTATTATTTGTTTTTTTTTTAGTTATTTAGCTTTTTAATTCATCAGCGCCCCAGTTTGCAATTTCAGCAGTCTGGTTGCTAGGGTCCACATTACCCCATCAACCATGCATTGATATGAATAAGGGACTGGGATATGAATAGAGAAGGCCTGAATAGAAAGCTGAGTAATAAAAAGTAGCAATAACAATATATTTGTAATCTTATGGAGCATTTGTTTTTTTAGATGGAGTCACTAAAGAGAGTCAGAAGAGTCAGAAGAGAGTCAGAAGAAGAAGCCAAATAATAAAAAAAAAATGAAGGCCAATTGAAATGTTGCCTAAAATTTGCCATGATATTTCATACTAAAATGAACTTAAGGGTGAACCACCCCTTTAATGCTAAAATGAATTTCAGTGAGGTACACATTGCTAAAAAAAAATGTGCACATTTTACCTAAGTGGTGGTCCAAGCAAGAACAATTAAATTGTAGCCTTACAGAGCATTTGTTTTTTAAATGGGGTCAGTGACCCCCATTTGAAAGCTGGAAAGAGTCAGAAGAAGGTAAATAATTAAAAGAATCTATAAATAATGAAGTACAATCTAAACAATGCTTAGAATTAGAATTAGCCATTCTATAACATACCAAAAGTTAACTTAAAGGTAAACCACCCTTTTAATTATGCCAGCCTATTTACCGCATACAACTATAGGGGCTAATAAAAACACTTGCAAATTAACACCATAAGCAATGATGGATGTAGGATATCAACATATGTTTTTTTTGGGGGGGGGAATAGGTAAAGTTTGATATTTCGCACTGTCATTATACATTTTGTTTTTTGGAGGAAAATATGTAAAGGTTGACATTTCACGCTAAATATGCACTATACGTAGTTTAACTTGTAGGTCCCTAATTTTTCAGTTATATAGGTAAAACATTCTTTACCAATAAGGGTACAAACATTTCTAATTTCAGCCTTCAGCTATTACAGGGCAACCCCCTAAGTAAGGGGTCCCCAGACTTTTTTAACTGTGAGCCACATTCAAATGTAAAAATAGTTGGGGAGCAACACAAGCAATTAAAAATGTTTCTGGGCTGCCAAATACGGGCTGCAATTGCCTATTTGGTAGCCCCTATGTTGATAGGTGGTCTTCTTTATTCAACAAAACTTTCCTCCAAACAAGGCATTCAAAACTTTGAGGTCACTGGGAGCAACAGCCAAGGGGTTGCTCACAAGCCACTGTTTGGGGATCATTGCTCAAAGAATATAACCAGCATACACATTTAAGTTCTACAATACCAGGATCCCTAGGCTGGTGGGATACTAAACCCAGTCTCCTCGATAGAGTTCAAGCCTCACAAGCTATACAAGAGTTATACAGTAAGCCTCATGAACTATTGCAAGTTCAATGCACACAAATGGATGCAATATTGAGCACACAATGGTATTTCTGCCCATACATATTCTTTGAAATGTTGAAGTCTTCACCCTCAGAACCCCATGGGATGGTCCATATACATATAGTTCCTTTTTTTGGGGGTAAGGCTTTGTTAAAAAAAAAACAGGTGTACTGCCAAACTGAGCCCCCTATATGCTGTCAGTCCACATAGGGGCTACCAAATACCCACAGCCCATAATTTTTTATACTTGTATTGCTCTCCAACTTTTTGTTTTTTTACATTTTAATGTGGCTTAGATTATTCTATCCTCGTGCACTTAAATCTTAATTTTCTGCAGATATTAGAAAAGTGAGGAAACAATCAAAAACAATGGAAAACAAAATTATTACCCAAGTTCTAATGAAATCCTTTGCAGTGCCTTTTAATTTCTTTAGAACTGCAGTATATATTTTATTGAGTTTGATTTGAGTCTAGCTGTGCCTTTAGCATCCTGACAATAAAAGGGCTTTTATTTTTAAGATTTCTGCAGATTGATCTGTTCTGGGCCTCCCTCCAATAAAGTTCTCATTATAAAGCCCTGGGTTTCATGTAATTTCTCAGTGTGAATAAATCATAGCGGCACAGTGAATGCAGTAAGCAACTTAGGCAAGGTGATCATTTTAACAGCTAATCTTTCCTGAGCCAATAAACAGTCATTAAATTCAAGTGAACCATACGCTTCTTCCAAAGTTATTTACTACAAGTCCCAGCATTCTCAGACAACTGGTTGCTGCTCAAAGCCACACTGTTGACAATTTTTGTTTAATTGAGTCTTCATTATAACATCTGGAAGCCATTTACGTCATATCTATCTAATAACTACCTTGGCTCAACATTCCTTATTAACTGCAATTCCCATGTACCTTTCCTTATTATTTTGTGCGTTGCTTGGTACAATCAATCAGTACAGGGATGTCTTTATTACTATCTGATTTTTTCTCATTCCATGGCATTCTTACATCATAAACCCACTACGGAATTTCAGGTGCAAATCACACAATTTCAGCATTTTTCACAATGCAAAACTTTTCCCACAGTTCCAGTGTAACATTGCATTAGCCACAATTGCATCTGATGCTTCGAAACAAATGTAGCTGCAGATGCATTCAAGGATTGCATTGTAGGATATTTCAACAGGTGCATGTGTTTTACAAGAGGAAGCAGGACAATACTGATGTGCAAGTTGACAAAAGGCCAACCCTAACCCACCCTTTCCCAGCTGTGCCTCGACTTGGAGAGGTGCCCCATCTCGGATGTCACCAGAGGGCGAGGGGCAGGCAGATTTTAATATATATGTATATATAAGTGATGTGCGGGCTGGCCTGATACCTGTGGGACCTATGGGTTAACCCACAGGTTGGGCGGGTTCAGGCTGACCTTGCTGCATCGTTTTCAGGTCACAGGAGGTTGGGGTTGAACTCTTCTGCCTGCTCTCCCTGCCCACGTCTTTAGACTGCCAGATTCTGGCTTCTGGTTTAATAGATGTGCGATGCACATCTATAAATGGAGGGGGAAAGTTGGGTGGGCGTGGGGCAGGTGGGCGTGGTCAAGCGCAGGGGCTGACGGGTGTGGAGTGAGCTTTTCTCGACAAGCACATCACCAGGGGTGGCCAATAAAAGGACAACCATGTTTGGAAGTTTTAAAGCAACAAGTACATTGCAGGTAAAACTTGTGTGAAATGTCTAATGAATCAGATGAAAGTTTGCTTTTGGCAAATTTTATTACATTTTCCCCAAAATGTGGCACTCACATCACTAACAGAACACACTGGTGGGGATTACAACTGTAGAGTAGTGCAAGAAGGGTCTTTGAAAGCAAGAACAGTGGAGTAACAAATGGCAGCCAGGCCCATATTCAGCGTGTGCATGCGAGCCCCCTACCTGGCACCCCTTTCTTCCAGATTCTCGCTCCAGTCATGCACAAAAGCTTTCCTGCAGTGTTGCCGCAATAAGTGTTGTTGTGGCTTTGGTGGGGTCCAGGGGGGCATGGGCCAGGGTGCAGGTGATGTGCGCCTGGTAGTTACTCCACTGAGCAAGAACCTTTAATGTATGGCCTCAATGTAGTCAACAAATAGCTTCCATTTTTGTGCAATCCTATGCAACTACAATTGTATATGAGCCTTTCGGTTTCTTTCTCCAAATCAATTTGTTCACCATTAGAAAAATTTAAGTTTATGCTTACGTTTCGACAGTTTTCACAATGCCTCATTTGCCATTGTTTCAGTGTTTCAATGTTGGCTTTGTGTACAAACTAAACCTTTAACCTTACTATTTCACAGTTAGGATGTGCCATTATATCGTATATAGTGAGACTCATGTACAATGTCTCTGGCAGTGGTCAAAGTGCAAAAAAACTTGGGGCATTGTGGGGCATTGTGTACATAGCTGCAGGCCTCCAGGCTCCATGAACGGATAAACTAGCATTTAGGCAGATTTCATTTAAAGTTTGAACTCAATGGGCATGTGTCATTTTTCAACCTAAATGACTATGTTACAATGTAACAGTCATCTTTCTGTGTTAGCACAGGGGAATGAAATAAAGACGATGATATCAAGTTGAACCTCTCGCCGGAGACAGAAATCTCATCCAACCCATAAAACCTTCATTGGTTTCAATATGCAGATTGTTTCAAGACTGCCAATGAATCATTCCTACGAATTTGCCTCAGACTAGTAACACATTCCGGGTTATTTATGTACTACTCTGAAATTTTAATCAGATTTTTATAGTAGACTTGATTTCCCCAGTCCTATCTAAACACTCAGAGCATTAGCAAGGCCTTGTATATATAGTATATGTATTAGGCCTAATTTGCCTCTGATAGAATTCTGTAGCATTCGGTCCTTTCAGCACCATGGATAGCACCACTAGACTCTTGTCATGGGGAGTCCCTTTTAACAGGTGTATTTTTATGAAACAAATGAGCACTAGACCTGCTCTATATAAAGAATAAAAAATGTAATATAATTGTTTTAAATTTATAGTCCCCACTTACAAAGGGTATGAATTCACACTTGACTGTTATATATATCATTTATATCAATTACACAGAATAATGCACTTATGTAGGATCTATCATAAACACACTTAGGATGTTATTTATCAAACTCCGATTTTATCTCAGAATTTGCTTCTTCAAACTCCAATCAAAGCCGGTTAGTTTTTTTAGGCTTATTTATTATTACATTTTCCGGAAAAAGCTCAGGTTTTCAAGATTTTTTCGGGAATTTTTTACCCGAAAGCTCAGAAAACATTGTGGAATTGTCCGAAACCCCCGACACAACCAAAAATCAATGGGACTGTTCCCATTGACTTTTATGCAACATCAACAAGTTTATATTCGGGCTTTTAAGCTGTCTGGGTTTAATAAATTCAAATTTCGAAAAATTCGTGATTTTTTTAAAAGCCTATTATCATGAATTTTTTCGGATTTCGGATATTCGAGTTTAGTTAATAACCCCTATAGTATTTGATAGTATTTGATGAGTAGTTTCTGGAAGAATGTACATCTTTTCCTTTCTGCAAACCTTTTCATTCCAGAACACACACTAATTACCATATATACTCGAGTATAAGCCGTCCCGAGTATAAGCCGAGGTACCTAATTTTACCTCCAAAAACTGGGAAAGCTTATTGACTCGAGTATAAGCCTAGGGTGAGAAATGCAGCAGCTTCAGGTAAGTTTCAATCAAAAAATTGAGGGTGTCTGCTCCCATTGGAGGTGCCGGCGTCTCGTTTTTGGATGCCGGCGACCATTCTTGGACGCCGGCGAATATTCTTGGAGACTATTCTTGGACGCCGGCGACTATTCTTTGAAGCCGGCGACTATTCTTAGGGCCGGCGACTATTCTTAGATGACGGCGACTATTCTTAGAGGCCGCGACCGTTTTTGCGCTTGACCCGAGTATAAGCCGAGGTAGAGTTTTTCAGCATATTTTGGGGGCTGAAAAACTCGGCTTATACTCGAGTATATACGGTAGTCTCTAAACTGTTGCTTTGAGTCAGCGCAGTTCAAAAAGTAGCAGTGGTGGTCTGACTAGAACAAATGACTTGTTGAAGCCGCATAGAATTTTTTTTTTTATCTTCTGATTTTCCGTGAGCTTTGGTAGAGGTCATTTTCTGAACATCTTAAAAACAAATTCTGCTTTGTAAAAAGAACTATGTGATGATGGAGTGAAAGGAAGATGAAAAGGACCAAGGACGTAATTAAAATTCCTGTATAAAATACAGTTAACCTGTATAAACAAAAGGCTGTGTGTTACATAGAACCATTTTTCACCTTTGATATTAATCTAAAAAATGCCATTTTATAGCTTTAGACAATAATACATATGGCACAGGAAGTCAGTGTCAGCAGTAAAATAGATGCAGATAAAGGGACTGTGCACCTGTAAAATAGATCTAGAGCTGACGGTTTGTTCAGTCTGTTCCAGGGAACAATTGGCGTTATTTGTTACACAGTTCAGGACAATAATAGCAAAGCATAGGTTTATTTCGCACTTCCTAGAACTTTCTCAGTTCTTCCAAGCAAATGATGGAAGGGCAGAGACTTTAATGTAAAATGTTCCTTCCCATGTAAAATCAAATTCTCCTTATATTTTAAGAGTATTTCCAACTAAGATAAACTCTAACATAGTTTTCTCATTTTTTTCGCTAGTAATTGTCCGAAAAACGCTAATTTTTAAAGGTTTTAGAGTTTTTCATATTTTTATTTGGATCGTTCAGTGCTTTTTTTTTTCATTTGTGCTTTTTATATTGGGATCTTTTAATAAACGTATAACTTTTCTAGAACAGTATCAAGGAAATGTCTAGGAACTGTGTTGCAGGTTGCGACTCCTGCTCATCAGTCTCCAATTTCCCCTTCAAGTCTCACCGTGACCCTGTAGTTAGTGGGCTCTTGGCATGTGTCACTAATGATTTTTATCTCTAAATCAAAACTCTCCTGCAACAGTCACTGTTCCAGCAAAGTTATAATGAGCAGTGTTTCCTAAAGAGGTTCAGTCATTGTTCTTGTGTCGCATGATTCATTCCCGGCAGCTGGAATTGGCTTTTTTGAGCCACCAACGATTTTTACATATTTACCTCCTCTGTAAATTGTTGGGTTTTATATAATTTCTGTTTCATATTGCCTGCCATGCCATTTCATTGCAGAACAATGGTCTCAGCCACATTATAACCAATATAAATACATTGCTCTATAGCTGGAAATACTCTTCCCCTACATTTATTTAATACTGTTTTTTCCCACATAGTGGATAACTTCATGAATAAATATATTGCTTGGAATATAACACTCAATTCCCCAATTGACATTCAAGAAATGCACATTTTCTATCACAAAATGCTTCAGATTCATATTTATGTCCATTCAACCAACCACTTAGATCAAACTATGGTATGATTACCTGCAATTTGCTTACCTGGGTTTAGTTGTTCTGATTTACAAAGACCCTAATAGTAATGACATACGAGGCAGGTTATTTTAGTGAGGTTGCCAAGACAAAGTGAAGTAGAATAGTATGATCAAGTGACAAAAGTAACAGGTGAAATTATGTTCCCTAGAGAATATTGCTGTTGGTTTCTGGAAGATGGAATTTTTAGAAGGAACAGGAAGAGTCCATTCCACTAGTCCTGCTAATATACTGGAGCAGATTTTGAACAGGATGGTTAATTTGTAAAAATTGTATTTAATTGTGATGAAAGTGAATGAGGAGCAGGACACAGGTAAATAATGATACATTTCTCCCATAGGGGCTGGGGTGCTATCTGCCACTGTAAAGATCAGAAGAAACAATTGACAAAGAGATTGAGAGAGTGAGAGTTAAGCCAAAACTCATGCTTGTGTTGCTCCCCAACTCCTTTTTCTTCTAAATGTTGCTGATGGGTTCAAAAGGTTGGGATACCTGTGTTACAGGCTATTGGGTCCTTTTCCTGGTGTCTTGTGCCACATGCCCCATATAGATCAGTATGCAAGCAAGTGGAGGACCATACACAGCTCGATTGTTTATACGTTATTAAAGCTCCATTATATACACAATGTTTCAGGCCTCCTGATGAAGGGTCCAGGAGGATGTCATGTAACTGTTTCCCAAAATGGTTGATGTGTAATACTTATGGGGATACCCACAGACTAATCCTGGTAACAATGCTTGATGTTTTGTGATACAATAACTGCTGATAAAAACAATACCATAAATGTATATCACCATGCTATGGGGCTTGTGCAGCAGTAATAATGTAAGAATATTTGCAGCATGACTATAGGATTTATTTATAATAAGTAAACATTTTGCCCCTGCTCATTCTCTGGTTAAAAAAACCTGATAATAAATGTGGACCAAGGTGCAGATCACAGGGCTGGAGGCAAGTAGAAGGCTCCTCAGCCAAACTCAGGATAGGTGGGAGGAAAGTACAGAGTCATCCAGCCGAACTCAGGATAGGTTTGAGGAAAATATAGGGTCTTCCAGCTGAACTCAGGATAGGTGGGAGGAAAGTACAGGGTCTTCCAGCTGAATTCAGGATAGATGGGAAGAAACTACAGGGTCTTAGAGCCAAACTCAGGATAGGAAAGTGCAGGGTCTTCCAGCTAAACTCAGGATAGGAAAGTACAGGGTTCTTCATCCAACCTCAGAATAGGTGGGAGGCAAGTACCGGGCTCTTCAGCCAAACTTGGGCAGGTATAGAGAGTGATATATGTTGTGTACAAAGCTGCCTGACTATTATAGAACAGAGGTAGGGGAGTGGGGAATCCCCACTGACTCAATTTTAAACTCAATTTTATAACAAAGTACCTTGTATTTGATCCCAACTAAGAAATAATGAATCCTTACTGGATTAAAAAAAAAACATCCTATTGGGTTTATTCAATGTTTAAATGATTTTTAGCAGTCTTAAAATATGTTTAAAATTTGTCTTAAAATATGTTGATCCAAATTACAGAAAAATGTCTTATCCAGAAAACCTCAGGTCCTGAGCATTATGCATAACAAGTCATATAGGTAGGTGTAGGTAAAATGGCACTTCATTTAATAATGGGCAGTGAAATGCCCCATAGGACTAAGATTTGAATTCCATATAGAAACCCTGCAGAGCTATTCAGAATATTTTCTGCTAGAAAATAATAGCGCCCATAATCAGTTTTCTTGGCGTTTCATGGATTTGTCTCTCTGTGAATAATGATGTTCCTGTGAAATGTATCTTTTCCCCAGATTCTTTTCCTTCACTGTATTGTATATCTTACTAGCATATAGTCTTTTTCCCTTTCTGTATGGAGATTGTATATTTCTAAGCTTCCAGTGACGTTCCAGAATAATCATCAGAGAACGTGAGCAGTCAAATAAAATATTACATTTCCAGAAATAGACATGGACACAAAATACAGTTGGACTGGTCTAGCAGTTTAGAGCCAAGATGAGCATCACAGAATGACATGTTTTATTGCCTTAACGTTTGTCTCTATGTATAATCTGGGACCCAGGAAAGTGAAATACTGTTGTTAGAGAAGGAACAACGGTCTATAGAAATTAAAGGAGCAGCTGCATGAAGCAGGTCACTATAAAAACCTTCTAATGAATACATTGAATAATATGTGTATATATGTACTTTTATTAGCATATTTAACCCCAGTGGGGGAGGGTCCATGGCTAATTTTATAGATGTTCTTTATTATTTCTTTTGTTTGTTTTTTTAATTATTGGCCTCATTATTTTGCATCTTCCCAGACTGAAACTTAAAGGGATACTGTCATTTTTTTCAAAACACATCAGTTAATAGTGCTACTCGAGCACAATTATGCACTGAAATCCATTTTTCAAAAGAGCAAACAGATTTTTTTATATTCAATTTTGAAATCTGACATGGGGCTAGACATATTGTCAATTTCCCAGCTGCCCCAAGTCATGTGACTTGTGCTCTGATAAACTTCAATCGCGCTTTACTGCTGTACTGCAAGTTAGAGTGATATCACCCCCCTCCCTTTTTTCCCCCAGCAGCCAAACAAAAGAACAATGGGAAGGTAACCAGATAGCAGCTCCCTAACACAAGATAACAGCTGCCTGGTAGATCTAAGAACTGCACTCAATAGTAAAAACCCATGTCTCACTGAGACACATTCAGTTACATTGAGAAGGAAAAACAGCAGCCTGCCAGAAAGCATTTCTCTCCTAAAGTGCAGGCACAAGTCACATGACTTGGGGCAGCTGGGAAATTGACAAAATGTCTAGCCCCATGTCAGATTTCAAAATTGAATATAAAAAATTCTGTTTGCTCTTTTGAAAAATGGATTTCAGTGCAGAATTCTGCTGGAGTAGCACTATTTACTGATGCCTTTTGAAAAAAAACATGTTTTCTGATGACAGAATCCCTTAAAAAATGCTAAATGGTTGACAGGGTCACTGACCCCAGCAGCCAATACAGATAGATTGACCATGTGGCTTCACTTTAGTTGTTTCTCTTATTTTTGTAGCTAAGAGGCCTTTTTATCAACAATATAATTTTAGTGGTTTTAAAACCATGAATGCCATTCCATTTATTAAAAGATCAGAATATAAAAAGTACAAAATAAACAAAAACTGAACAATGTGCTAAAAAATACAAAAATCTCTAAAAATGCATGTTTTTTCAGACAATTACTAGCATGAAAAAAATCTGAACACTGAGAAACCTTTGTTAAAATATTAACCCTCTTTAAAGAGATATGACACCAGAGATTTTTACATATATCATAACACTGTCCTTGGATGCTATTAATATTTTGCCCAAAAATTATTTCTCTGATACTTTTACTTTACCTATCTGGTCCCACATTTTCTTTTATGAGGGGGCTGCCATATTTGTGTCCATTAGCACGAGAAACTGACAGGTTGAGAAGGGACAGTCAGGTTGGCAAAATAGTCTGGTTTAGGAACAATTACTGTATTTACATAAGCAGACAAAAAATGATCAATATGATCTATAGGAAACTATTTTGAAGAGTTGTTTTTTAAAATCAGTACAGTGTATCACTTGAATAGCAATATACAGGGAAGAGGGAATATCAGCATTTCATCAATTTAAGAATGTGGTTCATGTTAAAAAAGCAGCTTCAGCTAAGGAATTAAAATGCAGTCTATCACCAGGCTACTGAATAAGGAGACTGTTCCCAATAGAATGCCAATTGCATACAGTTTAAATACTCTATATGGCACACAGTATCCAAGCAACTCTTCTAATTACTGGAATTGGCTATAGAAGTCACAACTATAATTGCTGCCCAGGGGCAAATTCGCACCCTAGGCTGCGCTATGATGGCCTTCCTGATGCCGCCCATGCTTATCTTTTCAGCAGCAGAACACTCTCTGCACTAATAGAGCCGGATATACAGTTGCAAAACCAGAGTTTTGGCTCTTACCAGGAGTGTCGTTTTACCATCCCTGGTAACTCGAGGTGCACATCTGCCTGAGGCAAGGTTCTTACCTGGCCTTATGGCAGGAGCACTCCTGTTGCCACTGCATCTTATAATTACATGCTTGATAATTCTGCATATTTTGGTGCAACAATTTAGGAAAGGTTCTTTCTTCCGCAGGATAATAACCCCATTCACAACGTAAGGTCCCTGAAGAATTGGTTTTTGGTGGAAGTACTTGACTGGCCCACACAGAGCCAAGACCTCATCCCAACTGAAAACCGAAGCAATGAATTGGTGCCAGACCTGATTTCCAATATAATTGCCCAAATTCTTAGATGCAAATGGAAACGAATCCCATCAACAATGCTCCAACATCTAGTGGAAACCCATCCAAGAAGTTTAGAGGCTGTTATAGCAGCGAAGAGAGGATGAATTTAATATTTAAAACCTTGGTTTGGGAATGAGATATTGGACAGGAAATTTTCCCCTATTTTTGACCATATAATGTATATCATATGGAAGGAACACAATGAGGTGGGTCCTCAACATCAGTCACAACCTCTTGTATATGACTGAATATAAACCCCACCAACAATGGTCCAGTTTAAAATGGAAAGCATTCTCAGCAGTGTAGGACAGCAAAGAGAAGACTTCCATATTAATCTGCTTGGTCACCTTTATCCATATAGTGTATATCATGAGAAAGAAACACAATGAGCTGGATTCTCAACATCAGTGTCCAACCTCATACACTGTATGAATGGAAGAAAATGCCCCCAACAATGATCCAGTTTTTAAAGGAAAGCATTCTCAGACGTGTAAACAGCAAAGATAAGACCAGTTCGGGAAAAGACAAAGGGGCAGATTTACGAAGTGGCTAACGTTGGCGTCTTTTCGACAGAAATCACATTCACAAGGTCATCGCAAATTCACTAACAGGCGCAGCCGACAATTCACTGGCGAAGGAGACCATCGCTAGCGTTCGTTCACACTCTATCACCAGGCGACTTTTCGTTCAGGCGAATGGTCGTCCGCAAATGAATTTTACTTAACTTACGCCTGACTTCACCACCTCAGACTAACATCATATACTGTCTGCCGGAAATGAATTAAAGTTGTAAAAACGCTGGCGACTTTTCCTTTTTTTAAGCGGGATTGCCTGCAAAAGTCCTAACTTGAACTTTTTTTGGGGTAACATTTTCCCCAGACATTTGAGGGCCATGGAACATTCATTTTACAGTGGACTCAAGTCTAGGACATTAGAGGATCTCTTTTGTCTTTATTAAGGTTCTTTGGACATTTGTAATAAAAAATGGCCACTTCAAGCATTTGCACCAACACCTCTAATAAAGACCTCCATACAACTTTAATGCACCTGCCCTATTTAAATTGACCTAAGCGTAAGATCACTAGCGACTTTTGGTTAGGCATAAACGAACGCGTTCAGCGCCCAAGACACAACTTTGCATTTTAGTGTATTAGAGTAGTGGCAACGAATCTGCGCCTGGCAAAGTGGTGCAAAACATGCGAATCGGTCACAGGCGACAATTTGCCCTTTAGTAAATCTGCCCTAAACAGGTGATTGTTTACTTTTGGTCATATATTGTATATCATATAGAAGGAATACAATGAGCTGCATCCTCAACCTCTTATATATGAATGGAGGCAAATGGCACCAATAATGTTCCAATATTTAATATATTGGAGTATAGCAGCAAAGAGAAGACCAACTTTCTATTAATCCTATTGTTTTTGGTATGAGGCGTTAGAAAGGCAGGTGTCCACATACTTTTGCCCATATAATCGACATTTTTACAAAACATCACATCTATGTTGCACGGGGATTTCATTTCCTTTGGCGCAGGTGCGTGTGAGTTTGTTAGGCAGCTGCGGAAGAAGCTGTGACAAACTGGATATTGTCATTTGGTTGCCAAGATTTGTATCCCTTGTTTTTAGCTTATTATATTTGTACTTAGAGTGCAGGTGCAGCAACTAGCAAAATTAACCTGAGCGCGGCGGAAATAATAAAACAAAAGGATTGGTATTTTATCTAGCAAATCTGTCAGGCTGCATTTAGTTATTTACAAACTCATTTTAATTGTATTATAAAAACAATGAGACATGGATGGAATTAGTTCCCTCCAACCAATCTGATCAGAGTGGAATTATAATTCTAAACTGTAAATTGCACTTTCTTAGG
This sequence comes from Xenopus petersii, assembly GCA_038501925.1. Lineage (NCBI taxonomy): Eukaryota > Metazoa > Chordata > Amphibia > Anura > Pipidae > Xenopus > Xenopus petersii. The sequence goes on along the minus strand of CM076678.1, from coordinate 133,630,424 downwards.
GTTGCCACCTGTCTGGGTTTGACTGGGACAGCCTGGTATTTTGAAGGGCTGCCCCATGATTGACATGGTGATCGGCCAATCGCTGTGTCATAGCCCCGCGACCCACCCCTGTCACATCATGGCCCCGCCCCCTGTCCGGTCTCCACGAGCAAAAAGATGGCAGCCCTACACTTTCTCCATATGGCCGGTAAAAGTTATTACATGGACAGTTTCATATCCACTTATAGATTTGGAATGAACTTTTATCACCGTCTTCAATTGTTTCTTATTGATGCAAGGGAACCCTGGAGCTACTGTCCTTTTTGTATTAAATGGGTGGTTCTCCTCTATATTAACTTATTGTGTGTTATAGAATTGCTAATTCTAAGCATATTTTCAATTGGCCTTCGTGTTTTATTTTTCATAGTTTTTGAATTACTCGCCTTTTTCTTCTGACTCTTCCCAGCTTTCAAATGGGGGTCACTGAGCCAAAACCAAAACTCTGAGGCTACAAATGTATTGTTATTGCTACTTTTTATTACTCATCTTTCTATTCAGGTCCTCTCCTATTCCAGTCTCTTATTCCAATTAATGCATGGTTGCTAGGGTCATTTGGACCTTAGATAACTAAAAAAAAAACTCAAATAATACAAAACCAGTTGCATTATACATCATCATACTAAATTTTAAGTACTAATTTAAAAGTGAAGAACCCCTCCATAACCGGGAATGGCTTTATATTGTCTTTATCTTGCAGTAATGTTTGGTGAGATTTGTTGCAGATTTATTTGTGGGTTACAAATCTCCCCGTCTGACATTGCCCTAAGACTTTGTATATATTCCTTATCAGGAGAACAGCAAGAAAGAGAAAATTATAGGAGAATGAAACCCTCCCTTCTGCCTAAGGCCCCCTATTTCTGCCTCTCTCTACACTCCCCAAGTTGTGGGCTGGATCTCTTTTTCCTTTAACAAATCAAGAGCCACTGTTTAAGGCTAGGGATGGCGAATTTTTTCACCTTGTTTCGCCGTGGAAATGACGCCCATAGACTTGTATGGCAAAAAAAAAAGTTGCACGTCAAATAAACTTCGCTGTGCTTCAAAACATTTTTGACGCCCATATACTTTAATGGGCGTCGGCAAAATTTCGCCGCCGGCAAATTTTTGTCGAAACTAAACGGGTCAAATTCGCCCATCCCTATTTAAGGCATTTATGCCCATGAGTTATGGAAGAATGTAACTGACCAGTCCTCTTATGGAATATACAAAGTCAAAAATAGGAGAAAAAAAACAAACAAAAATAGTAAAAAAAACTTCAAGTATATTTTCTATGCTGAAAGCAGCAATTCAGGTATGATACAAATTGCAGTTTGTACTTATCTGTGCATAGAATACGCAATGAGCAAGAAATCAGGTGAAATAATCATGATCCATTGAAACTCCAGTTTCTGCAGGACAGACTTCCCACAAAGAGCTTAATGTGCTGCTATTGTAGATGTCTCCTGAAAATAGACACTGAGGGTCGTATTTATTAAAGAAAATGAAGTTCTTTTCCCTCTTGATTGCAAACGTATATTTTTAATGTCAACAGGCAGATTACAACAAAATTTAACCCCAAGGACAATAAGGGGTTGATTTATCAACATTCTAATTCTTATTTTTTCAATGAATCAAAAAAAATGTTGCTCTTAAATGCATGAATTTGAATGCTCTGAAAAACTCAAATGTATGAGATCGCAAAGCTTGATTGTAACTCTTCGCCATATAAAAGGTCCCGAGTTCATTTAGAAGTCAATGGGAGCCATCTATGACTTTATGTTTATTTTGGGGAATTTATAGATCAAGGTGGGTGTTAAACTTGATTCTTTAACCAGACTAGGGATGCACAGAATCCAGGATTTGGTTTGGGATTCGGCCAGGATTCGGCCTTTTTCAGCAGGATTCGGATTCGGCCGAATCCTTCTACCTGGCCGAACCGAATCCGAATCCTAATTTGCATATGCAAATTAGGAGCGCAGAGGGAAATTGCGTGACTTTTTGTCAGAGAACAAGGAAGTAAAAAATGTTTTCCCCTTCCCGAGTTCGGATTCGGTTCGGTATTTGTCCGAATCTTTCACGAAGGATGCATCCCTAAACCAGACACAAGTCAATATTATGACATGAGGATCTTGAGTTGAACAGAGGCCTGTTGTGTCCAGTAGAAGCTGCACATTTCCCTTCTCCACTTGTTAAAACCTACAACTGATGCTATCTTCCTATGCGACAAAGCTGGCCCTTTAATGTTGTGAAAATGAGCTCCTCCATTCAAACTGACACATAGGCCTGTGAGTAGTATGGCTATACGTTCAGAACTAGCTGGATTAATGGCTCTGACATAGCATTGTTCTATCATGCCTGCAATCCATTTGTGATTCAGCCTTCTTCTGGCAGGAACACAATATGTGTGTTTTGTTTTGGGCTAAGCCCTGAGAACAAGAATAGTGGAACAGACTCTGAATGAAAAAGCTGTCAGTGCTGTGTGTTGTATGAAGGACGCTGGTCATGTGGCAAGCATAGTGTTGTACAAAAGCAATATGTAGAATCCTGCAAAGCTCTGTATGAGACAAAAGCTCAGCGCATGCTGCATTACTCCACAACCATTCCAATTCACCATGTCCTTAACCATGATCTTTCTCAAGGAAAAACACGAACAAAGATGTTTGTAGCATTCCACATGAGAATGAAACGTGACCCGTAGTAGAACACAATTTATCTGAATGGAAGCACATGTGTTTATGTATGTATGTATAACTTTATGTGTAAAGCGCTGTTAAGGAGCCGCATCGCAGTACAGTGCATAAAAGTACAGTATATATAAAAGTATACACAGGGAAGACATCATCATTATAAATATACACAGAATATAATATCAGGAAAAAGTGCTTAAGTGCTATGTGGTAAGAGACATATGGGCAAATTTACTAAAGGGCGAAGTGGCTAAAGCTGGCGAAAATTCACCAGCGTTACGTCATTTTGCCACTTCACCGATTTACTAAGGGTCCTTGCCGTAAATTCTCTAGCAAAGTAGATAGATTCTAGCAATACTTTGCATCCTAACGCCACGCAAATTTTTGTTCTGACGAAGGGTCGTAACTTCGCAAATTTACTACGTTACCGAACGTTATCTCTTTTGCCAGACTTGCCTTCGCCACCTCAGACCAGGCGCAGTGCAACAGAGTAGACAGGAGTTTGTAAAAAAAAAGTTAAAATTTTTTTCTAAGTCCCAAAAAAACGCTGGCGTCTTTTCCTTTTTACAGGGTGATAGGCTGAAAAAGATTGCAATTATATTTGGGGTACCCTACTTCCTCCCTACATTTTATAACATATGGCACCTAATCTATACACTGGGCACATGTGTAGGGCATTAGAACAATTCTATTTTATTTTATTAAGGTTCCCTGGCCTTGTGTAGTGTAATGTATTTGCTGCAGCATATACCGCCATTGTACTTTAACTGCACCCCGTATGCTAATTATGTATCGCTAGCGTAACTTCGAACTGCTGATTGTATTATCGTTAGCACAAGTTCGCAAGCGATCGGAACCCTGTGCGCAACTTCGGATCTTCGTGAATTAGCGCTGTCCAAGCGAAACCACGCCTGGCGAAGTGTTGTGATGTGCGCAAAGTCAGTGCTGCCGACATTTTTGGAGGTAAATAAATTTGCCCCATAATGGGAAGGAGGTCCCTGCCCCATAGAGCTTACATTTTTCCTCCTTTGTGTTGCTCCTGAACTCCTTTTACTTCTCAATATTGCTCATGGGTTCTAAAGGTTGGGGATCCCTGGTCTAAGTGGATAGAAGGCTAACATACAGGCACAAATTGGAGATGAAAAAGTGCACAAGATAAGGCGTAGTCAGTAGGTACAGGATTAGGCTAATGTTCTAGTGCTCCAAAAGGTAGACTCTTAGTTTTTTTCTTGAAGAGATTGAAAGAGGATTCCTTACAGAATTCAGGGATGGAATTTCAGAGTGAATGTGTGTGTGCATGGCGAGCTTTAGATTCCCCTCTAAGCAATTGATTGAGCCAGTAAAGCAACTACTGCTGGAGAATGGCTGAATAAAGAGTTTGGGCAGCAAGTAGTGGTGAGTGAAACTTTTCTCCAGGTATGGATCTCTGGAAAATTTCTGCGTTTTGCCAAATATTTTCATGAAACTGCTGCAAAATTTTGGCGCAAACATTTTCCTACAAACCCTGGAACAGATCATTGCAGCAGGCTACTTCAATAAGTACCTACTGTACATTATATAGCTCTGTATGTGACATTGTTATAAGACTAACCCGTCACTCCTCATGGCCCTATCTGCAGCTATCTATAGTAATGTCATGTTCAGCCACTGCAAGAGGGCAATGTTCACTTTGGAACCTCAGTCTGTACACTTCCCTGGTGACAGTCTCAACCGGAACTTGCTCATGTTGGTGCAGAATAACTATAGCCTTTGAGGACCATTACAGAGAACTTTCACAGCCTCTATGCACCAAATGAAACTCTTCCAATTGACCCTGATCTAACAGAAGTCCATGCACACATGCAAATTTATAGGGCGGTCATGTAAGAATCAAGCATTTTGCTTAAAGGGGTTGTTCACTTTTAAATGAACTTATAGTATGATATAGAGCGTGATGTTCTGAGACAATTTGCAATTGGTTTTCAATTTTTATTATTTGTGGTTTTTGAGTTGTGAAGCTTTATAGCATCTCTCCAGTTTGCAATTTCAGAAATCTGGTTGCTAATTACCTTGGCAACCATGCATTGATTTGAACTAGAGACTGGAATATGAATAGGAGAGGCCTGAATAGAAAGGTGAGTAAAAAAAAAGTAACAATAACAATACATTTGTAGCCTTACAGAACATTTGTTTTTAGATGGGGTCAGTGACCCCTATTTGAAAGCTGGAAAGAATCAGAAGAAGAAGGTAAATAATTCAAAAACCATAAAAAAAATGTAAATAATTAAAACCAATTGTAAAGTTGCTTACAACTGGTCATTCCATAACATACTAAAAGTTAACTTAAAGGTGAACCACCCCTTTAATGTTAGGCTAAAACAATGACATTTATACCAACATTGGGCAAAAGGTCCATAGCAACCAATCAGTGACTAGCTTTTTTTCAGCCAGCTGCAGGTAGACCATTAAAAGTTAAAAAATTATTAGATGCCATTTTATTGATAAATGATTGTTCTGGCATGCTGCCAGTTACATTATAGCATAGCATGATTTAGCACTGGTACTGTGTTACTCCCTTTCCCCAATTTAGATAGCACTAGTCCTCAAAGGTAGTGATGGGCGAATTTGCACCGTTTCGCTTTGACGGAAAATTAGCGAATTTTCGCGAATCGCGCAAATTCGCCACAAATTCGCGCCTGCCGAATAAATTCGCCCATCACTACTCAAAGGCACATTTAGAAGTATACCAGAACACACTGAATATAGAGAACTTGCAGTTAAAGGGCATGTAAAGTCTAAAATAGAATAAGGCTAGAAATGCTGTATTTTGTATACTAAATATAAACATGAACTTACTGCACCACAAGCCTAATCAAACAAATAATTTATGCTTTCAAAGTTGGCTACAGGGGGTCACCATCTTGTAACTTTGTTAAACATCTTTGCAAGACTAAGACTGTGCACATGCTCAGTGTGGTCTGGGCTGCTTAGGGATCATCATAAACAAAGCTGCTTGAGTTCTGCATGGCTGGGAAGTAAGACGGGGGCTCCCCCTGCTGTTCATAAGTAAGATTGTTTCCCTGCTCAGCAGTTAGGGACCATCTGACAATTCCTATCCACAGCAGTAAATGAAGGGAGAATTTCACTACAGTAAAGAGGTTCTGTATGTATATAAAGCCGCACCTCTCACCTTTCCTTTGATGTTCCTGCTTAGGTGGTGCAGATTTCTCAAGACGGTCAGCACACGTCATAACATTCAGTGGAAAGTAGAAAGAGAATCGCACGGACACCAAATATATTGCAGGTGGGGAGCATCCCCTGTTTTTTATTGTGACCACCTGTGCATCAACGTTTCGGGGGGGATTAACCCTCCCTTCGTCAGGATACAAACTCAAGTGCTACAAACATATTTAAGGCATTTGGGGTACATGTGAGAATTTCACTACATGCAGTCAGGTTTCTTGTAAAAACGGTACACATTTTTTAATTAATGTATATTGGAGATAGGTTTCTTTATCATTAAAGAAAGTAAAAATGGGATTTTATTTTTTTTGCCTTTACATGCCCTTTAACTGTTGCTAGCATTACATCTAGGGCTTGTCTGTTCCAATGGGCTGGAACCACTGTATTAGCATATACTTCATCCAAGTGCTACTTATATAAATCACAGCCAGATGATCATAGCTCCAGAGATAACTATGGTGCAGTAAAGCAATATTGTATACAACATATATATATATATATGTTTATTATCTGGTCTCTCCCATCAATTTTCCGTATATATTTCATTTGCACATTGCACATCTGAGAGATGTGAGATACAGTAATGAGTGTGGATGACATGCGGCACAATACAAAGACCCAATGGAACAAGAGGACGGTGTGTCCACAAACTACTGAGTTACATATTGGTTCTGGGAAAGTTTGTGTGTTCAAATAGGTGAAAGATGAAAGGCTGTATCCCCACTTCTCTTTCAGAAAGGAGGTTGAGAGTTGAATTAAAATGCCGCTCAAGTGCACCACTCACTTCTGCTCAGCTTTCATTTTATGTCTGGAGGATACAAGGAGCCATCAAAGGAAGCCTTCTGATTCCTTTCTTTACAGCCCTCGTATCCATTATTGGACACCAAAATTGGCTTTCTCTAGTCAATAGAAAAAAAAGGTGAATTGAAATGATAAGGCTCGACGTGATTCTCAGTGACCTTCCGAAAGAATTATGTGTTTGGGGCCACGGCTGGTTATAAAGAAATGGAAAAGAACAAAGAACCACAACACAGGTTGTCATTGCTACTAAAGGCATCAAATCAAACAAGGGGGAAAATAATTCAATATTTGAGATTACAGACTTTCAAGAATCAACATGCATTATAAGTTAAAAAAGCACGCTTGCTCACATTGTTTCTACAAACATGCATAAGCAGTGCCCTCATGGTTGTTCTCCATAAGTGAACAAGATAATATGTGGAGTAGGGAGGAATAGGGAACAAAGGATCCACTGCATAATATGTATTGTACTTATTAAGTCACAAGCCTTAAAGGTGTTGTTCACCTTTAAATTAAAATTTAGTATGATGTAGAGAGTGATATTCTGAGACAATTTGCAGTTGTTTTTCATTTTTAATTATTTGTGGTTCTTGAGTTATTTAGCTTTTAATTCAGCAGCTCTCCGGTTTGCAGTTTTAGTAATCGGATTGCTTGGGTCCAAATTACCCTCGAAACCAGGCATTGATTTGAATGAGAGACTGGAATATGAATAGAAGTAATGAATAGAAATGTGAGAAATAAAAAGTAGCAATAACCATAAATGTGTAGCCTTACAGAGCATTTGTTTTTAAATGGGGTCAGTAACCCCCATTTGAAAGCTGGAGAGAGTTAGAAGAAAATAGTTACAAACACAAAAAAAAAATAACAAAGACTAAATGAAAGGTTGCTTAGAATTAGCCATTCTATAACTTACTAAATGTTAACTTAAAGGGGACCCGTCACCCAAAAAAATTATTCATAATCCTATTTTATCACTACAGCAAAATGAACTCTAATTACACTATATAAATTATTTGAATCTTGTTTCCTTCCTTCTGGGATTTCAAAATAATAGCAAGCAGGCAGGAGCCATTTTGTGGACACTGTTATTAAGGCAAGCCTTGTATCATCTCAGAATCTTGTTTGTGCACCAGAATGGGGGACCTGATGTCCATCCCCATGCACTGGCTACACAATTAAATGGTGAAGAGAATGGGGGAATGTGGGGAGAGCAGTGACATCCAGCAAGTGCTGAATGGAAAGTGATAGTAATTTTCTGCCCCGCCTCCATGCCCATGGCATAGAGAAAGGGCAGACTGAGACTTTTAAATGAGCTTAGAACAGTTATGAATGCTTTAATGAAAAATAGAAATTGGATTTCATGTTTAATTTGAAAAGGACTTTTATTATACAGATTTTTGTGTCTGGGTGACAGGTCCACTTTAAGGTGAACCACCCCTTTAATATATATCTATCCAGAATACTTGGGACGTGGGGTTTTCCGGATAATGGATCTTTCTGTAATTTGAATCTTCATACATCAAGGGGCATATTTACTACATAAAACGTCCGTTTTCGAGCAAATTAAAAATCGGTCGATCAAACGATTTAATCCTTCGAATCAAACTATTCGAAGGATCGCACAAAAAAAAAACTTTGACTTCTAAAAACTTAGCCAAAGACTTAGCCAAAGAGAGGTTCTAGAAGGTCCCCCATAGGCTAAACAGCAATTCGGCAGGGTTAAGGTGGCGAAGTGTCGAAGTCAATGTTTTTTAAAGAGACAGTATTTCGATTTTCGAATGGTCAAATTTGTGTTTTTTCAATTTGAATCGAATTTGGGCCTATTCGATGGTTGAGGTACCAAAAAATTACTTTGAAATTCGACGTTTTTGAATTCGAAAATTCACTTCGACCATTAGTAAATGGGCCCCAAAGTATACTAAAAAATCATATAAACAATAAATAAACCCAATAGGCTGGTTTGGCTTCCAATAAGGATTAATTATATCTTAGTTTGGATCAAGTACAAGGTACTGTTTTATTATTAAAGAGAAAAAGGATATTATTTAAAAAATGTGGATTATTTGGATAAAATGGGAGTCTATGGGAGACAGCCTTTCCATAATTCTGAGTTTTCTGGATAGCAGGTTTCCAGATAACGGATCCCATACCTTTATTTATTTCTATATATGTATCATTTAAGAGCCAAGGAAATGTTCCTTCTATGTTTGAAATGCATTGGGTGCATCTGTTAATTTTTTAAACAATTTGCTAGATTTGGCTGTAGAAATTGAATGTTGCTTACGTTAGATATTCAAAGATCTAATGGTACATTTGGAGTTTTGTCTGACGGAATATTGGCATGTTTCTGTTTCCAGTTGTTCTGCGCTTGAAAAGACTAAGGGGGAATGTAATGTGTTTTGCTAGCACAAAAAACCCGTGCAAAGATGCTTGCGAATGTTAGTGACCATGTTTGCATCTTTTTTGACTGATTAAATGTTGCAATCACAAAACCTTTTTTGCCACAAAATATTTAACGAAACTCCAGAGCAGGTGTTAATGCTAAAACGTTGCTTAGCGAAAATATGCAATGTAATATTTGACAGCAACTGATTTTACATTGCGAGCAGTGCTAAACATTCGCAAAGACACCATTTTAATTAACGCTTGCGACTTTTAATTACATTCCCCCTTATGTTACTGGTGAGTACATTCCATCCTGTCAAGCTACAATTAACGTGTGAAGTTATAAGAAGAGTTAAAAATGATTTACTGAAAATACATTTTTGGAGAGTAAATATTAGTCCTAATACAAGCGGCACAAAGCGTAAAGTCACTGGCTTGTGAACAAAAATACATTATACTCTTTCTGTCTCTGTATATACACATACTGGAGATTGCATTGTCATTTTATGTGTTCCCTGCTGCTAGTTATTAAAAGCCTTAATGAATATTGAATATTATAAGTAGGAAAAAAAGAGCCAGGAGTCACCAGGCAAACGCTTATGTTTCACGTCGGAGAGACTGCACAAAGAAACTCTTCTAAAACTCTTTAGAGCTGCCCAAGCCCTATAATTCCACCCTGCATTTTTTTAGTTTTATTATTTTCAGAAAAACATTCTATACTAACTAGGGATGCACCGAATCCACTATTTTGGATTTGGCCAAACCCCCGAATCCTTCTAGAAAGATTCAGCCGAATACTGAATCGAATCCGAATCCTAATTTGTATATGTAAATTAGTGGGGGGAAAGGGAAAAATGTTTTACTTTTGTGACAAAAAGGCATGCAATTTCCCTCCCCGCCCCTTATTTGCATATGCAAAAGCCTGGCAGAAGGATTCGGCCAAATCCAAATCTTACTGAAAAAGGCCGAATCCTGGCTGAATCCCGAATCGAATCCTGGATTCGTTGCATCCCTAATACTAACCTCATTATCATGCTGCAACAGGAATAGGACTTTGAAGTATTGGAAAAACGTATCTGCTCTATTGAAATGCATAGAGTCATCAACTGAAGTCCTCCAATATTGTCCCCTCCAATCAATATTAAACTCTGCTACAAGAATCTTTCTGCTCTCTCTCCTAAAAGGGAACCTGCTCAACCCCAAATAAAATCCTTAGTGTGGCTGCCTGTTAATCAAAGGATTGCATATAAAAGGTACGTAATAATTAATCCAGCACACGAAGTTTGCTCAAGGGTTATTACCCGTGTTTAATGTCAAGCCAAACAGGTTACAACGTTTCGGGGGCGTACCCCCTGACGAAGGGGTACGCCCCCGAAACGTTGTAACCTGTTTGGCTTGACATTAAACACGGGTAATAACCCTTGAGCAAACTTCGTGTGCTGGATTAATTATTACGTACCTTTCGTTGGGGGTGCCGTCCTCATATGATCCATGCACTGTGAACGTCGAAAGAGGGACCAGGTGTGCATCTGCATTTTTGTTTGGATTGCATATAAAACCCTTCTACTAACATTTAAAGCCCTTCATTCCTCTGCTCCTCACTACATTTCTTCTCTTGTCTCTCTGTACGTTCCTGGTCGTCTTCTCCGCTCTTCTCAGAGCCACCTTCTCTTCACACCATCCACATCCACGTCTCAAACCCTTCTATCTTACTGCTCCTTACCTCTGTAATTCCATCCCTGAATTCCTCCATAAGGAATCCTCTCTTAATCTCTTCAAGAAAAACTAAGAGTCTACCTTTTGGACCACTAGAACATCAGCCTAGTTCTGTGCCTACTGACTATGCCTTATCTTGTGCACTTTTTTTTCATTTCCAATTTGTGCCTGTATGTTAGCCTCCCATCCACTTAGACTGTAAGCTCTATGAGGCAGGGACCTCCTTCCCACCATGTCTCTTACCACATAGCACTTAAGCTCCTTGTCCTGATATGATTCTGTATATATTTGTATTATACTTTTATATATATATATATATATATATATATATATATATATATATATATATATATATATATTGTACTTTTATGCACTGTCCAGCGCTGCGGCTCATTAACAGCAGTTTACAAATAAAGTTATATATACATACATACAAAGCAGTGGAGCATTAAACAGGGCGGGGGGCAGAGGTGGAACAGGGGCAGGGTCAGGGCATGACAGACACGTCAAAGATGCCCCGGATCACTTTAGAGTCAGTAATGCCAAGTTACAGGTAGAAATCAATAACATCTTGTTTCATTCCAAATGAAGGATGTAACTAGTAGCGTTCTATGAATAGTGGGAAGGGGCGCTCCGCCAATGAGGCGAGCTGAGCCGCTCGCCTCAGGCGGCAGCGCCAGAGAGGATTCCAGGGGCGGCAAAAAGCCGCTCCTGCACCTTTAAGAGCCGAATTTCCGGTTTTTAAACCGGAAATTCGGCTGCGCTATTGCGAGAGAGCGCAATTGCGCTCTCCGCAATCGTGTTCCTGCCTCCCCTCCCGACAGGTAAGTCGGTGTGGGGGGGCGGCATTGCAGGAGCCGTCTCAGGCGGCTCCTTCTCTAGAAACGGCGCTGATAGTGGGAAAAAATCTGAAATAATACTGAATTTAACATATCAGGCTTGATATGTTGAATTTAACATTCAACATATCAAGCCTGATATTTCTTTCAAGCAGATCACTGTGATCCTTTTACAAAGGAAGGTAAAAAAAAAAGAAAAATAGAATAACTTCAACAGTCTTCTCATCTAGGAAAGCACACAGCTAGAATTTAGACTCAACAATAAACATGATTAACAGTATCTTCTGGACAGCTCCTCTGGGGAGACTTGCATTAACTGATAACAAACTGTCACCTGTAAAAAACAGCTTTAACATATCTATAGGGAATGGCATACATCAAGTGTGCTTAGTATGGGAAGCAAGTCTAAACCATGCACATAAAAATATAAGGAATAGGAGCACCAATCACTCTTCCAAGCCCTGGATCTTTCTCTGGCCCAAGGGCACTAACATAATAACATTAGAAAACAAGAGACAAGCAATACAAGCTGTCAACAATATTCAATATGCTTTACATTAATTTAAAGCAATAATGAAAATTTGGGGTGCAGTCCAGATGTATGACATTTACCGAGTGTACCAGGAAGGGATACCTTCCATATGGTTGTCATTAATCGGGCCTGCTCCTCAGAGTTAACTGAAGGATTCTGTTTCATAGTTACTAATTGCTGTGCATATCAGGGACCAGTTTGGATCTCTGTCCCTGGAACTGTCCCTATATTCACAACTCACAAATTGCTCAGACATACAAAGTTGGGTGTAAGTTTTAAGGGGTTTAAAACACAAGAAATTGCATAATGAACGTAGGGCACAATTGTGTTATTGTAAGAAATTGTCTTCTTGGTTTTGATATCATCTTATTGCATCTATTCATGTGGTCATGGCATTTGGCAATTGTGTTTTACCCAGAGTATATTATAATGTATCTTTAACAGGAATTTCTAAATTCTAAGTCGTACCCTTACCCAAATTATGTATATCAAAAGGTTTCTTGGGGATGGCAGGGGGCTGTATGTTGCTATAGGAACCATATAACTAATTTCTGTATGTGAGAAACTCGCTCAACTGGAATTGGGCAAGTTTGGGGTTTTTATTTCCCCATCTGATCAGTTGGTAACTGTGGGGGCAGGTATCACAAAAGAAGGAAGCAAATGGCACTTACATGAGGAGGGTGCCGATCCTTCCAAGCAATTGAGCACCTGGCGGATCTTTAGAAGGCCTGGGTGTGCGAGTTTGCCATAATTTCTTGGCAGGTATCACAAACCAGGATAAAAGAACACTGGACAGCAGCCTGGACAGCAGCGAGTTTCTCACATACAGAAGTTAGTTAAATGGTTCCTGTAGCAACATACAGCCCCCTACCATCACCAAGAAACCTTTTGATATGCATAATTTGGGTAAGGGTATGACTTAGAATTTAGAGGGGGAGAGAAGCAAACTGGGACAGATGATGGCGTAAACTGATGAGAAAAATATGTAAAATGTAAAACCAAATCAAGATGGTAAAGGGCTGGTAGATTTAGAAGGCAGTTCAGAAGGTGGTTTATTCATTCTAAACCAATTTCAACAATGGTGGTCAGTGCAACAAACTGTTCATGAAAATTTCCTGTCACGTCTGGTATCGCAAACCCCAAGGTCCAGGTCTCGGCTCACTCTTCTGCCTATAGCAGCTGCCTTTGGCTTTGGAAGGAGCCCTATTTAGATGTTGCCAGGACTTAATGTGAGAAGACCAAGGGGGAAGCTCTGGGCAGGCAAGGGAACCGCAACATATACAGAAAGGATGGAGAAAAAGGAGTGTGGTCAAGGGACAGGCCGAGTCCAACCAAACAGACAATATGGTACCAAATCAGGAAGCTGAATCGTAGTAGAGGTCACAGGCCAAGATCAAACACACTTATATTGAGGTACAAAGCAGGATCTGAATGAATAGTCCAAGTTCAGGCAAGAGTCAGTTGAGTCAGCAGAACAACAAGGGTCAAGGTCAGGCAGTGGTCAATAACAAGATCAGAAAAGATATCGCACCCAAGAACTATGGAACACATGGACCTATACTGGGCAATAAGTCAGAGCAAAGTAGGGGGTTTTATAGCCAGTCAATTGGCTTACATAAATCACCTGTGGCTAGGGTTACCACCTTTTTGGAAAAACTTTATCAGTGAAGGTGGGGGCTGGTCCACGAGGGGGAGGAACGTTTTGCCATTGAGGGGGCGGGCCAATCCAATGAGCATGGAATCGGTAAGTATTTTAACTAGAAAGGACCGGGCTGGTGGTTGGTCAGAGGCAGGCTGGGAGCAGTTTGACTGGTGATCACAAATCATAAATTTGTAATACCAGCCCGGCCTTGGTTGCTATTTTACCAGCTAGGCTGGTGAAATACCGGCCAGATGGCAACCCTACCTGTGGCCTAATTGGCAACAGGTGAAACAAGCCATGCTTACTAGCAATTACCAAGCATAGGCATAGGAGTGAACCTGGATCATAGCTGTCTGCTAGCATAGAACAATGGTTATGTAGACAGCACAGGAACATCAGGTCCCTGATTCAACTGCAGGCAGGTTATCACAGCTCCTCTGATAGGTGGAGTAATCCAGTCATGTCATAAAGTTTGTAATCAAAATCTTCTGTGAATGGCAACTTTCAGCATCCCACTAAAGGGTTGTGAAGGTTAAGATGAGGCACAATAGCTGTGGAGCACTTTCATGGCCTTCAGTTGTTGATGGGATTCTTGTAGTCTTCGGCGGAACTACTGGGTGTCCGGCGGGTGCAACTGCACCCGGGTCCGTTCCCCTCTTGGCAGGGTTGGCCCACAGGGCTATCAAACCTGAACTTATCCGGCATAGAAATTGCACCTAGAAAATCATCCAATTTTTTAGGGTTTGGACACCCTGCAAGCTTAGATCCATTTGAACTCTGGTATAACTGTATATCTTTTTAGTTGCAGCTACTGAAAAAAGACAGAAACTGTTACTACAAATCTTGACCTCTGGTGAGAAGCTGATTGAATTACAGCCTATAAATCTGAGTCTAACATACCTCATGTTGTTTTTCTTTTCTTACAATTACGATGTAAGTTGAAATTTGTTGCAAATTGCATTTTAATACAACTGGTACTGTATTCTTTTATTCTTAAAATAAAAATGTTATTTACAAAAAAAAAAGAAATTGCGCCCAGAGGGGGGGTGGGTGTGCACCCCGCCCATGAACTACTAGTTATGTTGCTGCTGGAAGTTGAAATTCAAGACAGTCATAGGGCTGCAAGTTGGTCATCCCTGAGGTATAGACTGAAAACATTTAACAAATGATATACAGGTATAGGATATGTAATCCGGAAACCCGTTATCCAGAAAGCTTCTAATTATGAAAAGGCTGTCTCCCATAGACTTTCTTTTATACAAATAATCCAATTTTTTAAAAATAATTTCCTTTTTCTCTGTAATAATAAAACAGTAGCTTGTACGTGTTCCAAACTAAGATATAATTAATCCTTATTGGGATCAAAACTAACCTATTGGGTTTATTCAATGTTTACATGATTTTCTAGTAGACTCAAAGTATGAAGAGCCATATTACAGAAAGATCTGTTATCTGGAAAACCTCAGGTCCCAAGCATTTTGGATAACAGGTCCTGTACCTGTAATATATTTTTTGTGCTTTTGCCAATATAGCTGGGCACATGCCTGGTTTGCTTTGCCCTGAAACTGGGCGTCAGGCTTTTTCTAAGCCCTGCTAGACTTAATAACAGAAGACAATGCCTTTAGTCACTTAATTACAAAACCACCTTTGTCCAGAACATGGTGACATTTACATTCAGATATTAAAATTCCATCAATGGACTATTTGTTCGAGGTCAGTTACAAATATTGAAGGTGTTACAAGGCTTTAATAAAAGATGCTGCCTTTAGAAACAATTTCCGCTGGTGGAATGATTTTTATACAGCCTTTGGATCAGCTGCCCTTATTTCTGTGGCCTCTGAAAAGAAGTCTGGTTTAGCATGCAGGGAGCACGGTCCTTACATAAACGTCCCACATCATTCAGTAGTCACTTTCTGATCTTCAATTTCCAAGAGAATTATTTATAGGGTCTTTATGAAATATTCATAGCAGTGCCCCAAGCTTCTGATTGCAGCTAAAGAGAGATTCTGCTCATTTTTAGCAAGACTTTTGTACAAATATTTAGGTCTTTAAAACACCTAATATATATTTGTTTGAGAACCTGTAACTCATTCCATTGGGGCTGTGCCATGATATTGCTGGATGCAGGCAGCATTGGTGTGAAAGGGCATAGAGATAACTGACCAAGTATTTGTCTACTTGGAATTTCTTATAATACACTGATCAAACCTTTGGGCTAAATCCTCTCAAAGCTGAGTATACATACAAGCGATGACACTGATGCACACAAGAAACTGAATTAATTTACTTTTGACCCTTTCTCTGAAGTCTCAGTTTCTAAGCAGTGCACGTTAAACAAAAAAAAAAAGCATTTTTGCTCAAGAAGTCTACAAGGCACTGGAGGGAATGTCGCTCTGTGGTTCAAGACTATAAAGCATTGGTTCACACACTAAGTTACAGGAAACCCATTAAAAACCACAAGATATGGATCTGGCTGTCTTGGCACAAGGGACAAACTCAGGCCTCTGTCAAAGAATCCCTTATTATAATCAGTCTCCATATGTGCTGGCAGCTCATTTACAAACCATACTATCCACCAATATTCGCCAAGTAGATGCACGGTAGAAAGTGCAAAAAAAAAACATGGCGGTTTGCATGCACTCTTCCCAGCTCTTAATAAATTAGGTTTTTATTTTTTTATTTGTTTTCTTTATGCGATTTAGGGCTTCTTTTATTGTTTATACATTTTAACATAGCCCATAGCATTAAATTTTAAAATGTAACAGATTCTATGCAGAATGTGTCCACTAAAAAATGGATTGCTGCAAAGGTTCCAGACAACAATGAAATTAGCTGCACTCCACCCCCAACAGTCTTATGGATCCCTTCTAGATATGCAATAGTTACATAAAGGGCATGTAAAGGCAAAAAAATAAAATCCCATTTTTACTTTCTTTAATGAAAAAGAAACCTATCCCCAATATACTTTAATTAAAAAATGTGTACCGTTTTTATAAGAAACTTGACTGTATGCAGTGAAATTTTCCCTTCATTTACTGCTGTGGATAGGAATTTTGAGACGGTCCCTAACTGCTGAGCAGGGAAAAAATCATACTTATGAACAGCAGGGGGAGCCCCCGCCTTACTTCCCAGCCATGCAGAACTCACCTGAAGAAGAAGCAATTTGTGACTAATCTCCTAAAATAGCAGCTTGTTCCCTGGCCCTAAGGCGTAATAGATTGTAGCGGGGGGGGGGGGGGTTGTTAGGACACATTCCTCTTCTGTCTAGTCCTTCTGCTAGTTCTGACCCTGTGAATAATTGCCACTTGGTTGCTGCAGTCAGCAGAGTACACAGAGTAGGGGCTACAAGCAGAAGGGAGCTTAAAAAGCACAACCATAACTGGCAGGGAGTGTGAATTGCTAGGGGATAGTGTTTTTTTTTTTTAATTTTGAAAATGTTTTATTTGATTTTCATATTAAACAAGTAATAACATTATGACAGCAAATATTATGCAGATGAAGAAAGACATGTATTCAATATGCTGGCATAGTGCGATTGACATTTAAAAATAAAATAATCATAGCTGGTGCTATTAGATCCGTTATCCAAACGGATTTTATCCAAATAACCCATATTTTTTTAAAACGATTTCCTTTCTCTCTGTACTTGATCCAAACTAAAATATACAGTAAATAATCCAGAATTTATTTAATGTTTATATGATTTTTTAGTACATTTAAGATAAGTGGAAATAAGTGAAAGATCCATTATCCAGAAAACCCGAGCATTCGAGATAACAGGTTCCATGCCTGTATATTCACTCCTATGAAATGTGATTTTTTTTCTTAAAACATCCACAAGGAATGACAGTTAAAGCATGCATACAGTTTGATGTTATTTGTTTAATGCACTAAGACAACACAAGAGCGACATCTTTTGTGGAATGTGTCAGATCCTTGGATCTCTGTGAATTATGTATACTGTATAAACCACGGACCACTGCACAGGAAAAGTTACACAGCAGCACACAAGATGCCATCAATGTCTGCACTTTCTTTTCCACCTGAATCAAGACTCATGGTGTGACACAGACAGAACAATATCAGGGCACCAGAATGTTAGCACTTACTGCTGCCCGGTGAGTCAGTGCCTGATGATCAACAGATACAATCCATCAATCATTTCACATGGCAGAGATGTGGAGGATAGCATGATGGCCATGGAACTGACCTTCCTCCCAAATTTCCATTCCCTTATTTGGTGGGGTAGATCACACCGTAATCCCTCTCCTACATATCTAGTATAGGTAAATCTAAAAACAACTGGACTTGCTGATTAATCAATGAAGACGTTTCACTACTCATCCGAGCAGCTTCTTCAGTTCAACTGACCTGTGTGGGAAATTCTCGGCATATAAACTCTTCCACTAATCCATTTACAATGGCACATTGTAACTCTTCAAAGAGGTGACATCTGAAGAAACTCACAGAGGTGTTGATTCTGTGTAGTTGTGATAGGATTATCCAATGTGTCATGCAGCTTTTAGAAAGAGGTGTTACTTGTGAGAGTTGCATGAATGGACGTGTGAAGTGTTCTGAAACCGCCGGGGTACAGGTGTTAGAACAGCATTGTATGTAGCAGACAGGTGGTGTCGAAGGCCCCCGCCTCTGTTTAGGGATGGTTTCTCCACCTTGACATGAATCGCCTCTTTCAAACCAGCGGCCATCTTTATCCAATATTTGGACCTTGCTATCTTCAAAGGAGTGTCCCTTGTCTTTTAAATGTAGAAAGACAGCTGAGTTTTGCCCAGCTGTCTGGGAAATATGCTCTGTTAATATGAATGAATTTTGTTACAGCACTTTCCCTTTTACTGGTCATGTTCTGTCGTCCAGTGGAGGAGGTTGTTATTAGCTTACCATTCGTCCCCGTTTCATGGGGCCAGGCCCCGTTTCAGGACTTTGGTCCCCATTAGAAATTGTTAAGCATCCCTGTCTGCAGAAAAATCTTTAAAAAATCCCTGTGAAGCAGCCAATCAGGGCCCGGACTGCATAATTCTACAGGCAGAGGGCGCAGGAGAGAGCAAGTTGATGGCAGCACTAGGAGACTGAAGAGGAAAGGCGCGCCTATGCAAACCGTGGACTTGACAGACTGATCAGGGCGCAGGATCCTGTTCCAGTATGCTGCAAATTCCCCCCCCCCCCATCCTCCCAGACGATTAATTTAGAGAATGCTGGTAAGTATCTGTTTATTTTCTCTGTATGTTCACTAAGTTTCACTCCACCCACTGTTTCCTTATCAATGCTCTTTCATTGTAAAGTTTTAGCTGCTTCGCCTAGTTTCTCCCATAGTGCCACCATTAACCCATTCCTTACCTTTAATTAGCAATATTGCCTCTATGCCATCCTACTATGAGGTCTGGGGGCATTGTACATGGAATTGCCTTTATGCCACCCTACTATGAATTCTGGGGGTAATGTACATGGAATTGCCTCTATGCCTACTATGAATTCTGGGGTATTGTACATGTAAGTAAATTTCCTTTGTGCCAGCCTGCTGTGAGTTCTGGAGGTATTATACATGGAATATATTCACAAAGGGTGTATTTGTAAAATGGGGAGTGGTTAGTGGGGGGTGTCCTACAAAGTGGGCGTGAGCTGCTATATTCTACCCTATCCCTGGATTTCTTTCCAAAAATCTGGTCACCTTAGGTTGATAGTAGAAATAAAAGACGACTGGTCTGATGTTCATTTGATTAGAAAAGATGAGAGAAAAGCTATCTGAGGTTCCTTATATATTTCCTATATCAGAACTGTCCTCTTTCTGTCTTCTGACAAGGTCCTCGGCTAAACCATGGTCAGAAATTGGCCAGCAGGCGGCACTGTTGTAGAAAAATTAATTCATATTAACAGAACATATTTCCCTTAATATCTTGAAACCGTTAAACAAAAATACTGAACATGATTGCAACAGTGCTACAGTCTTACATTCACAAACGTTAAAGGTTTACTTATCCTTTAAATGAAAGACTTTTTTTTGCTGGCAGCCTCATGCCATCTGGTTCTTTACACACAGCAAGATAACAGGAATGGTAGCTAACTCCTGATGTTGCCTTTGTTCCCTAAGACTATTTGATTGTTGACAGAAAGAAGAAGAACATCTGCAGTATTATTTTTTTTTAAATCACAGGGACAATTTTACTAATCCTCCTCATGCTCTAATATAAACAGGACAGCCGCCACAGTCGGAGCATTAGCGGGCTGACTTTGATTATATCGTGTTCGGCAAAGGACTGTCCTAAGCATACAGTAGGACACTTTCAGATAAAATGGATTAAATGAAGCCAAGCATGAACAAGAAGGTTTTTGTGTAGATTGTGTAAAGTTGTTCAGTAAAAATTCCTGTTTGTGGAGTGAGTTCCATAAACATATGGGCACAGGGCTAGATTTAAGATGGTGAATGCGATTTGGGCCACTGATTTAGTGAAGCACCTATGAGAAAAATAATTACAATAGCATATAGAAAGGCATTGTATAATAACTGTAGGGTGGACACATCAGGGAGATCTAAACTGCAGGCCTCCATAACAGATGCACAGACCAACAGCAATGCACTAGAATGTATCAGTAGAGGAATCATCAGTATCTGTTCTCACAAATATGTCACTTTCTGACCACTCCTAAAGGTCCATGTGCAGATCCGCTCTTTTGGAGAGGTGCCAAATAAGCAGGTGGTCGGTGGGAGCACTGCATTAACAAAACTGATGCAGTCCTCAATCCAACAGTATTTTTAAATCTGGCCGATCAAAATCTGGTCAGATATCGTTTGGGGGGAAGCCCGTTTGAGGACCCCATACACTGGCCAATAAGATGCGGACTTAGTCTGTCAGCAGCTTTTATTGGCCCATATATGGCCACCTTTAGACACAGCCAACTAAACAATAACCCTCTGGACTGATATCCATCTTAGTGGGCTACTAACTCCACTAGAGATCCTTTCTACAGCTAAGCTGGCTGGCTATCTAGCCCTAACTGAATCTTAACACTAGAGCCCTGCAATTTTTACATGGTTCTTAGATCTCCACCATGACTTTTGCGATAATCATCTATGCCTTTCAACATTCCAAAATTAAAAAATCTACATTTCAAGCAATGTCCTTCACTTGTTCACCCCCCACCCATTCCTACTGGCGGTCTGCTCTCCACACCTACAGTCCCATGTTGCCCTCCAATTGCCCCCCAACCCTATCGTACCACAGACAAGTGCCTCTGCTTCCTACTCTTAGTTCCAGTCTTGCATCATAGAACAGAATGAACCTGACCTGCGCCAATGGCAGGAGTAGATGCAAATGAAGGAAAACTTCAAGACATTGATTGTTGCTTCCATATGGTTGCTGTACCTCTAGGCTCATAAAGAACACCCTACAAATACATGCTTCTTAGAACTTTATTTGGCCTCAAAATAATTTCTTTGATTGAAATAGCAAAGTGCAAATCATGATGAATTTTTTTTACTCCTTTTTCCTTACTCATATTTTGTTATTATATTTTCCAAATTGTGCTCCACCATGGCCAAAGGAGTTGAACAATGTAAACACTGTTCCATCTAGACCATTATTGATCTTCAGCCTTTTGGTTAAGAGCTCATGTTTCACTGTATCAAATCAACTGACAGGTCAAGCATTATTAATAATGAGAAGCCTCCTCTGACTCGCACCATGAGTAGGTCATTCAGCATTCATGTCAAGGATGTTTCTTTGCTGTGTGGTTCTCTGAAACAGGATTGTAATGGGTTATAGCTGTCAAAAGTTGATAGATGGTTTTCTAGTTAGATTGCTGGCTCTTTCTTAATAACCTTTCCAAGAAATGGACGGTTTGAAACTGACCTGTGGTTAGCCATCTTGTCAGGGTCTAGGATTGGCTTTTTGAAAAGGGCTTGACAGCTACTTCTGCTTGTGGGTCTGGAATAATTCCTTTTAGGATCAATTTAGGATCATGTGGCTCCTTATATTATTTTCACTTCCTCCTGTAGGGACTGGATGTATGCCCCATGCAGTAAGCTGACAATGGACCAATGAATTTGTGAGTCTATGTTCAAGTTTCCAGGATTGAAGAAGATGCTGCAATACGTGTTTTTGGATTGAAAAGACTTTGTCCTTGAAGAAGGCAGCAAATGTCATTCATTGTGTTTGAAGATCTGTTTGTGCTGTTTGTTCGCAAACAAACCGGGTTCATTGCCTTTGCTGAGTGAAAACAGCTGACTCACTCTCTTTTTTCTGGTGCTTTGTCTAGAGATAAGTGAACCTTGAAATATTGTTTTGGTAAAACATTCATTTTGACAGCTGCAAAATTCAGGGAGTCAACAGTGCCGCTATTTGTTCTCAAGAATGGCTGTATTGCAGGATAAGAAATGCTATGCCACATCCCACTGACATAATGTCACTTTTAGGTAAGCCCCTTCATCACCCCTTGAGACCCCCAACAAGTCAAGGTTCCCCATGTAAGAAACCACTGAAAACCCCTTACTTGTTACAAAAATTACTGTTTAGTTCTAGTCAGTGGCATAACTACCGGGGGAGCAGGGGGTGCAATTGGGCCAGGGCCGCACCCCCGCAGGGCCCCCGGCAGTCACGCACCCACTGAAGTAAGCTGCATGCGCATGGACAAGGGTGGGGGGCAGGGCCCGGCTGCACGGCCTGCACCAGGGCCCGCCCCCACCTAGTTCCGTCACTGGTTCTAGTTTTTTGTGAGCCATTGTGCATTTTAATCCTTCATCATGAGTTTATAAAATGAAGTTTTTTCAGTTGTTTTGCCATTGCTGGCTTGGATTGTGCCAGGAGGAATTACTGTGGGCTTCTATAAACATCATTTTAATAGATGCAGTTGCATCCTTGCCATTTTTATTTTTATGATAAAATGAAGAATAAGGCAACAGGAATCTTTACAACCATTCTAAACACTAGAAGATCCAGCATTTGAATAAGAACTTGGTGCTTAAGATTTATGCAATATTTCATATTTGTCAATGTTTGTACTAAGATCTGTCCCTAAAAAATTTTCACTTTCCAATTTGCAGCAAGCATTGGGCTATAAAAGCAAATACCAACAGCATATGGTAAATATATAGGTTATCCGGAAACCAGTTATATAGAAAGCTCAGAACTATGGGAAGGCCATCTCCTATAGACTCCATTATAATCAATGAACTCGAATTTTTTAAAATGATTTCCTTTTACTCTGTAATAATAAAACAGTACCTTGTAGTTTGATCCCAACTAAGATACAATTCATCCTTATAGGAGGCAAAACAATCCTGTTGGGTTTATTTCATTTTAATAATTATTTTAATTATTTTTAAAGGAGAAGGAAAGGTTAAAAGTAAGTAAGCTTTATCAGAAAGGTCTCTATAAATACACCAGTAAACTCTCAAAGTAATGCTGCTCTGAATCAAAAGAAACACTTCATTTTTGTCCTTCTATTGTGTACACATTGGCTTCTGTATCAGACTCCCTGTTTTCATCTTAAACCTCCAGGGCTTGGGCTTGAGCATGCTCAGTTTGCTCCTCTCCTCCTCCCTTTTTCCTCCTCCCCTCCCTGCTGTAGTCTGAGCCCAAAGCTATGAGTGAGCAGCGAGAGACTCAGGCAGGAAGTGATGTCACACCAAGCTAAAATGGCAGCTGCTATCCTAAACAAACAGAGAACATTCCTAGAGCTGTTTACTCAGGTATGGTAAAGCATTCTGCAGAATAAATATAGCATTCTAGCTTGCACTATTGTGGTTAATCTATTGGCAATAAACTGCCTTGGTAGCTTTCCTTCTCCTTTAAGTAGAAGTAGGCATGAAGGTATGAAGATCCAAAAAAGATCCCTTATCCGGAAAACCCAAAGTCCCGAGCATTCTGGATAACAGGTCCCATACCTGTATTAAATTATATATTTACCACTTATTTCTATTCTTTAAAAGAAGCTCCTGATCAAATCCCAAATTTATTTGTGATGATCCAACAGCAGTGTCCAGGGTTGGTGCAGCTTTCAGCAAACAGGAGCACCATCCACAGTCTCTGGTAAGTGATTATAATCACAGGGGGGTTGCCTAACATTTTGGCACCCTGCAGTGATTTTGCCTTTCCTTCTCCTTTAAGGTTTCTGATGCACAAACATTACAGCATTACACACAGCAACAATGTGTGAGTAAGACAGAGAGCAGGTGGGGCGTAAGCACTGATTCTGCATAGGCGTAGCTACTGGCGTCCAACGGCATCTGTCTTAATAAATGAACAACAGTTATACAACAGCCAAATGTACCGTGCGCTGTCAGCAGGGATTTTAATAGAGCCTTTCTTCTAACGTTTTGGAAGTTTGTTGAAATTATACCCATCTCTGGAGATTAATTTAGAAGCAACTTTCCAGTGCTTTGACAGTACATTTCATTTTAATTAACTAGTTTTCATAGCAGAGCTTTTATTTTTTTTAATTAAATAGAGAAAGTGTCTGCCTTTATGTGGGAGAATCAGCACGGTAATATGTTGAAAAAAAAAAATCAATTGAAAAAAATTCTGTTTGGATACGGAAGATCTAAATGATCATCGCATTGCCATCTCTGAGTTTAAGGTCCATTTGCAGTACTATCTTGTTATTATCCAGGGGCCTGTGCATCATTTTTGCCAGACAGCTCTTCCATCATGTACCGCATATTGAGCTGAAAGTGTCGCTTAAGTATGTGGCATCTCTCCAACGAAAATATGTATACAAATAGGCACCATTTATAAAGAATAGGCACAGTGCTAAGCACCAATTTGCACTCATTAAACAAACAAGATATTGGAAAGAGCAGAGGCTTCAGCAGTGTTAAGTCTATACATTACAGAATGACATGGTCCATTATTATTTTAGTACATAGCTTTCAGTCCATATCCAATAAAGGAACAGTAACACCAAAAAAGGAAAGTGTCAAAGTAATAAAAATATAATGTACTGTTGCTCTGTGCTGGTACAACTGGTGTGTTTACTATAGAAACACTACTACTAAATAAACAAGCTGCTGTGTAGCTATGGGGGCAGCCATTCAAGCACAGGATACATAGTAGATAACAGATAAGTTCTGAAGAATCCCATTGTGTACTACAGAGCTTATATGTTATCTGCTGTGTATCCTGTGCCTTTTCTCCTTTTTCAGCTTTGAATGGCTGCCCCATGGCTACACAACAGCTTGTTTAAATATGTTCTGAAGCAAACAGACCAGTTGTATCAGTGCAGCATAACAGTACATTATATTTTCATTACTTTAAGACCCGTTTAATTTATTGGTGTTACTGTTCCTTTAACTCTGGCTTGAGGTAAAAGTGCAAATTTTCCGTAACATTACCCCGTTCGCCAGAGTTTCCTTCACCAGCTTAGACCTGGTGAACTGATAAGATGAAGCTACATCCTCCTCAATCTTACTTCAGTGACATCATATCCCGTATGCTGATTATATATATATATATATATATATATATATATATATATATAAATTATAAAATTGAAATAAAAACCACTGGTGTTTTTTCACATTTTTAAGCGGGATTGTAATTAAAAGCTGTAGCTGTTAAAAATGTTTATTTTAAAAAAAATTTAACCATTTGAGTCTGCCGGGACCCCAGTCAGGAATTCTTTTGTAGGACTTGGTGCTCAATGGCGCCCCTGCTTGCACCACTCTGCAACACCCCTCCCCTGCCTTGTGGTCTCTCAGATGCAAGCACTATAAAGAGGCAAGGGGGGGGATTTGAACGCTTTAGAGGAAACAGACCCTGTGGTCCAGGACCCCCTTTTCCCCAGGCCCTCCTGCGGGAGTCTGCTTCCTCTATAGTTACACCACGAATAAAAAAAACTCTACCCTACAAAGGGGTAGAGTGGAGTTCACGGGCCAGTGGAGTTCACGGGCGCCATCTTCTTCTCTTCAGTAATCTTGAGAATGGGACCGGCAAAGAGGCGCATGCGCAAGTGAAGCAATTTTCTGCCTCACGACAACTGCACATGCGCCGTAACTCATGAGAATTGTGAAAGTGCCGGTCTCATTCCGAAGATTACCGAAGTGGCTGAAGATGGTGCCCGTGAACTGGCTGGATAGAATCTGCACGGAGTAAAGTCTTAGGGGCCTTTGCCCGGAAGGGCAGCTAGGCTGGGGGAGAGGGGTATATGTAGGGTAGGGAGTAGGGTTTTTTTTTATTAAGGGTTTGTTTCTATAACACTTTAAGTTTCTGGTAAGTCTAAAGAGTGCCCTTCCCCTTGGCTCACTTTGTACATGCATAGCTATGTGAGGAGTGTATTGATCTGGAATGTCCAGCTTGCCAGCGTCATTTTTTAAGTCAAATACAAACCTTTACACATGGCGGAAGGAGGAAATATGGGGAGCAAATAGCACTGGAGACAAATATTACCTGTTTTTTGCACCTTGCCTACCTAGTATCCCTAGTCCATTACAGCCTAGTCAATTCTAACCAATAAAATATTGCAATAATTAGATACTGTACACAGTAGATGAAATCAACACATTTACTGCCTTGTGTCAAGGCAAAAATACCAAAAGCAAGACAAAGTAGTTTTCTCATCCTGGATTGAATATAAGCAGTAAACGGAGGTTAGTATGTAGACTATTTCTAGTGAACCCTATACAAGATTAACATACACAAGGTCAAGATATACAGAATAGGTACTAAGTGAATCTGCCATTGCAGAACATTCCACAGCCACACTGCCCTCATAGTGAAGAACCATTTACATTGTCTCAGATGAACCTGTTCATTGGAAGGGTTAAGGTCATAATGAAGAAAGTGAAAATTTTACTTGTCTAATTTTCCATAGGTTTTGGAATCCAAATGAATGGGAAATTCAAGTTTATTTCATAACACATGAGATTCATGCAATACTGAGTACTGAAGCACTTGATTCATCAAAATGTGCATTGCTGAGCAATTCCCCTGCCTTATTCTGCTACAGAAGGCCTTGAAAACTGGTCAAAATTCTTCACTGTAATGAACAAAAAGGATTTACACTAGGGGATGCAATATGAATAAGAGGATTATTCTCAGAACAGGAGATCAGAACCTTAAAAAATGAACATTTCCTTTATCCAGAGCACACAAGTTTGAATCTGAAATGAAGGATATGTATTGCCATGAGTGTGTTTATATGGATGTGCAGGAATTGGACTACTTAATCCATATGGATTTCTTGGAACAGTTATTTTGCGCATGGCAATTTCTTCCTAAATATGTGTGAATAATGTACTTACTACCAACTATCTATACAGGATGTATATGACACAGTTAATAAGAACAACTAATAGTATGTTTGTATGATGTTTGCTATTAAAGGGTAGTACAGGTATGGGACCTGTTATCCAGAATGCTCAGGACATGGGCTTTTCCAGATAATGAATATTTCCATAATTTGGATCTTCATACCTTAAGGGGCACATTTACTTAGCTCGAGTGAAGGAATAGAATAAAAAAAACTTTGAATTTCAAAGTATTTTTTTGGCTACTTCGACCATCGAATTGGCTACTTTGACCTTCGACTACGACTTTGACTTCGAATCGAACGATTCGAACGAAAAATCACTTGACTATTTGCCCATTCGATAGTCGAAGTACTGTCTCTTTAAAAAAAAACTTTGACCCCCTGCTTCGCCACCTAAACCTACCGAGCATCAATGTTAGCCTATGGGGAAGGTCCCCATATTCTTTCTAGCCAATTTCTGATCGAAGGAAAATCGTTCGATCGATGGATTAAAATCCTTTGAATCATTCCATTCGAAGGATTTAATCGTTCGATTGAACAATTATTCCTTCGATCGGAATATCGCTAAATCCTTCGATATTTAAGGATTTAACTTCAACGGTCGAATATCGAGGGTTAATTAACCTAAGTAAATGTGCCCCTAAGTCTACTAAAAAATCTTGTAAACATTAAATAAACACACCGTATAAAGAAAAGGGCAGGCACTAGCAGAGACCAATCTTCAAGGCAGGCTTGTCAAATCATTATCATCATAAAGTAGTTTATTGCAGTACACGAGGATACAAACTCACTGCCTTATGCGTTTCATATCACTCAGATACTTAATCATAGGCAAGGTATTCACCTTGGCCACTAGGTTTGAATAACGAATATGATGTACCATGTTATTTCTAATCCAACTATATAAGCCCCAAGGTTTCATCTTGACATAGTATACTTTTATAAAATCTTTTTGAAAAATCTTCCCTGTACCATATTGGCTTACATATTTTTGGAAGAAACTCATTTCATTGTACTGTTCCTTCTCACCATTTATTACTGATATTTAGCCTGTCCCATTTTGAATAGAAAACTCTTTTTGAATTTTTATAAACTTGATAAACCTGTTTACACACACAGTTTATCATCTTGGAGTGAACAGGGCCTAGACTGATCAATTACCAAATTTTGGCATATAAATTACTAATCCCTGTTAGCATATTCTTTATTTTCTAAATATCTTTGTTTATAAATTTATTGTTATGTCTGTCTTTATAAAGTTTTTGTTGATTTGAATTAACCTCGAAATAGAGCACCAAGATGGCGCTTAACCTGCCCAGTATTTTGTACTGAATGATGTCATATCAAGAGGCACCAATTGTAATGCTCTATGTTACCTCGTTGTCACGGCCGGCACCTGATACCAGAACAAATGCCAAGCACCCTGGTCTCGGCTCGGCTTCACCAGTAGTGTGACCACCGTTGGGCTTCGGGAGGAGCCCTCAGCTTACTTGGGTGCCACCTGGACTTAACGAGGGGTGCAAGGTGAGATGTTCTGGCTGGCGAAGGGCCACGGCTGTTAGCAAAGTCTTTTTGGGCCGAAGGTTACGGTACAAAAGGATTAGGCAGAAGGATGGTCAGACAGGCTGGGTCGAGGCAGGCGGATATCAGAATTGTCAGGCAGGCAAGGGTCAAACCGGGTTGTCAATCAAGGGGTTAAGCAGGAAGAGTTGTCGTAGGCAGGCGAGGGTCAGGATACAGAGTTCAAAGTAGTCAGGATACAGGTTGGGTCAAACACGGATAATCAAGATACAGAATAACAAGAACAGATGCACTAAGGCTCAGAAGCACCAGGAAACAAATCCTATCATGGGCACCGGCTGGAAAACAGAATGGGCCTTAAATAGGTTCAAATTTCGCGCCAAATGAGCGTCAAAAACGTTCTGGCGCAAAAGCGCAAGCGTGCCTGTGCCTGTAAGAGGCGCGCAGGCGCGCCGCATGCGCCCTAGATTCCAAGATGGCGCTGGCGCCAGCGCCGGCTCGAGGACCATGTGGCGGGCGTCCCCGCCGCATAGGTAAGTTTCTTACACTCGTTTACTAAGAAAACCACAAAGAGAAAGAAATTGGCATGACAAAAAGAGACTCAACAGGAGACAAGGGTGTAACAAAGATGTGGGAAATTGAAAAGTACATGAAAAGGGAAGAGAAATGTACAAATTTGTTCTTATGCCTATGTATTGCATGTGGACCTGTGTCTCTACCTAATATCTCTAGCGCATTTAGCAACACTCTTATTCTCTTGAATAAATGTCATTAGCAAGAGTATTAATCATTTTCATTATTATTTGCTTTGAGTCTCTGGAAAGATTGGATGTCCTTGAATTACCCATTGCTCTTTCCTTAAATGAGGTCCCAACCTTTACACAATGCTCCCAGCCCATCTCCAGCCCTAGCAAAGGCGCCCAGTACAATATATATATGTTTGCATTTAACTTGCATTTTTAGGAAGAACCTGGGGAAACTGTGTGCATAGTTGTTAATAATTCTTTTCGCATTCAGGAATTAATGAAATGTATTGTAATTCAAATTTGCATGGCTGAATAATTGCTTTATTAAACTGCTATCTAAGAATGAAACCATGCCAGCCAACTATGGAAGCGAGTGGATCGGCGGACTGCATGCTGGTGCCAGGTATTACTTTAGCAGAAATTATACTGCCAATCTGTATTGCTGTTGACAGGCTGCATGTAATTGTGTAATCTCTTGCAATAATATTGGAATAGGATTTTTTGACTATAAAATCTCCTTATCACAAAGCAGCCTTTATTGCATATGCTGGAGGTAATTAGTGAAGAGATAATTAATTACTGCCACTAGAGCTCAGAGATTTTTCAGCTGATACAACTGTGGTGTAAATAAATAAGCATCAAAATATTATGGGCTTGTATTCTCCAGGGGAATTGGAGTACAGCTATAGGATCCATTATTCAGAAACCCATTATCAAGAAAGCTATGAATTAGGGGAAGGCCATCCCCCATATACTCCATTATAATCAAAAAATTTCATTTTTTAAAAACAATTCCCATTTTTCTCTGTAACAATAAAACAGTAATGTGTACTTGATCCCAACTAAGATACTGTATCATTAATCCTTACTAGAGGCAAAGCAATCCTCTTGGGTTTAATTCATACTTTATTATTTTAGTAGACTTAAAGGACAAGGAAAGTCTAAAATAGAATAAGGCTAGAAATGCTGAATTTTGTATATTAAATATAAACATGAACTTACTGCACCACAAGCCTAATCAAACAAATAATTTATGCTTTCAAAGTTGGCTACAGGGGGTCACCATCTTATAACTTTGTTAAACATCTTTGCAAGACTAAGACTGTGCACATGCTCAGTGTGGTCTGGGCTGCTTAGGGATCGTCATAAACAAAGCTGCTTGAGTTCTGCATGGCTGGGAAGTAAGGCGGGGGCTCCCCCTGCTGTTCATAAGTATGATTGTTTCCCTGCTCAGCAGTTAGGGACCATCTGCCAATTCCTATCCACAGCAGTAAATGAAGGGAGAATTTCACTACATACAGTCAGGTTTCTTATAAAAACGGTACACATCTTTTAATTAAAGTATATTGGAGATAGGTTTCTTTTTCATTAAAGAAAGTAAAAATGGGATTTTATTTTTTTGCCTTTACATGCCCTTTAAGGTAAGGTGGTCCAAATTATGGAAAGCATTCTGGATATCAGGTCCCATACCTGTATATGTATAGAGCATACAGTTTGGCCATATATGTGATTGATTTTGCCATTTATTGCTTAGAAAAGTAGTAGGGAACAGCTTATAGTAAAGAATAGTCTTCACTAGAGACTCTTGGTCCTTCTACTGCACGCTCCATTTATACAGTATATTCCTCGCTACTTTAGAATTGATTTAAAAGAGCAATATGATTCCTGACATGTAATATAAATGCCCAGGAGGATCAAATGATACAGCTATAGGATCAGTTATCCAGAAAACCGTTATCCAGAAAGCTCCAAATTACGGAAAGGCAATCTCCCATATGCTCCGTTTTATACAAATTCTTAAAAATGATTTCCTTTTTCTCTGTATTAATGAAACAATACCTTGTTCTTAATCCCAACTAAATTATAATAAATCCTTTCTTAAAGCAAACCCAGCCTATTTAGTTAATTTAATGTTTACATGATTTTCTTGTAGACATTAGGTATGAAGATCCAAATTATGGAAAGATCCATTCTTTGAAAACCCCCAGGTCCCGAGCACTCTGGATAACAGGTCCCATACCTGAAATGAGATCACACAAGTTTTCTACCAGCTCTTCTAATACCTCTTCCTCAGGGAATATTTAGCTGAATGGTAGGTTCTATACTGAATTTATACTATATTGAATTTACTATTTTGGGCCACCAGTTATGATAACCTTTTGGCTAGTAATAAATTAAATGTTCTTTAGGGTTGAATGGTGAATATGCAATTGGGGCTGGTCTTCAATTTTTTTATAGTTTTTCAGTGATTGGCCTTTTTCTTCTTTTTCCAGCTTTCAAATGGGGGTTACTGACTCCATCTAAAAAAATGAAGTCTGTAAGACTCCAAATTTATCATTGCTGCTTTTTATTACTCATCTTTCTAGGCCCTCTCCTATTCCAATGGTATTCCAGAGGTGAACAACCCATTTAAATATAAATAAACTCTAACCTGGAACCATCAAACTCCTTTCGAAGTAAAACAAATCATAAAAATCCAAGGCAGGGCGTTTCAAAAACAGCTGGATGAATGCCTATGTTAGAAACTCAGATGAAGTCACAATCTTTTGAATTCCAGAGCCCGTATCTGTCATTGCCTTTTGGACATGTACCTCCACTAAATGACATACCACACCCTGGCTGTAAACTAAGTATCATTAACTTGAACTTTTTTACAGATTCTCTGTATCACAAATCCTAAATATTGCATGCATGTTCCCAATCCAAAGCTTAATCTTTCTTTTGAATGCAGACTTCATGCTTTTACCTGGAAAGGGCTGACAAAAGATACAGAGATCAGTGGAGCTCAGTGTGTGTGTGAGAAGGCACAGTAGGGGGGATGCTAATTATTGTGCTGGACCATCTACACGTTAATGCCCTGTGTACATAATCAGGATCATTACAAATTATACCATACAAAAGCACAGCAAGCTCCACGTATGCAGGGAAATTGGGCGGTGTGCTGAAATCTCCCCTATAATCATGTGTCTGTGGGCTTCCTCCAATGCCCCATCATTTGATGTTGACTCTGGAAAGAGGAGGCCTGTTTATAGGAGATAAACAGAGGTAACAACCGCATGGAGCCAGTTACTGCGCGGATATAATTGGCAGGTGATTGTCTTTATTGCAGCCAGAGAAAGGAAGGTTTTTTTTTTCTCCCTGAGACATCTTGATATCCTGGTAATCAGGACTCATTAAACGAGGTGCCCCGATAATTAACAGGTAGGCCTGAGTTCCCCAGCCAGCGGTGATTTTAATCTTTGGGGAAGGTAGCAGTAATGAGTGTGTATATGTGTGTGAGCGCTGCCTGTCTCTGTGACACTTCTGCGTCTCTCCTTCCCCTGACACAGGAGCTGCACTATAGCCGTCACCGAGTAATACATGGGGATTTAATTGGCTTTTTATTATGAGCTGTGCAGTGTCAGCTGGCAGACTGTTTAATTGTCATACATGTACAATGCTTTTCCCATCTATCTACCTTTCAGTATTATACAGATCTTGTGTGTGTCTTTTCAGAGCTTCCCATCTACAAATTATAGAGTAGAAGAAAGCATCATTGAAAGGTGTTAATAATGGCTTCACAAGATAAAGGAAGATAGCACAGACCGAGATCTTCCCCTCTGTAAAGTGATGATGAATAATTAATACATAGCAATAGCTGAATGCCAGAAATCTATGTAGGCAGGTAGGTAGGCATGTGGGTAACTTGCTAATACACATCAAAGTCAGCTCATCGGTTTCCAATGGGGTGTGGAGGATCATTTATGAACTTTGTGCAGGGCATATTTATTTGCATATGGCAGTTCTGCGAGTGTGTTCCCCTGAAAGGGGAGCAGCTCTCCTGTTTGCAATTTCAGTAATCTGGTTGCTAAAGTCCAAATTACCCTAGCGACCAGACTGGAATATGAATAGGAGAGGCCTGAATAGAAAAATGAGCAATAAAAAGTAGCAATGACAATACATTTGTGGCCTTACTGAGTATTTGTTTTTAGGTGAGGTCAGTGACCTCGATTTTAAAGCTGGAAAGAGTCAGAAGAATAAGAAACAATTAAAAAAAAATATCAATCAAAATATCCAACCTTCAGGTTAATAATACTATCATCTTCATGGCCCATGTAGAGTTTTTAGTTGTGGACATCATCTATAGGCCAACACAGTACTCACCTAATGGGATTTTATACGTAGCCCCATCAATATTCATACAAGATCAACCCCATATTAGATATCAGCAAGGAACCCAATGATTTTGACCTCATACATGAGACAACTGCCTTCCAATTCAATCACAAAAAGTGACAGGACTGCCAGTGCTTGGACTTCTTTGGTTAGGAGATAGAGCCGGAACCCACTAATGAACCCTTATTGTCATACTGTGGATGTACCCAGTGCAGTTGCCTCAAGCAATAGGACAAGTGCAGCATTCTCAGCAATGGTAGATATAAGTAATTGCACTAAAGCAGTGATCCCCAACCAGTAGCTCGTGAGCAACATGTTGCTCTCCAACCCCTTGGATGTTGCTCTCAGGGTCCTCAAAGCAGGTGTTTATTTTTGAATTCCAAGCTTAAAGGTAAGTTTTAATTGCATAAAAACGAAGTATAGTGCCAAGTAGAGCCTCTTGTATGCTGCCAGTCCACAAAGGGGCTACCAAATAGCCAATCATAGACCTTATTTGGCACCCCAAGGGACCGTTTCATGCTTGTGTTGCTCCCCAATACTATTAAAGTTTGAATGTGGCTCATGGGTAAAAAAGGTTGGGGACCCCTGCACTAAAGTTTTGCTTCCTGACTATAAAATAACTCCCCTCAACCCCCATTACTATTTCAATTTATAGACAATGAGATTAATCTCCATGTCTTCAGGTTATTAGATGATGTTCCTAATGAATACACAACAACTGTTATTGTCCCATTCCTGCAGTTTTAGGCTTCCGGACACATTGAGCTTTTCTGAATGTTTATTGCAGCATGTCTGGATCATCTGTCTGGGATATGTCAGTATAAGTGATATAGTGACTCAGTCACTGACCTGCAACCCAAACCCATGGTGATTCCATAACTACCAATACCATGAATAGACAATTCCAACTGGATCATACAACCAGCTTAGGAATTGCAGTTTGGAGAATTATATTACAAATACCACACCACAAGTGTTGCTGACAATGGCTGTTCTAAAGGACAGAGATGCCTTTGGACTGGTTGCAAATAGGGGTGCATAACCATCCAAGGTTTGGCCCCTAAGAGTAGCAGCAGCTGAACAGTACGCAGACTTGGAGTAAAAAGTTCAAGGATTGGCTCCTAGTAAGGGTCTTCGGCTGTACAGTAGCCGAGTATTCCAACCTGTGACCTACAGCTGTTATTAAACTACAGTACTCAGGAATAGAGATGTCGCGAACTGTTCGCCGGCGAACTTGTTCGCGCGAACATCGGGTGTTCGCGCTCGCCGGAAGTTCGCGAACGTCGCGCGACGTTCGCCATTTTGGGTTCGCCATTGTTGGCGCTTTTTTTTGCCCTCTCACCCCAGACCAGCAGGTACATGGCAGCCAATCAGGAAGCTCTCCCTTGGACCACTCCCCTTCCCTATAAAAACCGAAGCCCTGCAGCTTTTTTTCACTCTGCCTGTGTGTGCTGAAGAGATAGTGTAGGGAGAGAGCTGCTGCCTGTTAGTGATTTCAGGGACAGTTGAAAGTTTGCTGGCTAGTAATCGTTTTGATACTGCTCTGTTATTGGAGGGACAGAAGTCTGCAGGGGTTTGAGGGACATTTAAGCTTAGGTAGCTTTGCTGGCTAGTAATCTACCTTCTACTGCAGTGCTCTGTATGTAGCTGCAGTGGGCAGCTGTCCTGCTTCTGATCTCATCTGCTGACTGCTGCAATAGCAATAGTCCTTGTAAGGACTGCTTTTATTTATTTTTTTGTTGTTTTACTACTACTACTACTACTACTACTACTACTACTACTACTACTACTATAAGAGCCCAGTGCTATTAGTCTAGCAGTGTTGGGGAGTGGGACTGGTGTGCTAATCTGCTGCTCCTAGTAGTTCAGCAGCACCAACTTTAATTTTTTTTTTTTAATATTCATTCTTTTTTTATTTAACTTTTTTTTTATTTTACTACCGCTGTAGTAGTGTATAAGTTGACCTTTTAGGCATTATTTGCCCTGTAGGCATTTTTTGCCCAGTGTGTTATTCAACCAACTGCTATCTAGCTGTGTGCCCGTGTTCACATTCTGTCTAAATATCCATAATATTACCGTCTCCAGAAAAAACACCGGAGTGACTTTTTTCAAGCAGCCATAATAAATTTTACGTAATCCGTATCCATCGCTGTAGTAGTGTATAAGTTGACCTTTTAGGCATTATTTGCCCTGTAGGCATTTTTTGCCCAGTGTGTTATTCAACCAACTGCTATCTAGCTGTGTGCCCGTGTTCACATTCTGTCTAAATATCCATAATATTACCGTCTCCAGAAAAAACACCGGAGTGACTTTTTTCAAGCAGCCATAATAAATTTTACGTAATCCGTATCCATCGCTGTAGTAGTGTATAAGTTGACCTTTTAGGCATTATTTGCCCTGTAGGCATTTTTTGCCCAGTGTGTTATTCAACCAACTGCTATCTAGCTGTGTGCCCGTGTTCACATTCTGTCTAAATATCCATAATATTACCGTCTCCAGAAAAAACACCGGAGTGACTTTTTTCAAGCAGCCATAATAAATTTTACGTAATCCGTATCCATCGCTGTAGTAGTGTATAAGTTGACCTTTTAGGCATTATTTGCCCTGTAGGCATTTTTTGCCCAGTGTGTTATTCAACCAACTGCTATCTAGCTGTGTGCCCGTGTTCACATTCTGTCTAAATATCCATAATATTACCGTCTCCAGAAAAAACACCGGAGTGACTTTTTTCAAGCAGCCATAATAAATTTTACGTAATCCGTATCCATCGCTGTAGTAGTGTATAAGTTGACCTTTTAGGCATTATTTGCCCTGTAGGCATTTTTTGCCCAGTGTGTTATTCAACCAACTGCTATCTAGCTGTGTGCCCGTGTTCACATTCTGTCTAAATATCCATAATATTACCGTCTCCAGAAAAAACACCGGAGTGACTTTTTTCAAGCAGCCATAATAAATTTTACGTAATCCGTATCCCTCGCTGTAGTAGTGTATAAGTTGACCTTGTAGGCATTATTTGCCCTGTAGGCATTTTTTGCCCAGTGTGTTATTCAACCAACTGCTATCTAGCTGTGTGCCCGTGTTCACATTCTGTCTAAATATCCATAATATTACCGTCTCCAGAAAAAACACCGGAGTGACTTTTTTTCAAGCAGCATTCTTATATTTTACGTAATCCGTATCCACCGCTGTGTATACGTTGACCTTGTAGGCATTATTTGCCCTGTAGGCATTTTTTGCCCAGTGTGTTATTCAACCAACTGCTATCTAGCTGTGTGCCCGTGTTCACATTCTGTCTAAATATCCATAATATTACCGTCTCCAGAAAAAACACCGGAGTGACTTTTTTTCAAGCAGCATTCTTATATTTTACGTAATCCGTATCCACCGCTGTGTATACGTTGACCTTGTAGGCATTATTTGCCCTGTAGGCATTTTTTGCCCAGTGTGTTATTCAACCAACTGCTATCTAGCTGTGTGCCCGTGTTCACATTCTGTCTAAATATCCATAATATTACCGTCTCCAGAAAAAACACCGGAGTGACTTTTTTTCAAGCAGCATTCTTATATTTTACGTAATCCGTATCCACCGCTGTGTATACGTTGACCTTGTAGGCATTATTTGCCCTGTAGGCATTTTTTGCCCAGTGTGTTATTCAACCAACTGCTATCTAGCTGTGTGACCGTGTTCACATTCTGTCTAAATATCCATAATATTACCGTCTCCAGAAAAAACACCGGAGTGACTTTTTTTCAAGCAGCATTCTTATATTTTACGTAATCCGTATCCACCGCTGTGTATACGTTGACCTTGTAGGCATTATTTGCACAGTGTTTTCTTCAAACCGCCATCTAGCTGTGTGAGCTTGTTCACATTTTGTCTAAATATTGATAATATTATCGTCTCTAGAAAAACCACTTGAGTTACTTTTTTTCAAGCAGCATTCATATATTTTACGTAATCCGTATCCACCGCTGTAGTAGTGTATACGTTGATCTTGTAGGCATTATTTGCACACTGTTTTCTTCAAACTGCCATCTAGCTGTGTGTATTATCGTTTCCAGAAAAACCAACTGAGTTTTTGTTGTTGTTGTTTTTTTAAAAATAATGCCAGGCAAAGGCAGGCCGCCACGCAGAGGCCGTGCTAGGGGCCGTGCTGCTATGCAATCCTGTGGCCCTAGCAAATTGCCCAGTTTTAAAAAGCCAATGACCCTGAACTCCCAAAATGCTGAAGAGGTAGTTGACTGGCTTACACAGCACACCCCATCCTCTACCGTTTCTAACTTTACCACAACATCCTCCTCATCCTCCACTGCTATGGCCACCCCACGTAACACTTCCTCCACCACCGGTGCCCCATCTTCACTGGAGTCAGAGGAGTTATTTTCCCATGAGTTTCTTGAACTGAGTAATGCGCAACCATTATTGGCAGAAGAAGATGAAGGAGATGAGGACGTTACACCAGATTTAATTCTGGCAGAGAACACGACAGAGATGGACATAATGATGAGTGATGAGGAGGAGGAGGAGGTCCCCGCTGCTGCTTCCTTCTGTGATGTGTCAGAAGAAATTGATGCATCTGAGGAGAATGATGATGAGGAGATTGATGTTTTGTGGGTGCCTAGTAGAAGAGAGCAAGAGGAGGGTAGTTCAGATGGAGAGACGGAGAGTCAGAGAGGCAGTAGGAGAATAAGACTTAGAAGAAGCAGGGAGGCCAGCCCGCAGGGATCAGTAGGGCAACAACATGTATCGGCACCTGTGTTCAGCCGGCCAACGCACCCGCCATTGCCGCCAATGCCGCCAACTTCTACTGTTACCGCCAGATCGCAGACTTCCAAAAAGTCAGCAGTGTGGCATTTTTTTAATGTGTGTGCCTCTGACAAAAGCATTGTAATTTGCAATGAGTGCAGTCAGAAACTGAGCCTTGGTAAGCCCAACAGCCACATAGGTACAACTTCTATGCGAAGGCACATGAGCGGCAAGCACAAAGCACTTTGGGAGCAACACCTCAAAGGCAACAGGCAAACTAAAAGTCACACTCCTTCTGGTCCAGCATCTTACTGCTCTACCTCTGCTCTCCTTGACCCATCTGAACCACCCTCCACTCCGCCTTCCACCTTGACCACCTGTTCCCATTCCCAGTCATCTGCCACCAGCCAAGTTTCTGTGAAGGCCATGTTTGAGCGTAAGAAGCCAATGTCTGACTGTCACCCCCTTGCCCGGCGTCTGACAGCTGGCTTGTCTGCACTCTTAGCCCGCCAGCTTTTACCATACCAGCTGGTGGACTCTGAGGCCTTCCGCAAATTTGTAGCAATTGGGACACCGCAGTGGAAGGTACCCAGCCGCAATTTTTTTTCTAAAAAGGGAATACCACACCTGTACCAACATGTGCAGAGCCAAGTTACCGCATCTCTGTCACTTAGTGTTGGGCCAAAGGTCCATATGACTACTGACGCATGGTCCTCCAAGCATGGTCAGGGCAGGTATGTCACCTACACTGCCCACTGGGTGAACTTGGTAATGGCTGGGAATGGGAAGCAGGGAATGGGTAGCTCAACAACAACAACAACAGTGGAGTTGGTGTCACCGCCACGGATTGCACGCGGTTCTGCCACCACCTCTACTCCTCCATCGCTCTCTACCTCGTCTTCTTCCTCTTCTTCTTCTTACTCTGCTGCTGGGTCCTCCTTCTCCTCCTCCACACCTGTGCACCCCCAGCTCCCCCTAGGCTATTCGACGTGCCAGGTACGCCGTTGTCACGCTGTCTTGGGGATGACGTGCCTGGAAAGCAAAAACCATACCGGATCTGTACTCC
Source organism: Xenopus petersii (assembly GCA_038501925.1). Taxonomy (NCBI): domain Eukaryota; kingdom Metazoa; phylum Chordata; class Amphibia; order Anura; family Pipidae; genus Xenopus; species Xenopus petersii. The sequence continues at coordinate 133,591,093 of CM076678.1, read as the reverse complement.
TGTCATCTCTGCAGTCACAGGCCGATCGGTGGCTGACCCCACACCAACTGCAGATCGGAAAAGTGGTGTGTGACAATGGAAGCAATCTGTTGGCAGCGTTGAGACTGGGAAATTTAACACATGTGCCCTGCATGGCACATGTGTTAAATTTAATAGTCCAACGTTTTGTCTCCAAGTACCCAGGATTCCAGGACGTTCTCACCCAGTCCAGAAAGGTGTCGGCCCATTTCAGACGTTCCTACACAGCCATGGCACGCCTTGCTGACATTCAGCAGCGCTACAACATGCCAGTCAGGCGTTTGATTTCTGACAGCCAGACTCGCTGGAATTCAACGCTCCTTATGTTGGAACGTCTGCTGCAACAACAAAGGGCCGTCAACGAGTACCTTTTTGAACTGGGTGGTAGGACTGGATCTGCAGAGCTGGGGATTTTTTTCCCCCGTTACTGGGTGCTTATGCGCGATGCCTGCAGGCTCATGCGACCTTTTGAAGAGGTGACAAATATGGTCAGTCGCACCGAAGGCACCATCAGCGACCTAATACCCTTCGCTTTCTTCCTGGAGCGTGCCGTGCGACGAGTGACAGATGAGGCTGTAGACCAGCGTGACGAGGAGCTGGAAGCGCACGATTTATGGTCGCAATCACCAGAACGAACCCAGGCACCTGCTGCAACGCAGGGAGAGGTGCCAGAAGTGGAGTCAGAGGAGGAAGGTGGCTTTGTGGAGGAGGAGGAGGAGGACCAACAGGAGCAGGCTTCCCAGGGGGCTAGTGGTGACCTTTTGGGGACCCCTGGTCTTGTACGTGGCTGGGGGGAGGAGACCGTGGATGATGCAGTCCTTGATAATGAGGAAGCGGAGATGGATAGCTCTGCATCCAACCTTGTGAGAATGGGGTCTTTCATGCTGGCATGCCTGTTGAAGGACCCCCGTATCAAGAGGCTTAAGGAGAAGGACCTGTACTGGGTCGCAACGCTACTAGACCCTCGGTACAAGCATAAAGTGTCAGAAATGTTACCAACATACCACAAGTCCGAAAAGATGCGGCATTTACAAACCAGCCTGCAAAACATGTTGTACAATGCTTTTAAGGGTGATGTCACTTCAGGAACTCATCAACATTCCAGGGGCAGAGGTGCCAGTAATCCTGCCACGAGCACACCTGCAAGGACAAAGCCCTTTGGCCGGTCTGTAACGTCAGACATGCAAATGTTTTTCTGTCCAAGGCAGCGCCACAACCCTTCGGGATCCACCCTCAAAGAACGCCTCGACCGGCAGGTAGCGGACTACCTGGCATTAACTGCAGATATCGACACTCTGAGGAGCGATGAACCCCTGGACTACTGGGTGCGCAGGCTTGATCTGTGGCCAGAGCTGTCACAATTTGCCATGAACCTCTTGTCTTGCCCAGCCTCAAGTGTGCTCTCAGAAAGGACCTTCAGTGCAGCAGGAGGGATTGTAACTGAGAAGAGAACTCGCCTAGGTCACAAAAGTGTCGATTACCTGACCTTTATTAAAATGAATGAGGGGTGGATCTCGGAGGGTTACTGCACGCCGGAAGACTTGTTCTGACTTCTATGCAGCTGTCCTTCTCTTCAAGCCTCATGACTCCACACACAGCTGTCCTTTAGCGTCCTCCTCCCTCCGCCACCGTTACAAACTAGGGTGCAAACCCTACTGGTTTAATTTTTTCTGGCCTCTGTGCTTCAGTGGCTGCAACCAAAAAAACTGGGCAAACAATGTCTACAAGGTCAACGTATGGCGAAAAATGACTATTTTCAGCATTTATATGGCATATTTTTTCTGGCAACTGTGCTTCAGTGGCTGCGTCCAAAAAAATGCATATTTTCTGCATTTATATGGCATAATTTTTCTGGCCTCTGTGCTTCAGTGGCTGCAACCAAAAAAATGCATATTTTCTGCATTTATATGGCATAATTTTTCTGGCCTCTGTGCTTCAGTGGCTGCAACCAAAAAAATGCATATTTTCTGCATTTATATGGCATAATTTTTCTGGCCTCTGTGCTTCAGTGGCTGCAACCAAAAAAATTTATATTTTCAGCATTTATATGGCATAATTTTTCTGGCAACTGTGCTTCAGTGGCTGCGACCAAAAAAATGACTATTTTCAGCATTTCTATGGCATATTTTTTCTGGCCTCTGTGCTTGAGTGGCTGCGGCCAAAAAAACTGGGCAAACAATGCCTACAAGGTCAACGTCGTTGACCTTGTAGGCATTGTTTGCCCAGTTTTTTTGGCCGCAGCCACTCAAGCACAGAGGCCAGAAAAAATATGCCATAGAAATGCTGAAAATAGTCATTTTTTGCCATACCTTGACTCAACGTATATGGCAAAAAATTTATATTTTCAGCATTTATATGGCATATTTTTTCTGGCAACTGTGCTTCAGTGGCTGCGACCAAGAAAACTGGGCAAACAATGCCTACAAGGTCAACGTATGGCAAAAAATGACTATTTTCAGCATTTATATGGCATATTTTTTCTGGCCTCTGTGCTTCAGTGGCTGCAACCAAAAAAATTTATATTTTCAGCATTTATATGGCATAATTTTTCTGGCCTCTGTGCTTCAGTGGCTGCAACCAAAAAAATTTATATTTTCAGCATTTATATGGCATATTTTTTCTGGCAACTGTGCTTCAGTGGCTGCGTCCAAAAAAACTGGGCAAACAATGTCTACAAGGTCAACGTATGGCGAAAAATGACTATTTTCAGCATTTATATGGCATATTTTTTCTGGCAACTGTGCTTCAGTGGCTGCGTCCAAAAAAACTGGGCAAACAATGCCTACAAGGTCAACGTATGGCAGTTGTTTAAAGAGAACAGTAGATTACTAGCCAGCAAAGCTACCTAAGCTAAAATGTCCCTCAAATCCCTGCAGACTTCTGTCCCTCCAATACAGAGCAGTATCACGCAGATTACTAGCCAGCAAACTTACTATCATCTGTCCCTGAAATCACTAACAGCTCTCGCCCTACACTATCTCTTCCAAGCACACACAGGCAGATTTTTCAGATACATTTTTGCCCTTGATCCCCCTCTGGCATGCCACTGTCCAGGTCGTTGCACCCTTTAAACAACTTTAAAATCATTTTTCTGGCCAGAAATGTCTTTTGTAGATGTTAAAGTTCGCCTTCCCATTGAAGTCTATGGGGTTCGCGAACCGTTCGCGAACCGCTCGCAATTTTGCGCAAGTTCGCGAATATGTTCGCGAACTTTTTTTCCGACGTTCGCTACATCCCTACTCAGGAAAGGTGGCACTTGTAGTACACCAGGAGGGCTACAGGTTACTCTATATAAAGGCCAATGCAGATTCTTCACCTTCACTAAGAGCAGCAATGCCCAAACAATTCTGCTTTGATGCATGAGATCTGTTTATTTACAGTTGGCTATAGTTTTAATTTAAGTTTTAATGGATAATTTCTCATTAAGCATCATCTCCCCTTCATCAACAGGAGGCACTCATCCCTTTGCTTTCCAGTATTCCCATGGTGTATATTTTGCTTTCTGACCCAAAGATTTTCATAGTTCAAAGGCACAATGGGGATTGGAATATTTGATGCAGTTTGGATGCCAGTGAAAGAAATGTTTAGCAGTCTTATAAAATGCTAAAGATCCCCCCCCCCAGTAAGATCCAGGGGAAGAACATCTAACGTTTAATGAGTCAGAAAAGAGACGAGTGCCACTGGGAGTTCCGTATAAATTCCCATGGCTGTGATGTCATAGAGAATAGGAAGTGGAATGTTTGGAAAGCGAGACATGAGCTGTAGCTGAGTAGACAGAGGGACTGTTGGCAAGGAATTAAATTTTGAGAATATCTGTAAAGAGCGCTGATAAAAGAGAAAAGCCTATGCTCACCTCACATGAGTTTTAAACCTTTTCATCTCCCCCCCCCCACTTGTTTATGTTTTTGATTAGTCATGTACTTGCACATCATTAAATCCTCACATAATCCTCTTGTTCGGGTTTCTGCTTGGGTGACATACACAGACAGAGAGCAGCGGCTCTAACAAGGGACCTATGTGGCCCAGATTTAGAGTCTGGCTATGGAACGTGTTTGATGAGTTTATCTGCAGCCTGCCAGCGTAGGAACACAATAAATCCGGGGAAAGCATGCAGATCATTCAACTCAAATGGCTTGTTGTTGGCTTTGACTATACTCTGGGGCTTGTTTATGTGCAATGGACATAGGTACATTCACATTTGGCAATACTTGCGTTAGACTTTGCTTTTAACTAACAAATAGGTTTACAACTATTGACATCTGTATTTCTCAGCTGTTAAGGGATCTATTGTAGCTTGACAGTAGCTGGAAGATTACAGGTTAGGCATTCAGCCCTAAAAAATATTGTCTGAATGTCTGTGAGATCATGTAGCCTTGCAACGTCCCATTTCTAACTGCAGTCTATCTACCCATTTGTCTTCTGCCTCTTACATTTCATGACTTATTCTTTATGCTATACACCAGTGATCCCCAACTTCAAAAGTGGCTCATGAGAAACATGTTTCTCTCCAGTCCCATTGATGTTGCTCCTCGTTGGGGGATCCCTGCTATACCACATATATATATATATATATATATATATACATATATATATATACATATATATATATATATATATATATATATATATATACATATATATATATGTAACCCATTTTTGGCCATTCCCCTGGTGCCAAGGTGGTAAATCACAATATTTACCACTTACAGGTCCTGAGTCCCCTTTGCAAGGTGAAAGGGTACTGGGAATTCTTCTTCTCTGGCAATGCCTCCACCTAATGGGATCCGGGAATACAGCTGTGGGTGGCCCCATTAGGAATAACATGCAACACACACTTACTTTGCTTTTATAAAAACAACAACTTTATATAAAGAAAGTGTAATTTAAAGGGTAAGTAAAACACATTTACATCATACAATATGCATTTAACTAGCATGACCCACTGCCCTGGGAATCCTGTGCCAGTCCATTTCCTGGCCCTCTATGCCAGGCAAAGTCCCGGACTACTCATTGGCAGATCTAAGTCTCAGTCCCTTATCCCCAATGAGCACATTTGGTCCCAGGCAGTGCTAGCAGCCCAATAATACCTTTCTCTCCAGTTAGGTACTGGCTCCCTCGTGGCAGGCACAAACAAAGCCTGGGTCACAAATGGAATATGCTGGATCCTCTCTTTTTCCATCCTCCCCTGGCATCACTCACCGGAGGGCTCACACACAGAGCTGGCAGGCTCACCTAGAGCTGGAGCAGGCATCCACAGCGATGAATCCATTCTATAAATATATGCAGCTTGTATTATCCTTCAGACATAGCTCCCAGCACTGTCTATTGCGTGAGTATACTGTTGCTGAATCCATAGCTGAACTGTAGCTCTCAGCACTGTCTATAGCGCAAGCATTTCACATTCAGTTGGGAAAATACAGAGCTTCCAACCCTCTTGATCGAGCTCCTAGGCATGGGGTCGCCGCCACAGCAGCAGAGGCCTTCCTGCCTCTACATAGTGGCAGCTGAACTCACTACTCCTTAGTGAAATATAACTCAGCAGAATCCTCCAGCAGTAATGGCTGACTGAGCACATGGCAATCTCCTTTTATAGGGCACAGCGACACTTTGTGGCTGCTTTTGGGATCAACCATGCTGCACCAATCAAAGAGCTCTGCCCCTGGAAACTCTAGGAGACCCTGTATCCACCATGAGGCTCCAAATGAAAAGGGGAACTTCAGTCTCAGGCTCCCTCCATATCCCTCCAAGATTTATACTGAAACACTTGAGTCCGAAATACATTTTTGTATTTCTAAGATCAAACATCACATTCGCTTGGAGCTGGATACATCTGTTGTGCAATATTAACATTTACATGACAGAAATATTTAGATTTCTATTCTTAAAGGAGAACTAAAGCCTAACTAAAGAGAAAGCTATAAATTTTGTACATTATGTTTTGGACTTCTGTACCAGCCCAAGGCAACCACAACCTATTAGCAGGGAAGATGCCCCAGCAGCTCTCCATATTCTTTTCTGCTGATTCGCTGCACATGCTCTGTGCTGCTGTCACTTACTGAGCTTAGGGACCCACTCACAATAAACAGTACACACAGAATAGAAATGTCACAATATAAGACTGATTAGTAATTAATACAGATAATAATTATATGGCAGCACAGAAACCAGTGCAATTAGCATCAGAATTTTCTGCTTGATAATTTGCGACGACCCCTAAGTTTAGTTTCTCAACAGTTTCTCAGAGCCCACTGAGCACGTGAGTGTCGCAGACACTTTTCAAGATGGTCATTGCTGCTTTTGACAAGCTAAAACTTTAGGCTTGTGCAATAAGTTTATATATAAAATATAATGTTTAACCATATTCATTTTTATGGTTTAGTTCTCCTTTAATTATGATTTTTGAAATTATGTTTGAGGCTATGGTGCTATTAAAAGCATATCCTTGGTATGACAAAGGGTAAGAACTAGTCATTTGTGGTTCAGGCTTTTCCCGACCCGCACATGCCCTACACCTACCCTCCCACCACCCCCCGCCCGCATGACTCGACTTCTGGTCTCTTTTATAGACCCGCACAGACACGCCCCGCCCCTTTTGTGGCACCATCAGAGGGAAGGCTCGGGTCTATAAAAGAGACCGGAAGTCGCACATCTATAAAAACTAAACCCGGAAGTTGGCATTTGGAAGATGGCGACCCGGAAAGAAGCGTGCAAGGTCGGCCCAAACCCGCATGTATCAGGCCAGCCGGCACATAACTAGTAAGAACACTTATGTATGCCTTTACATTCATATCCTTGCAGCCTCATTGGTGGCATTTAATAAGGAAAGGTAACTATCATATTATACCTTGATGTGTACTATCTTGTTTTGCAGTTGAGCTATATTGTTGTTGTTCATCCATTTTAATAATTCTGCTATAGTGGGGGCTTCTGATGATGTCTGCCAGTGGGCTGTTTTGGCCGGTTTTGCAGCTGTGAGAACTTGATGAACCAATCAAAGAAGTTTGGCTATATTGTCCAAGAGGGATTTAATCCCTGGGCAGTCCCCAAAATATACTGGATAAAGTACCCTGCAGTGTTTGGAAAAACGTTTCTATGCCAGAAGGGACCTGATGCCTGAAGGGACCTGATGCACAAATTTCCAATTTGGGGACAATCCTTATGGACCATTTGCTTGCTCTTAATAGTTATTTCATATCAGACTTGTTGCAACCTTACTTCCCCTGATATCAGGGCCTGATCTCTTCATTCAGCAAGTGTAATTGCAAACTGTGGATTTGAAAGGAGCAGGCAATGATTCAGGATCTAGGATTATGAATCCTTTGCTTAAATAGGCGTTGCTTATGATATGTCCTTTGCTTATATAGGCAACTTTGACATCTTAAATGTCCCCATATTCTAAGTACGTCATCAAAGGTTTTTTTGTGATCAGAATTAAAAGCTGATTATCCTCACCTTCTATAAGTAAATTAAATTACACCCATGGTAGACTCATATTCTAGATTTAACAGTTGAAGCTCATTCATAAATTATTATCCAATATGTCTATGACTCGGTTAAGCTTCCCTGGAGCTATTGTCCATGAATCCTCTTTTAAAAACATGTGGTTGGAGGAGTTACCTCTCCAATAACATATCATAACCCATTGGTAGGAAAACATAAGACTGTTAGGATATAATACCTACCCACAGATGCTGCCCAAAGTAGTCTCTTCTGTACTTTTTACTCCATACCTGTTATGTGGCCTAACTGTCCATGATGATAAATGTGGGCTTCTTGCCATACTCATGAGCTATTTCTTTTGCTGCGGGTTTAATAAAATCTCTACTACATTGCCCCAATAGTTTTCAAATCTTGCATGTTCCTGTATAAGTGATCCCCACCAAGATTAAACCTGGTCTTTGGGCTGGATTATTGTTATAACAGAACACCCCTCTGCCACCACCTGTGTGGGGTCCTCCCACCTATATTTAGGATAAATGTGATGGTAAAAGTTTAGTTAAACTATTTACTCCTTTTTCATATAACCCAAAAATGCAGTGTCATGCTTTCAAATGATAGTTTTGTGTGGGTCCCAAGACTCATTTAATCCTTACATCTGGTCTGTTAAGGACTTTTATTGGCATTTTCTCTCTTATGCTCGCTTTCCTTCTATTTCCATCTCTCTCTGTTTAGATGTTAGATTGTGAGACTGTAACAAATGAATTCTATTTCCAGCTGACTTTCTTACTTGAAATGAAAGGACACTTAAATGACAATCAGGAATTGATTAGCGCCGGGCTGAGCTTCATTTTGTTGCACAGACAGTCTGAGCTTTATGGAATTGCCTACCAAGCCATTGAATATATTAGTGTTTGTTATTCACAGTTTGTCCCTTTCGGGTGACCTCCTGGACAGCCCAGCTCTGTATAATTTCCCTTCAGCTTTCCAGCCCTTTAAAAAAAGGTTTTAATTAAGGTGCACCCTACTGTATGAAGAGACACCCTTTCATTATTTTCGAAGATTGGCCTCTTGTACTGTCCTTCATTTTTGCTGTATGATGCACTTTATATTTGTCATTGGTTGATGCAGAATCTGGATCGGGACACCCCTTCTCTTGAATAATTATGTAAGCCCTTAGGTCAGCAGGATGTTATTCATCTCTGCTGTTCTTTGTCTTCCAATGCAAACCCTAGATTCATCCCTAAATGTCTGCTGAAGTTTTGTATATGCAGGTTGACAGTGCCTCAGGTTGGTTAAGATGTGCCAGACACAAAGAGCTACAATGAAACAGAGAATTGCTGTGTATTTTAAGTTTGGTGAAAAGCAAATATTAAAGGAGAAGGAAATGTCCAATATATGGGGGCTGCTAAATGTGAAGGCACCCCCAAGGACTGCACCATCCCAGCTTCTGTCTTCAATCAGTTTGCACAGTAGAGTGAAAAGCCAAAATGTAACCAAAAAAGGCGGCTTTTCATTCTACTGGGCAGTGCTGTCCAACTTCTGTGGTACAGAGGGCCAGAATTTTTCTGGTCTACATGGTGGAGGGCCAATAATGGAAGCCAGTATTAGCCACTCCCTGTTTTAGTCCACACCCACTTTAAACCACACCCATGTTACCACAAGACCAAATCCACATTAATAGCACACCAAAAAACCAAATGGTTGGTGCTCACTCATATATACCTCTTCCTCCCCTGTGGATAACACAATACCCCCCAGCACATGAATGAAAGACCTTAGAGGCCACTATTAATACTTTTCAAATGCTAACAAACCCCAAATACCAGGCTTATGTTCCACAGGCAGAACAGGGCACACACAGGGAGCATATGGAAGGCAGAGTATGGCACACCCCAGGAGCATGGGGCAGACAGAGTATGGCACACACTGGGAGCATGGGGCAGATAGTGTAGCACACACAGGGAGCATAGGACAGGCAAAGTATGGCACACACAGAGAGCATAGGGCAGGCAGAACAGAGCAGGAGACAGGGAACCCCATCCGAATCACTAAAAGATGTACTACATACAGTGAAACAATGCTGGTGCCCCATTAGCATTTTAAATAAAATGTAAACAGGTGAACAATGTGGGCAGTTTCAGTCTGGGTCTCAAGTGTAAACAGTACAGGCTTTAGGGTGTGAACAATAGAGGTGCCACAAGTGTGAACAATGCAGGGGGATCACATGTGTGAACAATACAGGGGATTAAAGTCTGAATTTGAGGTTTAAACAATGCAGGGGCCAGTTACTCTCTGTAGTGATACCTTTTAAATCTTACACATGATAAACAGACACAGCAGGCAGACATACATGTGGAGGGCCACACAAGGAGGGGGGGTTGAGGGCCGCCGGTTGGACAGCCCTCAATATTTGGTACCTCCCATTGATTGAAGCATTCCATCTCCTTTAAGGTCAGATGCCTTTTCCACCCAGGCCATGCCAGTTAGTGCTCAATATACAAATTAGGAATGCACCAAATCCAGGATTCAGTCCGGGATTCGGACAGGATTCGGATTCGTCCAAATCCTTCAGCCTGGCTGAACCTAATCCTAATTTGCATATGCAAATTAGGGGCGGGGAAGGAAATCGTGTGACTTTTTGTCACAAAACAAAGAAGTAAAAAATGTTTTCCCCTTCCCACTCCTAATTTGCTTATGCAAATTAGGATTCGGATTCGGTTCAGTATTCGGCCCAATCTTTCGCAAAGGATTCGGAGGTTCGGCCGAATCCAAAATATTGGATTCAGTGCATCCCTAATACAAATATTGTACACACACCAAGGACTAGCCTGCCAGAGTATCAGAGTATATTACTTCTCTGCCCCACTGTAATATAGTTCCCATCAGCTCTTTCTTATTTCCACCATAGATGCACAAAACACCTATAATATCTACCTTGTTTTAAATCTAGTTCTATCCCTGACTTTGGACCCAAAGGTTAATTCCTATGTGGCACCTATGAAGCTCAGTCATACACTGCAAAAAAGGGGCACAGTGGTGTGTAAATAATGTATATGTAAATAGCAGAGGCAATTCAATGGTGGACCCATGGTAAATAAAGAGATTGTGTGCCTCCAAAGAGAAGCAAATACAGTCTGATAATAGATTAGCCATTAAGGAAATTAATCCATACCATCTGATTTTATTCCAGGCTAAATTTACTGCAAGTAAATCCATTAATGTGTTGTCTCTAAGTCTTTATGAGTCAAAATTTATTCAGACCACCCTTAGCTCATAACAAGGTTATAAATATTTAATATGTTGTCATAAAATGAACGCTGCTGTTGCACTCCAAGAGTATCCAGAGGATGCATTCACCCCAAACTGGCCTAAGGGAGCCAGCCACACAATTTAGGCACCACTGCTCTAGGCTGTCTATCTGACCTAATTAATACAGAGGGTTAAGAAAGTAAATTGCCCCCTGTCACGTCTTATTGACTTGAATGGGAAACACTTGATAATACTAGTGCTAGTGGTTTTGAAAAACATTTGTAGCCAACAGATATATCAAATTGGAACACCCTTATCTCTCTGTAAACCCTGTGTTCAGACATAAATACAATATCCTACTAGTGATAGCCTGTTTTGGTATTTTGGATGGCAATCTGTCTAATTAAACTACAGAAAGGCAATGCTAGACTTAAAATAGAGTTTACACCTACACTGTCTTCTACTGATGTCAGTCATTTCAGAATTTATTAGGTGCGTGAAATGTTGTTATCCATGCTGCATAACTATATTTGACCATTAAATTGGTCTGGGATACAATAAATGTTCCAAAATAACCATCTTCACATAGATTACAGTGTAACCCAATTGTTTTGATTTCAGATATCTGCTGACCTCTCTGCTGGGTTAATTAGTTTGATTAATATATCATATTCTGTAAGATGCTGCCTGTGGGTTCCCAGGCGAGAAAAACCAAATGAAGGGGCTTTTGCAGGGGTATTGTCATTGAGTGGCTGTTTTTGTCAAGGGGAAAAAGTTGATTGGTGAAACAGAAACAGATGTGGATAAAATATGGACATGCACTAAAACTTACGTGATTAATCTGATCTTCTCTCCCCTCTGTGTGCACAATGCTGAGCAAGACAAAGGCTCAGCTTCATTTGTTATACGTGTATTTTCATATGAAAGAGATGAGATGAAGTTATTGGCTATAACTATTCTAGTGATCCCCAACCAGTGACTCATGAGCAACATGTTTCTCACCAACCCCTTGGATGTTGCTCCCAGTGGCCTCAAAGCAGGTGTTTATTTTTGAATTCCAGGCAAATTTTGGTTGTATAAAAACCATGTGTACTGCCAAACAGAGCCTCCTGTTGGATGCCAGTCCAACTTGATAAAGGGCCATGTGGCTTGAAACGTTATTGCAATTGTCCAGATGATAAAGCCATGAAGTTCCAATAAAGGCTTTTTTAAAATAATCTTCGAGACTGGTGCTGTCTACTGTGATTTTGGGATACTAAAGCCTGGCAGAAGTGGACGCCAATTGACGTGCACCTGGTCGTTACATTTAAAAATCCAAGTGGTGAGTGCTGGCTGACTATTTGTATATGAACCAGTCCACATAGGGACTACCAAATAGCCAATCTTATTTGGTACCCCCCAGGAAGCTTTTCATACATGCGTTGCTCCCCAACCATCCCTTTTAAATTTATATGTGGCTCATGGGTAAAAAGGATGAGGACCCCTGTTCTATTCTGAAGAGCTGCTATACACACCTACATACATAGCAAGATTTCAGTGTATACTTTCTGCCTCTTCTGATGAATGATGTGCAACTGCACCTACTGACGCTGAGGAATAATGGAGTTATACCAGCCTGGGCCTCCAGGGTTCCCACAGTAGATGCAGCACACGGGTGCACAATGCATTGATCCTTTTTGAACAATTGCTCTGGTAGTGATTAACCCCCATGCACTCAATTTGCATAAAAACGCAAGAGCAATTGCACCCATTTTGGACAGATCAGGCAGAATTGCAGTGGGCCACTGCAAATACATTGGAATTATGGAAAGATGCTGTATTATTGGTAAAGCCATGTCAATGTGCATCTGAAATAGCACTTTGCACACTACACTTGCATTCATAAATGACCCCTATTGTATTAGTATTAGTATAGTGTAGTATTTTTGGATAGTTTTGAAATCTCAACATTAATTAATTGCTTAAGACCCTGCTTGCAAAGGTATATTAACATGCATAACATGATCTGGATAGTAATAGAACCAGGACAATCCGTTAAGGACATTATTTATCATTGCAGACAATTTCTTTTTTAACAATGTGCTGTAGAAATAGATAGATGATAGATAGATAGATAGATAGATAGATAGATAGATAGATAGATAGATAGATAGATAGATAGATAGTGTGATGTTTGGGGGATCACAGCGGGGTTCTTTCACCAAACATGCAGGCCACTCCACGTTAAAGGAAACATTTAGTTTATTTTCTTCAGTTCAAATAAATCTCTCATAGACAAGCAGTGGCATAAAAAATCAAAACAGCTTCAATTCAGCAACAAAATAAGTCCCAACAAAAGAGCCATGTACTTGCCATGAAAACTTGCAGTGTCCAGTCTGCCGGGAGTGAACTCCCTAGTCTTTTAGAAAGGAATTTTTCTCCAACTCCACAGTGAGTAGCCACACAGGAAAAATCAACCTTTTTAGTTTCACACAGCAGTGAGTTTCCACCTCTGAGAAAACACTCCCACCACTTTCACCTGCTGCTCACCTCCATTAAACACCCCTTGGATGTCCAGCCCACCTCTGGCTGGTTAACCCCATGGTGTCTTTTAAAGAGGTAATTTTAAAACCTAAAGAATGGGGATATATATCGGTCATCTACAATATATCCCCCCAGCTTCTACAATAGATAGATGATTGAAAGATAGATAGATAGATAGATAGATAGATAGATAGATAGATAGATAGATAGATAGATAGATAGATAGATGATAGATAGATAGATAGATGATAGATAGATAGATAGATAGATAGATAGATAGATAGATAGATAGATAGATAGATGATAGGTAGATAGATAGATAGATAGATAGATAGATAGATAGATAGATAGATAGATGATAGATAGATAGATAGATAGATAGATAGATAGATAGATAGATAGATAGATAGATGATAGGTAGATAGATAGATAGATAGATAGATAGATAGATAGATAGATAGATAGATAGATAGATAGATAATGGATAGATAGATAGATAGATGATAGATAGATAGATAGATAGATAGATAGATAGATAGATAGATAGATAGATGATAGGTAGATAGATAGATAGATAGATAGATAGATAAGATAGATAGATAGATAGATAGATAGATAGATAGATAGATAGATAGATGATAGGTAGATAGATAGATAGATAGATAGATAGATAGATAGATAGATAGATAGATAGATAGATAGATAGATAGATAATGGATAGATAGATAGATAGATGATAGATAGATAGATAGATAGATAGATAGATAATGGATAGATAGATAGATGGATGGAGTGCTGTAGCTACCAAGGAAGCAGTTCCACAGCCCGGGGTACAGGGGGCCTGGCGGAGGTCTGCTTCATCGACAGTCCCCCCGGGAGGGATCATGGGTGACCCACGACGGTAGAAATTCGTGAGTGATCAGTAATTCCTCCCCCGAACAAAATTGAAGAGGGACAGATGGGGCTCAGGCATTTTTTTCACAGGGGGGCTTGGGCCCCCAAAGTTACACCCCTGGATAGATCCATGCATTGTAGGTTGATAGATAAATCTCAATAAAGGGAATGCTTTATAAGACTGTATGGCTGCAGTCCTCTTACACAGCCCCACCAACCACTTTTCCACCAAACACAGCTACCAAAAAAGATGAAGTGGCGGCAAGTTACTCGTGCTTGGTGGGGGGCATTTGAGAGAACTGAGGAACAAAGAGGACATGCAATTAAAGGGCTCATTCACAATGCCACATGCAAAATGCAAAATGCAAAAAAGGCCACAATCGGCCGTTGATTTAGATGTGTGGGACATTGTGCATATAGCCTTGCTCCGTTTTTAAATTACTTGGATTAGGTTCAGTATTTATCCAAACCTGTTCTGGGGATCCAGTGATTGTCCATAATCTCAAGTGATAGATTTGATGCATTCCCATGAGTAGTTGTAGGATTCATACAGATAGATCCAGTGTTTTCTCTGAATTTAATTGGATGTTGTTTTGTGCATTTGATTAAAATCTGAAAACCCTCACCAAAAAAATAAACCGAGCTTAAAAATTATATAAATATAAGGCTACTTGCCAGATACATAGCAGCCCTATTTGCACTCCTTGTCATTTTATTGTGTGTATGTAGCACCTTGTGTAATACTGGCTTAACAGCCTTGTAGATTCACTACTACAAGACCCTTCTAGCATTCTAAACAGTCTCTGGGCATATGAATTTAGTGCACAGGTAAAACAATACTGGGTAATTTTTGCTGCATTGTTGTGATTTCTCTAGGTGGCTTGTAGAGAGGAGATTATTTTAAGGCAGAATTGAATCTGCTCCGTACAAATCTCCTGCTGACATGGGGAACTTTTGTGACTTAGGTTCGTGAAAATCCCCCCTTTGGGCTTGTTTATGTCTCACAGTCTATGATTTTGGGGACTTGGGAGTCAATAGAACTGTTCTCTTTCAGGAGTTTTTAATTAGTTCCCAAGTGTCAATGCTTGCAGAACATGTGGGAGGCAGGAGAGAAGCCCCTGAAGGCTGAGCTATGCTGGAAACAGGGAGATGTATCCTGAGGGATAATGTAATTACATATTTATTGATATAATACAGAATAAACCCCTTCAGTGTCTGAAACATTTCACATGAAGCAATGTGTACAGCAAGAGAGGAATGAATTCAGAACAGCAACAGTCTGGTTAACTGCACAGTCTGTAGTATGGACAGTAATAAATATATATATATATAATACACAAAAGCCATAAATATCCTGTAAATTATATCCTTATAAACGGTGAGTTCTGATGTCATCAGTTATAAACGGTGAGTTCTGATGTCATTTCTGTCACATGACTCACTGAAACTTGTGTATTATAATAAATAAAGTACCGCCAGTTGCAAAATATGAGGATATTAAGGGGCTGATTCACTAAGGGTCGAATATCGAGGGTTAATTAACCCTCGATATTCAACTAGGAATTAAAATCCTTCCACTTCGAACATTGAAGTTGAAGGATTTATCGCAAATACTACGATCGTACGATCGAAGGATTATTCCTTCGATCGAACGATTAAATCCTTCAAATCGAACGATTCGAAGGATTTTAATCCAACGATCGAAGGAATATCCTTCGATCAAAAAAACTTAGGAAAGCCTATGGTGACCTTCCCCATAGGCTAACATTGACTTTCGGTAACTTTTAGCTGCCGAAGTAGGGGGGTCGAAGTTTTTTTTAAAGAGACAGTACTTCGACTATCGAATGGTCGAATAGTCGAACGATTTTTAGTTCGAATCCTTCGATTCGAAGTTGTAGTCGAAGTTCGAAGTAGCCCATTCGATGGTCGAAGTAGCCCAAAAAATACTTCGAATCCTTCACTCGAATTTAGTGAATCGGCCCCTAGAAGTTACCTCGGAGTTCCATGACCTGTATAAAAACACTCGGACTTCGGTCTCGTGTTTTTATATGGTCATGGAACTCCTCGGTAACTTATAATATCCTTATAATTTACAAGAGGGGGTACTTTATTCACTATATAATCCAAAGGGCTACCAGCACTCTCGACAAAATTAATTTGTATGCCTGAGTGCAGAAACATCAATATTTACACCATACTTCCCGAAGAATCCGCACTCTCAGGATTTATAAAATAAAATAATCATTTATTAGCAGAACTTCTGACGTTTCGGCCCTATCCATGTCCTTTCCACTCGGGTGACTGTGTGTGCACAGCTTGAAAAAGGGCTGATACGTTGTATTGTTACAGACCATAAAGCCATGTACCAAATAAAGGGGTTTTTAAATTTGAAACCTTTGAATGGAGCTGTGTCATATATTGGAGCTTGATAAATTTGGTCTGAGAGTGGACCACTGGACATGTGCACCTCCTTGTAACAAGAGGTGGAAAGCTGGTGAGTGCTGACTAGAAAATTGCTATTGACTGTGTGTGCACAGGCACATAGGTTTCTTTGCGTCAGGATCTCAGACCTCCCTCTCTCTCAGTCAGAGCCCTGAGAGACTGACCAGCCTGAGTTTTAAGGGCTCCTGATTAGTCACCTGAGGCTAATCAGGCCCAGCTGGTCAGTCTGTAGCACCTCACTCTGTTACACTAACCCATTAGCATTAATTGAATTGGCTGGCAAAATGATTAATACTAGCAAATGAGGAAAGAGATGGGTTACACACTGTAGCATTGCCTATTTCTGGAAGAAACTCAGGAAAACTAGTACAGGTATAGGATTCATTTTCCTGAAAACTCTGAATTATGGGAAGGCCATCTCTCTTTGACTACATTACTATCATACAATTTTAAAAAAATAATTCCCTTTTTCTCTGTAATTATAAAAACAAAACAGTGCTTTGTACTTGAAACCAACTAAGATATAATTAATCCTTAGTAGAGACAAAACAATCCTATTGGGTTATATTAATATATAAATTATTTTTTAAGGTATGGAGATCCAAATGACAGAAAGATCCATTATCCAGAAAACCTAGATCCTGAGCATTCGGTAAAAAAGCTATGTTTTACCTGTACAGTCAAAGTATCCACATGCTTCAGTAGTACATGTAGAGAGTAATAACAGTGGGGGGGCTGACAGTGATGTCAGAAGGGCAGGGCAGTGATGTTTAGGTGTGGGTCTATGACACAAAGGGGTGAGGGTTTGGCATATCAGCCAGTGATTGACACATTTTGGTCATTCTGTTTGCAGAGTTTTTCTGGGTGTGGGATATTAAATTCCAGACATGCAGAAAGCCCATGTGGAAATTGTCCGGTTTAAACCTGAGAGGTGGCACTCCTAGGGACATTGTAGGTTATATCAGCCAATGAGTGGACCCTCATATTTCTTCAATGTTCCGCTTAGAAGTGGATTTTACTTTTCTTATTACTCATTTCCATTCCATCCAATCTGTGTTGTGAAACCCCACAAAATGTCGGCTCCAGGTAAAAGATTAAAATAAAACCATTGCTTGGCATGTGTCAGGACCTGTCCAGATTTGAACTCTAGACTACAGAAATAGCTGGCGTTCTTTGACACGCAAACCTTCCCTTTGTCCACAGTCTCCACTTCCAGTTATCTAGCAATTAGGGGCTTGTATATGAGTTCCTTCCTTTGTTAATGCGTTCCCTGCCTGGTTCCTGTGTTACCTCTCAGGAATTCTTTGTTCCAAACTTTAGCTTGCTTATTGGTCTCTACCTCTGCCTGCCTTGACCTCTGGCCTGTGCATTGGCCTCTGCCATCTTTACCATGAGCTTTTTCTACTCTATACCATTTCAACTGACTCCACAACTCCAGCTTGTCTATACTTAGCCAACATATTCCGACAACATGCCAATTTGATATGATAGCTCACTTAATAGAATAAAAATTGTGTTTCAGAGCCTATGTAGTTTCCTTATGAGACCGTTTTTGGAACTAGTTTTGAGCAAGAGAATTGATTTGAGGAGCTAGGTGGCCGGTCAATGCATTAAAACCTGTACTATGTAGGACAACCTTCAGCTGCTCCAAAACACTCCTGCCAGTGCTTGTCATGTTACACTGCTATGAGGATATTTACTCTACCCATCCACATTTCATTAATATAGATTTTAAAAAATGCAATAATAAAACAGTACATTGGATTAGAATCAAGCTAAGATATATTGAATCCTTATTGGATGCAACACAATTTAATTTGTTTAAATGCATTGTAGCAGGCTTAAAGTAACAGTAACAACAAAAAAACAAGTAATGAAAATACAATGTACTGTTGTGCTGCACTGGTAAAACTAGCGTGTTTGCTTCAGAAACACTGCTATTGTTTATATAAACAAGTTGCTTTGTAGCTATGGGGCTGCCATTCAAAGCTGAAAAAGGCGTAAATGCACAGGATACACAGTAGACAGGTTTTACGCACCGTGCGTGTGACGTCATTGCGTTAGTTTGGCACGAAATTCGAATATTTAAAGGGGCTTTGAATCCAAACGTATTGCCCGTTGTTAGATCTAACTTGTTTAATATCTGGGTGTGATCTGTTGATTCCAGTTTTGACCCTTGCCTGCCTGACTATTCCTTGAACGCTGCCTGTACCGACCCCGGCCTGACTACACTTTTCATCTATTCCCTGAACTGTTGCCTTCCGTCCAAAACCTCGGTAATGACAGTCCCTCTTTGCTAGTTCAGAACATCTCCTTTGCTCCTCTCAAGGTAAGACCGGGCAGCATCTGAGTAGCTGAGGACTCCTCCCGAGGCAAAAGTGTCTGCTACAGGCGGACTGAATTTAGTGAGCCGTACGCGACAACTGATTTACTAACAGTAGGCAAGTTAAAATATCAGTGCACTTTTCAGCATTATATTGACCTACAATGCATTGCTTCGTCGTAAGTAAATGGGCATGAATGCGGGTGTTGTGTTGGAGTACTGTGGGCAGCCACTGATGCCCACTAGTATTTAGTGCGCCAGTATTCACCCCTAAATATAGTTACCATTAATATGGGATCACGTTCCTGTATTTAATTCTATCATTATATTACCCTTGAGATTTAGGAGAAACACACACCAGCTGTAAACTACATGAAACATGTAATTTTGTTGTCATAATTAATTGGGAGCTGAATGTGCCACGCAGTACACTAGATCTGCATGTGAGAAAGGTTTATGCAGAAGGCTAAATATAGGCAGCGATAAAAGAAATGTTCAATGGGGAAGATATACAATGACATTGAACATGTGTATACAGTTACTTATGCTATAGCTGCACCCGACTGACCGTCTTGCACTCTGCCTGGCAGGTTGCCCGAATAACAAAGCATGCTGATTGCATTTCCTGCGCTGGGGAAGAATGCAACAAGTATTGCGCTTAATATGTATTGCTATAAAGCCAACCACATCCAAAGATTATGAAACCACCTTCCCCATAATGCGGCCATTATGTAATGCTTTACACTTGTGATGAATATTATGTTTCCTCCATAGGTGGAGGGAGATTGTTGGCATGGGGAGGCTAATGACAGCAATACTTCATTATTTGTCTCAGTAAAACGGAACAAAAATTCATCCAAGCAGAAAAATTGCAGTGTCAGCCTTATATGTAACACCCCAGAATACAGTTTTAATGCAGTGGCAATGCCATGTTAATTGTCTACATGTACTAGATCACCGGTCAGTGTAAACAAGGTCCCAGGTTAATACAAAAATACACCAGAACACATGGAATAATAATTAAGTGCTGTTTCCTTGTAATAAAAGCTGTGGGGATTTAGTTCTCCCTTTGTACAATTACTCATATAAATCTATTGAGAATTTCATACCCGGCTAACCTGTTCTCATTGTACAGCAACAATATATCAGGATTTTCTCCTCCTCAAAGCAATGCTAATTCATTTTAAGAACCAATAAACCCATCGATGGCATCATCGTAAGGTTCCATGGCATGTGCAGCAATGGCAAGATCTCTGCAAAGGGATAGAAATGTGTGAAACTGTTCATGCAGATGCAGCCCCAGATGCTGAATGCTGATATTCTGCAGATCCACTAAAGAGTTTGCTCTTTGCAATCAACAGGCAGGAACAACAAAGTAAAGTCAACATTTCAGGGCTGGATACTATTATTTCATTGATATAAATTTATCTGATGGAGCTCTGTAACCTGACACAGCTCTCATGGCTGAGCACTGCGATCTGCTGGTGTCTCTGAAATATTGCATTAACATTGCCTGCCACATCCTCCAATGATTCACAATGCTATAGCAATTTTATCACTATTATTACCCTTTTTAGCGTTTCCACCCAGGATGGGGAGCACTAAGAGCACTAAGTTCATTAGAGCAACAACAATTGCCTCCTCTTCCTCCTCATAGACATCCAAGACCTACAAATCCTACTCTACTTATATAGTTCTCCCTCTTTATATCACTGGCAGCTGGGGATACATCCTTCAGCCCTAGATCCTATCTAGTCCCTCTTCAGCCACAGCCATGTTCCCCTCCCCACCAATTCTACTTTCAGCAATGTAGAAACCATATTCCCCAACTTCCCAAAGCCCCCATTCCTCTCTTGTGCCCTTTGGAATGCCCACTCTGTCTGCAGGAAACTTACTTTTATCAACAATCTGCTCATTATCAATCCCTTTAAACTGCATTTCAGCTAAATTGTTTTTTCTCTATAGACACCGCTGCCTTATTTGCTGCTTTGTCCTGTGGTGGATTCCACTTAGTTACACTTCCAAAGAGGAGGACTGTTTGGATGGTAGAATTCCTTGTCTCTTGTTGCGGCACATGTACATTTCTTTCATTGTCTCCATCCCTATCACTTCACTGCTTTTAAGTTCATTCTATTCAGCTGTATTCCCCTGGATTGATTCAGAAACTTTTTCTCTGATTCAGCTTGGCTTTTCTTACTTCCCCTGACACCCTTCAATCACCCATAGCCCTATTAACAATTCTTAGGTCCCTGTTGTCTCTAAGCTCCTTCCTGTAACATCCTTCTTTGGTTTATCTCTGGGTTTAGCTTTCTCCTACTCATTCCAAGTGATCTTGTATTCTCTAACCGGAGATCTGTTAATAATGTTGCTCCCTGTGGTCATAATCTGCCTGTATTTCAACTTGTACAAGTTCTCTTTTTCCCCTCTGCTTCTCCCTAGACAATCACATTCTGTGACCTGCAAAATCCTGATGTTACATTTCTCCTATTTTTTAGACTCTTTACTTTATTAACATTCAATTCCACCATCTTGTCTTCTAATCTCCGATACCAGCCTCTGTTTAACCAAAATAACCTTTACTAAACAAATTAACTTGTTGTCAATGTACAATTAGTCTCTTTTTTAACACCTAAATTTTTTTTTCTCCATCTTCATCTATTTTATTTACGCTAATCTCACGCGGCGGTTCGTTTTCCGAAGTCACCGCAGAGTGAGGGAAGGCGTTTGGGGAGATTGGTAGCCACAAAGCCACGAGACAAGATTAGTTGCCAGGCGACCAAATCTCCCCAAAACGCCCAGTGTGGCCTTACCCTAATACTTCATTCTACTAGATACTGAGTATCATGACCTGGATGAATGGAAATCTTCATAGATTTCTCTTCTTGTTTGTCAGCAATACTGTCTTACTAACTCCAGCTCTTTCCCACCCCACACCTTATCTCTCATATTCTTTCTATTTTCAGATTATAGAATATAAGGAACAGGGATCCTCATTAAGACAGTAGTTGCATGTTATCAGTCAGCAGAAGAAGGCAAATAATTAAGAAAATATAAAAAATGAAGGCCAATTGGAAAGTTGCTTAGAATTAGCAATTCTATAGCATACTAAAAGTTAATGTAAATGTGAACCACCCCTTTAATTATATATATATATATATACTGTATATATATATATATATATATATATATATATATATATATATATATAAATATATATATATATATATATATATATATATATATAAAGCATTACATATTCCACAATGCCACAGCACTGTACAATAGACACGTATTCAATATACACTATATTTGTGTTTATTGTACAGTGCTGTGGAATATGTGATACTTTATGTATATATATATATATATATATATATATATATATATATATATATATATATATATATATATATATTTAATGTAAAAGGGTGGTTCACATTTATATTACCTTACCTGCTAATTCTAAGCAACTTTTCACCAGCTAATTCTAAGCAACTTTTCAATTGGCCTTCATTTTTTAATAATTTGCCTTCTTCTGTTGACTCTTTCCAGCTTTTAAATGAGGGTCACTGACCCCATCTAAAAACAACTGCTCTGTAAAGCTACAAATGTCTTGTTATCATCTGCCCACATCATACTAAAAGTTAATTTAAACGTGAACGACTCCTTTAATAATACAGTATGTGCTCCATAATTGCAACGCTGAGCACCAGCAGATTGAGGTCCTCTATCAAAGAAAAAAAATTTCTGATAACACTATAAAGTCTGTCTATACCCGACAGGCAGCAGTACCTATTAAATCGGGAAATAGATGCTGTGAAATGCAGTTCAGAAAATTCAGCTGAAGCTTAGGAATAGAAAGTCAACACATAAAAGTCACTAAATCCGTGAAACAAGTTATTGGTGAATATTGTTCAGTCGCCAATAAAAAAGGATTTACTATTAAAACCATATAAGAAGTCAAAATTGCAAATATTTCCCCACAATATCAGGGATAAATGTGTATGTATGAAACACAATGGAATAGAAGAGCCATTCAGAGAAGAGGTTGTGCCCTTAAACCCCTTCCCCTGCCTGTTCTGGTGGGAGAAAGGTAGTGGTGATTGAATATATATTCACTGGGGTCATTAGAGACCACCTATTCAAACCAGTGGGAAAGGGTTACTAAGAACCCCACTTATATTTCAGCCGGTTTAGTAGCGTGGAGGGAATATATAAGCAATCCATTCTGACCCATACTCCTACCTCAAGGGGTCAGGCATTGACTATTCCTAAACACTGGAAAATAATGAACATTCTTAAACCCAAGCACCCGCCCACATAGACCCCAAGGGTGGGAGACTTCACTAAGTGCTTTTCATTGTTTATATCTGTGTTTTATATACTTTTTTCAATATATTCTTTGGAGTTATATGTAGTTCTACACTCATGCTTGTCAATGTGAGTGAATAGAAGCTGATTTGGAACTAAACTTTGAAAAATGTCAAGCCCGTGTGACTGTATAAAAAAGGCTTGGCCTGTCTTCCCCAAACACTTTATTCAAATGCATTACATATTGAATTTATATAAGAAATCACTTAAGCTGCATTTGTTATAGAGCAATTATCTTGCTCCTGACCACCTCCCACACATCTCAATTCAGTTTGATCACAAAGCAGCACTTGAGGTTCCTTATGACTCACAATACATTTAGGGTTGATTTCCACCACTTTCCATTTATTATTAACATGCATTTATATTGCGCCAACATATTGCGTAGCACTGTACTCCATAAGAGATCCACCTACTCATACTGGCCATTTGATTTTTTTTTGCTATTTGGGACAAAAGATCAGGTGAAGACTAGAAAATACAGTATTACAATGATAATGGAAGATACTCTGTGTTACTTTCTTGGTAACTCTTGCTAACTACTAGCCGGCTATGACTTGAATCAACATGAATCTGTTGTGCCTAACTGCTGCCAATTGGGCATGTCTAGTTGGAGGAGAGGCAGGATCATTATGCACAATAGGAGAGTCTCAGGGCAAAACTAATAGCTCCACTCAAAGAATTATACTAAACATACAGTAGTAAGAAAAACCAGATCAAAAACTTGCACAGTACACAGCCATACATTCTCAGTCAGCCTCTCGTATTCACCTGAGCAGCAGTATCTCTCTGTATTGTATAAGTCTACAAAAGGATTTACTAAGAACAGTCTTTCTGTTAAGGTGGACAGTTTTTCAGGAGTTTGGATGCTGATTATTAACCTCAAGGGAAATGTGGCAGTTTCAGTTAGAACACTAGAACCTAAGTATTGCTAAGGGCAGATACACACTTGGAGATTCGGGGAGATTTAATCGCCCGGCGACAAATCGCCTCTTCTTCAGGTGACTAATCTCCCCGAAATGTCTTCCCGCCAGCTAGACTCTTAATCAGCAGCGGAATGGCAATCAGAGTGCTTCGTTTTCCGAAGTCGTCCAAAGTTTCCTCGTGACAATGCTTGGAGACTCGGACAAATGAGGGGCCGGTGCAAACATACTGTATATTGGTCCAAGGTCATGGGGTATGTTCCCTTGTTTGTCTTGCAACCAATGTAATTGTGTCAATAAATGTGCGGTTTTCCATCATCCATCAACGGGATGAAACGGCATTTTACATGTCTATCAAAATTTGTGGTGTACACTCTGGTCTGCCCATGTAGCATCATCTATGTGGGTGAGACCACGATGCAGATAAAGACTGGTATATCCCAACATAGATTGACTATTAGAAATGGTTTCCAAACTGGTTTCCAAACATTTTGTGGAAAAGGGACATTCTGATTCCTAGCTAAAATTTGTGGTTTTGGAAGAAGTCTGCCCAGACGTGGGGGGAATCAGGAGTTGTTATTAAGAAAAAGAGAGGTATGGTGGATCCATCAGTTAAACACATTAGCACCCAATGGGTTAAATAAGGATTCTGACCTGTATGTACAGTATTTGTATAGATAATACTTTCCACTGTTATTTCCTATGTTAAGGCAAAGGGAACAGTAGCACACAGTGTCGGACTGGCCCACAGGGATACCAAGAAAACTCCCATTGGGCCCAAGTGTCAGTGGCCCCTCATGCTGCTAAACTTTTGGCCTATTTCATGGCATTCCCTATTCCCTATTCTATGAGAACAAAGAGGCTAAAAATGTATAGTATGTAAAGAAAAGAGACTAGGAGAATAGAGGTTGAGTGAGGAGAGGAAGAAAATGGTACTGAGGGTGGGCCCCTGGTATAAAAACTTTTGGTGGGCCCCTGATGTCCCAGTCCTACACTGGTAGCATAGATGTGGCTACTAAAGGTTTAATTGACTGTGCTAAAATGTGCTGTGATGTCATATTAGTGAGTTCCTGTTGGATACCTTAAGGTTACAGGCACACAATGCTATTGCGATTGCCATTTTGGAGTCAGGAAGGAATTTTTCCCCCTTTAAGGCAAATTGGAGAGGCTTCAGGTGGGTTTTTTTGCCTTCCTCTGGATCAACTGGCAGATAGGTAGTTAATTAAAAAAAAAAAAGGTTGAACTCGATGGACATGTGTCTTTTTTCAACCTTACTTACTATGTTACTATGTTACTATGTATTTGGGGGGGATAAGTCGCCCATCGACAGAGGCCACATGTACAGAGTAGATGTAGCATTCTGCTAATGGGCTCCCATAATCACATTTGGCTTTGTGCTTGGCGTCAATAGAAGGTGCTGAGATTACAAGGACAAAGAATTATTGGCATATCATCAGTCGCAGGCTACAATGGATACCTTGGCTCAGAAGTTAAGTCAATCACATGTCTGATCTCTTCAAGGCTGAATATTTGTTGTGCGGATATGGAACTATTCTGCAGACAGAGGAGCTTAATGATGTATTTTTTGGAGTTACATTGTTGAAGATTAGATATATATATATTCTATTCTAAATAAAGAGTGGCCTTGCTGAGGAACACTCCATGGAACATCATATAACAGAGTATTGATATTTCTTCTATCCTGGCTGACAATTCACTATGACGCCTGAGGTGTTAGATCACCTTGCTGCACGGCAGAAATTTTTTTAATCATTAATATACAAATACATATCTCAATAGCATCTCCGGCCCAGGGTTACAGTATTTACTAACAAACCCCGGTGTTGCTGTCTACTAAGGCAACTTCATGCCAGGCATTATTCATTACATCTGTTTCTTCTAAGGCCACTGTTGGCAGAATCCCTGTAGTCTGAGGGTAATGCGGTGTTGGTAGACCTAAAAAAAAAAAAAACACACAGAGAATATGTCAAACATAAGTGTTTTGTTATTTGCATTTCTGTCTCTTTCCAATCTGGGATTTAAACTGCCATCTGGTTGCTAGGTAACTCAAAGAGTGGACTGAATGCGACAAGATTGGTAAAAATGATATTTCTATGAAGTGCTTTGATGCATATCATTTCCCTTGCCCTGGGTCACTCATGGGCTGCACCCCAGATCTTATGTATATAGTACAGACCCTGTTGATTTATTGAGGGAGGATTGCAGGCAGCAGGGTCTTCCTCTTTAATGGATTTTAAACTATATACATAAAAATGCTAAGAAACAACTTGCTTGGCTAATTAGCAGCACATTAAATGGATGTTGCTGTAATAGGAAATCAAGCGATGGCTCTATTAATTTTGCACCCTTACCTTCATTGCTTGTACATCCCCTAGGGAAGTAGCTACAACTGCAAATTCCACAAGTATAAAATTATATGAAAGCAATGAGAAAACAGCCCAGGGAATAGGCCAGAAGGCTGCCTGGAAAGCAGACAATGGTCAGGAGTCAAATAATTAGAGATAAAGCACCCAGAGTTTCTTAGATTTCTTTAGAGTTACAGACTAAAGCTGGCCATACACTTTTACTGGCTTGCTGCTGCCTGAGCAGTCATATTATTACTGAGCAGTTAGGGATACCATTATACACATTACCAATTCCTTAAAACTAGACAAATATAAAAACTAGATGCTGCATGGTTAAACTAGATACTTTGAATCAATTCCACATTAGCTTGTCATACTATGAGGCACATTTACTTAGCTCGAGTGAAGGATTAGAATTGACTACTTCGACCTTCGACTACGACTTGGACTACGAATCAAACGATTCGAACTAAAAATCGTTTGGCTATTCGACCATACGATAGTCGAAGTACTGTCTCTTTAAAAAAAATTTCGACCACCTACCTCGCCACCTAAAACCTACAGAGCAGCAATGTTAGCCTTTGGGGAAGGTCCCCATAGGCTTTCCTACCAATTTGGTTCTATCAATGGATTAAAATCCTTCGAAACGTTTGATTCAAAGGATTTAATCGATTTTTCCTACGATCGTTAGTAGGGATGCACCGAATCCATTATTTTGGATTCGGCCAAACCCCCGAATCCTTCGTGAAAGATTCGGCCGAATACCGAACCGAATCCGAACCCTAATTTGCATATGTTAATTAGGGGTGGGAAGGGGAAGACATTTTTTACTTCCTTGTTTTCTGACAAAAAGTCGCTTGTTTTCCCTCCCGCCCCTAATTTGCATATGCAAATTAGGATTTGGACTCGGTTCGGCTGGGCAGAAGGATTCGGCCGAATCCGAATCCTGCTGAAAAAGGCCGAATCCTGGCCGAATCCCGAACCGAATCCTGGATTCGGTGCATCCCTAATCGTTAGATCACAGGGATTGCGGTAAATCCTTCGACTTCGATATCGAAGTTGAAGGATTTTACTTTGACGGTCGAATATCGAGGGTTAATTAACCTTCGATATTCGACCCATAGTAAATGTGCCCCTATGTCTTCTTTTATAGGAATGCGGGAGGTATTTTATAATGCAAGATTTTTCTGGGGCAAACACACACACTATCCGGAATGCTCGGAATTTGGGGTTTTCTGGATAAGGGGTATTTCCAGAATTTGGATCTCCAAATAACTTAAAAATCATTCATTAATTAATATTTCTTAGCTGGAATTAAAGACAAGGTACTGTTTTATTATGACAGAGAAAAAGGAAATCATTTCTAAAAATTTGAATTATTTGGATAAAATGGAGTCTATGGAAGACGGCCTTTCGGAGCTTTCTGGGTAACAGATTTCTGGATGACGGATCCCATACCTGTAGTAGTGAATGCAAACATTTCTGGTCTCTTGACAGGGCTGAGATTGGCCTGAACATATACAATTCCTGTGACAGTGCAGAATTTTGATAGGAAAAAATGACAGAACGATTGGGGCTTATGAAGTGCTCAGGTCGCAGGCAGCACAATGAAATTCGCCGGCACGACTTGCATGGAGACTCTCCCACATAGCCCTGCTCACAGAGATTACAGCCCGCTCTCCTCCGACAAGCCAGGCTTCAAATTATGTCGTTACTTGTTAAGGAAAAGATTTGCATAAATTAATGTAATTACAGAATAAGTATAAAGCAGTCAGACTCTGCTAATAAAATAGCTCCGTGAGGGATTCGTTAATCAGGAGAATTAAAATCATCTTTGTTAAGAAGCTGGTTAAATATGTTAGACGGGAGACATGTCTGGTGATTGATAACCCACCGAGATGGGCAAGGGTCCCAAGCCTGAGACCCAGAGATTTCAGCTAATAAAGTTAATGAGAGGCGCGGAGTATGTTATAGATACATAGAGGAAACCATGTACGTTCCTTAAACTTGGATATCTAGATGCAGAACATAGTGCCAGGTTACGGGTATAACTGTCTCGCTGAATGGCACATCAGAGAAATGTTCTTCTCCCTCGCTCCTGACCCACTGAAATTATTATTTCTTTTTTCTGTTACATAGAAGTGGCTAAAATAAATAGAATCTGTCATGACTTGAAATGCGGGGCCCGAGTTCCACTTAATCAAAAAGAGCACAAATAAAGAAAAAGAAAAAAAAACCCAGGCACAAGGAGCCAGATCTTTTGCAATGGCAGGTTTTTGTTTGTTGTTTTTTCTTCTCTTTAATTTGTGCTTTAAAATACACCCAGCGTGCCAGTTCCGCTAAAGGAGAAGTAATGGCTGTCAGCAGTGAAATTATTGTTTATTTCTCGACTGTCAAATGCTTTATCTGCTGCTGCACAGTTAGAGGAAAATGAAAATAGTGGCACATGTGGACTAAGTCTATGGTAATGCACATGAAACAGAGGGCACCCCCATCCTGCACACACTTTTCTTCCTGCAAGACGCAAGACCATCGGGGCCAGGAGGGGAGGTCAGGGATAGGCATGGGGAGTTGGTCTGGGCTGAGGGGCCAACAAGGGCCGGGGCCCATTGGGTTTTTTTCTGGTGTCCCTCTGGCCCAGTTTGACTCTGCTTAGAACTGACCAGAGAAACTTCACATGACTCTTCTCTGCTCATAAACTTCATTTTCTGAGCAGACCAATATCCTTTTCTCTCTAAATTCAGGACAACTTGATGCAAGCCAGGAGTGCAGGACTCAGCTGAGACAAGTACACCAAGCAGTTGGAGGAGACGTTAAAGAGCTGTGTTTACATCCAGTTCCATCCTGAACACTCCGCATTAAATGCCCCCAGCGGGATTTTAAATATGGGTGACTGCCTAAAAATACAGGAGAGTTAACAGGTCTACTGGTGATCTTGGTGTGCTTATGGCAAGAATGGCATTCAGATACCCACAATAGAAGCTCCTGGCTAAAGTGGTACCAGAGGCTTCCACTCTGTAATAGGGTCTTCTATGTGAAAATAGACCTGTAAAGAAAATGCTGGAGGCTGATGCTAAAGGTGGGTTGTCAAATGACATTTTTGTTAACTTTGAATGTGTGGGTTTAGGGTCAGAATAGGACACGGGGAATAAAACCCAGTGGGTTCCAGCCCTCATGGGCCAAGCTGACCCCGACCCACTGACATGATTGCAGCTTTCCTTTACATCCCCCCACATGGGGGGAGGAAGGGGGTAGGGTTGCCTTCTCTCGATACTCAGATAAGGGAGCGGTGGGTCTAGTGTCATCGGGGACAGGCCTGGTGGTGTTGAGGGTGGACAGATGACATCAGGGGGCATAACAAGGTGAGGGGCCGAGGTTGTGCTTGTGATATGAGGGGCGGGGTTATTATGTGACAATCGCCGATTGGCTGATCGGCATGCCATTCGTTTTGAAGACCTGTCTGCCTTTCCAGATTTGGAAAGCCTTAAAATCTAGCTGTCCATGTGAAAACCAGACAGGTGGCAACCCTAGGAGGGGGCATTGTGGTGCCACAGAGTGGATGACTCCCCTTAGGTGGCTAGAGGGTTGGAGGAGATTTTAAACTAGGTGTGGGGGGGAAGAGGTTTCAGTAAAAGATTCAGTGGTAGACAGGTTAGATGAGATAGTGGGCAAAGAAAGGGAAAATGGGGGAGGAGATATGGCTGGGGATACTGTTAAGGATAGGGAGGACCACATGTCATATGTTCAATATGGTACCAGTATTAAATGTATGTTTATAAATGCAAGAAGTCTGACTGGTAAAATGGGAGAGCTGGAGCTGCTGGTGTTGGAAGGAAAATATGATGTGATTGGTGTGGCCGAAACATGGCTGAATGAGTCGCATGACTGGGCAGTAAATATCAGTGGCTATACTTTGTTTCGGAGGGACAGAGGCAATAGAAAAGGAGGAGGGGTATGTCTGTATGTTAGGCAGGATTTAAAAGCTCATATAAAGGAGGAGGTTATGTTAGAAAATGAGGGGGCAGAAGTCGTATGGGTGGAGTTCTTCACCAATTGTAAAGAATCCAGCAAATTAATTGTAGGAGTATGTTATAGACCCCCTAATGTAAGTGAGGAGGAAGAGACAAAGCTCCTAATGCAAATAGAAAAGGCTACTAGTTTAGGTAAAGTAATGATAATGGGGGATTTTAATTACCCAGATATTGACTGGAGTAACGGTACTACTAGATCAATTAATGGGAACAAGTTTATAAACTTATTGCACAACAATTTTTTAGCACAGGTTGTTGAGGAGCCTACCAGAAAAAATGCTATTCTTGATTTAGTGATCTCTAATGACCCAGAACTTATAGCAAATGTGCAAGTCATTGAACCCCTGAGTAATAGTGACCATAATGTTATATCTTTTAATGTCTGGTGCAAAAAACAAAAATATACTGGGGCAACAAAAACCATGAATTTTGGAAAAGCTCATTTAAGTGCCTTGAGGGCTGCCCTACAGAGCATTATTTGGGGCATTAGGTTTTCAGCTAAAAAACACAGAACAGAAATGGTTGTCCTTTAAAATGATATTAAATCATTACTATTCTCAATTTATTCCCTTAAGGACTAAACGTAGAAGCTCTAAGAATCATCCTGTGTGGCTTAATACAGAAGTAAAGAAGTTAATGGGAAAGAAGAGAAAGGCATTTAAAAACTACAAATCTGTAGGGACAGAAGCTGCATTTAATGAATATAAACACTGTAATAAATGTTGTAAATCAGCAATCCGGAAGACTAAGAAAAGAAATGAAGAGTTAATTGCGGTGGAGGTGAAAACTAACCCTAAAAAGTTTTTTAAATATATTAATAGTAAAAAGATGCAGGTTGAGAGTGTTGCTCCATTAAATAATGGTACCAGTATGGTTGTAACAGATACAGATAAGGCAAATGTGTTAAATCAGTTCTTTTCTTCAGTGTATACAATAGAGGAGTCTGGGTTCACAGGCTCACTTAATAACTGCACGAATGGTTCAGCTCAATCTAGTCAGTGGCTGACTCAGGATATGATTCAAAAAGCTTTAATACAAATTAATGTAAACAAGGCTCCAGGGCCTGATGGCATACACCCCCGGGTTCTAAGAGAGCTTAGTTCAGTTTTAGACCAGCCCTTATTTCTGATTTTCTCAGATTCACTGTCATCTGGTATGGTGCCAGTAAGCTTGACATCTGTGGTGGGCAAATTATTTGAAGGCTTGTTAAGGGATCACATTCAAAATTTTGTTCTAATGAATGGCATTATGAGCAACAATCAGCATGGCTTTATGAAGGATAGGTCATGTCAGACGAATTTGATTGCATTTTATGATGTGGTAAGTAAGATTCTGGATAGTGGAGGGGCAGTAGATGTGATCTATTTGGATTTTGCCAAAGCATTTGATACTGTGCCCCACAACTAAGGTCTGTTGGGCTTAATGAAGGCGTTTGCACATGGATAGGAAACTGGCTACAGGATCGGGTACAGAGGGTGGTTGTTAATGGGACATTCTCTACTTGGAGTAAGGTTCTTAGTGGGGTCCCCCAGGGCTCAGTATTGGGTCCACTTTTATTTAACTTGTTCATTAATGACTTAGGGGAGGGTGTTGTAAGTAATGTATCAGTGTTTGCAGATGACACAAAATTATCCAGCCCAATTAATTACATCCAGGATGTGGCATCCTTGCAACATGATCTTGACAAACTGGCAATCTGGGCAGCTAAGTGGCAAATGAGATTCAATGTTGATAAATGTAAAGTCATGCACCTGGGATGTAAAAATATCCAAGCCACTTATACCCTTAATGGGACTGCACTAGGCAAATTCATTATGGAAAAGGACCTTGGAGTCCTTGTAGATGATAAACTTGGCTGTAACAAGCAATGCCAGTCGGCAGCATCAAGGGCAAATAAGGTCTTGAGCTGTATTAAAAGGGGCATAGAGTCAAGGGAGGAGGGGGTCATTCTTCAACTGTATAGAGCACTTGTAAGGCCCCATCTAGAATATGCCGTACAGTTTTGGTCTCCATCACTGAAACAGGACATTATTGTATTAGAGAGGGTACAGAGAAGGGCAACTAAGCTGGTAAAAGGTATGGAAAATCTTAGCTATGAGGAAAGACTGGCCAAATTGGAGATGTTCATGCTGGAGAAGAGGCGCTTAAGGGGTGATATGATAACTATGTATAAATATATAAGGGGATCATATAATAATCTCTCTAATGCTTTATTTACCAGTAGGTCTTTCCAGCTGACAAGAGGTCATCCATTCTGATTAGAAGAAAAGAGGTTCCTCCTAAATATTCGGAAGGGGTTTTTTACAGTGAGAGCTGTGAAGATGTGGAATTCTCTCCCTGAATCAGTGGTACAGGCTGATACATTAGATAGCTTTAAGAAGGGGTTGGATGGCTTTTTAGCAAGTAAGGGAATACAGGGTTATGGGAAATAGCTCATAGTCCAAGTTGATCCAGGGACTAGTCCATTTTGGAGTCAGGAAGGAATTGTTCCCCCTCTGAGGCAAATTGGAGAGGCTTCAGATGGGTTTTTTGCCTTCCTCTGGATCAACTGGCAGATAGGTAGTTAATAAAAAAAAAAAAGGTTGAACTCGATGGACATGTGTCTTTTTTCAACCTTACTTACTATGTTACTATGTAGGTATGTGAGGTGGCAACCCTAGTGGGTCCCGGGCCCAGTCTGGACTATTTCCTTTATTTGTCTATACTCTTTCCATTGTTACCATAATGTTATTGTAATCTGTATCCAGTGCCAAATGAGTGTGGTGGTTGTGCTAACAGTATGGCATTTTAGTACTATATCTGGAGGATGAATTGTGCCAATCTAAGCGTGGTAAAAACATTATTCTTCATACTGAGATTAGCACAAGGCAAAAGAATATTTTTTCCCAAATGTATCAACTGCAAGCAATTCCATATTATTAATTATTGCCCCTAAGTCTTCTATCATCTTGATTCAGAGCATGATCTCTTGTTCTAGATTCTCTCTCTCCCTGACAAATGAATTTTGCCTGAACTTTGTTAAATCCAATAATGAAACTGAAACTTCATATCACTTCTTTCTGTACTTATTATGGTATTTTAATATCACAAACCTATTAGCCCTTTCCACCTTGCTTGACCCTTAATCTCCACTCTCACACCTGGGTCCCCACTCCGTGGCTATTACTCTTGGAATGTAAGCCGTTTCTCTTTTTTTTTTGTTTCGAAATAACAGTGATGAATCATTTTTGAGGATTCATTCCAGATAAATAATTGGTCTGTTACTCTGGTTCGCAGCAAGTTTTATAAAATGTTAATGGTCTGTTAAGAGCAACATTTGTTTTATTTGATGGCGTTTTAGAAATGCTGTCACACCATGAGTTACTGGTGCTCAACCTCATAATTGGATTATTAAAATATGGTACCCATTCCTGAATTAATCATGCTCAGCTCACTTTTTTTCCAATTTGAATGTTATATTAAAAAACGGTTATTTCCCGATAGCCTTGCAGCATCCTGCACTTGAAAATATCTACACAATGCTTCAGGAGCTGTCACAAATTAACCGCAACTCTTGTCCCAGCCATGAAGAATGTCTTGTATTGGGGTAGCTGTCAGGAGGCGGGGAGGTGGTACAGCTATTGGGGACCCTGTCGTTGTTGGGGCTCTGAAAATCTAGATTGTGTATGGTTTTTATTACGTCAGTGGGGCTCCATATGTTACACCTGTCCTGGGACCCCAAAGTGGGATTCTCACAGCAACTCTTCATTGTCCATTTAAAGAAAACAATAACACTGACTGCCAATGCATTTATAATATATATTATAATATAAACTTTTAATAATGATTTCCGTTTTCTCTGTAAAAATCATTAAACCAGTACTTTGTACTTGATACTAACTAAGATATAATTAACCTTTATTGGACGAAAAATCAGCTTATTCGGTTTATTTAATGTTTATATGATTTTCTAGTAGACGTGAGGTATGAAGGTCCAAATTATGGAAAGATCCATTATCTGGAAAACCCCAAGTCACAAGCATTCTGGATAACAGGTCCCATACCTGTTCTATGTTTATAGTGGATGTCACAAGGCCCCACAGCAAATTCAATTTAGAGCCCCAAGATATTGGTAGGTTGACTTTTTCTACTATGATATATTGAAATTGCTAATTAATTAGGGTCTCACTGGGTCCTCTACAGTCCTAGGCTTCCCTGCAACTGCAGGGTCTGCTTCCTCTCAGTGGTGAAAGTAGATTTTACTGAGCTTCACAGCAAATAAATTTGAGGGCCCCCAACATTATACAGAGGTTGTCCTGTTTTACCAGTATATGTTGAACTTGCTCATTAATTAGGGCTTCATGGGGTCCCCTATATTTCTCCTGCAGCCACAGGGTCTGGAGTTATACCCGTGAATGTCTACACTATTTATCCATATGGATGAGATACATGGCAGCTACTGACATAAGCAATAAACTAGCTTGTGCTTGGATGATTGGGGCAAAAAACTGCACAGTTTTATCAAGCACGGACACACTCAGCAAAGTTGTTCAACGGCAGATGGAAAGCACAAGATCCCTGATGAACAGTTAACCAATGAGAAGCTAACTAAAAGTGTAAATGTGAATTATAGCCATGTGAACACACAAATGCAATGTTATCTGGGTTGTCCTACCGCATGGGTGTCCAAATAATAGATCATGATCTACCAGATCTTGATCTGGTGACCAGTAGATGGCAACACTCAAGAGCATTGCCTTCATACAGCTCAGTTAGATTGACCTCCTGGTTGTTTCTATAAAAAAACATTTTTGGCAGGATAAAGCAGCAAGACACCATGAGATGGTGCACCCCTTCATACCTTCCCCCAACTACGCTCACTAGGGAAGGTAGCACCAGGACTGCATACATACGAACAGTAAACAGTTAAACAAAATGTATTTTGTGAATGAAAGACAGCCACATTGCCATTGACCTTTAACTTTGTGAGCAAGAATTCATCTGAACACATTTCAACTTGCACTAATGCAATGGACAAAGGCAAAGAGCAGTTTTTACCTGTTAACAGCTGTGGCACAAAACTAAAACATGGTAAGAAATAAAGCACAAATCCCACACGTTACACAGAAAAAACACCAAGGATAAGTGTATTAAAAGAGAACTAAAGCTTAACTAAAAAGTAGCTAGAAATGTTGTACAGGTATGGGACCTGTTATCCAAAATGTGTACATTTATCAGACAGCATATACGTGTACGTGAATCAGACAGTATATATGTGTATGTGAATCAGACTGTATATATGTGTATGTGAATAGGACAGCATGTACGTGAATCAGACTGTATATATGTGTACATTAATCAGATACTACACATGTGTATGGGAATCAGACAGTATATATGTGTACGTAAATCAGACTGTATATATGTGTAGGTGAATCGGACAGTATATATGTGTACATTAATCAGACAGTATATATGTGTACGTGAATCAGACAGTATATATGTGTATGTGAATCAGACAGTATAAATGTGTACATGAATCAGACTGTATATATGTGTACATTAATAGACAGTATATATGTATACGTGAATCAGACTGTATATATGTGTACATTAATAGACAGTATATATGTATACGTGAATCAGACTGTATATATGTGTATGTGAATCAGACAGTATATATGTGTACGTGAATCGGACAGTATATATGTGTACATTAATCAGACAGTACATATGTGTACATGAATCAGACTTTATATATATGTACGTGAATCGGACAGTATATATGTGTATGTGAATCAGACTGTATATATGTGTACATGAATCGGACAGCATATACGTGTACGTGAATCAGACTGTATATATGTGTACGTGAATCAGACAGTATATATGTGTTTGTGAATCAGACTGTATATATGTCTACATTAATCAGACAGTATATATGTGTATGTAAATCAGACAGTATATAATATATGTGTACATGAATCAGACAGTACATACGTGTCTATATGTGAGTCAAACAGTATATATGTGTCTGTATGTGAATCAGACAGTATATATGTTTACATGAATCAGACAGTGTATATGTGTACGTGAATCAGACAGTATATATATGTTTGGGAATCAGACAGTTTATATGTGTCTGTATGTTGGACGGTGCATGAAATTATTCGAAACCCAAGTGCTAGCTCTGGGCAGACTGCAAGTGCCGTTAGGTAGTTTTCTCTTGGTCGATATTTATAGATTACAAAGCATGTGGGGTTATTTCTTGTTGAATCTACGCTTGGCTTGGCACACTTTCTAAGTGGATGTTCTTCAGGGGATTTTCCCTGCTGTGGTTTCATTTCTATAAACTAAAATCTCTATTGCCTTTAAACTGTAGGTCTGACTCTCAGCAGATTGCAGGTCTCATAGATTAGTCTCTGCCAACTGACAGACTCTAGGTCAGTTCCTGGGAGTATAATGGCCTTGTATTTAGCATTCAGTCAGGATGTGATTGTGTTTTCCTTTTTACTCTTCACAATGTAGCGATTAGCAGTAGTTTTCTAATGTTCCGCTTACAGAAATCAAAACTTGTATACTCCACGGAAACCATCAGAAATCTGTTGTGAGCCTTTGTATTACAAGGAATAATATGACTGGCTAAATACCGTGTTCCATCGTGGGCTATTATGGGTATAATGGAAGAATGCACATAGCAACCAAGCAATTGATTTTGATACGTTTACAGCAGGTGGAATATTTAAAGCAAATCTGTGGTTTGTGGCGGAGTGGCACCTTTGCGCTGTAGTCATCTAAAGTCCTGTTTAAAGCCAAAAGTATTTTCTCTTTGTTGCAATGCATTGGGTAGTTAGTTCTGCTGATTTATTTATTTTTTTATTTGCAAATGGTAAGGCAGTTTTTTGAAGGATAATGTAGTTACCTTTACAGTACAGCCGTTACCTTTATCCAGAATGCTCGGGACCTGGGGTTTTCCGGATAAGGGGTCTTTCCGTAATTTCTCCATACCTTAAGTCTACTAAAAAAATGATTTAAACATTAAATAAACCCAATAGGATTGTTTTGCTTTCCAATAAGGATTAATTATATCTTAGTTGGGATCAAGTACAAGGTGCTGTTTCATTGCTACAGAGAAAAAGGAAATTGTTTTTAACATTTTTAATTGCTGGATTATAATGCAGTCTATAGGAGTCTGGGCTTTCTTGATAACAGGTTTCCAGATGACGGATCCTATACCAGTAGCAATAAATTGCACGGTGTGAATGAATATATCAGTTCATCCCTTGAGCAACTATCAAAAGTTTATAAGGGAACCTATCACCTAAATTACAGTATATACACCTACCTTACTTGCATCAGTGATGTATACTGAAACCAGGTACCATCTAGATTATGAAAGAATTCATATTTTTCAATAATTATTTTGTATAATTGAAAATCAGTTTTATCTTGTTATCCACTGGTACTAGTGAGACAGTTGGATGGAGTCTCCATTTATCAATGGATCATGTCCATCTAATCTGACATTACTGCAGCAGCAGCCATGGCTGAAGGGTTGTCAGAGCCCAAAATAGGTAAGTAGGATGGAAGGTAGGCGCAATAAGTGGTCTGATTTAAAACTTCCACATTTTTCAGGAGTCAACCATATTTCTAGCCACTGGGGCGGCTGCTGCCCAAGGTGCAATTTACTACTCCAAAAAGTAGAGGTTGGTGCTTGATCCGAATTGTTAATAATGACTTATCCAACATTTTTTCCTTTTCTTAAAATTAAATCTTAATTCATTGTTGTTACATTGTCTGCTGTTAACACTACTTATACCACAGTGAAATGGTGTGCAGGGTGAAAACCAGAGATTGTTGACCAGGAAATAGCATAATATTAACCCCCCCCCCTTGCTGTTAAACCACTAAATAACCAGTTGTCTTCTGGAGTCACATAATTATTTGAATGGATTTAATCAGTGTTGAAATAAAGTATCACAAGATCTCAAAATAAATCCAGAAGACCCAAGAGTTAGCACAAACCATGAAGACTAAATAGGTATCAAAACAAGTCATGGAGAAACACCAATCATGCCAATCTATAGCCATAACAGTGGATATTGCTAAAAGCTCCATTATCTGCATTATTAAGAAATGAAAAAATATGGCAGTAGAGTTGTAACTCTACTTAGAGAAGGCCTTCCACGAATACTCATGTAACAAGGTCATTAGTAATCGATCAGCCAAGGTGTCAATGGCAACTCTGAAGAAGCTGTGGTGGGAGAAACTAGAGAAGTATAATTCACTAGGATAGTGGTAAGAAGGAGTCGTTGCTTTTGGAGTTTTCAAAAAGGCATATGGGAAACACAGCAAAGGAAAAAATTCCACATCTGATAAGACCAAATAAGAACTTTTAGGTCTTAGGGCAAAATGCTGTGTGTAATGGAAAGTCAGCACTGCTCATCACCCCATGAACACCAATCCCATGTGATGCATAGTGGTGGTTGCATCATGTTGTCATCTTCTTCTTCAGGGACTAAGAAACTGGTCTGGATTGAGGTCAAGATAGATGCAAGATAGAGCACAATTCTAGAGTAAATTCTGTTCTAGTTCACCTTCCACTAGGACAACAATTGGAAACACACAGTTAAAGCTAAACTGGAACGTCTTTAAACCGAGAATCTGAATGTATTAATATAGCCCCTATCCAACCTAACAGGACCAGTGCAATTACCAACATGGTAAATTGCAGAATTGTGCGCAAAGCTGGTAGAGATTTACTGCAAACAACTTATAAGAGAGGTTAATATATACATGTTTGGAGATAAAAAAAAAAAGTGAAGGATCGATGTAACAGAGAATAAATAAGTGAAAAAACCCCTAAATTAGGGTTGTCCAATCTACAACCCTCCGACTACTGTTGCAATGCAACCCCCAATATTTCCTTCTCAGGCTCTGGGACCCAAGGCTAATACATTATCTTCCCAAAATTAGCATTAAAATTATATACAAGTATGGGACCTGTTATTCAGAATGTTAAGGAGCTGAGGTTTTCTGGATAATTTGGATTTTCATACCTTGAAGGGGTGGTTCACCTTTACAGTAACTTTTAGTATGTTATAGAATGGCTATTCTATTGGACCCCAATAACCAGATTGCTGAAATTGCAAACTGCAGAGCTGCTGAACAAAACTTAGGATGGACAGTACATGTACAATGTATTGTTTTATTATTACAGCAAATAGGAAATCATTTTTAAACATCAGGATTATTTGATTAAAATGGAGTCTATGGGAGATGGTCATTCCATAATTCGAAGCTTTCTGGATAGTGGTTTTCCGGATAACGTATCCCTTACCTGTAATCTAAATCCCTATGTTCAATATACCTCTAAAAGTTAATTGAGGAGACAACTGCCTTGTGCTTCATATCAGCATGATTACATGATTTGGGGCTCCGTAATCCTCCTTCTATTACAATGATACAACAGGAACATTAAGCCATGGGGCAAATTTACTAAAGCGCACTGCTTTCAGGCACTTTGCTGATTTACTAACGGGCGCAGGCGTAACTTCGCTAGCGAAAGAGACAGATAGTCATGTTCTGCACCCTATATCCAGAACCCAAGCTAAGCTTCCTGGTCTCGGCTCTCACTTTTGCCTTTAACCGCCGCCTTTCACCTCGGGAGGAGTGCTCGGCTAATTGTCTTAACTGAGAATGGAGCAAAGCTAACGGTTCTGGACGAGCAAAGGGGCCCAATCGTCTCACCAAGGACACTGGAAGGAAGAAAACCGCCAGGAACAGGCGGGCCTGGTCAGCACAAGCAGAGAATCGTCAGACAGGCCAGAATCAGGATTGGAGAATGTAGAATAGTCAGTGGACAGGCAAGGAATCAGGATTGGAGAGGTCAGAATAGTCACAGACAGGCAGGATCAGGATTGGAGAGGTCAGAAGAGTCAAACAGGCAGGCATGGGTCAAAACACAGTAGATCAATCAGAATACAAGTAATAAAGCACCCAGGAACAAGGCAAATTGAACCTAACAACAGGCAACTTGCTGAAAACTGAATTCCCCTTTTATACTGTTTGAATTTCGCGCCAATGCCCGCCTGCGCCTTTAAGAAATGGACGCGCGGCGCGCACACCTTAGGGGAACCCAGAACCAGGAAGGGAGCAGCGCACTAGACCACCAGGTAACTTCCTTACACAGATGCTATCGGTCATTCGCACTCTATCGCCAGGCGAATTTTTGCCCTGGCAAATGGATGTTACTCCGCAAATTCACTAAGATGCGGATTACTGAACGTTACCTCTTACCACAGACTTGCCTTCACCAGCTCAGACCAGGTGAAGTGCATTGGAGTGCATAGATCTTCCTCATTCTTCCTATACTTACATCATATTTTTAGTGGAAACAGTTTCTAAGTCCCATAAAACACTGGCGTCTGTTCCTTTTTTCAGAGTGATAGCCTGCAAAAGCCCTTTTTGGGTAACCAGGTTCCACCATACATTTTCTAACATATGGAACATAAACTATACAGTGGGTTCATGTGTAGGGCATTATAACAACTCCCTGGACTTGTGTAATGTAATGTATTTGCTGCAACATGTACGTCCATTCAACTTTATAATTTCCTGCCGTATTAAAATTAATCGCAAATAAATCGCAAATTGAACACTAGCTCATTTTTGTTTTCATTGCCGAAGTAACGCTAGCGAAAATTCGACAGCGTTAGGTGCCCTGGACACACCGCATTGTAGTAAATTAGCATTGTCTGAGCGAATTTTTCTCCTGGCGAAGTGTTGTGATGGCTGGAGAGCTGCCGCTTGCAATATTTTGCCGCTTAATAAATTTACCCCCATGTGTTTGAATCTCGAAGTACTAGACTGTGATAAAGCAATTAGAATCATCTTGACCTGTAAGTCGAGATAAAGCAAAGAGGAAGGTGGGACGAGGCAGCCAGAGCATCTGTTCGACTCATTTTATTGTTATGTAATTCCTCTCTTTAATATTCATCATTTACAGCACAAGTGTGGAGAGAAGTGGGTCTGTGGGAAGGGGGAGGGTGCATAATTGGAAAGCAGATAAAAGAGATAATTTATAGATGAGCCTCCTGTCAGGGGGGAGTTTGTTAACTCTTCCATGCAGAATGAGCTAGGTTATAATTAGAAGTCAGTGCGGGCATTAAGGGGAAAATTCCAGAAGACACAGAGGAATTCTGCGCTATTAGTGCACTCTTAACATTCCATATTGAATAGATCAATATCTCGATCCAGACATAGATATACATTCACTAGCATTCGCTATGCTCACTTTGCCTGGTGTGCAGGGGCGGAATGATGAATGGATCTTCCACACCAATATAGGGGAACGCTGCTTGGTTTTATTCATGCGCTGTTATTATTAGCATTATGACTTGTTTTTAGAAGGTGCTTCTCGCTGTTGGACCATCATTTTAGAACTAAAAGATTTACATTAGGCATGAGGAAGTTGAGAAATCTGCCTACATCTGGACCAATGCACAGTGTGCTCTTCTGGCCATAATAAGATCTTCACACAGCTTTTTAACAGCCATTAAAAGATGCCCCACAAACATGTACCATTCTGTACAGCTGCATCTATAAATCCTCCTTGATACCAGTAAGCCGACGCTGATAGGTTGCCCCCAAGTTGAAAAGTACAGGGTGTATGAACACTTGAAATTAGCACCTACCTGGAGGAGTTGATACTTTAAAGGCTCATACTGTATGTTACACCAACACACGCAACTCACCTAATGAATATCATGCTAACACCATAGTTAGCACATCTCACATGTGATGCAACAGGAAAAATAATTTGTGACAACATTGGTGAATTTCACACTGTCGGGGCCTAACGGCTCTAGTTAGTTGGAGTCAGAACCAAGGAGGAAGCTGTACACAGAAAAGTCCAATTTGTGGTATACGAAGGGTTGAGAAAGTTTGTAGTAATATCCAGGCAGAAGATCAGGGAAGGCATTGATTAGTGAAGTCAGAGTCAAGGCAGGAGGTCAGGAACCGATGGATCAAGGCAAATTAGGTACACCCAGTAACTTAAGCAAGAAACACCTATATTCTACCATTAAACCCGGGTCTCTGGCATCCTTTTATTTTGAATATTTATGCTGAAAAGTTGCATGATAATGTCATGTGTTGCTGACTCATGACACCGTACAACTATGTGGTAATGGGCGCCACTGTCTTGGAAATGAAGCACACTAGTTGTACTACACAGAAATTCTGGAAAAACACTGCATTGTGGGTGAAAACATGGCAAATTACATGCATTTTTGTACTCAGCACTTAAAGTGTACATGTATGGGCCTCACCAACTGGCCAGCTTCACTAATATCTTATACAACATCAGCCAGATATCTATTGCTCAGGTTTGAAAATCCAGTCTGTTGAGGACCATATCAATGTGTTGATGCAGTTCTCATCCATTGGGTGTCCATTGGTCTGCTTTATAATTTAGTTGTTGGACCCCAGGCCAATGATCAGATCAGTTATAACAAACAATGGAAAGTTGTGCTCACCACCAATTTTTAAAACCATTAGGCGGGGGTGCAATGAGGCTGTGACCACAAAATACATATAGACAAATGACAAAAGAGGTCCTCTGCAATGATCAGATCAACCCAATTTGGTTCATTGTGTGGGTGGCCAAATCAGGCCAAGATCACATGAATAGTTGGCTTAAAGGAAATCTATACCCCTAGAATGAAAACTTAACCAACAGATGGTTTGTATAATAATAAGCAAACTACTAAAGAATCTTACCAACCTGGATTTATATATATATCAGCAAATATTGTCCTTTTACATCCTTTACCATGAGCCACCATTTTATGATGGTCTGCGTGCTGCCTCAGAGATCAGCTGACAGGAAATACTGCAGCTGTAAATGTACCAAAAAGAAGCCCGGGGTTAAAAGACAAAGTTCTGTCCATTCATTGGATGATGATCCCTAAAAAGCATGAGTGCTTTTGGTTTGTTTGTGTGCACTGTGAATTGTAGGATCCCAGGGGGCGGCCCTTAGTACTTAAAATGACGTTTTTCTATTTAGGATTACCTGATGGCACATACTGTTAAAAAAAAGTATATTTTTATGCAAATGGTTTATTTAGATGAAGCAGGGTTTAATGCAATATATTTT
Source organism: Xenopus petersii (assembly GCA_038501925.1). NCBI lineage: Eukaryota > Metazoa > Chordata > Amphibia > Anura > Pipidae > Xenopus > Xenopus petersii. The sequence goes on along the minus strand of CM076678.1, from coordinate 133,547,375 downwards.
TATAGAGACCTACATGGTTAGGGGGGGAGTCATTTTCCTTTAAGCATTTTTATTAGTTTATGAATACTTCTGTGTGGCATGGCTCTTGTTAATTAACTGTCCTGAAATTACCGCTCTGAAATAATTTGCATATGCTAAGCCAAGCTAAGTGATATGAGTGCACAAGGCTAAGTAAAACCAACCACAATCAATCTACCACCATTGGCTAACACAACCCTGCCTGTTCTTTTGCCAGCACCCTCATTTTATACTCAATTTAGTTGGTGTTATTAGGCAACATATGACTGTATGTAACTACTAAGCCCGGACCTCCCACATAACTGAATGATTGACCACTCATTAGGCGTGCCCCATGACAATTTTGCACTTATTGGAGCACAGATGGAGAATCCCTATTTGCCTCTCTGCACTGTAACCAAGGGTACAAGTTCTGTCCCAATTAATAATTTAGGGGAAATGCCTGTATGAACAGAGTAAAAGCTTCTTAATCCTTTTCAACAAATGTAAAAACAATCTGTTAAATATTTATGTGTGAAACATTGTGGTGAGGCCACTGGAAGGATATGAATGTGCTGAAGAGGATGCATTAGGTTGAGTATTAGGGAGAGAAATATCCGGTACCTTAGGGTGCAGGTTGCGTCATTAGGACACATGCCACATGCAGAGTTGTTTGAAAGGATGAATCAGAACAGGAAGAAAGACGGAGAGAGAGATACTGAAACATGTACTTCCAAGCTCTTATAGAACACAGAGGAAACAAAATTGTTGTTTACTATGAATCTCATATTATACTTACCACATTCTGTTTTTCCTGCCTGGTGAGAAATTACCAGAATAGACTACATTGAATATCCCAAAATATCCCAGAATGATACACCAGACATCAGTCACCTACTGATTTTCTTATGAAGAAATGTTCTGGGTCGTCTTCAAGGCTGATCATTGACAGTAATATATAAACTAAGGTTGTTTGGATGGTAATTTAGGGTAACGGTGTCGTGATGACACGAAGAAAAGAAAATTTGCGGCTCATAGGTCTCTGACTGTGGGAAAATCTAAAACCACACTTTTGTATATGAAAGGTGTTAGTGCAAATGTGGTGAGAAATTCTAGACGTATTATTAGCTCACCCCGAAATACTTGTGACCCGGGTGTACGAAAACCCCAGGTCCTGCACATATGTTGACTCCTGCTTGTTAATTCTTTAATAACTTATATGGAAAAAGGCACTCACCGAATGTTTGGAGTGGCCTGGGTGCATCGCCCCGAACCCTTAGCTGGGGTGAATGAAGAAACGATGAAAAGAACTGCAAGCACTCTTGGAGCCACTCGTAGGTTAAAAACAGCTTTATCGTTCGATTCGAAAGATTTTAATCCATTGATCGAAGGATTTTCCTTCGATCAGAAAATTGTTAGGAAGCCTATGGGGACCTTCCCCATAGGCTAACATTGGCCTCGGTAGGTTTTATTTGCAAAGTAGGGGGTCAAAGTATTTTTTAAAGAGACAGTATTTCGACTATTGAATGGTCAAATAGTCTAACGTCGAAGTCGTAGTCAAAGGTCGAAGTAGCCCATTCGATGGTCGAAGTAGCCATATTCGACCATTCGAAATTCAAGTATTTTTTCTTCTATTCCTTCACTCGAGCTAAGTAAATGGGCCCCCTAGTTTCAATCAATGTTTCCAATTCCTATTTTAATCAGTAACTTGTTGCCATTAAAAACTTTTGAAACAAACAGATTATCTTACTGCTATGTGCTTAAAAAGTAGCTAAATTCTCTTAATACTACTTCTCATTGGAAACGCTATTATAAAGGATTTTTACTTAATTCTTAAATATTATTATTAAAACATTTTAGAAGATTGCAACCAAGTTGTTATGTAATGTATTATGAATGTGCGTGATGTAAGCGTAATAAACCAAGTAAGCACGCGTAACTCTACAAACCTTAACTGCAGAAAAAATATATATATGTGCGGAGACTGAGTACTACTAGAGGGCAAAACAAAGCGCAAGGCTGCAGGAACGAAGGAAAGAAAGAAAATATTCTCCTATCAAAGCCCATGGTTCATCAAGAACCCTAAAGCCCGACCATTGTGCATAGAATCAACAAGAAATGTCAAATCTGAAATTCAAACCTGACGGTTGTCACGTCCCCAAAGTGAAAATCCAAAACACTTCCCTATGGAGGAGCCTATCCATCAAGCTACCTCCTCTATAGGCTGGTTCAACTTTCTCTATGCGCTGTATGGTAAGCTTTGTAACATTACCACCATTACATTCATGAAAATGTCTAGATACTACTGTCAATTTATTATTGGACACAATCTGATTAATATGCACTCTCATTCTATTCTTTAATTTCCAACGTATTCAACAACGTATTGAATCCCGCATTTTGTGCAATTCAGCAAATAAATTACCCATTTGCTATTGCAATTAATGAAACTTTTTATTTTGAATGACTCTCTTAAGCTATTGCTCACAAAATCAGTGGAAACCATAATTCTTTCACAGGTGATGCATCTGCTTGCTCCACATTTGATCTTACTAACTCTGTTCTCGTCTTCAAGGCTGATCATTGACAGTAATATATAAACTAAGGTTGTTTGGGTGGTAATTTAGGTTAACGGTTAGCGATGGGCAAATAAATTTGCCAGGCACGAATTCACAGCGAGTTTCAGCGGTTTACCGCCAGCGAATATATTCGCAAAACTGCAGCATCAAAAAGATTTGGGAGTGCATCAGAATGGGCGCGCGCATAAAAATTGCGGCTCATCACTAGTCCTAATTTGCTGGGTAAAATGAAGGCAGAGTTGTTATAGGTAACACTGAGGAATCTGCTGAGATGAAATTCCAAACACTGTAAATAAAATTTTTTTCAAAAAATATCGAGATAAATTCGGACTTAATAATAAATAACCCCCGTACTGTACCTACCATTGGGTTGTGTTTTGGGGCATATCTGGAGAGGGATACGATACATCCCATCAACTTGTTTATTAGTGATAGAGAATAACATTCTGTGTATGCAGCTTCCCCTGCTAGCCTTGGTCACTAGTACCCTGGCCTTGAGGGCAGAGCCAACAACTTGGCTGTAAGAGCAGTTCTTTATTTTTCTGTGCTGTGGAGCAATATCTATATACTCTCCCACCAGTAACCTCCCTTTTACCAGTCTGTAAAAACCTTGTGATCTCGTTCCTCAGGCTTCTGACTGTGAGTTCAGAATCCATGGAGATTGTGTCAAATAAACTTTTACCTCCAGTGATCTCCGGTAACTGAATATCCATAACAGTTTGGTGTATCAGGAGAGAACTACAGTACCTACCACTGAGTTGTGTTTTGGGGCATATTTGAAAAGGGATACAATACAAAACCCTTCAAGTTGTTTATTAGGGTGTATCAGGCAAAAAAAACAATTCCATCCATCAAGTAGTGATGAACGAATATGTCCTGTTTCGATTTGCAGAAAAATTCACGAAACGCCAAATATTTTTTCCAAACAGCGAAAAAATTTGCAAAATTGCAAAAAAATTGCAAAACACATTGAAGTCAATCAGTGGCAAAATAATTCCCCTTTTTTCTTCCACTGGCGAATTTTTGACGCAGCTTTGCTATAACATTCCTAGGCGGCGTAACGTGTAAATTCGCACTGAATCCATGGCTGGCGAATTTATTTGCCCATCACTGCCATCAAGGTGTTTATTGAGGTCAGGAGTGATGCACAGTAAATCCCATTGATTATTTTATTGTGATGATAGGAGAAAGAAATAGTACCTTTGCTGTTTCTTTCCATTGCAAAAACAGAGCTCAGTGGTGGTATCAGGGTAAATATGGCTTTGCCTGCAAATAATGTCAAAAATATGAAATTAAGGGGCAGATTTATCAAGGGTCAAATTGAAAGTTTGAAAACAAATTTTTTTTATGGTTAAAACTCTCAAATTTGACTAGGGAGTTATCCAAATTCAATTCAAGTTTTTTTTTAAAAAAAAAAAAATTAGAATTCGATTTTTTAGATTTATCATACTCTGGCCCTTTAAGAATTCAAATTTATTTATTCACCACCTAAGACTTGCCGAATTGCTGTTTAAGTCAATGGGAGAGGTCCAGGGATCAATTTGGAGATGTTTGCAGCCTTCCTGACATTTGATTTTTTTTCAGAGAAAAAACTTGAATCGAGTTTGATTGAATTCAATTCGAATTGGATTCAAGTTTTCGGGTTGTTTCAGTTCGACTTTAAAAAATTAGATTTTATTAATACATTTTGATTGGTCAAATTTCATATTTATGGGAGTTTAGGGGAGTCTAAAAAAAACTCACCGGAATTCAAAATTTGACCCTTGATAAATGTGTCCTTCCCCATGTAAGATATAAATTTTCTTTATCTGTCTAGAATATTTTAATGATTTACATAATCTCATTGAAGATTAGGAGGACAAAAGCTTCATTACTTCTCTGAGAGGTACAGAGAGGAGTCTGTAATGTGGATTTTGTTTAACTCTCAGATGCGCGGATTAATGAGGTTGATCTGTGCAATGCCTAAATTATCTCTTATTTGCTTGTACTGTACACACACACAGAGAACAATAATTAGTCTCCATGGGCCGTCAAGGCAGCAACATTTTACTTTCATGGCTGCAGAAAAAGTTGCTCAAGAGTTTAAAAAGGTAAAAAATATCGGAATTTTAGTAGATACATAAATACATAGATGGCAAAATAATACACTGGAGACAAAATGGGATTCAGCATCTATCCTGTTGTTTTTATCAGTCCATTCTCAGCAAGGTCAACCGGGCAGGGGAAGAATAAGAGAAGAAGATTTACATCCAAGGCAAAGCTAGAGACATCCAATGGATTTGCTTTATTCAATAGGAAAGGTTGGGGGGAAATGGTGGAACAGGAGGAAGAAAAAGAGGAAAGATGGGCAGATGGAGGGACCTCTAGACTCCCTTGTAAAACAGCAGGTCTCAGGTGACTGTAAGAAGGGAAAGTTGGAGGTTTTAAGTGAGGGGCAAAGTGTCTTCCTAGAAGAGAATGAGGGAGCCTCCGGTATAAGTGGGATTCAGGGGGAAAGATCAGAAGTAGAGGAAACATCAGCAGCTAAATCTCGGCAACCATAAAAGTAAATGAAATCAGGGAGGCGAAGGGAAAATTAAACTTAATGATAATATTGAAGGTTACAGATTAATTATTTCATTTCATCTGTTTTATTGTTATTTCTAGGTTTTGATTATTCTGTCTTCTGCTCAATGTTTATTATGTTACTGTGTTATAGTATAGTATTTTATAAGGATGCACCGAATCCAGGATTCAGTTCGGGATTCAGCCAGGATTCGGCCATTTTCAGCACGATTCGGATTCGGCCGAATCCTTCTGCCCGGCCGAACCGAATCCTAATTTGCATATGCAAATTAGGGACAGGGAGGGAAATTGCGAGACTTTTTGTCACAAAACAAGGAAGTAAAAAATGTGCAAATTAGGGTTCAGATTCGGTTCGGTATTCGGCTGAATCTTTCGCTAAGGATTCGAAGGTTCGGCGAATCCAAAATAGTGGATTCGGTGCATCCCTAGTATTTTATCAATAAACAAAGTTCCCACCACTGTCTCCATCTATTGCTGAATAGGGTTAATGTCATTAAACTTTGCAACCAGCTGAGGAGTTATTGGGTCACATAGTGGGTTCTATGATCAGCAAAGGAGCTTGGCATCTACATGCCAGGGGGTGGTGCTGCAACAGCTTTAAAAACCCACAGGTGCCAGCTGGGTCAGGAGTGCCCATGCTCACAAAGGATGTCACTCAGAGAGGGGAGCAGCAAGTTGGCTGCCATGTAGTGTAAGTTTCCCTGGGTGCTAGAAAGAAAATTCTTCCCAGAAGAAGGTGTTTAATTTGAGACATTCCTCATATAGTAGTATGTGAGGGCACATATACATTAACATGTCTGTCTAGCTAATTTCTTACCTTCAGTTTATACCAAGTATAGACCACCATCTTCCTTATAATGACTAATATACAAACACACAACACAATGATATCCACATATATCTTGATCTTGATACCCTGGCGTTAGGTCCTTCTTTCTGGCCAGGTGCCAGAACCTGCTGGATTGTGTGTAGTATGACCACATACATCAATGGGGAATCTCATCTGGACAGATTTAGATGACCAAATACCAGCTGAAACTTGGGAACTGGGAAATGCTGATGTATTATCCATGAGTCAGGGAGTAACACTGAAATACCTAGGCCTGGTAGGCATGAGACATATAAAAGGTACAATGGAGCCAGCCATGATCACGGTGTTTATTTACTGACATCACCCAATAGCCATATGCTGCAGTTGTGTCTCATAAGCATCTTTAATTAAGGGCATGAGATGTTAGTGTTTAAAATAGATGCATCATGCAACGGTGTGGTCAGGAGAGCACATCTAAATTAGTTGATGACTAACATACTTCATGCAAATTGCAAAAGTGCTCAGAAGAGCACTCTGAACAATTTTAAAGCAATTTCTTTCAAGGGTTTGGGAATAATCGTTTACAACCCAAAGAGCATTTGTACATGGCAGGGCTGCAGGCAAAATGCTTGAAATCCTATGTGCAAAAAGGCTAAGGGTTTGAATAGAAATAGGATAGCCAGGAAATGATGCTTCTTTCCAAGGGAATATGTTTATTATTTTACTGAGGCACATTCTACAGAAGCTTTGGGGTGTCTTTGCCTCCTCTGGTTAAATGATACATTGAAGTTCTCTACCTAAAGGGCAAGTGTTTTTTCCCACCCAAACTAAGCATATAAACTCCAGTCTTTGGACTATAATTGTTTGAGCTAAATAGACAACACATTATTTGAAAGCCAGTCTGCTGCCATCCCAGCAGGACATAGTTGCTCATATCCCCAGTCTGTCTGCTCATAGAAATCTACAAACAGCATAAATTAATAATGCAACAGAACATTATGCAGTATTGCATGACAAAAGCTCAGTGACAAAATACATTAAATAATTTCCAAAATAGAAAATAGAATTTTGCATTTGTAAGGCACAAACATCCCCTTTGTATACTGTTATGTTTTGGGTAGCCGAGGATGAGTAGAGTATAACAGTGCTTTATTAGCAGGCTCGTGCAGGCTTTACACAAAAGTACCTTTCACTTTTAAACTACCAGGAAGTATGCACAGTATAAGTATGAGTACAGTGACATGTACAGGTCATTTGTATAAAGACCACATATTCCCCCTATAGTAGGAAAGCATTTTGGCAAATGTAATAAACAACAACAATACATCTTAAAGCAATAATATACATTATTCATATCACATAGTCCTGTGTCCAGGCAGGTAGTTTTCTGATTCTCACAGTACGCCTTATAGGTTCACTTTCTTCAGGCCTATTGCAGTTGACATCAGGAGTAGGAAAATGTCCTTCATCAAATGGAGCTTCTCCAAAATAATATCTAACAGGAGTAAGATGACTTGCATTCCATATGCGTCCATCAGACAGTTCATATATGTATGGTCCTCGCTGGCGTCTCACTTCAAGTGGTGTAGTAAATTTAGATTGTCCTTGTTTCAGTATTCATGGTTTCTTAATTCTGACTAAAGAGCCAGGCTGAAAGTGTACTTCTCTGGCACCACGTTTTCTGTCAGTATAAGCCTTGCATTTGGCTTGTTGACGTTTCACAATGTCAGCAGTAGATGATTTTATAGGCACAGTATTTTGTGGAAGTTTGATGTCTGCAACATGTAACTTAGTGCGCATCTGTCTGCCATGTAATAATTCAGCAGGAGATGATTGAGTTGTTGCATGGCACGTTGCTCTGTAGTTATGTAGGAACTCTGTTGTAAATACTTTCCAAGATTTCCCAGTAAGATTTGCTGTCTGTAGTGCTTCTTTCAGACTTCTGTTGAATCGCTCGATTTCTCCATTTGCTTGTGGGTAATACTCCAATGCAGCAAAGAGATCCCTTCCAAGTATAGCAGTACCCTTATTTACAATGTAAAAGTCAGATTTTGTAGTATTTGATTCAGATAGTACAGTCACTGGCAAGCAACCAAGCACAGGGATTGGATCCTTTAAGTAACTGACCAGTTTCAGGGCAGGTGCAACAAGTGGATCTTTTGCAAAGTATTTAAGAAAATATCCTTTGGTAGTATAGAAACAGCTGAACCTGTATCAAGCATCAGATTAATGGAGTGTCCCTTGTCAGCAGAAGCAGTACTGACACTAACAGTGCATATAAACTTGTCTGGAATAAATGTAACTGCTTTATACTGTGACATTTGTAGTAGTGACTTCATGAATAGTGATGGGCGAATTTATTCACCATACGCGAATTCACGGCGAATTTGCGTGATTCGATACCGACGAATAAATTCGCCAGCGTCAAAAAAAGGCTGCTGGCATCAAAAAACGGGCACCGACATCAAAAACCGCTGCCGGTGTCAAAAACGAGACGACGGTGGTGTTTCGCAAAATTTTCTGCGTTTTGCAAATTTTTTGCTGAGGCCAAACGGCGCAAATTCGCCCATCACTATTCATGAACAGATCTTAGCAAAATGTCCTACTTTTTGTGCAGTTGCGGCAGCGTTTAGCTTTTGCAGGACACATAACATGATTTGCAGTGTGTTGTGTTGAACCACAGCGAAAGCAGTATTTTCTATTTGTATTTGCTGCACGGCTTTGCAGTGAATCTGTATTTTGCCTGTGACTGTGCATTATTAGGCCACAGTGCTGAATTCACAGTCTGTACATTCCCAGCAGTTCCCTGACTGAGAGTTTTAGCCTCTGCCACTGCTGTTTCAATTTGGCTAGCAACTGTAATAGCCTTTGCAAGGGTTAAATCCTGCTCTAGGAGCAGTCTCTCTCTAATGAGAGGTGAGTTTGTTTTTTCTACTATTTGGTCTCTAAGCATTTCATCTGTTAGATTCCCAAACTCACAGGTAACAACCAGCTCTCTCAAAGCTGCTACAAATTGTTCAGTGGATTCGCCGTTTCATTGTCCACGTTGGCGGAATTTATATCTTTCAGCAACTGCATTTACTCTTGGCACAAAAAAGTTCTTTATAGCAGTAAGTGCAGTTTCATAAGTATCTTCAGGTAATGGTAATATATAGAATATACGCTGTCCCTCTGCTCCGAGGCAGTGAATAAGTAAAGCACGCTTTCTAGCAGCAGAAATCTCCCCTTGGTCAGCAGCAATAATGTAATTTTCAAACATACGGATCCAAGCAGTAAAAGGTATGATAGGCTCACCAGGGTTTGGAAGAAAGGCTGCAGGCTGCTGCAGAGGTAGAAGAGACATCCTGTCGCCAATTTGTTATGTTTTGGGTAGCCGAGTATGAGTAGAGTATAACATTGCTGTATTAGCAGGCTCTCATGCAGGCATTACACAACAGTAACTTTCACTTTTAAGCTACAAGGAAGTATGCACAGTATAAGTATGAGCACAGTGACATCTACAGGCCATTTGTGTAAACACCACACATGCCCTACGTTTTAAAAGAATAGAAGGGATGGGTGGACTTTTTCAGTCCAAATCCCTGTGTAGGCTGAACCTTTGGTGATGGCCCTTTGGTGCATAAAAAGGTTACAATTATATTAATATATTGCTGAATTAGCTGTTTATCCATCGTTCCAATAGTATATGAAACAACAAATACGTTACTTTCAGATTTGCACTCCAACTGCATTCACATGAAAAATACTAATGTTGAAGAAGCTCCAGTTTGAGCTTTGCTCTGCCAAGCATTGTGATAGGACAGGAGGACAAGGTCTGTGGAAGTTGAATCTGAAAACCACTGAATTCCAGGGATAATGTATCAGAAGTAAATGGTTTCAGACATATTGTACTGTACCTCGGCTGCCACATTGCCACTGCCAATGTGACATTCTAGGTATTGCCTGATAACATCACTTTTAAGGACATGTAAAGCCTACATTTGCCTACCATGCATATAAGTTGGGCATATCTTCCCTACCCAAGCCACATCATTTGTACTGCATATCCCCTCCCATCCATTTGCCAGCACCATCACATTTTCCCAAAACAAATAGCAGATTTCACCCGGCGGCCATTTTCCCTCTGACACATCATCAGTAACATTGACATCAGCAATTAGGACATGTGTGCTGTAAAGTTCATGCAATGCACAATGCAGCTTTACACATTCACAACATATTTTGATAATGGTTTGCAATGGTTAAGCTGAGCTCAGGAGAGGTGAATAGGAGAAAAAAATAGAATGAGACAGCTAGGGTTTCTATGGGAACCAATCTTTATTGGCTGTTAGACTGGAGGGTGTGTTTAGTAATCTGAGCTGAGAAGCACTGAGAATGCTCATAAGCCAACAGCCAATGTAAATTCCTGAGGGAGGGGGAAGTGGATTAGAGGAGTAGAAGGAATTTTAAGTGATTAAGGTGATGCTGCAGCCTGTACTGTTAACCTTTTAAAACCCAGAGTGGCACGTATCTAAAGATTTCAAAGAGGCTGTTCACTGATTCAATTTTTGTGGGGGGTCCTTTAAATTTATGGCACCCTCAAACACAACACATATCACACGCAGTTGCTGGCATGTAGTGGGACATACAGAAGAAGGTTCCTTAACCCATTTCATAGGAGGAAGACGAAGGAACAATAAGCAATATCATAAGAGGGGAAGGAAAAATGCTTCAATAGAAAAACAGACATACTTTTGTGTTTGAAGTGTATGTTTTGCTCATTACAGACTGATATAAGCCACATGAAGGAATAACACAACAAATTTTTGCACTGGAGACTGGGTCAGCAAGGAAGCCAACAAACAGCACAAGTTCCTTGCCATGAAGATGTAACGCTAACTTGGGCTAGGCAGACCAAAAGTAGTTAATGTCCAGCTAGTGATAGGAGCATGGGTTACATGTGACTCAACACTTCAAGGTCAGGGCCTTTGCTAAGTGGAAGAATTCAGTAAAAGTGTAGTAGAACTACAACTCTCAGGCTACTGTGCATAAAAATGGAATAATGATGCCAGGAGGTTCTTATGGTGAAACAAAAAGAGGATAGTTTATTTGTTCTGGACAAATGACCACAGGTTTACTTACATATGATGAGGTATAGGCAGATGTAACATCACATGCTAGAACAGGTTGGATGACACAGCTGAGGAATGTGACTCCCATAAGGGAGTCAAGCGTACATCAATTCCTTCGGCAGATATACCTTAAAGTGGTCTGGATCCCACCCAGTGGAGTGTTCAGGGAGAAGGAGTCTAAGCCTGACACCCTATCCAATGTGGTCCCTTCACTAAAGGCAATCTAGGAGCCTTGGGAAGCTACTCCCTGCTACAGATACTCAGTGGAGCACAAAGCTGCTCTTGCTATCTGTTCTCTCTATCTTACTCTCCTAGAGAGTCTATAACAGATATAACTTGATTCTAGATAACCTCTTTCATGGGGTTCCCTGGTCCCAACTTAGACAGGTACTGGTACCTTTAGGGCAAATTGCTTTACTGGGCCTTGATGTACCCAGGCTAAATAGGAACATCCAGTAGGTAAGGACACCAGCAGCCAAAATGGAAGACCCCTTTCCAAACACTATATGGAAGTGTGGTAGGAAGTGGTCATTACACTTGGCCAATAACACTGGTTATATAAATATAAACTAAAAACATGGGATTTTGCCCAGCAAATAGGGAAAAGGAGGAAGGGTAACATATTCATTGTACAGTAAAACAATCTCACTGCCATATCTTGCTGTTTATAATGATGGCATTTATTTCAGTAATTTCATGCCAATCACTTCGGTGTGCTGCAAGAATCAAGTCATGCCTGATTAGCATAAGAAAGAGAAGCACAGATTGCAAAGGAAGCCTCTCTAATGAGCTGCAGGGTTTTGTTTGTCAGGGTCAAGAGTGGGATGCAATGTGTCCTTACTGTACAATAAGGGGAAAGTGTAATATTATGATGCAGCTGCTGCCAACCTGCTGGATTGTAAGGCTTTTCGTACAATCAGGAGTATAACAGTAAATTGCCATTAAAGAGCTTGTACACCTTTAAATTAACTTTAAGTATGATGTAGAGAGTGATATTCTGAGTTAATTTACAATTGGTCGCAATTTTATATAGTTATTTAGCTTTTTATTCAGCGGCTCTCCAGTTTGCAATTTCGTCAATCTGGTTGCTAAGGTCCAAATTACCCCAGCAACCATGCATTAATATGAATACAAGACTGCAGTATGAATAGGAGAGACCTGAATAAAAGGAGGAGTAATAAAAAGTAGCAATAACAATAAATTTGTAGCCTTACAGAGAATTAGCTTTTTTTGATGGGGTTAGTGAACCCATTCAAAAGCTGAAAGGGCCAGAAGAAGAAGACAAATATTTTTTTAAAAAAATATAATGAAGACCAATTGAAAAGTTGCTTATAATTGGCCAACATATTGTAAGTTAACTTAAAGGTGAACCACCCCTTAACTACCTGGCTTACTTTGCTTACTTAACCACATGCTTACTTTGTTTTGCTCTCTCACAGGGACAAGAAGGAGCCACATTTCTAGTACATACAGGGCACATTTCTAGTACATACAGGGCAACAGAATTTTGAATTTTGTGTTATATCTACCGATCACCCGCCACTTCACTTTCCTGCAATGGTGGTGCTGGTCCTCCGTCGACCCTGGCAACGTCCCTCAATAACAGCAGTAAATTCATGGGTCTGCACACACTCTATATATCTGAAGTCGGGACCGTGGCCCCTCTTTTTAATAATTTATCACCACAAAGATCAACGTTTCGGGGGGGTTCAATCCTGATGAAGGGAGGTTGAACCCTCCAAAATGTTGATCTTTGTGGTGATACATTAATAAAAAGAGGGGCCACGTTCCCGACTGCCCACAACAGAATTTTGACTCATAAAGAAACCAGGGGATGCTTTTTTGCTGCCCCTGGTAACCTGTGGGGCACTGCTGCCTGGGGCAAGGAGGGACCCTGTTAGCACCTGTGAGTGTTGTCATCAGCACCTTACACTGGATTAAGGCATTAAAGGCAAACAGTGCACATTTTCTGTACCACTAGTAAGCATAAGTGGTAAATGTATTACACCCTCAATGAACCCTTAAACTTTAAGTCAGTGTTTCCCAAGCTGCGGGGTTGGCCTCCTGTGAGAACAGTGTGAGCAATGACCTGGGCTCAGCGCAAAAGCCACTTAGGGTGAACTGAAGGCTTATTTGTTGTCCTAGAGCAGTGATCAACAACCAGTAGCTCGTGACCAACATGTTGCTCTCCAACCTCTTGGATGTTGCTCTCAGGGTCCTCGAAGCAGGTGCTTATTTTTGAATTCCAAGCTTGAAAGAAAGTTAAAATTGCATAAAAGCTAAGTATAGTGCCAAGTAGAGCCTCTTGTAGGATGCCAGTCCACACAGGGGCTACCAAATAGCCAAACATAGCCCTTATTTGGTACCCTAAGGGACTTTTTCATGCTTGTGTTGCTCCCCAACTCTTTTTACATTTGAATGTGGTTCATGGTTTAAAAAGGTTGAGGACACCTGTCCTAGATGGTACCATAGGTAATTTAGGTTGAGAAAAGACCAAAGTCCATACCTTCCAAATGAACCCCAGTGTACATTTATACACCTATTTATACCTATACAGACCTTTGTATACATTCACACATAGACGCTATCCATAACAACATTTTCTTAGAAATGGGGCTGAATAACAATACATTTATTATTTTTCTATATGAAACCTTGTTATAACCAAAAGTTGGACCTCCAAGGACACTAAAAAGTCAACCGCTGACCTAAGTGATCCTTTGAGATTAATGCTTCCAACTACATTTTATTGTTCATATAACACGATTTTTCTTAGAGGTGAGAAGCTGGGGGAAATGAGATAACTATGTCTAGGTTTTCAGCCCTGGTGATGTCACTGACAAACAGTAAGAGAGCCTTGACAACATGTTAGATTTTTTTTGCACTTTTATGACCAATAGGAAGCCATGCTTCTTTGTAGTGTGCTGTTAGGCAAAATATGGAGCATCTATGGGCACAAATGCAGATGGAGACCTGTATAACTGTTTGCTCAAGGCATGTGTTAATTACAGGTCTCCCTTATATCTGATCATGCCATGCCTTTCACCTGATGCGCTAGCCTAAACACAACAGCCATAAAGGGGTAGCATGCCTTTCCTCGACTTCAAAAGCTCCTTTGTTCGGGCTGAGATGTCCATGCAGCAGTATGTCCCAAAATAGAGCATTAGAAAACAAAATCACCAGGATATCAGGTAATAGACCTAATAGACTTAAAAGAAAATGTGAGCTCAGAGTACTCTTCTGAGCACTTTAGTAATTTATTTTCATTTTCTGGTTTTATTAGTTTTTACACTGCTAATATCATGAATTTGAAAAATACAGAACCACCTGCTGCTCATACCAGGTCTACAGGATACAGCTGAGCAGTGTAAAACCGTAGAAACTCTTTGAAAACTAGCAAAAACAAATGTAAGCAGTGCTCTCTGAGCAATTTAGCATGTATTTGTTCAGAGGATCTCCTATTAAAAAAAGCATCGATATCAGTGTATATATAAAATGTGTGGTTCTAGTAATTTCTAATCCTGCACAGTATGCACCCAAAGAATAAAAGAAGGAACAAATCAGGGCGGATAACACCTCTGCATGGTGTTAGACAGGAGAAGTTAGGAGTGCGGGGGTGGAAGTTAAATTATGCATAAAATTTAAACAGGTAAAGCTACTCTGTGCTACTTTGTCTGTACTTTTGGGAAGAAATTGTGTATTTTGGTATGGTGTGTGGCTGATATGGGTGTATTCCTACACTGACAGGCAACTCTATTGAGCTAAAGAAGTACTGCGGACACGTAGAGATGTTATAAACATGCTTTATGCATTGTGACTGGAGTTCCTCTGGGAGGATTGCATTATATAAATACATGACTATTTTATAAAGCCGTATGTGCGGAATCTGTTAACAGCTGTAGAGAATTTGCTGTATCTGCTCATGCGTGCCTTCATTCTTTCCTTTTAAGTCAGAGCAGTAAACAAGTGTATCTTCATACAAACATGCCTTGGATGTGCAGAACTGCCCGTAAGGTAAAAAGGAAATAGGACTTGAAACATCCCATACCTTTGAAACTGGGATAGACAATATGTGGCCTATAAAATAAGGCTATATTGTGTTACAAAGCTAATTTGGGTTAAGAAAAAAGACCAACGTTTATCAGTGTTAACTCTTCCAAACGAACCCCAAAAAACTACTTTTATATAGTGAATAAACTACCCCTCTTGTAAAATATAAGCATATTATAAGTTTCATGTTCCATGAACCATTTTATACAGGTCATGGAACTCCAATGTGACTTCTAATATCCTCATATTTTGCAACAGGGGGTACGTTATTTATTATAATACACAAGTGTCAGTGAGTCATGTGACAGATATGACATAACTAAGTTCCGATTATAATCAATAACATCACTAAGCACCATTTATAAGGATATAATTTACAGGATATTCAGGGCTCTTGTGTATTATATATATCCCACTATCTGTTATAATCTACTTGTAAGGAGTTATCATGTCCCCCTCACAAAGTTCTTTTCTCCAGAGAAAATAATCCAAAACCTTATCCTTCCTGCACAGTTTAAATCTCCCATCCACTTTACCAGTTTAGTTGCACGTCTCTGCACTCTCTCTAGCTCATTAATATGCTTCTTAAAGGGCATGTAAACGAAAAAAACATAAAAACTCCCATTTTTACTTTCTTTAATGAAAAAGAAACCTATCTCCAATATACTTTAATTAAAAAATGTGTACCGTTTTTATAAGAAACCGGACTGTATGCAGTGAAATTCTCCCTTCATTTACTGCTGTGGATAGGAATTGTCAGATGGTCCCTAACTGCTGAGCAGGGAAACAATCATAATTATGAACACAGGGGGAGCCCCCGCCTTACTTCCCAGCCATGCAGAACTCAAGCAGCTTTGTTTATGACGATCCCTAAGCAGCCCAGACCACACTGAGCATGTGCACAGTCTTAGTCTTGCAAAGATGTTTAACAAAGTTACAAGATGGTGACCCCCTGTAGCCAAACTTTGAAAGCATAAATTATTTGTTTGATTAGGCTTGTGGTGCAGTAAGTTCATGTTTATATTTAGTACACAAAATACAGCATTTCTAGCCTTATTCTATTTTAGACTTTACATGCCCTTTAAGGACTGGAGCCCAAAACTGCACTGCATACTCAAGGTGAGACCTTACCAAGCAAAATTATGTTTTCATCCCTCCAGTTATTTCCCTTTTTATGCAAGACAACATTTAATAGTAGCTACTAAGTGACACTACCTAGAATTACACAGTGTGTTATCAAAAAAAATCCCCAGATGATTCTCATTTAAGGAAACACCCAACACACTTGGGTATTGTATAGTGTACAACTTTCATTTATGTTATTTCTACAAAAGTGCATAACCTAACATAGCAACATTGAACTTCATCTGCCAATTATCTGTCCAGTTTTACAATTTAGTCAAATAATAAACTTTCAATACTTTCAATGTCCACCTCAAGGTCATTAATTATAAAAAAGTTAAAAATCAAAGGACCAAGGACAGACCCCTGTGGTACTTCACTAACAACACTGGTCCAATTAGAAAATGCTACATTTGCCCCCACTTTGCCACCTATCCTTCAGCCAGTTCTCAATCCAAGTCAAATATTATGTCCAAGGACAATATTCCTTAATTTAATCAGTCTGTGTTGTACTGTATCAATGCTTTACCAAAGTCTAAGTAGATCACATCCACTGCCATCCCAGAGTCAAGGTCCCTGCTCACCTCCATAGAAGGAAATTAAATTAGTCTGACAAGATCTATTATACATAAAACCATGAAGGCACAACCCATAATTTTGCATAGGTTGCACTAAAACAACTTTCCGATGTGAACCAATGAGTTGTAATATAAAAATAACAGTCACACGCTGTCTATCTCTGTTTTACAAGTTCTTACAACAGTATAGATATTCAGTATATAATCTACTGAAGGCGCTGCGTTTCAGAATCATTGATGCCAATCTTTTGCCTTAAATTCTAATTTACAAACAAACTCTGAAGTAAAGGTGCTCTCAAATAGATGCAATGGAGAGTGCATATTAACAGAGTTCATTACTTTCCCCTGTTCTTCCATATATTTGCCAAAACATTCATCCTGCCTCCTCTGTAACTTTGGGGTTTACACAGTGGGTTGCATCTATAGGCCTGCCAAACTTGCACACAAAAGTGTTGCACCAAATGCTGCATTGTGGTGCAGGGGTTAGCACTACTGCCTTGCAGAGATGGTGGTGTAGGGATGTGTAAAGTAGCCACCCCTTGTTAAGCAGGCAGGCAAATCCTTAGTGTTCTAGACACCTAAATGGCTCCTAATGGGGAGTTGTGTCAATGCTCTGCTTTATGCTATGCCCCTGAGATTCTCAATAGTGACCAGTAGATGGCACTGTGCTAAAGTACAAAACCCTTTGTAGCCATGCTCTCAGGGTCCATTTTTGTGCTAGCTCTAGCCTGAGCAGGCAGGCAGAGCTCTTGTGGAACTTAAATGAGTCTAGCCTAGTAAGGATTAGGTTATTCACCTAAAGAGGTCACTCTAGGAGTGACAGCTAGACAGGCTATCTAGTTGAGCAGCTTAAGGCTCCTACGAGGAGATCCCGGGTTCTTATTGCCCAGGAGTAGAGACTAAGTGTACAGACTAGGGATGTAATGATTCCCCTGGGTTCCACTTAGGGAAAAGGCTGGAAGTTGGGCATACCTTCATTGCTGCAGGTGTATGTTCTCTTCCCTGTGGGGATTCACACTGACCAAAGGTGCTATGAGTATATGCCTATCCACTGTTAATGTATGATCCTGCTTGCTCTTATGTACACTCCATTGAGGATTTTATTGTTCAATAAATATGTTCATGGTTAAGTTATAAGAACCACTGGTGCCCAATTATTACTTCCTACATCGTTACAGTTACCCTACACTCTCCCTCCACATTGTTTGCGAGGGCTCACTCCCTAAGATTTAAGGTCTCCTCCGGAGCACAGTATTGGGAGTGGGGCTCATATTTGAAGAACGGGGGACTCAATTACTTTAGTGCTACAGTGGCTTCCTCACTCACCCCAAAAGCAAAAAAGGTCTGTGTGTAAATGTGATAGGGACCTTAGATTCTAAGCTCCACTAGTGCATGGAGTGATGAGAAAAATATATTATCTCTACACAAAGCTATGCAGTATGTTAGGATAACTAAATGAATACAATCAGTGCAGCCCATCATTTTGCATTAATTAGAAAAGTCCACGGGGCAGATTTACTAAAGGGTGAAGTGGCTAACGCTAGCGACTTTTCGCCAGAAATCACATCCGCAGGGACATTGCCAATTCACTAACAGGCGCAGGCATCAATTAGTGAAAGAGACCGTTGCTAGCGTTTGTTCACACTATCGCACACTAACGAAAGTACTTTTATTGCGCAATCCTGTTGGTTTTAAGGATAATTGGGAATGGCCTAACCCCATATTGCTCTGTGTTCCTGGTTGTATTGCAACAGGCATCTTTGAAAAATAACTTTTCAACCTTAAGTTACGAAAAAACCTTTGCAAATCAATATCAAGGTTAAAAGTATCACATAAGAAAGTGGGACAAAAAGACAGCCCTTTTTGCAAAATAGACATTTGTTGAACAGTAAGTATAGACTTAGATATATTGTATACTAACGTGGTCTGTAATTGTCCTGCCGTGCTGATCTCTGTGGCAATTGCCTCCGTCCCCCTTGAGTAGTAGAGTAACGCGTGTTCTTGTTGTGATGCGAGCCGCCTTTTGTTTTGCCCCCTGATGCCTCTCCTGGTTTTATGGGGCCTGGAGTCCTTGAATCCAAAAAAGACAGAGATGATGATGACGACGACGTTGAAGCTGTATTCTCCGCTGGGCTGTCCTCTGTGAACTCCACTCGTGGGCGATATGCTCCTTCAGCTTGATAACGCTGCTTTTCCGCGTAATCCCGCGGGATTTGGCGAGATGTACCGATTCCTCCGGTCTGTATCCTCCGCTGCGTACTGCCGGTTACTCCGTCCTCAAACCCTCTAGCGCCACATTCCACATATATCCTGCTCCTGCCGCTCCACTGGTAAACGTTGCCAGTTCTGTAGTCCTCTGAGTCCCGCTGAAATTTAGCCCGTTTGCGATCTTCTATCACTTTGCGGTGCTTCGCGATGATGTCATCAGTCTGCGCCAGTAACTCTTTAAGTGCCTCTGGCCGTAGAGAGTCCTTCAGTTTGCCTTCAACTTCATTAATACTCGTTTTTACTTCAGGAATTCTAGCCTGCAAAAACTCAATGTTCAATAGAAGGATATCAAAAGAACATTTGTTAATTATTTGTTCATATCTCTTCGTGAACTCAGTATCTTCAGCAAAAATAGTGGGTCCCCGTCCTCAAAGAGGGTTTGAGGACGGAGTAACCGGCAGTACGCAGCGGAGGATACAGACCGGAGGAATCGGTACATCTCGCCAAATCCCGCGGGATTACGCGGAAAAGCAGCGTTATCAAGCTGAAGGAGCTATCGCCCACGAGTGGAGTTCACAGAGGACAGCCCAGCGGAGAATACAGCTTCAACGTCGTCGTCATCATCATCTCTGTCTTTTTTGGATCCAAGGACTCCAGG
Organism: Xenopus petersii; assembly: GCA_038501925.1. Classification (NCBI taxonomy): domain Eukaryota; kingdom Metazoa; phylum Chordata; class Amphibia; order Anura; family Pipidae; genus Xenopus; species Xenopus petersii. Next base: position 133,527,696 of record CM076678.1, on the reverse strand, counting down.
CCCCATAAAACCAGGAGAGGCATCAGGGGGCAAAACAAAAGGCGGCTCGCATCACAACAAGAACACGCGTTACTCTACTACTCAAGGGGGGCGGAGGCAATTGCCACAGAGATCAGCACGGCAGGACAATTACAGACCACGTTAGTATACAATATATCTAAGTCTATACTTACTGTTCAACAAATGTCTATTTTGCAAAAAGGGCTGTCTTTTTGTCCCACTTTCTTATGTGATACTTTTAACCTTGATATTGATTTGCAAAGGTTTTTTCGTAACTTAAGGTTGAAAAGTTATTTTTCAAAGATGCCTGTTGCAATACAACCAGGAACACAGAGCAATATGGGGTTAGGCCATTCCCATTTATCCTTAAAACCAACAGGATTGCGCAATAAAAGTACTTTCGTTCCACCAGCTACTGATAATGTAGTGGAGGCTTATGTTAAGTTGGTCACTAATGACATTGAAAAACTTAAACGTACATTTTTACGCAATCCTTTGTTGGGACATAAATCTAATTTGAATCATCAAGAGAGAGCATGCATAGTAGATTTGGTGCAGAATAAAAATATCATCATTAAGCCAGCTGACAAGGGAGGGGCGCTGGTGGTCATGGACAAGCAATACTACGTTGATGAGATTTACTCCCAGTTGTCACAGGTGGACGTGTATAAAAAGATTGATGTGAACCCCTTAACTTCCATCCAACAGTGTATAATGGCTAGAGTATTTAAAGCCTTTGATGAGGGTGTTATTGATGGTGATCTCAAGAGTTTTTTAATCAAAAGTGACCCAGTTACCCCTGTGTTGTACACTTTGCCGAAGATACACAAGAATTTGCAAAATCCCCCAGGGCGGCCTATAGTGGCAGGTACGGACTCGGTGTTGAGTCCACTAGCCATTTATCTTGACACTTTGTTGCAGCCATTGGTGCAGCATACTAAATCATATGTGAAGGATACAACGTATCTCCTCAATATACTTGGCAACATTGTTCTCCCTGATCATGATATACTCCTTGTAAGCTTTGATGTGGCTAGTCTGTATACATCTATTTCACACGAGTCAGGCCTTGATGCCACTCGCTTTTTTCTGGATACTACAGAGTATACTATGCCACAAAAAACCTTTTTGCTTGATTTGTTAGAGATTGTACTCCATCAGAATTATTTTTTATTTGAGGATACTTTTTATATGCAACAAAGGGGGACCGCGATGGGCAGTAATGTCGCTCCAACTTATGCGAATCTATATATGGCCCATCTTGAGGAGACTGTAATATATGCACATCCATTGTACCAACAGCATTGCAAGCTTTTTTTGCGCTATATAGATGATCTTTTGATCATCTGGGATGGCGCACAGGAGAGCTTGGATGAGTTTCATAAGTTCCTTAATTCCATTGAGACAACATTGAGGTTTACCTGTGTGTCAGATAGAATAACTCTGAGTTTTTTAGATGTACAAATAATTCGAAGAGGTGTTAGCCTTGAGACAAATCTTTTTAGAAAAGAAACAGACAGGAACAATCTCCTTCATTACAATAGTTTCCATCCGGACTCGCTTAAAACCTCACTACCCCTGTCACAATTTACAAGGTTGAAACGTATTGTAAGCAATGAAGCTGAGTATCAAGGCACAGCAGGGGAGATGAGAGAGAGATTTAGACAGAGGGGATACCCGGAAGGGGTTATTGAAATGAATATGGATAAGTTACAAAACAAGAATAGGAGTGAATTATTGGCCCCAGCTAGGAGAGATACTAAGAAAGGTGAGAGATTGGCCTTTGTGACTACTTACACCACAGCGAGTAGGCGGGTAGGTAACATCATTCGTAAGCATTGGCATTTATTGAGATTGTGCCATCCAGATGTGGCAGCTTTTCGTGAGGCACCCTTTTTGGCATATAGGCGAGGGAGAAGTTTGAAGGATCAGTTGGTAAAGGCAGATGTTGGAAGTAAAAAAAGCCCAAGACAAAAATTTTTACAAAATCCGAAATTTGGAACCTTCCCTTGCCTGAATTGCACACAATGCAATTCAATTACTAAGGGTTGTTGTTTCTTCCATCCACATTCGGGCAAGAAGTACATGATTAATAACTATTACACCTGTGAATCTACATATGTGGTCTATGTGTTGAAATGCCCATGCGGTTTGTTGTATGTGGGAGAGACCACTCAAAAAATTCGGGATCGGATATCCAAGCACAAATCTACTATACGAAGGGGCCTAACAGCATTACCAGTTCCTTCACACTTCCATGCAGCCAGACACTCCATAAGTCAGCTGAAGTTTCAAGTAATTGATTCCGTAGAGGAACCGAGAAGGGGTGGCAATAGATTACTTAAACTCAAGAAGCTTGAGATGATGTGGATTCACAAGTTGGATACCATTTGGCCTCGGGGCCTCAATAGAGAATACACACCTGCCATGTTTATTTCTTAGGTAGTGTTCTGTCCTCGCTACGTATTACCCTGGGGCAGTGTGTAGTTCGACATGCAGCTAAACCTTTCCACAATCCAATAAAGAGACTAAGCTTGGAGTCTGTAGATTTTACTGAATAAGCAAGTGGAATAGAGGTGAAACTGTAATACAAACAGCAGAAAATATAATAAGTAGGGTTGCAATGAACTATATGAAAACATGCAAACTAATATATAACTGCAGTATAAAATATGTATACTGGCATAAATGTCTCTGTAGCAATGCCTCTGGGGTTTCTGGCAGCTGTGGAGGTGTTTTGGTGTAACTATTTCCTTACCAGCGATTCTATCATAAGGGAGATGCAGAACTGTGTGCTTCTTCCAGCAGCATGGTCTGTAAAATGGAGTCCTGGCTCCCACAAGGCATTGCTCTAAATCACATGGTGGGCGTACGGTAGCCTGATTAGTCCAAATTCTGCCATAAGCCTTATGGAGGTAAAAAAAATGGATATAGGAAGTGACGTTGTACACTTACAACAAGTGTCCAGAGGAGGGAGCTCCGAGCAAATGAATAGGAAAATCCCAAATATGGTAAAAGCGTATGCTGGAGACATGACACTCCCCGTCTGGCATCCATGGATGGCACCATTATTCCTCAGGAGACAATAATAAAGTTAGTTCTGTTACTGGTCTGAAGAACAATTTTGTTTCTCCTTGTTTGTAGGTTTTGACCTCAACTTTGCGGACTCTCCCATCTTCACTTGGGAATGTTTTGGTGACCAGACCTAAGGGCCATTCGTTTCTCTGCGATTGACAGTCTTTCACGAGAACAACATCACCAAGTCTGAGATTGGGTTTGATAGTTTGCCACTTGTTTCGTGGATGTAAAGTAGAGATATACTGCTTTCTCCACCTGTCCCAGAAGGAGTTTGCGAGACACTGTACTTGTCTCCACTGTCGCTTGTACAAGTCTTTGGTGGTAAACTCTCCAGAAGGAACACTAATTGTCTCAGTCTTCTGAGTAAGCAGAGTGGCCGGTGTAAGCAAGAAAGGATCTTCTGGGTCATTTGAGACAGAAGTAAGAGGTCTGGCATTTATAATAGCTGAAACTTCAGCCATGAATGTAATTAGAGACTCATGGGTGAGCCTTGCAGTTCCCACTTGTAGGAATATGGAATTGAGGATCCTTCGGGCTATGCCGATCATTCTTTCCCAAGCTCCTCCCATATGAGAAGAGTGAGGTGGGTTGAATGTCCAGATGCAGTCCTGATCGGTTAGGTATCTTTCAACATCTTTACCATTGACGTTTGAAGGAATTTCTAGCTCCTTGGTTGCTCCAACAAAGTTAGTACCTCTGTCAGAACGAATGTGCTTCACGGGACCTCGTATTGCAATGAAGCGTCTCAGAGCGTTTATGAAGCTTGAAGTGTCCATTGACTCAATGACTTCTATATGGACAGCTCGGATGGTCATACAAGTGAATATGACTGCCCAACGTTTGCTGTTGGCATGACTTCCTCTCGTGTGACGTGTGGAGACAGACCAAGGGCCGAACACATCTAATCCAACATTTGTAAAAGGTGGGTCTAAGCTGAGTCTGTCAGCTGGAAGATTGGCCATCTTTTGTGTTTGCAGCTTCCCACGGAGTTTACGACAAAGAATGCAATTGAAAATGATACTGTTAACACATCTTTTTGCTCCAATTATCCACAATCCAGCCGATCGCACGGCTCCCTCTGTAAATAGACGACCCTGATGTTTGACTTGATTGTGGTAGTGGCACACAAGCAAACTTGCAATGTGGTGGCGACCAGGGATGATTAGAGGATGTTTCTCTTCAAACTCTAATTTCATGTTTTTGAGACGACCACCTACCCTCAATAGGCCAGTCTGGTCAAGGAATGGGTCCAGCTTCCTTAGAGTGCTATCTTTGGGAACAAGCTTGTTTCCTCTGATACAGTCGATCTCTTTGGGAAAGGTCTCTTGTTGTACAGAGTGGATGATGACATGTTTTGCTTTCTGAAATTCTGCCGCTGTGTAGACCTTCTGGCAGTGATGCCATCCTTTGCAGGTACTTACATTTGTAGATGCAGTATGTTTAAAGGAGTGAGCTATGTGGGTTAAGAAAGTGACGGCTCGGATGAGTGATTTCCAGGTTGAGAATCTGTTAAATCTGTTGGACTTAAGTTGATTGTCAGTGGTCGTTGTGTGACATGTAGACACTTGTGGACGAATTTCACCATCTGAGTTGGCATCTACTAGTTCAAATGTCTCGCTTTCAGGATTAGTTTGCCCTGTGTTGTACAAGAATGTTGGTCCTGTGAGCCAAGACGTGTCTTTAAGATGACTTGCGGCAACAGCTCTGGTTGCATGATCTGCAGGGTTGCAGTCCGTGGGTACATAGTTCCACTGTCCTGGATGAGTGGATCGTCTGATTCTGAGCACCCTGTTGCTGACAAAAACATAAAACCTTCTGGTTTCGTTATAGACGTAGCCTAGTACTACCTTGCTGTCTGTGTAGAACACAGTCTCTTTGAGTTCTATGCCTGTCTCTGTTGTGATGAGCTCTGCTAGCTCTACGGCTAGGACTGCAGCACAGAGTTCTAGTCTAGGTATAGTGTGTTCTGGGATTGGCGCCAGTTTTGCCTTGCCCATAACAAACCCAATGTGACATTGTCCATATATATCCACAGTTTTAAGGTATGCTACAGCAGCTATGGCCTTAACCGAAGCATCAGAGAACACACAAAGTCTTTGGCTTTGTACCTCTGTAGAAGGTACCGGGGCATATGGACGTGTAACACAAAAGTTGTCGAGAGCCTTTAGGGAACTTCTCCATTCTCTCCACGAATTACCTTTGTCAGGAGCCAGTGGGGTGTCCCAATCAGATGTTTCCAGGGTTAAGTCTCTTAAAAGTGCTTTACCTTGTATGGTGACGGGAGCAGCAAATCCTAGGGGATCATACAGGCTATTTATTGTGGACAGAACACCTCTGCGAGTGAAGGGTTTTTCTTCTCTGTTTACTTGAAAGGCAAAGGTATCAGATTTTAAGTCCCACAGAAGCCCCAGGCTCCGTTGCACAGGTAAGGAATCAGCTCCCAAGTCTAAGTCTCTTAGATCATTTGAATGGTCTTGGGAAGGGAAGGCTTCCATCACTGATTTGCTATTAGAAGCTATTTTGTGGAGCCTAAGGTTGGAGCAGGCAAGTGCTTCTTGTGCTCTTTTGAGAAGGCTGACTGCGGCTTCACTTGAGGGTGAGGACTTTAAGCAGTCATCTACGTAGAAGTCTCTTTCTACCAATTGTGCAACATCTGACCCGTACCTTACCTCACATTCCTGAGCAGAGCGCCTGAGCCCATAAATTGCGACTGCAGGTGAAGGACTGTTGCCGAAGATGTGCACCCTCATGTGGTACTCTGTGATGTCTTTAGAAGGATCGTTATCTCTGAACCAAAGGAATCTCAGGAAATTTCTGTCTTCCTCTCTGACAAGAAAACAATGAAACATTTGTTGAATGTCAGCAATAAAGGCAATAGAGTCTTTGCGGAAACGAAGTAGAACTCCCAAAAGTTTGTTATTGAGGTCAGGGCCTGTGAGGAGAACATCATTTAGGGAAACACCTTTGAATTTGGCACTGGAATCAAAGACCACTCTAATCTGTCCTGGTTTCTTTGGGTGGTACACCCCAAATATTGGTAGGTACCAACATTCCTCTGAGTCTTTGAGGGTGGGTGCTATCTCTGCATGGTTATTCTCAAATGTTTTTGCCATGAAAGAAAAGAAGTGATCTCTCATCTCTGGTTTTCTTTGGAAGTTGCGTTTGAGAGAAGAGAAACGTCTAAGGGCTTCCTCTCTGTTATTAGGTAAGCGTTGTCTCTGAGGCCTAAAGGGTAGAGGGGCGACCCAACTGTTTGAATTGTTTTTAACTAGTTCTTGTTCCATTATTTTTAGAAAGAGTTTATCTTCAATAGACATCGCTAATTGGTTGTCCTCTCTTGTTCTCTGGAACACTGTGCATCCTAAATGATCCTGATCACTGTCATGGGTGAAACTATCATCAGAAAGGTGGAGGGGTGTGTGCCCCAGGCTGGTGCTGTAAGGTTTTTCCTTTATTAGGAACTGGTTTTGGCATGGTGGGAAAACGGAGGGGCGTCCATTTTCTAATGTATTTGTGAGCATGCTGTTTACACAGGCTGGTTTGTGTACACTTCCAAGGCAAGCGTCTCCGATTATGACCCATCCAAGGTCTAGCTTCTGGGCATAAGGTGCATTGTGAGGGCCGTTTATCTGGTCCCTTGCTTTGTGGACTTGCAGGATATCCCTTCCAAGGAGAAGCATTATCTGAGCCTTAGGGTCGAGTTCGGGGATTAAGTGCATTATGCGCTTCAGGTGTACATGATGCTTAGCTATGTCTGGTGTAGGGATTTCAGATCTATTATCTGGGATCTGGATGCATTCTATTATAGTTGGTAAGGGTAGGCATACCTTTCCGTCTATGGACTCTACTTGATATCCAGATGCCCTTCTTCCTGCTGTCTCAACAACTCCTGAGCATGTCTTTAGAGAGTAAGGAGCGTTTGGGCCCTTGATTTTAAATGCATCAAAGAAGGCTGGGCAGGCTAAAGATCTGTTGCTCTGGTCATCCAGGATTGCATAGAGCTTAATGCTTTTATCTGTTTGGCCTGTCGGGTATACTCTGACCAGGCAAATTTTGGAGCAGGATCTGCCTCCTACGGCACCATTGCAGATTTCTGTGCATTGGGAAGTGATTTCTTGTGTGTTTGTGACAGTGCTATCTTCCTCCCCGCCATGCTTGCTGGCGCTCTTGGTATAAGATACAGTCCATGGGGCTGACCCAGGGTGTAAAGCTGTGTTGTGATGCGTGCTGTCACATTCTATGCATTTTACACTGACCTTACAGTCCTTGGCAAGATGAGATGTTGATGAACAGCACCTGTAGCAGATGTTGTTTTCCTTGAGGAAAGCTTTGCGGTCCTCTATGGACTTCTCTCTGAAGGCTCTGCATTTCAGAAGGGGGTGAGGCTTCTGGTGTAAAGGACACTGCTTACCAGGGTCTTTATTCCTTGTCTCCTCATGAGAAGGTTCTGCCGATCTGTGAAAGGAATCTAAAGAGGAAGCATTAGTTTTGTGTACTGTTACTGCTGCTTTGCGAGTATTAGGTACTGAAGGGGTGGTATGTGGCAAAGTGAAATCAAAGCTGGGGTCATTTCTCATCTTGGCTTGTTGGTATACAAAGTCCATGAATACAGTGAAAAGAGGAAATGGAACATTGTGCATTTCTTTGAATTTTGACCCGTGTGCCATCCACCGCTCTTGTAAGTTATAGGGCAATTTTTGTACTATGGGGTTAATACCTCTGGCTGTGTCTAGGAATGCAAGCCCCTGTAAGTCTCCTTCAGCTTTGGCTACTTGTAGTTCCATTAACAAGTCGCTTAATTCCCTAAGTTTTTGGTAACTTTTATTGGTTATTTTAGGGAAGTCTTCAATTCTCTTGAAGAGTGCATTTTCTACAACCTCTGCTGAGCCATAGCACTCATTAAGTCTGTGCCAGATCATTCTGAGACCAGTCTCTGGGTGATTTATGTTAATGACTCTGATCCTTTTGGCATGCTCTGCAGACTCAGTTCCTAGGTATTTGATAAGGAGGTCGATTTCCTCACTGTATGAAAGGTCTAAGTCTCTGATAGTGTTCCGAAAGGAGGATCGCCAGGCTCTGAAGCCTTCTGGGCGGTCGTTAAACTTTACAAGTCCTTTTGTGACTAGCTCACGTCTTGCAAAGAACTTGGCAAAGTCCATTGTTACCTGGTTACTACCAGGATAAGAGGGTGGCTGAGTGTAATAGTGAGAAGGTGTTGTATAGTCATACCTGTCTGTAGGTTCTCTTTTAGTCTGGACTGTGACATACTGTTGTGACACAGCTGAAGAGGTAGGTGCAGGGTTAACCCTAGGCTTGGGTACCTGGTTGAAGTGGGTGTTGTAGGCAGGATCACTTTGCTCAGCGTGGTTTCTGTGATACAATTGCAGCTTGCTGATGGCCTTCGGAGGTGTATGGCATCCTTGGCTTGGTTCAGGAGCAGCATGTTGGCCTGGTTGCTGTGCTGAAAGAGAATCTGTGTCTTGTTTGGAGTGCTGGTAGACATACTCTCTAGTGCGTTGTAGTGGATCTTGGGGTTCAATCTCCAGATCAGGCACTTTGTTGTATCTTTCACTGTTAGGGTACACAATCATCTCCAGCGCTTCTGCCTCTGCCATCGCCGCTGCAGCCTCTTTCTCTATGGCCAGTTTTTCTAGGGATGCTTCTAAGCGTGCACTCTCTGCTTCCCTTTCTGCTTCCAAGCGTGCACTCTCTGCTTCCCTTTCTGCTCCTAAGCGTGCACTCTCTTTTTTCCTTTCTGCTTCTAAGAGTGCACTCTTTACCTTTATCTCCATTTCCCTCTCTGCGAAGGCAGCACGGGCCTTTGCTGCTTCTGCTTTTGCGCGGGCAATGGCGGCAGCATTAGTAACAGATGAGCGTTGAGAGGAGCCTGAGACCTGCGATCTGGTCGCTAATGAGGATGTCCTTTTCTGTGACATTATGCGACTCTGGATAAGCCTTTGTAGTGGCTTTTCTGTGCTGTAATAACTTAACAGCAGTGTCTGAATCCAGATCACTGTAATATACTGTTGTCTGAGCTTGCAGCGTAGCTGGTTTAATCACTTGTGTGTCAGCTGCTGTTTTACTGCGCATGCAGTGAGTTATAGTTCAATCCCACCTTTGTGGTAGCGCTGTTTCACTGCACATGCAGTGAGATACAGTTCAATCTCGCCTTTGAGGTAGCGCTGTTTCACTGTTCTGTCCTCGCTACGTATTACCCTGGGGCAGTGTGTAGTTCGACATGCAGCTAAACCTTTCCACAATCCAATAAAGAGACTAAGCTTGGAGTCTGTAGATTTTACTGAATAAGCAAGTGGAATAGAGGTGAAACTGTAATACAAACAGCAGAAAATATAATAAGTAGGGTTGCAATGAACTATATGAAAACATGCAAACTAATATATAACTGCAGTATAAAATATGTATACTGGCATAAATGTCTCTGTAGCAATGCCTCTGGGGTTTCTGGCAGCTGTGGAGGTGTTTTGGTGTAACTATTTCCTTACCAGCGATTCTATCATAAGGGAGATGCAGAACTGTGTGCTTCTTCCAGCAGCATGGTCTGTAAAATGGAGTCCTGGCTCCCACAAGGCATTGCTCTAGGTCACATGGTGGGCGTACGGTAGCCTGATTAGTCCAAATTCTGCCATAAGCCTTATGGAGGTAAAAAAAATGGATATAGGAAGTGACGTTGTACACTTACAACAAGTGTCCAGAGGAGGGAGCTCCGAGCAAATGAATAGGAAAATCCCAAATATGGTAAAAGCGTATGCTGGAGACATGACAGGTAGTGATATATGTCCTGTATTTAACATGAAACTGTGACTGTATATTAGTAAAATATTTCTCCCCCTTTTTTTCAAAGGTTACTGATAGGGATAGCGCGAACTGTTCGCCGGCGAACTTGTTCGCGCGAACATCGGGTGTTCGCGCTCGCCGGAAGTTCGCGAACGTCGCGCGACGTTCGCCATTTTGGGTTCGCCATTGTTGGCGCTTTTTTTTGCCCTCTCACCCCAGACCAGCAGGTACATGGCAGCCAATCAGGAAGCTCTCCCCTGGACCACTCCCCTTCCCTATAAAAACCGAAGCCCTGCAGCGTTTTTTCACTCTGCCTGTGTGTGCTGAAGAGATAGTGTAGGGAGAGAGCTGCTGCCTGTTAGTGATTTCAGGGACAGTTGAAAGTTTGCTGGCTAGTAATCGTTTTGATACTGCTCTGTTATTGGAGGGACAGAAGTCTGCAGGGGTTTGAGGGACATTTAAGCTTAGGTAGCTTTGCTGGCTAGTAATCTACCTTCTACTGCAGTGCTCTGTATGTAGCTGCAGTGGGCAGCTGTCCTGCTTCTGATCTCATCTGCTGACTGCTGCAATAACAGTAGTCCTTGTAAGGACTGCTTTTATTTATTTTTTTGTTCCAATACAGAGCAGTATCAAGCAGATTACTAGCCAGCAAACTTACTATCATCTGTCCCTGAAATCACTAACAGCTCTCCCCCTACACTATCTCTTCCAAGCACACACAGGCAGATTTTTCAGATACATTTTTGCCCTTGATCCCCCTCTGGCATGCCACTGTCCAGGTCGTTGCACCCTTTAAACAACTTTAAAATCATTTTTCTGGCCAGAAATGTCTTTTTTAGATGTTAAAGTTCGCCTTCCCATTGAAGTCTATGGGGTTCGCGAACCGTTCGCGAACCGCTCGCATTTTTGCGCAAGTTCGCGAATATGTTCGCGAACTTTTTTTCCGACGTTCGCTACATCCCTAGTTACTGATAGCAGATATCCTGAGTGCCGACATCATTTCCAGGCATATCATTATGTATCTCGGGTGTGTACTGAGTACGGTATGCGGAATGGATATGGAGTGTGCCTCAGGTGACAAAGATTATACTGCTCGAATGTATTATGTATTATGTATTTTGGGGTGTATTTCGCAAAATGGGCTGTTAGTCATTTAAGACATGCCTTTTATGTAAAGTAGCAACTTTTTGCTCTATTTATCAAATTTTGTATCGTTCACTATTAGAGTTTATCTCAATTGGTCTTTTTTATGTCCTTTTAAATTTTGTGCACAAACTTCCAACACAACTTTTTATCACTACATTTTTAAGTGTGTGGAACACTAGGTGGAAGATGGACATTTTATGGAGTTCACTGCAATGGACTGGAGTCTTTATATATATTTTTAATAATTTCTATATATAAGAAAGTTTTTTAACCATCATGGGTTAAATAAATAACACTGATTTTGTATGATGTCACAGGAAGAGGGAGTGGCCTTTTTTACCACACCCTCTCCTCATGCTTTAAATATGGTTGTGGGGATTATAACACTAGGCTTGATAAAGGGCCCGGGTGGCCCGAAACGTTGCCCTATCTGAAATGATTTGATGCAATAAAACACACGTTTGTTCATATTTACGGTGTGCTGCTGATATCTGCTTTGATTGGATAATTTGGCCCTGTAACAGGCGTGGGTCCTTCAGTACAGCACCTGGTACCGCAAAGGTATGTGTTCAAGGTTTTAAGCTCTCTACCTTGGTTTCTATGTAGTTCAACCAAAGCAGAAGTCACAGGTTAGACATCCCTAATTAATGTATACACACACTCACAGAGGTACTGTAAAGATTCAATGTACAGACATTCTTGTTACTGCATAGAACTGTGATGGCCCCACACAAAGTGAGACCCAGCAGATGTAATGCCCCCACTTACCCCATAGTAGACAGGTTTTGCCAGAAATAGGAGTCTTGTCTTTACTGCAGAGCAACCTGCAGCAGCCATACTGCTTTGAGATCTCTAAGATCATGAGATATCTGTATATAAGACCCGGGGTCACTCCCCACTGTACTGCCACCTACCAGTTTGCTTATGTTGAACTACAGATCCAAGTCAGTTCTGCAGGGGGTGCTGGGAGTGCCGGAGAGTGATGGTTTGGGCATTCCTGCTCCTCTAGTTGTAGACGTGTCTGAGAGTTTTTTATCCTTTGGAGCTGAGGGAAGCTGGGAGTTGCAGAATAGCAGGAGGGTGCTATGGTAACGCAGCCGGTTCTGCTCTTAGCTCATCTCTTTGTACATTCGGATATTTTATTGCAATGCTAAAAGCAGTAGTGTAAGCAAAGTGAGAACAAAATGTTCCATCCATCCTGGAACGCTGGGAGAGAGGAAATCATACAAAATTAATTGCATGTAGAGGAGCTGACATTAATATGTTAACAATGAGGGATCTTTGTTTTTGGATCTTTTCCAAAGACAAAAACAAAATTAAAGCATTGCTCACAAACCTCTAAGCAGCTTCTAAAGCCGCTGCTATGATGTGCAAGCCCTCATAGCAATAGGGTTAACAACCCAGACAGAAGCTATAGGAAAGCAATTAGGAAACCCTTGGCACATTATGTGCATTTTTAGCGTGTTGTAGGCTATGAATGACTTGCACCCACAGCAGTAAATATCATTTTATAGAGGAAGTGCCTCCAAGTACTAGAATTAGGTTTAATCTTAGTTTTAGTTTATTCTGTAAAAATGTCAACTTCTTTACTTTACGTGTCAAGAATGTAACTACAAAGCCACCTATGATTATGCCCCAACATGCTGATGAGCTTGAGCACCTGATATAGGGTTTGAGACAAATGTCCATGAAGGTTTCCATTCATCCAGATCATGATCTAAAGCAACTGGGCCTTCTGAACAATCTTGACATGTTTCAGTGTACATCTCCATGGCTTCTTCAATTCAACTGTTATGCTAAAGAAGCAACTATTCAGCAAATCTGGCTGATTTCGATTTATCACTACCAAATATTGGGTATCATGAGACAGATTTGTGACGCTGCACATGAAACTGCCAACCAATACTACCAAGGTTTTTACTTGGTGTGGGCCAAGCAGGGATGGCTGGTGTAGACGCTGCAGTATCAGAAGTTCTAGAAATCTCAATGGTGCACCACAAATGGGTATGGAAGGGAACTGTGACTTTGGGATAGTAGATTTAGAAGAGAGAGAGATGGTTCCTGGGGATAATAGTATCTGGGAAGGGACTTTGAGATAGCAGGTATAGTAGGGAGAGATGGTGCCTATAGTAACAGTGGGATAATAGTCTCTGGGAAGGGACTGTGACTGTGGGATAGCAGGTATAGTAAGGAAAGATGGTGCCTATAGTAGCAGTGGAATAATAGTATCTGGGAAGGGACTGTGACTGTGGGATAGCAGGTATAGTAGGGAGAGATGGTGCCTATAGTAGCAGTGGGATAATAGTATCTGGGAAGGGACTGTGACTGTGGGATAGCAGGCAAATCTTTGGTCACCAGACGATTTGCGACGAAGCCAAGCTTGAGTAAAAACAGTTGAATCCTTATTAATCCAAGTTAAAATACAACATTTAACTATATATACAACATTAACACTAGCTAGTTGCCCTGCCCGCTCCTACTGTTGTATTTTAACATGGATTAATAAAGATTCAACTGTATTTACCCAAGCTTGGCTTCCCCGCAAATCATTGGTCTGGTGATGTAACCCTCACTATCAAGTTTGTTCCTGGGGATAATAGTATCTGGGAAGGGACTTTGAGATAGCAGGTATAGTAGGGAGAGATGGTGCCTATAGTAACAGTGGGATAAATGTCTCTGGGAAGGGGCTGTGACTGTGGGATAGCAGGCAGGCCCGGACTGGCAATCTGTGGGTTCTGGCAAATGCCAGAGGGGCTGCCAACCATTTTAGTAAATGTTTTCAAAACTTACAATTTTCCTCAAGGTCTGGGATGCTGGGAGGCGCTGGGGCTGTTGCAGAGCAGAATCTTAAGATCCACAGGCTGAGGAGTATTAATACAGCCTTTCTTATTGACCTAAATGTCTCTCTGCTCCTTTAAGCGAGATATGCGAATGAGAGCGGGATTGCATTTAGGACTGCTCACTTTGCATCCAGTGAACCTCAATGTTCCCTGACAAATACGCACATGTTCTTCACTAATGTTTGCTGACACCAAGCTCAACCGCAGAGCGAGGGAAATGAATTGTAAACAAGTATCGATCCCTCTTTTCCAATGCACACGAGCTACAATTAAACATATGGATCTGTCTCCTGCTCCTTTCTCTGTTCCACCTGCCCGCGACAGATCCCATAAAATAAGCAGCCGGGCCCTAATGACTTTAACTTGTAATGATAGAATTGATCCCCGTTGCTTGTGTGTTAGTGTGTTTGACAGCAGCTGTACTAGATGTTATTGGGCCCCAGCCTTGCCTTTTGGGACCCCCAAAACTGCAACAGGACCTGAGCCAGAGAAAAGTTTAGTTATATAGTAAAGTTGGGTTAAAAAAAAAAAGTCCATCAAGTTCAACCCTTCCAAATGAACTGAGGTGCCATATATATATATATATATATATACACATATCCTTCAGAATGGACCAGCACACCAAGTTTTCAAGTGTTCAAATTTTCTTTATTGCCATAACACTCGTGCATCCAACGTTTCCAACGTTGGATGCACGAGTGTTATGGCAATAAAGAAAATTTGAACACTTGAAAACTTGGTGTGCTGGTCCATTCTGAAGGACATACATTATTTTGACCATAACACCCACAAAGAAAAGTAAAGGCAAGAGTGCAGGGACTATCTGGACATTTTTATATATATATACATATATTATATATATATATCTATTATGTATTTGTTCAGTACTTACCAACATATTATATAAATAGTGGGTGCTAAGAGCCCAAGACAAACTTTCTCTCTCTACTCTAAGCTTAACCCTAATGTGTAATGAAACGTATAACGAGCAGGGGCATATTTATACATATACAAGTAGGGGCCCATTCACTAAGTTCGAGTGACGGAATAGAGGAAAAAAAACTTCGAATTTCGAAGTGTTTTTTTGGCTACTTCGACCATCGAATGGGCTACTTCGACCTTCGACTACGACTTTGAACTAAAAATCGTTCGACTATTCGACCATTCGATAGTCAAAGTACTGTCTCTTTGAGAAAAAACTTCGACCCCCTAGTTCGCCACCTAAAAGCTACCGAAGTCCATGTTAGCCTATGGGAAGGTCCCCAACGGCTTTCCAAGTTTTTTCTGGTCGAAGGATTTTAATTTCGCCAGTCGAATATCGAGGGTTAATTAACCCTCGATATTCGACCCTTAATACATCTGCCCCGTAATGTCACTTTCAGCTGACAATGTGCAGAGGCCTGTACCCCTCAACCTCCCACCCCCACTCCAGAATATTTAGGCAGTACATGTTTTGCGGTTGCTGGGAGGGTGGACTGTATGTTCTTTTAAAAAATTATTCAATTATATAGACTGCCCCCAAAAAGCTGCTGTCCTACGCACAGGCCCTCAGGTACCTACAGTATACATTGGGGCTACTGTACTGTGCCATGGGTGGTACTGGTCCTAAATAAATTGTATTTAAATATTGCATAAAAAGGTCATTTTGAAGAGATTCCAAACAGAAGTGTAAGAACTCTGAGCGGTTCCTAATATAGTCATGAATACAAAGCTGCCAAATGTAGGTAGCACTGTGTCCACTGAGGGTGCATAGTATCAATTCTCCTTTATGCAGGGCAGGGCTCAAAATGTAATAATCATGACACACAGTTTTTTGCACATAATAAATATTCCCTAAAGTCTATTGACATGTCCCTATCTGTGGTTGCTGCTAACTGGTTGAGTTCCAGCTGGGACATTGGATGGAGGCCATGTAGGGGTGTATGCCAAGCAGCACTCAATAGCAATAGCTGATACTGAACTGATTAAACAGTCTTAAAAGCAGACATTGAATAAGTGATTTATATTCAATGAAAAAGTCCAAAGTTGATACAAATGAGGTGACGCTCCAACCCACCGCTATTCTGCCTATGTCACATGAAGCCTTGCCCCTCCAAAAATTAGGACATTATTTCTAAAAACAGAAAACTTCTCCCTTGGGATGTTGGGGCTTTCTTTGGACTAAGGTCTGGTCGGGGGCCATCACCTATGATTACACTGTACAGATTCCTATGGGGTTTTATAGTGAGGGGGAGTTGTGCAGAGAAATGCAATGGAGCAGGAGCTCCCTCTACTGGCTACAGAATCAACCGCTTCAAAGTTGGTAAACACAAGGTAGAGACCTGCATCGGGTTGTGTACAAATTGGTACCAACAAAGCTGTCAGGTTTTGGACAGAGAGTCCCTGATTCCTTGACCATGCCGGCACCCTGCCTGAATATCCCTGTCCCTAATCCTCTGGAGTGACATCACTTTCAGCCCACAATGATGTCACTTCCAGTTTTGGGATCCTGTTCAAAAAGTAGGTTAACCCACTGGGGACAGGTCAGTTAGTGGGTCTGGGAAGTATTGCTGGTCTGGTTGTGGGTCAGCAGTTTGGGTTGAACACGTGTCTGCCGGCCAGACCCTCGCTGGATCCTATCACAATGGAATTCTGTTGTACATTTCACATAAGCCTTTTTGTGGCAATTTGTTGTACATTTGCACTTAGTTTTGTAATGTATTTAGTTTTCATTAAATTCTATATTTCTCTTAAATGGCCTTAAGGCCATCAACATTTACAGTACAGGTATGGGACCTGTTATCCAGAATGCTCGGGACCTTTTCGTAATTTGGGACTTAAATTCAATTATTTTCTAGTAGACTTGGAATCCAAATTACAGAAATTTCCCATATCCAGACAACCCCAGGTCCCAAACATTCCCATACCTGTACGTCTGTTTTTCTAGTTTGCAATATCTGAGCAGTTTTTACACTGCTGATATAATGGAAGTGAAACAACAGCGCTACCTAGTGTTCATTAGTGGACCAGGTACACTCGGCAGAAAAATAACTTGGCAAGAAGAGGAGAGTCTTGTAATGTTACTGACTAAGCGACACAGATGTTTCAAATTCATTATATTATTCATTATACCAGTTTGACATCTAAATCTTGAAATCTAGGGAAACATAATTATGTACTGTAAATTGTAAGAGTGCTCACAATTGCTTTGATGGGTACTCCTTTAAATTTGTGGCATGTCTCTTGTGTATAATGTAAGTTAAATGTAATAAACAAGCAATGACATTTGAAACCTGTATTTTGTGTTGCAATTTTGTATTTTGCATTTTATGTCGTCGGATTGGGACACCATTTCTTTTATATGAGACCAGGCCTCTGTGTACAAGAAGCAAGCTGCTCTTAAAGAGAGTGAATCTCATGGAAAGTAAAACGATCAATCACACTTATGCTCCTTAAATGTTCCCCCATAATAGCAAGTCATTTCCAGGAGAAAGCGACAGTTTATTTGCCAAGAAGATGTGCAGCAGCTGATGTCATTGCTTTTTATGAGCCGCCCTGATGAATGGGATTAGTACATTATTGCACGTCGTCATGTTTATGGAAAGAATCTGTGTTCTCCAGCAGTGGATAGATGTTACTGGGCCCCACAGCAGATTAATTTGACGGCTCCCAACATATCCAGAGATTACACTGCTTTACCAATAAATGTTGAAATTGCTGGGCCTCATGGGGCTCCCTGCAGCCACAGGGTCTGCTTCCTATATAGTTACCCCCTGTTCTCCAGGAAGTTGGATACAGGGCCGGGCCAAGCCAGCCGGGCGCCCAAGGCAAGGTGGGAAAGAAAGGGTCCGGACAAGGGGTAGACTGAAGAAAGAGGTATGTTCTAGGTGCCCCCACTTGATTGCACCCTAGGCACGTGCCTCTTCTGCCTACCCCTAGTTCCGGCCCTGGTTGGATACCTGGGCCCTTCCATCCATCAAACCCATCACAAGAACTAATTCTCACAGCGGGTTTAGAGCAGTGCTATTAACCTGTGGAACTGCAGCTGTTGGATGATGCTGGTAATTGCAGTTCTGCAGCAGGTGGTGATGGGCCACATATACGTGATCAATTATTCACATTTTACTAACATGCCTACGCACGACCCAGGAAGGGCAATAACACATATGTAAGCGTGCATGCTGCTCACATATCTATGGAACGATCAGCTTTAGTATCAGAGGGGTGGTTTACCTTTAAATTAGCTTTAATGGGCTTAGTTATTATGCTGCGTAAAACGAAATTCCCCCAAAAAAACGGTGTAAAAAGCCGTCTAAAAATAAATGGCAAATTTTTCAAGGTGTGTTTTATTTCACTCCATGCAAACACCAGTTTCGCCACTGCTATTGTACATTGCTTTAGACCTTTATAAGTAAGTTTTAGTGGAACTTGCTCACAGAAAAAACGAGTTTAACCAAAATGACACCATTTTAATGCCATTTTTTACATGGCGATGTGTGGCAAGTGTTCCGCCGTGTTTTACACCGCATAATTAATCTGCCCCTTACTATGTTATAGAATGGCTAATCCAAAGCAATCTATCAAATGATCCTCACTACATATTCTTTTATTGTCGCCCGAAGGCAACTTCGACTCTAGAAAACGCATCGCCACGTGTGCATTAGCGCAGGTGATTTTCATTGTAGCCTATGGGGGAAAACGCTGAGGCAGTTCAGGGAGATTAGTCGCCAGGCGACAAAATCTCCCCGAATCTCCTCATGTGGCCTTACCCATACAGTTTTTTGAATTTGCTTTCTTCTTCTGACTTTCCAGCCTTCAAATGGGGGTCACTGACCCCCATCTAAAAAAACCAAATGCTCTGTAAGGCTACAAATGTATTGTCATTGCTACTTTTTATTACTCATCTTTAATTCAGTCTGTCTCCTATTTATAATCTAGTCTCTTAAGGTCCCCATAGACGCAAAGATTTCTCTTGCCGAACTACAGATTTTAGCAAAGTCCGACCAATCCTTCTAAATTATCGTGCTATTAGTGGGATTGAACGATAATACAACTTACGATTTTTCGGCCGACATCTGTCAGGAAATTGATCGGCCAGGTTAAAAAATCTTTGTCGGTCCTAGTGCAATCTGTCTATGCTTGCAGGACCAAGCAGGCAGCTACTCTTTATTTTTTCCAAATTGTTCTTTTTAGTTGATAAACAATTCGTACGATCGTTCCCAGATAATCATGGTCTCACAATGACGATCGGATCTTTTAAAAATCTCAACATCTATGGCCAGCTTTATTCAAATCATTGCATGATTACTAAGGTAATTTGGACCCTAACAACCAGTTAAAGTCAATCCTCTGGGGAACAATTGTCAGAAAGCGCCAGGGTTGCCCAGTGGTGGGGGGGATGACTGGTGGTTTGGGGACTGTTCCAGGGGGGAAGAGTGAGAGGATGGGGTGAGCAGATGGGTGCCCTGGGAACCAGTACTATTTGGCCCTGTTATGCTACACTGATCATTTGATTAGACTACAATACCGTGCAATGTACCTATGTTATTGGGGGGAGGGTGTTGTGGAGAAGGGTCATAGCTGTAGAGAGGATAGCAAATGCAAGTGCCCCCCCCCAAGGTGCCTTAATAGCCCCCTTCTGAAAATGGCGGAGAGGATTATGTAGCTATGTACAAAAACTGAAAACTGTGTGTCTGTGCACCAAGGAAGGTAGTGGGCAAGCCAAAAACTGCTCCAGGTTTGAGAGGGTGTTTGTCCTGGTCCTCTGTCATCCAAGGGGTCCCTAAACGGAACCTTAAATGTAAGAGTTGTTAAATATGTTTTAGTACACACAACTGAGATGTCCAACTTGGAACTCTGTAGCTATAGTTGTACTGCAACTCCCAGCATCCCATTGATAGGCAAAGGCCAAGTGACACCAACACAAAATTAATTATTTTAATATAATAGAGGGGTTTCAAACTTCTCCACAGTCAGTTGCATGTAAAACCCTATTTACCAAAGGTGCACACGTCAAATTATGCTCCTTGCACTTCCACATAGTTGTACCTGTAGCCTCTACCTTCCTCCTGTTCCGTATTGAGCACTGCTGCTCCTATATATTCAGCGCCCTGTGGCAATAGGCACTGCAAACTTGTGTTCAAAAAACCAGGCACATACGTCTATCTATCTATCTATCTATCTATCTATCATCTATCTATCTATCTATCATCTATCTATCTATCTATCTATGCACACAGACACATTTGCCACCCAACTCCAAAGCATTATGGTAATTGTATCGCTCCATTAAGTGTGCCATGCAGTGCAATCCCACTGAGAATTCCTATTTGCATGTGACACACTGTCCTTAGTGATTGCACTATTTTGTTCCAACACCTGTTGCTATGTTGGTGGTACCATACTGCCTCCAGGTGTTCGTCCCAAAATCCATGTGCTGCAGATTTATATCTACATCTGCCTAAAATCTATGTGTGTTCCCTGTTCTCAGGCTTGGGACTATTATGAGGATTTCTCTTCCTTGTGTTGGGTTGCTGCAGACACATCCACAGATTGATCTGTTGCAGCTGGTGAAATGAAATCATAATAATCAAGTTGGTTGCTAAGGCTTAAAGGGCATGTTGTAACGATCGCCGCCAGGAGCAGGCCCAGGAGCTCCGGGCAGCGCGTCCATCCTTGCCGGCGTCGCTCCCAAAATGGCGGCGCCCATGGCCGCCACGTGGGTAGCGGCGCCGGGCGATGATGTCAGCGCGCCAACGTCGGCGCAAGAGCGTCAATGGCGTCGGAATGGCGCCAAATTTGAATATAAAAACGCCAACTAGACGCCAGAATGGCGCCCAAGAATAGGAAATCTTCCCCAAGTATTTCCTGGGTTCCCTGTGTGCTATTATTACTAATCCTGTTCCTGATTATTATCTTTGACCCTTGCCTGGACTATGGACTTTTGCCTTTATCTGCCTGCCCCTGAACTCTTGCCTGGATTCTGACCCACAGAGGGCTTCCTCCTTGATCCCGACTACCTCCCTGGAGGGAGCTCCCGGCTCCCTGACATTATTCTTGGGCCATGGATCCTACTGAGGAAGCTACGCCTGATGTCGGACGAGCGCTCCGCGGACTGGCATCTCGCATGGAGGATTATGAAGCCCAGCAGTTCCCCATAGGGCAGGCACTTGATACTCTTCTCTCTCATATGCCTCCAGCGCCTCCAGCTCCCCAAGCTGCGGTAAATCCTTCCATGGCGGCCGTCTCGTCTACCACAGGTTCCTCGTCAAGTGAGCCTCGCATTCCGCCTCCTCCTCGCTTCAGTGGGGACCCACAAGCCTGCAGAGGTTTCGCTACACAGTGCCAGATCCAGTTCGAGTTCCAACCATCGCACTTCCACAATGAACGTTCCAAGGTGGGGTATGTGATGTCTCGTTTGGTGGGCAAACCGCTTGAGTGTGCAACATCTCTTTGGGAGAAGAATTCTCCACTGACTTTTGATGCCAAGGCCTTTCTTCAAGCATTTCGTACTGTGTTTGATGCCCCGGGTCGGGTCACTAATGCCCCTTCTCGTCTTCTGCAACTCCGGCAGGGAAACCGCAGTGTCAGTGACTATGCTATTGACTTTAGAACTTTGATGGCTGAGACTTCCTGGAATGACGATGCCTATAAGGCCGTATTTTATCAAGGTCTGTCTATTCGCATTAAGGATGATCTTGTCTCCAGGGAGTTCCCTGATCTGCTGGAGGATCTGATCGCACTTTCTATTAAGGTGGACAGTCGGCTCAGAGAGCATCAAGTAGAGAGGGAGCGCTGTAAAAGATTTCAACCCTTGCTGGCACCTCGCTTCCAGAGACCTCTTCTGCATACTCCTGCTACTCAAGCCTCTCCTTCTCCTCCGGAGGAACCAATGCAAGTTGGAAGGGCTCGTCTATCCGAACAAGAAAGGCTCCGTAGACGAATGGCTGGCTTATGTCTGTATTGTGGCGGACAGTCTCATTTTGCGAACTCTTGTCCGGTGAAGCCCACGAGTTCTGTTCCCCGAGGTATTTCTAGGGTAACTCATGTAGGGGGCACTACTCCGAAGTCTCAAGAGAACACTCACAGGTTTCTCCTTCCATTACAGATTTGCCTAGCCACTAAGACTATTGTCGGCTCTGCTTTCATTGACTCTGGAGCGGCTGGGTACTTCATGGACGCTCAATTCGCCAAACACATGGAAGTTCCCTTATTCCCATTGTCTTCTCCTCTCCGTGTCATTGCCATTGACGACAGACCCCTGGAGGCTGAATTTATCTCCAAGACGACTGGGGAATTGCCTGTGCAGGTTGGGACGCTGCATAAAGAAAGACTTTCATTCCTAATTATTTCCTGCCCATCCGTTCCAGTTGTTTTGGGTCTCCCTTGGCTGCTCCTGCATAATCCCTCCATTGATTGGACCGCAGGACAGATTTCCCGTTGGAGCCCATTTTGCCAGCAGCACTGTCTTCCTGCTGAACCCCTCCAGAGGGTGAATATCTCTTTGTCGGATCTGAAGTCTCTACCCCCTTTTACAAGGAATTTGCTGATGTATTCTGTAAGAAGTCTGCAGAATTCCTTCCTCCACATCGACAATACAATTGTCCTGTCGATCTCCTGCCTGGAACCATGCCCCCTAGAGGTCGTACTTATCCTCTCTCTCCAGCGGAGACCACTGCCATGAAGCAGTATATCCAAGAAAATCTCCAGCGGGGGTTTATTCGCCCTTCTACTTCTCCTGCTGGGGCTGGATTCTTCTTCGTGGAAAAGAAGGATGGAGGCCTACGTCCTTGTATCGACTACCGGGGTCTTAATAAAATTACCGTTAAGAACCGGTATCCCTTGCCCTTGATTGCCGAACTCTTTGACCAACTGAAGGGGGCTAAAATCTTCACTAAGTTGGATCTCCGTGGGGCGTATAACCTTATCCGCATCCGGGAAGGTGACGAATGGAAGACAGCATTCAACACCCGGGATGGGCACTGAGTACCTCGTAATGCCCTTTGGTCTCTGCAATGCCCCCGCTGTCTTTCAAGAATTCGTGAATGACATTTTCCGGGATCTCTTGGGGAAGTTTGTGGTCGTGTACCTTGATGACATCCTGATTTTCTCCAAGGACCTTACAAGCCATCGTTCCCAGGTGAAGGAAGTACTCTCTCGTTTGAGGAAGAACTCTCTCTTTGCCAAATTGGAGAAATGTGTGTTTGAAGTGTCCAAGATCCCTTTTCTGGGCTATATCATCTCCCCAGAGGGTTTCGAGATGGATCCTGTGAAAGTGTCTGCAATCCAAGAGTGGCCTCTACCACTGAGCACTAAGGCAATCCAGAGATTACTTGGTTTTGCCAATTACTACCGGCAATTCATTAAGGGATTCTCTTCTCGTATTGCTCCTATCCTGGCCCTCATCCGAAAAGGGGGTAAACCCAGCTCATGGCCCCCACCTGCTATTGACGCTTTTCAATCCTTGAAGGATGCCTTCACTTCTGCTTCGGTTCTCCGCCATCCTGATCCGAAGTTACCTTTCTTCATCGAGGTGGATGCTTCTGAAGTTGGTGCTGGAGCTATCCTGTCCCAAAGACATCCCTCTGATGGGAAGCTGCATCCATGTGCGTATTTCTCTAAGAAGTTCTCTCCTGCAGAACAGAACTATGATGTTGGGAATCGAGAACTCCTGGCTGTTAAGCTTGCTTTAGAAGAGTGGCGTCACCTCCTTGAAGGTTCCTTGATTCCAGTCACGATCTACACGGATCATAAGAATCTTGAGTTCATTCAATCTCTCAAGAGGCTGAATCCCAGACAAGCAAGGTGATCTCTCTTCTTCTCCCGATTTAACTTTGTCTTGACTTTTCGCCCTGGCTCCAAGAATCGGAAAGCCGATGCTCCGTCTCGAAGTTTCACTCCGGTGGATCGTACTCCAGAAAGACTAGAGCCTATTATTCCTCCTGTCAAGATCATCGCTTCATTGTATCCTCAGTTTGCTGATCAAATCCTGGCTGGTCAATCTTCTGCCCCTCCTGATACCCCCATTGGAATGGCTTTTGTACCTCTGGAACTTCGGCTACCTATCCTGCAATAGACTCATAGCTCCAAACAAGCTGGACATCCTGGTCCTGTTAAAACTCTTGAACTTTTACGTCGTCTTGTTTGGTGGCCGACAATCCGTAAAGATGTCAAAGACTGCCTGTACTGTTTGTGCCACTTCCAAGTCCAGTCATTCTCGCCCCAGTGGGTTACTACAACCGTTGCCGGTTCCCTCTCGTCCTTGGACGCACTTGGCTATGGACTTCATTGTTGAACTTCCTCCCTCCAGTGGGAACACAGTGATCTGGGTTGTCATTGACCGCTTTAGCAAGATGGCCCACTTCATCCCTCTACGGAAGCTTCCATCTGCAGTGGAGTTGTCACAGTTGTTCATCCAGTTCATTTTTCGCCTGCATGGCTTCCCGGCCGAGATCGTTTCTGACAGAGGGTCCCAATTCACTGCAAAGTTCTGGCGTTCCCTGTGCAAAGATCTGGGTATTAATCTTCATTTCTCCTCAGCCTATCATCCCCAGACGAATGGAGCGGCTGAGCGAGTGAACCAAGCCTTGGAACAGTTTTTGAGAAACCACGTTTCCCTTTGTCAAGATGATTGGTCTGATCTCCTCCCGTGGGCGGAATTTGCTCATAACAATGCCTGCCACACTTCCACTGGAAGGTCCCCATTTATGTCGGTGTATGGTCAACATCCTCAAGCCTTCCCACAAGACTTTGTGTTGTCCGATGTTCCGGCCGCTGATGACCATGCAGCCCACATGTCTGTTATTTGGGCCGCAACCAAGTCCAACCTGGAGAAGAGTGCTCTGGTTCATAAGACGTTTGCAGATCGTAGACGTAGACCCTCTCCTCCCTACAAGGTCGGTGATAAAGTCTGGTTGTCTTCCAGGAACATTCGGTTGAAGGTACCATCTCCTAAGTTGGGTCCGAGGTTCGTGGGTCCTTTTTCCATCCTGGAGGTGATCAATCCCGTGGCTGTCAGACTTCAGCTTCCCCCTGAGATGCGAATTCCCAACGTGTTTCATGTCTCCTTGTTGAAACCCGCCACCTTCAACCGGTTTTCCGTTGTCCAGCCTCCTCCTCCGACCATCTCTGTGGATGGCCAACAAGAATATGAGGTGGAAAAGATCCTTGACTCCAGGATCTCCAGGGGCTCTCTTCAGTACCTCATCAAGTGGAAGGGCTTTGGCCCTGAAGAATGCTCCTAGGAAGGATGCTCTGATGTCCATGCTCCTCGTCTGGTGAGGGAGTTCCATTCCAAATTTCCCCAGAAGCCAAGGCCTGGTGGTCTGGAGGCCCCCCGTGAGGGGGGGTACTGTAACGATCGCCGCCCGGAGCAGGCCCAGGAGCTCCGGGCGGCGCGTCCATCCTTGCCGGCATCGCTCCCAAAATGGCGGCGCCCATGGCCGCCACGTGGGTAGTGGCGCCGGGCGATGATGTCAGTGCGCCGACGTCGGCGCAAGAGCGTCAATGACGTCGGAATGGCGCCAAATTTGAATATAAAAACGCCAACTAGACGCCAGAATGGCGCCCAAGAATAGGAAATCTTCCCCAAGTATTTCCTGGGTTCCCTGTGTGCTATTATTACTAATCCTGTTCCTGATTATTATCTTTGACCCTTGCCTGGACTTTGGACTTTTGCCTTTATCTGCCTGCCCCTGAACTCTTGCCTGGATTCTGACTATTCTTTGGATTAACCCTTTGGACACCGCGAACTTGCACCCACAGAGGGCTTCCTCCTTGATCCCGACTACCTCCCTGGAGGGAGCTCCCGGCTCCCTGACACATGTAAAGTCTAAAATAGAATAAGGCTAGAAATGCTGTATTTTGTGTACTAAATATAAACATGAACTTACTGCACCACAAGTCTAATCAAACAAATAATTTATGTTTTCAAAGTTGGCTACAGGGGGTCACCATCTTGTGACTTTGTTAAACATCTTTGCAAGACTAAGACTGTGCACATGCTCAGTGTGGTCTGGGCTGCTTAGGGATCGTCATAAACAAAGCTGCTTGAGTTCTGCATGGCTGGGAAGTAAGGCGGGGGCTCCCCCTGCTGTTCATAAGTATGATTGTTTCCCTGCTCAGCAGTTAGGGACCATCTGACAATTCCTATCCACAGCAGTAAATGAAGGGAGAATTTCACTGCATACAGTCAGGTTTCTTATAAAAACGGTACAAATTTTTTAATTAAAGTATATTGGAGATAGGTTTCTTTTTCATTAAAGAAAGTAAAAATGGGATTTTATTTTTTGCCTTTACATGCCCTTTAATGGACTGGAGTGCATATGCTCATATTATTACACCTATTGTTATTGTTGGGTGTAAATTTCCTGAGGACCACACATAAAGGTGGCCATGCACAGTCAAATTTAGAATGCTGATTAAGACCCTTTAGATCGAGTCGACAGCCTATCCTTATCTACCCCTGTATGGGCCCTCTGATGGGCCCAACCGACCAATATCTGGCCAAAAATCAGCCTTTTGATCAGGCAGGTTTCACTTCCCTATCGCATCGAGGTTTGCATCTACTTTGCATCTCTGGCATAGCAGTAGTTATGATCTGATCATTAGCCCAAGGGCCAAACAATTGGATCAGCTCAATATTTCCAACCTGGGTATATCAGTGAGATATCCGCTCATTTGGGAAATAAGGAGTGCAGGGAGGTTGGGGGGAGGGGGGATGTATCGGGGTGGGGGGTATGGGGGCCCCTGAGACAATGAGCCCTCCATGAGTTGTTTTATCTGCCATGAAACTTCAACCACAGTTGACAGACCCCCTTAATTACCATATTATTATCATAGAGACCCTGAGGGTAAGTGTTTTATTCAGGCAGTTTCCCCTATATTTTTGGACACCTAAGTGGTACTTTGATCTACCCAGCCAGCTATTGTGCGGTAGGTGTCAGCACTCAAAAGTATAAAGGCGTATAGCACCATGTGCTGAGGGTCTTTCCTGGGACCTCACCTCTCTGAGACCCCTTGGTGGATCCAAAGAAATATAGCTGTTTCGTATACAAGCACAGTTACTCATGGAGTAGAAATAAAATAGATGAATTAAAATAAATAAAATAAAATAAAAAAATATATATAAAATATAAAATAATTACAAATACTAAATAAGTGCTTATCTGAGAGGAGCTTTAGATGTTCCAAATAGTCAAGGAACATTTCAGAAGGGAAAAGGAAATTGGGGGGTTGTGGCTGAGGTGGGTGCCCAGAGCAGGGGTTGTGACTGGAGGGGGGCCTGGAGGGTGGGTTGTGGCTGGGTCAGGGGGGGGGGAGCCAGAGGTGAACATCTAAAATGTTGCTATTATTTGAAAAAAAGGAATTTAACTTTGAGCGATTGTTACATTCATTGGTTTTGGGGGTTTACATTTCCTTCATGTACTGCAACAAATTTGTTGTCTAAGTGAAATCTGGAAACACAAGTTATGGAAGACTTCTTCAGAAACAGTTACACCAAAAAACAAAAGTACCTTAAATGAATGACAATATAATGTGCTGTTGCCCTGCACTTATAAAACCTGTGTGTTTGCTTCAGAAACACTACTATAGTTTATATAAAGAAGCTGCTATGTAATCATGTGGGCAGCCATTTAAGCACAGGATACAGAGTAGATAATAGATAAGTTCTGAAGAATCCCATTGTAAACTACAGAGCTTATTTGTTTCTGTATCTAAAGTGTATCCTGTGCCTTTTCTCCTTTTTCAGCTCTGAATGGCTGCCCCCATGTTTATATAAACTATAGTAGAGTTTCTAAAGCAAACACACCTATTTTAAAAGTGCAGCATTACACTGTCTTTTCCACATTACATTGTTATTTCCTTAATACACTTTAATTTTCTGGTGTTATGAATCCTTTAACCATTAACTGACTGATTCACATTTGCATACTTACAGAGGGCTCACCAATGGGATCTTTATCCTGGGCCCATTAGCAGTCCTGACATCATGCCTTGCCCAGATTTCTTTACCTGTACAATGTGCCATATAACACTAATATTTACCAAAATTTAAGAGCAGGTGAAACATTTTTGGTGAGTAAATTTCAGGAAATTCGGCCTGTGTTTAAATTTGTCAGAAAAAATGAAACATATCCAGAATTATGGAAAAAAATCTCCCTTTTTCCCCATGAATAATAATTTGAATGTGTAAATGATTTAGGATAAAGATATAGTCAGGACACATTTAATCCACGTGCAAAGCAGATACTAAAATCCCTTTCCATAATTACATGAGGATTAGGCAGAATTGTTGAATGGATAAGATTTGCGGGATATAAGCCGAATTTCTATCTGCCGTTTTTTTGGAGAGATGATATAGAGAGGGATCCAAATTATAAAGGACAATCTTTACTGGCTCTAAATTGGACACATTTATGTTTTCCAACTGTCTCTATCATTACAGAATATTCTTCCCTCAAGTCCGATGAGGTAAAATGAACTAACCCTCCAGCTGCTGTGGCCTATACAGTCCAGGGCTATATGTTTTACCTGCATCTTTCTTTTCTTTTGCTGTAGCCCAGATGGAATAGAACCCAGGATGAAGATAACAGTGGCAGGTTACAAGTAGGTGGTAGGGTGGGAAATAATGACCACATCTATATGAACTAATTTCTAAATAAGATTGAACCTTTAAATAAAATACCAAAGGCTTGAAGCCACCAATATCAGTGAGTGCAATAGAAATGTGCGCGTATGCCCCACCCCCGCTGTATAAATGAGTGGCACTATAA
The DNA here is from genome assembly GCA_038501925.1 of Xenopus petersii. Classification (NCBI taxonomy): domain Eukaryota; kingdom Metazoa; phylum Chordata; class Amphibia; order Anura; family Pipidae; genus Xenopus; species Xenopus petersii. The sequence goes on along the minus strand of CM076678.1, from coordinate 133,499,084 downwards.
CCCTAATTCAGTTACTGTCCCTTTAAATAGCAATTAACCCTTGGCAATCCAGGGCCCTGAGTCCCTTTTGCGTATGAAAGGACTGGGAACTGGGATTTACAACACAGTGCCTCCACCTAGGGAACACTGAGGAGCACACCTCAGGGGATTTCCACCAGGAAAAATAAAGCACACATAGTTTGAAATGAAACAAATATAAAATTTATGTAAAACTGTATGGCACAATATGGCACTGTGGCTCACTAGCAGTCTCAGGCCTTGTTCAAGCCGCACAAGATAAGCAGACAAATCTTCCTTCTCTTTCGGGAAGGTAGAGTGGAAGCGATAGAGTATCTCTGTAGCACTCTCTACAGGGCCAAATGTCACCTGCAGAACTTCAATGAAATCACCTGAAGTAGCGTCGGGGGACCAACCAAATAGGATTTAAAACATCCACAGCAGGACTGTGAAGACTCTTAAGAATCTTCCTTCTCATAGTTGTCTCTGGGCCAGTCCAATCTCTCACGGACACAATAGTTTCTCCAAATCTCAAAGGACTCTTCATCTGCGGTTACAAGATCGGTACCTGAAACCACTTTGTCTCTTAAAATTACCATTCCAGGCCAGCTGTGTCAGTTGGCCAGTCAGTTGTCCCAGCATTCTCACAATCTTTGGGGTATCCAGCCATCCACCAGAGCTATGCTGACATGCTGACTCCCCTTGGAGACTATGCATTCACTGGATGGAGATCTCTTTACTTGACTCTTTTCAGCTGGCAAATCAAACAATGTCTTGTTCATTGGCACTTCTCTGCATACTGGGTAGTAAGGGTCTCACCATGGGAAGTTAACTTATGTGAGTCATTTGATATGTCAGACAGGGCGATTTTCCATGGCCTTTCACTTTCAGCATCAATATCTGGGGGAACCCGGTCACAATCTATCTCTCTAGGGCTCTCTATAAGAACATTCAACAGTACCCCGGCAGAATCTCGCCATGACGCAGCCACCTTTGGGCGGTAAAAAAATATGTTCCACACCTAGAATTTGATAAATAAATTCTTCTTTCACTCTGGGCCCCACAGCGGCAACCTTTTGGGGGTTAAGTCCCAATGCAGTACACAACTGACTGACACTTTGTGGAGTTTCAAAGGCATACATATTTTCATCAAACATATCCAGCTTCCCAGTCGACATCTCAGCAGTGCCTCCTAATTTGGTTACTGTCTCTTTTAATATCAATTAACCCTTGGCAATCCAGTGCCCTGAGTCACTTTTGCGTATGAAAAGTACTGGGAACAGCGCACTGCCTTCACCTCGGGAACACAGAGGAGCACACCTAGGAAAAATAAAACACCCACAGTTTGCAATAAAACAAATATAAACTTCATGTAAACTGTATTTAGTAACTGTAAATGCAAATCACACAATATAGCTTTTACTCAGGGGAACATGTGTGGACTATCAATCCCTGGTGCAGTCTTTCAATGCCACAGTTCCACACCGGGTGGATAAATGCAAAATCACTCTGGTCAGTTAAATCTCCCTTCCCCAATAGCTTGTATGTTCCCAGGTAGCATAACCTGCCCTAAGGTACCTTTATCTTTGAAAGTAGTAGCCTCTCCCCCCGTGGCAGATACACAAGCAAGACCTGTCATCACCCTGGGGAAATACACAGTAGCCAAAGTATCCACAGGCAGGAGATAGAAACTGGCTCTACCTAATGCTCAAATACTTTCTAAGCAGAACAAAATGCAGCCTTTACTTCTCCTTCTTCCTGGAACTCCTTAAGGCAGCCATGTCACTCTCCACAGATCTGGATCTCTCTGGCTGCTACAGCAGGGATTTTCCTTTCTAAGCTCTGTGGGAAACCCTGTACATTTGGCTCCAAAGTTAGGCACTCCTCCTCTCCCAAGGATGCAATGGGGCGCCCAGCCAATCAGATGGCTCTCCAGCCTATAACTAGGCTGGATGATGCTACAGACAGAAAAACAGGGGAAGGATTTGTCTGATCCCCTAGAGCACTATCTGTTTTTATGTATAGAGAATAAATCACATGTATGGAAATGTCGCTCTTCATATAGTTTCTCACTGAGCTGTAAACAGCGAGACCTGATGCCTAAACGCATCTAAAGAGCAAATAAACAGGTTGAGTGAGGAGGGGAGGAGTAATAGTTTGGAAAGTGGGTCCTCGGTCTAAAGTTTTCTGGTGGGCCCCTGGCATCCCAGTCCAACACTGCCTGGTATCATCTTATGATATACATAAGATGATAAACATGTAGAAAGCATACTGGTCATCACAGGCTACCTTGGGCATAGAAGGCACCATTTTTATGCAGTGTAGGGCCATGTGCTGAGCCTTACCTCTGCCCTCTGTAGAAGGGCTAAGTATGACTCTAGCTGTCAATCAAGTTCCCACTATTCTCCACAGTCAAGGGCTCATTTATGAACACAAAATCAATATGTTTTAAGATTCAGGCAAAAATTAGCATACTGTATACTGATTTTAAAAAAGGGAAAGGGACTTGCATCTGTACCCTCCTTTTTAAATTGCAGAAGAGCACCAATGCATTTGGAGCAAGGACAGATATTGATGCAAAACCCTGGAAATCGCATCAGCCTTGGCCTAACAGTAATTCCAATGTTCTCAAGGGTTGTCTTCTTTCCCCACTGCTAAATCCAAGCAGGGGGTGAGTGCTGACATCACAGGGCAGGGCAGTGGCATCACAGAGGCAGAATGATTACATCATGGAGACAGGGCTATAACATGGAGATTGGCCAAATTTGGAGAGTCCTGCTTGGTTTTCCTACTTTAGTGCTGACATCACTGGGCAGGGCAGTGACATCACAGAGGCAGAATGGTTACATCATGGAGCTAGGGCTATGACATGGAGATTGGCCAATTTTGGAGAGCCCTGCCTGGTTTTCCTTCTTTAGTGCTGACATCACTGGGCAGGGCAGTGACATCATGGAGGTGGGATGGTTACATCATGGAACTGGGACTATGATATGGTGATTGGCCAATCACCTCATCAGTTTTGGAGAGTCCTTTCCCCATAATGAAGGTGCAATTGCAGTTAGAAGGAGATGTGCCTGACGCAATTGCATCCAATGTGCTACAATTTGCACAATAATTTTGACACAAATCAGACTCATTTGCTATTTTATCATTCTGATATCTTGCCTATTATAATGATGTGTTAGTGTGCAAGATAATTGATGAAATGATCTCCATACCTTAAGTCTACTAAAAACCATTTAAATAAAAAAAGAAAAAGGATCGTTTTGCATCCAATAAGGAATAGTTATATCTTAGTTAGGATCAAGTACAAGGTACAGTTTAAAAAAAAACCAAAAACAAGTATTAATTATATGATTAATATGGAGTCTTTGGAAGATAGCTTTCCCATAATTCCAAGCTTTCTGGATAACAGGTTTCCAGTTTACAGCCCATACCTGTATAATAAATTTCAAACAACAGCGCCACCTGATGTTCAGTTTGGGCAGCCAGAAAATTCAGTTACTGAGCAGAGAAGAGTCATCGCAGTTTACATTAATCTGTTTGAAGAGTTTAGATTCTATTTAATTGACACTTTAATAGCGTTACATATATTTTGTGGTTCTGAAATGTTCCAGTTTGTAAAGAACTGTATGTTTTGAAAAGCTCAATTCCTATTCACTTTGCTTTTTTTTTTCCTGTTCCATTTTGTGGTTCAGGGTCTTCCAGAAAGAGCATTTCTGATTTTGCCCTGACTATACACAATCTTATCTCTGCCGCTGTTTTATAAAATGTGTGAACTCTGACCCAAAAAGGCACTAAAATGTTTTTTTTTTTCTTATATTGCAGAGGTAGATATGAGTCATTAAACAGGGAGAACAATATTTTCTGTTAAAAGTAAGTGCTCTGCATGATAATGGGTTTATGAAATATATTGAACATAATTTACAGGTAAGCTTAAATGTGTGCAAATGGATTTTTACTAATAACGATACCTAAAGCTTTTTGGTCCTTTCCCCTTATAATCATCATCTCTGTATATGCCATTTATACTAATTATACTGAAATGTATCTCTCCTTTGCCAGTGTCAACCCAGATCTCTTAACCTTGGCTTCTTCTAGTCTGGTAGCTTTGTCTGCTCTATGTCTGCTTGGTTGTTCTAACTCTACCTTAAATTCAACCTAAAATGGTTCTCTTTCCACCAACACCCTAAAAGTATCTGTTACTATACTTTACTCTACTATTACCTCTTCTCCCCAGGTCCAGTGCCTTTGGGATATTTTTAATTCTTCATTTTCTCCTTCACTCCTCATATTCAGTCAATAACTAAATCATGTCACTTTCACCTAATGGATATTTCTAAAGCACGACAGTTTATCACCCAAGATGCCACCAGCATTGTGATTCATTGTCTCATCATGTCATGAATTGACTACTGCAGGCCTCTATTGATTGGTTTCTCCTCTAGAGACTGTCGCCTCTCCAGTCCATAATAGATGCTGCTGCCAGGTACATATTCCTCAGCACCAGCTCTTCCTCTGCCATGCCACTTTGCCAATTCTGCCCAACTCTACCAAAAATTACTATATCTAGGTACTTACCAAACCACTCTATTTGTTCTTCTAACCATCTACTTCACATAAATGCATTCAAGACATTAAGTAGAGCTTCACCACTTCTCTGGAATTCCCTTACATGTGCCATTCAAATTTCCCCCAATCATTTGCCAAAAATGATCTCTGAAAACACATCTAGCCTAGCATTCCTTCACTATATGCCACTGCCACTTGCTAAGTGCATGTAGAAGTCAATAGTAGAGGTCCCTGGAACCATTTGAAGAGGTTAATAGCCTGCTTGATGGTCGATTTTTTTCGAAGAGTTTTGGGCAAAAACTCAAATCGAGAACTCGATTCGATTAATTCGAGTTTTCGGATTATGGGACTCGAACTACCAGATTCAAGTTTTTGCCATTTGAGTTTCAAGGTCATTCATTCTTTGATAAATCAGCCCCTTAATGTTTACATGATTTTCTAGTAGATTTAAGGCATGGAGATTCAAATTACGGAAAGATCCGTTATCCAGAAAACCCCAGGTCGTGAGCATTCTGGATAACGGGTCCCATACTTGTATTCTATATGTTTGATATTTATACCTATATTGATTGAGATATAACCATTCAGCTATAAACTTTGTTTTTGTTCTACTTGTTTAACATATTAAGCCTTCCCCCTGTGTAAGTACAAAATAAATACATATATTTATTCTGAATATAGAAATTCCTCTTTCAGTGTGAGACTTTTTTCAGAGCTGTAAAGTCATAGGGGGTTATTTAGAACACGTTCTATATTATTGGATGGGACGTATACAGGCCATAATCTCAGAATACATGTTAACCTGTTTATTTAATTTGTGACAAATTGTACCATGCACGGCAACATAAATTGTAACAGCTGCTTAGCTTTATGGCGGGTGCCTATACTGGAGCTGACATTTGTCTGTAATCCTGTTGGAGATGCCAAAGGCAACACAGGTGACTCCAAAATATAACATAGTACTTTATGTTTATCCCTTCCAGTGCCCCGTACCCTGACAACATTACTAAAACCGCTTGCACACTGATCAGTTTGATAATGGAACAAGGCAACAAATCAAAGGTTCAGAATATTTTCCAGTAATGCATATACATCTGCTCCTCATGCTCAAAGGGGAGGTTCACCTTAAAATTTAATTAGCAGGACACTCTTTACCTCCTATATTGGTCAGAATTTGTATGCAATAGCACCAGCAACCCAAAGATGTGTTTCACATAAAATGAAGGGGACCTAGAGGTGCAGCATCTTGAAATCCAGCCCTAGCAGGGCAAGGTGCATCATACAAGCCCTGGGCACAATCACCATGTTGTTTGCACTTTGCAAAAAGTACCCTGTATGAAGAAAATCACCACTCCAAATCGGAGTTCAGAGACCTGCATTTGTCCGATCAATACAGGGATGTCTGTGTTTGGCAGCGCTGTATTCATGAGAGTGGGGGTAGGCGTATAGGTGTCCCCTTCCTGATCCCCTAACTTGTATGTCATTCAGGCACTCAATTTAGGGAGTAAGGGAGGTTAGGACAGGGCTACCTAATGTCTGCTGGTGCTCTCAGCTTGCTATGGATTTTTTCAGAACATATGGGGCAGAGTGCAACCAGACACAAATGCTTTTTAAATGAGTACCACTAAAGAGTGTGCTTTTGCACCCCTTAAAGGATAACTAAACCCTAACTAAAGAAGTAAGATAGAAATGTTGTGTATTACATTTTGGGCTTCTGTACCAGCCCAAGGCATACACAGCCCTTTTTCAATGAAGATCTGTGTCTCCAAAAATTCTCCAGTAACTCCTAGTGCCATCCCGCCGACAATTTACATTTTAGCCAGCGGGAAGGCAGGGGAGGCAGTTCGGGGAGATTAGTCGCCCCGAAGAAGGGGAGATTTGTCGTCGGGCGGCTAATCTCTCTGAATCTGCCTGTGTGCCCTGACCCTTAGAAGGACATGTGTCCAGTGATGGTAGGGTTGCCTTTGCTGGTGGCTTAACCCGAAAAATGGGGGTGGGGCAGATAGTATTGGGGTTGGAGCAGTGATCTTGGGGTGGGCGTGATGATGTCAGGGGCAGACACAATGATGTTGAGGAGTTATGAAGCTGGGTCAGGGTTATTACATCACTTATATGCAAATTGCTGGATTTCTGTCTAGTTTTCACAATGTTTTAAATGGGACAGAAAGTTTTGAATAGACAGCCGTTTGACAAACTAAGATGTCCAGTTGAAACACATGGCTGGAAACCCTACTTCTATCTATTCTGCCTGATGAGTAAGACCACGGGTATGGGATCTATTTAACAGAAATCACTTATCCAGCAAGCTCTGAAATGCAGCAATGCTCATTTAGAAAAACAAATTCTTATTTTTGACTGATTTGCTTATTACTGTTCCTTTAATAACAAGAAATTAACCTCACTTCATAATAACTAAGCCATACCAATGTGAGAATCTTAGTATTTAATTGATTATTGTTCGGTTTTCACAAGGCTGAAAACTGAACAGAAAGTTGAGGCCACAACAGGCCTTAGAAAAACCGAACTGTTCGGGTCAAAACCAGGTGGCAACCGTAAGTGATGGCTATGGAGAACACTTCAGAGAGATATGGCTGCCTTGGCTAAAATGTATAAAGTCTAGGGATGCACCGAATCCAGGATTCGGTTTGGAATTCGGCCAAGACTCTGCCTTTTTCAACAGGATCAGGGGTGGGGAGGGAAATTGCGTGACTTTTTGTCAGAAAACAAGGAAGTAAAAAATGTTTTCCCCTTCCCAGCCCTTATGCAAATTAGGGTTCGAATTCGGTTCGGTATTCGGCTGAATCTTTAGCAAACGATTCGGGGGTTTGGCCGAATCCAAAATAGTGGATTCGGTGCATCCCTAATAAAGTCTGAAGATTATAAAAGGCTTATATAGGTTTATAATCATGTTATTTATATCCATAATCCATAACATGTTATTAACATTTTACTGTTTTACCATCCTATGTCAGGAGTACTAATTCTGTATATAGTTAAAATATGATTTTTTTAAAAAAAAATTAACCACTTGGGTATGATTTAATTTTATTGGATGTTCTAGTAGCTTGCTGCCAAACAAATGATAATGTGAAGGAATGTCAGCTCAGGTGGCAGTGAGGATGACTGGGAATGGATTCCAAGGCAGAACGGAGCTTCACATACTGACAATGGCGGGGGGTCTAAGAATCCAAATAATTACATGTAATATGTTTTCTGCTAGGGGGCACCCAGTGAATATAGAGCGGCCGCAAGAAATGCTATAGCTTAATGTGCACTTAGTATTAACTTTTCATAGCCAGGTTTATGGCAGCAATAACTCTTGTGTAGATAACATGTCTAGCTGTGTGCTATAAAAAATACTACTGAATTATTCTAGCAGCTCTCTAGTTACAGGCAGTCCGGCTTTGGAATAGAAATAGAACGAATAATTGAGGGTGTCATTTATCAAGTAGATACAAGGATAATATTTTAAAGGGGAACGCTATTCAAATCATTTGAAAAAAATGTGACTAATGAAAAGAAATGTAATTCCAAAGCAGCTTTCCAACATACATTAATTAAACATTGGGTGAATTGATCGCTCATTACCTTGCTCTTCTGCTTAATGCTGGCCCTGGCTACATGTGGTACTGAAATACAAATCAACGGAGGGCTCTCCAGTCAACACAGCAAGGCAAGAATTTTATATGGGATGCAAACAACCACACATATTGGGTATTCACACTCAAAAAAGTATACAAACAAATGGAACAACAACAATAACAACAAGGATCGGATACACTTGCCAATAATGAGAATACTGGCAAGTGTATCTGATCCTTGTTTTTCTTCCTTTTTTGCCTCAGACTTATAACTGGGTGGTATGTGTATATATAAGATAACTGGCAATATTGTCTGTATATATTGCTTTGATAAGGCACAATTTTGACTGATGTATATTTTATTGTTATAAAAGATATATAAAGAGATCTATATCTATATTTTTCTATACCACCATTTGTTTGTATACTATTTTGTGTGTGCTTACCCAATACATGTGATACATGTGGTATTTAAGTCATGTAGCAGTAGTCAGCCTTTTTCCAGCTAAGATTCCAATCCCCATTATTCCTTGCATATTCTGTCAGTATCAGACTGGGGCATTGGGGCCTACTAGGGCTGTAACACCACTAGCCCTCTTCACAACCACTAGGGTCCTCCTCCTGATCTCCACCCAGGATCATGTACCTCTTATCTCCTTCCTTTTCCTTAACTTTGAGGGTGCAGCCAATTGGGGGAGCACATCTAGGCCAGTGGGGACAGGGTCCACCAGGTTTTTTTTTACCAGTGTCCCATTGGCCCAGTCCAAGAATGTATTCTGTCATTAAAAGGCATGCTGAAAAAAGGAGAAGAATACAAGGCATTGTGGGATCTAGAGTATTGGTTGGAGGAGAAACACTTCCAACTGGGGGAAACACTGACCAGTACGGGCCAGGCCGACCGGGCATCTTAGGCAAACTGGCCAGTAGCGTTGCCTTACACCCCCTGAACAGATGCCAGGGAACAGTGCAGAACCAGTGAGGAGAGTGGAGACAGGGGACAGGGGACAGGACATTGGGTAGATGACAGAGAATGTACAACCCCAGCTTTGAGCCCTATGCACGTACCTCTTCTGCCTACCCTTCATTCCGACCTTGATGCTGACCACATGTTGGATCTCAAAGATAGATCACTGCGCTAGAACATCTCAGACCAAATGTTGGATCTCAAAGAGGGATCACTGCTCTAGAGCATCTCAGACCAAATGTTGGATCTCAAAGAATGATCACTTCTCTAGAGTATCTCAGACAAAATGTTGGATCTCAAAGAGGGATCACTGCTCTAGAGTATCTCAGACCAAATGTTGGATCTCAAAGAGGGATCACTGCTCTAGAGTATCTCAGACCAAATGTTGGATCTCAAAGATAGATCACTGCGCTAGAACATCTCAGACCAAATATTGGATCTCAAAGAGGGATCACTGCTCTAGAGTATCTCAGACCAAATGTTGGATCTCAAAGATAGATCACTGCGCTAGAACATCTCAGACCAAATGTTGGATCTCAAAGAGGGATCACTGCCCTAGAGCATCTCAGACCAAATGTTGGATCTCAAAGAACGATCACTGCTCTAGAGTATCTCAGACCAAATATTGGATCTCAAAGAGGGATCACTGCTCTAGAGTATCTCAGACCAAATGTTGGATCTCAAAGAGGGATCACTGCTCTAGAGTATCTCAGACCAAATGTTGGATCTCAAAGAGGGATCACTGCTCTAGAGCATGTCAGCAATAGGTTAATCTGCAGTTCATGCTAGGGAAGTAGAAGGTGGCTACAAGTGCAAGTGAATGAATGGTGCTGTCACGGTCGGCACCCTAAACCAGAACTAATGCCAAGCTCCCTGGTCTCGGCTCGGCTTCACCAGTAATGTGACCGCCTTTGGCTTCGGGAGGAGCCCTCAGCGTACTCAGATGCCACCTGGACTTTTCGAGAGGAGCAAGGCAAGGAGTTCTGGCAAGCAAAGGGGCACGACTGTAGTAAACAAAGTCTTTGGACAGAAGATCGCAGTACAAAGTGTTAGGCAAAGGAGTAGTCAGAACAGGCCGGGTCGAGGCAGGCAGAGAACAAACGTAATCAGACAGGCAAGGGTCAAACCAGGGAGTCAATCAGAGGGTTAATCAGAGGCGGTGGTCAGTAATCAGGCAAGGGTCAGAATCCAGAAGTCAGAATAGTCAAATAGCCAGGCAGGGGTCAAAACAGGAATCAGACAGGTTTCAGAATAAACAAGCTCAAAAGCACCAGGAACTAATCCTATCCTGGGCAAAGTCCCACAGCCCTAATGGGCTTTAAATACTGTTTGAATTGCGCGCCCTTGCGCGCTGACGTCACTACGTCAGCACGCCTGCGCCTTTAAGAAAACCCAAAGAAAACTAAGAAGCCGGCGCCTGCGGCCTGCACGAAGCCGCTCGTCGAGGCGGGCGTCCCCGCCCCCAGACCACCAGGTATGTTCGTTACAGGTGCAAATAAAAGAGTCAAATGATGGAGCTTAGCTCCAATGGTTGAGCATTTTCTATCAGTACAGAAAAACCACGCGCACACTCAAGCCCTTCGTAGGATAACCTACCTTGAGTATTTTCTATCACCCTTCCCATAAAAATGTATACAGAGGCTCAAGATACATTAGTTAAAGGGGTGGTTCACCTTTAAGTTCACTTATAGTATCTTATTGAATAGGCAATTCTAAGCAACTGGGGATGGGCCTGGCAGCCTCTTCGCCCATCCACCCCCTAGCACATGTTCATGCGCAAACGAGCGTGCGCAAGAACAGACACATGTATGTATGGCACACAGCCACTGCGCTCTTTAACTTCTGCAAACTTAACAGACTCTGGACTTTTCTTTGAGGGGACATATTCCAAACTAGGGGTAGACAACAGGGAAGGTACGTGCCTGGCGCCCCCATGGGCAAGTGCCTCTTCTGTCTACCCCTCGTTCCGGCCCTGATAAACAACTTTTCAATTGTTCATGTTTATTTTTTATAGTTTTTTAAATTATTTACCTGCTTCTTCTGACTCTTTCTGGCTTTCAAATGGGCTAACTGACCCATCTAGAAAACAGATGCTCTGTAAGGCTACAAATATATTGTTATTGATACTTTTTATCACTCATCTTTCTATTCAGGCCTCTTCTATTCATATTGCAGTCTGTTATTCAAATCCATACATGGTTGCTAGGGTAATTTGGACCATAGGAACCAGATTACAGGAACTGTAAACTGGAGAGCTGCTGAATAAAAAGCTAAAAATAGAAACCAATTGCAAATTGTCTCAGAATATCACTCTCTACATTATACTAAAATTTTATTTGGGATAATTTAGGGAAAGAAATTTTCTGCAAAAGGAAAAAGAAAATAAATGAACTAATAAAATCAAGTTGTGTCTTATGAGGCCCAAGTGCGACTAGACTGTGGATATTGCTTATAATTGTCATTGCAATCCTATTCATCCCTTATATGGCACAGCGTTTTGCATTACATTTTACTTTTGTTTTTAATTAGCATTTTAATTACCCATCTTTTCTTCATACACTATTAAATGTGTTTTCATTTACATAGGAAGGTTGCATATGCCTTTGATGCAAGTTTTCTGTTTAATTCATCAATGAAGAACTTTTATGTTCCAATAAATATATTTTACTTCTGGAGTATCAGGGATATGTCTTTTGCACCAGAGAAAATAAGAGCAGAAATCATTCACAGGAAAGGTGAAATTGCAAAGCTTGCACACAAATACCGTAAGACAGAAAATACATTTATAGTGTATTGCAGTAAATGTTATGAAAGTGGCAAGGTTTGCCCTGGGTTAAGTAGTCGATAGTAACCAGCCAGATGTATGCTTGTCAGCATGTAACCAACAATTCCTGACTGTTTGCAACTTTTCTTACATTACTCAAGTTAAATGCAGATGAGTTGTACCTATCCTGGATGTAATCACTATAGGAATCATAGGGAAGACCAGAGAAATTTCTGGAAATAGAAGGACAATGTTCCCGATTTTGTACAGTTGCACAATAATAAGATGGCTTAATAGTGATGGTCGAATCTGACCCGTTCTGCTTTGTTGAAAATCCTTCAAATGGCAAAAATTTGGCGGAATGCTTTGAAGTCTACGGGAATCAAAAACTTTTTGATGCATGCCAATTTTTTTCACCCATTGAGGTCTTTGGGTATTTTTGAGGCAACACTTGGTGGAAAACTTTGCTCATCAGCCGCATGCCGTATATACTCAAGTATAAGCCAACCCAAGTATAAGCCGAGGTACCTAATTTTACCTACAAAAATGGGAAAGCTTATTGACTCGAGTATAAGCCTAGGGTGAGAAATACAGCAGCTACTGGTGAGTTTCCCTACCTCACTGCCATACTGGACTGCTGCTCGTTTTTTCAGAAGAAGTTTAAAGGACCAGTAACGGACCAGTCGGAGGGCTCCACAGGAAGCTGCAGGCCATGTAGCTGGAGGCGGAGAAGCTGCGGGGGCGACCCATGGGGCCTGCATTCCAGGAGTGCACCTTGGCTATGGGGCTGGGGTAAGAGTACAGGTGGTTGTAAGGGAGTGCGGAGGGGGCAGCTGGGTGTGGGTGCTGTTTGTGGCTCTCCACCGAAGCAGTAAGAACGTTCTTGCACTGTCTCCTCTCGATGTTGCTGCAATACATGTGTGGAGAGGAAGACAAGGAGGAGAACGAGGATGTGGTGTTGGTGCTGGATCCTCCACTGTGGTAAGACTCTTGCAAGAAGATGTTGCTGCAGCCCCTCCTGCCCTCACCCTGCTGTTCCTCCCTGCACATGGCCCGCAGCTTGCGGAGGGAAGAGCCCTGTCCGCTGTATAGATCCTCAAAATCCCTGTCCTTCTGGGCCCGATAGGCTCGGATCAGATCGCTCTCCTCCTGCAGTGACCCGGCAGCAGGCACTGCAAGCTGCAAGGACCCCTCTGCAGCGCAGCCCAGCCGTACTGACTCGAGTATAAGCCGAGGTAGACTTTTTGAGCACATTTTGGGTGCTGAAAAACTCGGCTTATGCTCGAGTATATACGGTAAATAGAAACAAAGCACTCGTAAAGGGACCAGATGTTTACACTGAAAAAAACTGACCTTTCTAGTCTGATACTATGGCAATTGCATCTTCTTTTGTTTCTGTATTTAGCCCATAAATCGTCTGCCTTAACCCTGGTCTGTTATCTTATTATCTGACATTATGGGCCAATTTATTATTGATTAATATATATTAGCAAGTTCTTCAATGTAGCAAAGACCCTGGAGAGATGTATACTCCTGTGTGAGTGTGTATCATCTATACAGGGGGTGCAATTCTATGCAATTGTCTCTGGGCCTTTGGGTCAGGTGGAAAAATAAATCATTGTAACTGAAATCCAAATGTACTGTACATGGCCCACACACACATATGTTGGTCTTGTAGCTGAATGAAAGCCAAATAAACATGAAATACAAAATAAAAGTGATAAAATCAACACATTTATGGATACGAAAACACAATAAGATGCGCTTTTAGCTCTGTCACCTAATGATGAACTGCGTTGTCATATCCTGCAGCTTTGCTGTAAATGATCTCAGTGGGATACACTCTCCATTCCAGATTGACTGCCCTTATTATACACCTTGTCGTGGCTACAGATAACACACAAAGAAAATAACACGGAGGGAGTTTAAAACTTAAGCTAGGAATTCAAAACTTTATAAATACGTAAATATTTAATATACGGGGGGGTTGTTGTTCTAGCCATTTCCTTTAAGGTCCAGTTTTGAAAGCAAGAAAAAATAAAATCTATAACGTGCGAAAAGTATTAAAAATGTATTTCACCTGGTAAATGAAACGTGTTGGATGTGCCGGGCAAGATACAGACGTATGGTGTGAGCCCTGGAGCTGGTTAGAGAGCTGGACGGAGGGTGAAATCATTTGCTGGGAGCTGAACAGAAACCAAAGGAAGAATGCCATGTACAAAAATCAATGCAGGTTAAAGCTGCTGCTACAAAATACAGATGGGAAAATAAAAAGAAATTGTGTCAGTCAGAGTATTATTGGCACAGGGCACAGATAATATTTCAGCCAAGAGATGGAAGCTGCTGCTACTTCATTCTCTTCACTGACTGAACTGTCTACCCTGTACTTTTATAAATACCGGTGTGGGACCTGTTATCCAGAATGGGGACCTGGGGTTTTCCGGATAACGTAACTTTCTGTAATTTGGATCTTCATACCTTAAAGGGCATGAAAAGTCTAAAATAGAATAAGGCTAGAAATGCTGTATTTTGTATACTAAATATGAACATAAACTTACTGCACCACAAGCCTAATCAAACAAATAATTTATGCTTTCAAAGTTGGCTACAGGGGGTCACCATCAGGGATGGGCGAATTTGACCCGTTTCGCTTCGCCAAAATTTCGCCACCGGCGAAATGTCGCAGACGCCCATTAAAGTCTATGGGCGTAAAAAAAATTTTGTTGCGCGACAAAACTGTTTTGACGCGCGTCTTTTTTTTTTTGACGCACGCCGCCATACAAGTCTATGGGCGTCATTTTTTCGGCGAAACAAGGCGAAAAAATTCGCCCATCCCTAGTCACCATCTTGTAACTTTGTTAAACATCTTTGCAAGACTAAGACTGCGCACATGCTCAGTGTGGTCTGGGCTGCTTAGGGATCGTCATAAACAAAGCTCCCCCTGCTGTTCATAAGTATGATTGTTTCCCTGCTCAGCAGTTAGGGACCATCTGACAATTCCTATCCACAACAGTAATTGAAGGGAGAAGTTCACTGCATACAGTCAGGTTTCTTATAAAAACGGTACACATTTTTTAATTAAAGTATATTGGAGATAGGTTTATTTTTCATTAAAGAAAGTAAAAATGGGATTTTGTTTTTTTGCCTTTACATGCCCTTTAAGTCTACTAGAAAATCATGTAAACTTTAAATAAACCCAATAGGATTGTTTTGCTTCCAATAAGGATTAATTATATCTTGGGATCAAGTACAAGGTACTGTTTTATTATTTTTATTATTACAGAGAAAAAGGAAATCATTTTTAAAAATGTGGATTATTTGGATAAAATGGAGTCTGAGGGAGGCAGCCTTTCGTAATTTTGGAGCTTTCTGGATAAAGAGTTTTAGGATAACGCAACCAATACCTGTGTGTGTGTGTGTATATTTTTGTCCAGGAGAAAGGAACTACCAGAAGAGGTATTAGTGTCGTACAATCCATGTGAAAATAAGTTCATTGTGAAAAAGGAGAAGAAAAAAAAGTGATAATTTCAATTCATGTGTAAAGCATTATTTAAAGGCAAATTTCTCAAGGGTTGAATTGAAAATGGAAAAAAAAATTCTAATTTCAAGCTATTTTTGTGTACTTCTACTAGGGAATAGTCCAAATTTGATTTGAATTTGAAAGAAATTCGAAAATTCAAATATCGAAATTAATCATGTACTGTCTCTTTAAAACTTCGACTTTGTTCAGTTGCCATCTAAAACCCGCCGAATTGCTATTTTAGCCTATGGGGGACCTCCTAGAACCAATTTGGAGTCAATTGGTGGACTTTGAAAGATCTAAGTTTTTTTAAAAAAATACTTTGAACCAAATTCGATCGTATACAATCTGAATTTGATTGAAGTGATCGAATACAGCCTATTCACCCGCAGAAAAAAACTTTGATTTTTTTTAATAAATTTAGGTTGTTTTTTTTTTATTTGAATTTCGAAGTTATGGGAGGTCAAAAAAAAACTCCCATTACTTCAAAATTCGATCCTTAATAAATCTGCCCCTTAATATCAAGTGATATACCACGTTAAAACATAACATTTAATAGCTCTATTTAAAAATACACAATTAAGAAAGAGAGTTCATTAAGTTACAAACAATTTAAACATTTAGGGACAGATTTATCAAGGGTCGAAGTGAATTTGAAGTAAATTTTTGGATACTTCGACTATCAAATAGGATACTACAACCTTGAATTTACTTTGAATTAAATATAAAATAGTTTGAATATTCGACCATTCGATAATCGAAGTACTGTCTCTTTCAAAAAACTTTGACTTCAATTCTTTGCCAAATTAAACCTGCCGAAGTGCTATGTTAGCCTATGGGGACCTTATACAGCATTTTACTACGTTTTTTGAAGTCAAAGTAAAATCATTCAATCGTACGCTAAAATCGTTTGAATCGTTCGATTTAAAGTAACTAATCGTACAATTTTACTTCGACCGCAGAATACACAAATTTGATGAAAAAAGTTCAAATTCGATATTCGAATTCAAAGTATTTTAATTCGATGGTCGAATTTCGAAGTATTTTTTACTTCGAAATTCGACCCTTGATAAATCTGCCCCTTGATTTATTTTAATCTAGTAAAATGTGCCTGGGATACCCAGTATATAGTAATAAATAACTTATTGGTCACGCCTAGATCTTACACCTTAGACTGACCCTTTAAGTCAGGGATCCCCAACCTTTTGAACCCATGAGCAACATTCAGAAGTAAAAAGAGTTGGGGAGCAACACAAGCATGAAAAATGTTCCTGGGGTGCCAAATAAGGGCTGTTATTGGCCATTTAGTAGCCCCTATGTAGATTGTCAATCTACATTGATCTGTTTTGCAGTGCACCTGGCTTTTGTGCAACCAAAATTTGCTTCAAAATCAGGAATTCAAAAATAGGCACCTGCTTTGAGGCCACTGGGAGCAACATCCAAGGGCTTGAAGAGCAACATGTTGCTCACGAGCTTCTGGTTGGGGATCACTGATCTAAATTACCATCTTTGTATAAAGATGTAGGGGAAAACAATGGCAAGGTGTTGTCCTATTAAAAAACAATTATTGTGAATATATATATATTTATATATATATATATATATATATATATATATATATATATATATATATATATATATATATATATATATATGCCTGCACTTGCATTAAAGTGTCTCTAAGCTCTGCAATAATTATGTTTTGGGGAAACCAACTTCTGTGATGTATTATTACACTCTATATAATATCCAACGTGTGGTCTATATGTAATAGTTTCATAAGCAATTGACAAGAATAGGCTACATGCACAGAGCTAGCTGCAAGGTTCTATGGTTCTGTTCAAATTCAAGGCAAAGGTGGATTACAAGAATTGGCTTCTCTATCATTTGTTATATATATTTATATATATATATATATATATATATATATATATATATATATATTTATTTTTGCCCTTTGTAGTTGGTTTTTATAGTATAGCGCTATATAAATAAATGATGATGATGATGATGATGATGATGATGATATTGCACGTCTATATGTAGTACAGGTATGGGACCTGTTATCCAGACCTGGGGTTTTCTGGATAAACCCGATAGGTTGGTTTTGCATCCAATAAGGATTAATTATATCTTAGTTTGGATCAAGTACAAGGTACTGTTTTATTATTACAGAAAAAGGGGATAATTTTGAAAAATTTGCATTATTTGCTTAAAATTGAGTCTATGGGAGAAGGCTTTCCGTAATTCTGATCTTTGTGGATTATGGGTTTCCAAAAAACAGATCCCATACCTGTAGTTCTATAACTCAGCTCCAGTCTGCCATCCATTAAAGGGGTGGATCTCCTTTAAGTTAACTTTTAGTATGTTATAGAATGGCCAGTTCTAAGCATTATTTACATTTGTCTTCATTATTTATGATTTTATAGTTTTTTAATTATGTGCTGTCTTCTTCTGACTCTTTCCAGCTTTCAAATGGGAGTCACTGACCCCATCTAAAAAACAAATGCTCTGTAAGGTTACAAATTTATTGTTTGGCACAGGAGAGAGTATGACTATACCGACTGTTTTCAGCAAGAGACCATGTACATAGTTGTGTCTGGTTATTGAACGTTTGGAAAACAAAGGGGTTCTTTTCAATACATTAAATAGTACTTCAATTTGACCCTGTTACAAATGTCTCAATTACT
The DNA here is from genome assembly GCA_038501925.1 of Xenopus petersii. NCBI lineage: Eukaryota > Metazoa > Chordata > Amphibia > Anura > Pipidae > Xenopus > Xenopus petersii. Next base: position 133,480,996 of record CM076678.1, on the reverse strand, counting down.
ATGCCTTGTCTGTGTGAGATGATTAAAGAAAATGAATTTGTACCTAATAAAGGAAAGCAAACATTCTCCCAAGAAGGAATAGTGATGCCTGGATATTGTTGTGGAGCTCTTGGGAATGATACAATATTGATTCGCTCTATGTAATAATAGTCCTAGTCAAGAGTTAAATACCCAGTAATCAGTTAAGGACTTAATGTATTCCCTTAGGAAATAAATCCAAAAACATTAAGGACCACCCTATGTGGCCTTAACTCAAGTGTAAAGAATTGAATAGGAATGAAGCAAAATGTGTTTCTATATTATAAAGAGTACAGACACTTCTTTTAGAACCTATACATACTACAACATGTGTTGTAAAGCAGCAAGAAGGAACAATACAACATGAGGAACAAATAGCTTCATTTGCAAAGACTAATCCGAAACATAATTTTAGAATATCAGCATTAAAAAGATAAGGTTGAAACATTCCAGGTCCCATGGCTAGATCAAAATATAACAGATTTGTAGAAAACAAAAACTTTTTTTCGGTAAAGTATATTATTTTTGGAGTATATTATTCCCTATAATAATATATCTGCTAGCAAAAAGCACAGTACAGTCTGTGTGTATACACCAATAGTGGTACCCTACAGTACCTTTCCCTCAGCTGTGCCAACCCAAAGGTCGGTTACAGGAATTGTTTGTTGTTGTATATGTCTTATTTCCATATAGGCAAATACAAGAGTCCTCTGCACTCAACCCATTATCAATATATTTAAGACAGAGACATTTTGTGCATACTGCTACTGAAAAATGCCTTACCCTTTAAACAAAACAGGGATTGTTTGTCCATATATTGCAATATATTTAAGCTGGCCAACTACGTCAAAGTCATCCCATATCTGGCCAGTCCTATGCTCAATTTTATCTGATTCATTAAGAATTCTATTGCTTCATTATACATTTTACAAAGGGACTAGGTTTTACCTGCAACTTACTTGCTGCTTTCAAAGTAAAACCCCCATACTTGGCTGCCCTTTTATTAGACACCAGTGGGATCACCTGACTATAGCTGGGAAGGGTGGGAGCTACAACATGGAGCTGGTCACTGCTCCTGTATAACTATAACAAACAAGGGAAAGTTGTGCTCACCACTATTTTTTAAAAACATTAGGCGGGGGTGCAATGAGGGTGTGACCACAAAATACATATAGACAAATACAAGAGTCCTCTGCACTCAACCCATTATCAATATATTTAAGACAGCGACATTTTGTGCATACTGCTACTGAAAAATGCCTTACCCTTTAAACAAAACAGGGATTGTTTGTCCATATATTGCAATATTGTATAGTATTTGACTATATGTATTTTGTGGTCACACCCTCATTGCACCCCCGCCTAATGTTTTTAAAAAATAGTGGTGAGCACAACTTTCTCTTGTTTGTTTATTTCCATATAGGACCAGAGAGTCACCACCCTAGAGCTGCCTCCCTAGACAGAGGCCCTTGGGTGCCAATATGGCAAATACAATCCTGCAGCCTTCTGAGTGACTTTAGCCCATGCACTGGTTTACTAAGAGATGGCTTGATTACCTTCTACCCCAGGGAAATACAATCCTGCCAAGAAGAAATTCCAACCCCTTTGCCTCTTTAGGGCACACAATAACAGGTCACTCATTTGACCACATCCCTATACTAGTTATCCCACTGTTGTGAAGGTATAGATAGCCGATTGATATGGGATCATTTTATGTCAGAGAGTCTCCAACCCTGTAATTGCTGAAGACTTCTCAGCATTGCACATATGACTGATAACATTTGGCAGACTTAATAGGGGCCCCTCTTGGGGTTGGGAACCGCAATCATTGGCTTTTTCCAAGCAGCCCTAAAACCATTTCTGTCTTTTATAATAACTCACTCTATTTTGGTGGATCTACCCACATACAGTATATGGTCTTGTGCTGGGACTTGGCTTTTTTTTTATTACTGTTGCTGTCTATTTTAAATTGGTTTCAATGCATTTATCAACATAAATGAGAAAAAAATAGAAAAAAAAATATAATAAGTGAGATAATGCATTAAGTCAAGGAAGAACTCTCCGGGGAGTGAAATTGCCCAGATAATGATTTTATTCCATCCATTGAGCCTCTTTATCAGCGTGTCTGAAATTGCTTTCTGCTTCATAAAAGGTATTAATAAAATAATACTGTAATTGCACTTACTCGCTGATTTGGCTTTATTTATTTATTTCTGCTAGCCTGTATTAAAGTTACAAGACTTTTTGTAAAGTTTCACGCAAGAAACATGAACTTCACCAACTCATACAACATATATATATTATTAGAGTGGTTCACCTTCATGTACAGAACAAACAGCATGACCAAGACCAAGAGACCTTGAGGCCAAGAGAGAAAGCCAAGGTTTCCGGCAAAATCCAAATACAACATAGATCACGTTGATTGCAACCCCATTATCCAAGCTCCTACTTACCTCATCATACATCATTAGAGATGGCGCGAACTGTTCGCCGGCGAACTTGTTCGCGCGAACATCGGGTGTTCGCGCTCGCCGGAAGTTCGCGAACGTCGCGCGACGTTCGCCATTTTGGGTTCGCCATTGTTGGCGCTTTTTTTTGCCCTCTCACCCCAGACCAGCAGGTACATGGCAGCCAATCAGGAAGCTCTCCCCTGGACCACTCCCCTTCCCTATAAAAACCGAAGCCCTGCAGCGTTTTTTCACTCTGCCTGTGTGTGCTGAAGAGATAGTGTAGGGAGAGAGCTGCTGCCTGTTAGTGATTTCAGGGACAGTTGAAAGTTTGCTGGCTAGTAATCGTTTTGATACTGCTCTGTTATTGGAGGGACAGAAGTCTGCAGGGGTTTGAGGGACATTTAAGCTTAGGTAGCTTTGCTGGCTAGTAATCTACCTTCTACTGCAGTGCTCTGTATGTAGCTGCAGTGGGCAGCTGTCCTGCTTCTGATCTCATCTGCTGACTGCTGCAATAACAGTAGTCCTTGTAAGGACTGCTTTTATTTATTTTTTTGTTGTTTTACTACTACTACTACTACTACTATAAGAGCCCAGTGCTATTAGTCTAGCAGTGTTGGGGAGTGGGACTGGTGTGCTAATCTGCTGCTCCTAGTAGTTCAGCAGCACCAACTTTAATTTTTTTTTTTTTAATATTCATTTTTTTTTTATTTTACTTTTTTTTATTTTACTACCGCTGTAGTAGTGTATAAGTTGACCTTTTAGGCATTATTTGCCCTGTAGGCATTTTTTGCCCAGTGTGTTATTCAACCAACTGCCATCTAGCTGTGTGACCTTGTTCACATTCTGTCTAAATATCCATAATATTACCGTCTCCAGAAAAAACACCGGAGTGACTTTTTTCAAGCAGCCATAATATATTTTACGTAATCCGTATCCATCGCTGTAGTAGTGTATAAGTTGACCTTTTAGGCATTATTTGCCCTGTAGGCATTTTTTGCCCAGTGTGTTATTCAACCAACTGCCATCTAGCTGTGTGACCTTGTTCACATTCTGTCTAAATATCCATAATATTACCGTCTCCAGAAAAAACACCGGAGTGACTTTTTTCAAGCAGCCATAATATATTTTACGTAATCCGTATCCATCGCTGTAGTAGTGTATAAGTTGACCTTTTAGGCATTATTTGCCCTGTAGGCATTTTTTGCCCAGTGTGTTATTCAACCAACTGCCATCTAGCTGTGTGACCTTGTTCACATTCTGTCTAAATATCCATAATATTACCGTCTCCAGAAAAAACACCGGAGTGACTTTTTTCAAGCAGCCATAATATATTTTACGTAATCCGTATCCATCGCTGTAGTAGTGTATAAGTTGACCTTTTAGGCATTATTTGCCCTGTAGGCATTTTTTGCCCAGTGTGTTATTCAACCAACTGCCATCTAGCTGTGTGACCTTGTTCACATTCTGTCTAAATATCCATAATATTACCGTCTCCAGAAAAAACACCGGAGTGACTTTTTTCAAGCAGCCATAATATATTTTACGTAATCCGTATCCATCGCTGTAGTAGTGTATAAGTTGACCTTTTAGGCATTATTTGCCCTGTAGGCATTTTTTGCCCAGTGTGTTATTCAACCAACTGCCATCTAGCTGTGTGACCTTGTTCACATTCTGTCTAAATATCCATAATATTACCGTCTCCAGAAAAAACACCGGAGTGACTTTTTTCAAGCAGCCATAATAAATTTTACGAGATCCGTATCCACCGCTGTAGTAGTGTATACATTGATCTTGTGGGCAGTATTTGCACAGTGTTTTCTTCAAACCGCCATCTAGCTGTGTGAGCTTGTTCACATTTTGTCTAAATATTGATAATATTATCGTCTCTAGAAAAACCACTTGAGTTACTTTTTTTCAAGCAGCATTCATATATTTTACGTAATCCGTATCCACCGCTGTAGTAGTGTATACGTTGATCTTGTAGGCATTATTTGCACAGTGTTTTCTTCAAACCGCCATCTAGCTGTGTGAGCTTGTTCACATTTTGTCTAAATATTGATAATATTATCGTCTCTAGAAAAACCACTTGAGTTACTTTTTTTCAAGCAGCATTCATATATTTTACGTAATCCGTATCCACCGCTGTAGTAGTGTATACGTTGATCTTGTAGGCATTATTTGCACACTGTTTTCTTCAAACCGCCATCTAGCTGTGTGAGCTTGTTCACATTTTGTCTAAATATTGATAATATAATCGTCTCTAGAAAAACCACTTGAGTTACTTTTTTTCAAGCAGCATTCATATATTTTACGTAATCCGTATCCACCGCTGTAGTAGTGTATACGTTGATCTTGTAGGCATTATTTGCACACTGTTTTCTTCAAACCGCCATCTAGCTGTGTGAGCTTGTTCACATTTTGTCTAAATATTGATAATATTATCGTCTCTAGAAAAAACACCGGAGTGACTTTTTTCAAGCAGCCATAATATATTTTACGTAATCCGTATCCATCGCTGTAGTAGTGTATAAGTTGACCTTTTAGGCATTATTTGCCCTGTAGGCATTTTTTGCCCAGTGTGTTATTCAACCAACTGCCATCTAGCTGTGTGACCTTGTTCACATTCTGTCTAAATATCTATAATATTACCGTCTCCAGAAAAAACACCGGAGTGACTTTTTTCAAGCAGCCATAATAAATTTTACGAGATCCGTAGCCACCGCTGTAGTAGTGTATACATTGATCTTGTGGGCAGTATTTGCACAGTGTTTTCTTCAAACCGCCATCTAGCTGTGTGAGCTTGTTCACATTTTGTCTAAATATTGATAATATTATCGTCTCTAGAAAAACCACTTGAGTTACTTTTTTTCAAGCAGCATTCATATATTTTACGTAATCCGTATCCACCGCTGTAGTAGTGTATACGTTGATCTTGTAGGCATTATTTGCACAGTGTTTTCTTCAAACCGCCATCTAGCTGTGTGAGCTTGTTCACATTTTGTCTAAATATTGATAATATTATCGTCTCTAGAAAAACCACTTGAGTTACTTTTTTTCAAGCAGCATTCATATATTTTACATAATCCGTATCCACCGCTGTAGTAGTGTATACGTTGATCTTGTAGGCATTATTTGCACACTGTTTTCTTCAAACCGCCATCTAGCTGTGTGAGCTTGTTCACATTTTGTCTAAATATTGATAATATAATCGTCTCTAGAAAAACCACTTGAGTTACTTTTTTTCAAGCAGCATTCATATATTTTACGTAATCCGTATCCACCGCTGTAGTAGTGTATACGTTGATCTTGTAGGCATTATTTGCACACTGTTTTCTTCAAACCGCCATCTAGCTGTGTGAGCTTGTTCACATTTTGTCTAAATATTGATAATATTATCGTCTCTAGAAAAACCACTTGAGTTACTTTTTTTCAAGCAGCATTCATATATTTTACGTAATCCGTATCCACCGCTGTAGTAGTGTATACGTTGATCTTGTAGGCATTATTTGCACAGTGTTTTCTTCAAACCGCTATCTAGCTGTGTGAGCTTGTTCACATTTTGTCTAAATATTGATAATATTATCGTCTCTAGAAAAACCACTTGAGTTACTTCTTTTCAAGCAGCATTCATATATTTTACGTAATCCGTATCCACCGCTGTAGTAGTGTATACGTTGATCTTGTGGGCAGTATTTGCACAGTGTTTTCTTCAAACCGCCATCTAGCTGTGTGAGCTTGTTCACATTTTGTCTAAATATTGATAATATTATCGTCTCTAGAAAAACCACTTGAGTTACTTTTTTTCAAGCAGCATTCATATATTTTACGTAATCCGTATCCACCGCTGTAGTAGTGTATACGTTGATCTTGTAGGCATTATTTGCACACTGTTTTCTTCAAACTGCCATCTAGCTGTGTGTATTATCGTTTCCAGAAAAACCAACTGAGTTTTTGTTGTTGTTGTTTTTTTAAAAATAATGCCAGGCAAAGGCAGGCCGCCACGCAGAGGCCGTGCTAGGGGCCGTGCTGCTATGCAATCCTGTGGCCCTAGCAAATTGCCCAGTTTTAAAAAGCCAATGACCGTGAACTCCCAAAATGCTGAAGAGGTAGTTGACTGTCTTACACAGCACACCCCATCCTCTACCGTTTCTAACTTTACCACAACATCCTCCTCATCCTCCACTGCTATGGCCACCCCACGTAACACTTCCTCCACCACCGGTGCCCCTTCTTCACTGGAGTCAGAGGAGTTATTTTCCCATGAGTTTCTTGAACTGAGTAATGCGCAACCATTATTGCCAGAAGAAGATGAAGGAGATCAGGACATTACACCAGATTTAATTCTGGCAGAGAACACGACAGAGATGGACATAATATAATGAGTGATGAGGAGGAGGTCCCCGCTGCTGCTTCCTTCTGTGATGTGTCAGAAGAAATTGATGCATCTGAGGAGAATGATGATGAGGAGATTGATGTTTTGTGGGTGCCTAGTAGAAGAGAGCAAGAGGAGGGTAGTTCAGATGGAGAGACGGAGAGTCAGAGAGGCAGTAGGAGAATAAGACTTAGAAGAAGCAGGGAGGACAGCCCGCAGGGATCAGTAGGGCAACAACATGTATCGGCACCTGTGTTCAGCCGGCCAACGCACCCGCCATTGCCGCCAATGCCGCCAACTTCTACTGTTACCGCCAGATCGCACACTTCCAAAAAGTCAGCAGAGTGGGATTTTTTTAATGTGTATGCCTCTGACAAAAGCATTGTAATTTGCAATGAGTGCAGTCAGAAACTGAGCCTTGGTAAGCCCAACAGCCACATAGGTACAACTTCTATGCGAAGGCACATGAGCGGCAAGCACAAAGCACTTTGGGAGCAACACCTCAAAGGCAACAGGCAAACTAAAAGCCACACTCCTTCTGGTCCAGCATCTTACTGCTCTACCTCTGCTCTCCTTGACCCGTCTGAACCACCCTCCACTCCGCCTTCCACCTTGACCACCTGTTCCCATTCCCAGTCATCTGCCACCAGCCAAGTTTCTGTGAAGGCCATGTTTGAGCGTAAGAAGCCAATGTCTGACTGTCACCCCCTTGCCCGGCGTCTGACAGCTGGCTTGTCTGCACTCTTAGCCCGCCAGCTTTTACCATACCAGCTGGTGGACTCTGAGGCCTTCCGAAAATTTGTAGCAATTGGGACACCGCAGTGGAAGGTACCCAGCCGCAATTTTTTTTCTAAAAAGGGAATACCACACCTGTACCAACATGTGCAGAGCCAAGTTACCGCATCTCTGTCACTTAGTGTTGGGCCAAAGGTCCATATGACTACTGACGCATGGTCCTCCAAGCATGGTCAGGGCAGGTATGTCACCTACACTGCCCACTGGGTGAACTTGGTAATGGCTGGGAAGCAGGGAATGGGTAGCTCAACAACAACAGTGGAGTTGGTGTCACCGCCACAGATTGCACGCGGTTCTGCCACCACCTCTACTCCTCCATCGCTCTCTACCTCGTCTTCTTCCTCTTCTTCTTCTTACTCTGCTGCTGGGTCCTCCTTCTCCTCCTCCACACCTGTGCACCCCCAGCTCCCCCTAGGCTATTCGACGTGCCAGGTACGCCGTTGTCACGCTGTCTTGGGGATGACGTGCCTGGAAAGCAAAAACCATACCGGATCTGTACTCCTGTCATCTCTGCAGTCACAGGCCGATCGGTGGCTGACCCCACACCAACTGCAGATCGGAAAAGTGGTGTGTGACAATGGAAGCAATCTGTTGGCAGCGTTGAGACTGGGCAATTTAACACATGTGCCCTGCATGGCACATGTGTTAAATTTAATAGTCCAACGTTTTGTCTCCAAGTACCCAGGATTCCAGGACGTTCTCACCCAGTCCAGAAAGGTGTCGGCCCATTTCAGACGTTCCTACACAGCCATGGCACGCCTTGCTGACATTCAGCAGCGCTACAACATGCCAGTCAGGCGTTTGATTTCTGACAGCCAGACTCGCTGGAATTCAACGCTCCTTATGTTGGAACGTCTGCTGCAACAACAAAGGGCCGTCAACGAGTACCTTTTTGAACTGGGTGGTAGGACTGGATCTGCAGAGCTGGGGATTTTTTTCCCCCGTTACTGGGTGCTTATGCGCGATGCCTGCAGGCTCATGCGACCTTTTGAAGAGGTGACAAATATGGTCAGTCGCACCGAAGGCACCATCAGCGACCTAATACCCTTCGCTTTCTTCCTGGAGCATGCCGTGCGACGAGTGACAGATGAGGCTGTAGACCAGCGTGACGAGGAGCTGGAAGCGCACGATTTCTGGTCGGAATCACCAGAACGAACCCAGGCACCTGCTGCAACGCAGGGAGAGGTGCCAGAAGTGGAGTCAGAGGAGGAAGGTGGCTTTGTGGAGGAGGAGGAGGAGGACCAACAGGAGCAGGCTTCCCAGGGGGCTAGTGGTGACCTTTTGGGGACCCCTGGTCTTGTACGTGGCTGGGGGGAGGAGACCGTGGATGATGCAGTCCTTGATAATGAGGAAGCGGAGATGGATAGCTCTGCATCCAACCTTGTGAGAATGGGGTCTTTCATGCTGTCATGCCTGTTGAAGGACCCCCGTATCAAGAGGCTTAAGGAGAAGGACCTGTACTGGGTCGCAACGCTACTAGACCCTCGGTACAAGCATAAAGTGTCAGAAATGTTACCAACATACCACAAGTCCGAAAAGATGCGGCATTTACAAACCAGCCTGCAAAACATGTTGTACAATGCTTTTAAGGGTGATGTCACTTCAGGAACTCATCAACATTCCAGGGACAGAGGTGCCAGTAATCCTGCCACGAGCACACCTGCAAGGACAAAGCCCTTTGGCCAGTCTGTAACGTCAGACATGCAAATGTTTTTCTGTCCAAGGCAGCGCCACAACCCTTCTGGATCCACCCTCAAAGAACGCCTCGACCGGCAGGTAGCGGACTACCTGGCATTAACTGCAGATATCGACACTCTGAGGAGCGATGAACCCCTGGACTACTGGGTGCGCAGGCTTGATCTGTGGCCAGAGCTGTCACAATTTGCCATGAACCTCTTGTCTTGCCCAGCCTCAAGTGTGCTCTCAGAAAGGACCTTCAGTGCAGCAGGAGGGATTGTAACTGAGAAGAGAACTCGCCTAGGTCACAAAAGTGTCGATTACCTGACCTTTATTAAAATGAATGAGGGGTGGATCTCGGAGGGTTACTGCACGCCGGAAGACTTGTTCTGACTTCTATGCAGCTGTCCTTCTCTTCAAGCCTCATGACTCCACACACAGCTGTCCTTTAGCGTCCTCCTCCCTCCGCCACCGTTACAAACTAGGGTGCAAACCCTACTGGTTTAATTTTTTCTGGCCTCTGTGCTTCAGTGGCTGCAACCAAAAAAACTGGGCAAACAATGTCTACAAGGTCAACGTATGGCAAAAAATGACTATTTTCAGCATTTATATGGCATATTTTTTCTGGCAACTGTGCTTCAGTGGCTGCGTCCAAAAAAATGCATATTTTCTGCATTTATATGGCATAATTTTTCTGGCCTCTGTGCTTCAGTGGCTGCGTCCAAAAAAATGCATATTTTCTGCATTTATATGGCATAATTTTTCTGGCCTCTGTGCTTCAGTGGCTGCAACCAAAAAAATTTATATTTTCAGCATTTATATGGCATATTTTTTCTGGCAACTGTGCTTCAGTGGCTGCAACCAAAAAAACTGGGCAAACAATGTCTACAAGGTCAACGTATGGCGAAAAATGACTATTTTCAGCATTTATATGGCATATTTTTTCTGGCAACTGTGCTTCAGTGGCTGCGTCCAAAAAAATGCATATTTTCTGCATTTATATGGCATAATTTTTCTGGCCTCTGTGCTTCAGTGGCTGCAACCAAAAAAATGCATATTTTCTGCATTTATACGGCATAATTTTTCTGGCCTCTGTGCTTCAGTGGCTGCAACCAAAAAAATTTATATTTTCAGCATTTATATGGCATATTTTTTCTGGCAACTGTGCTTCAGTGGCTGCAACCAAAAAAACTGGGCAAACAATGTCTACAAGGTCAACGTATGGCGAAAAATGACTATTTTCAGCATTTATATGGCATATTTTTTCTGGCAACTGTGCTTCAGTGGCTGCGTCCAAAAAAACTGGGCAAACAATGCCTACAAGGTCAACGTATGGCAGTTGTTTAAAGAGAACAGTAGATGACTAGCCAGCAAAGCTACCTAAGCTAAAATGTCCCTCAAATCCCTGCAGACTTCTGTCCCTCCAATACAGAGCAGTATCAAGCAGATTACTAGCCAGCAAACTTACTATCATCTGTCCCTGAAATCACTAACAGCTCTCCCCCTACACTATCTCTTCCAAGCACACACAGGCAGATTTTTCAGATACATTTTTGCCCTTGATCCCCCTCTGGCATGCCACTGTCCAGGTCGTTGCACCCTTTAAACAACTTTAAAATCATTTTTCTGGCCAGAAATGTCTTTTTTAGATGTTAAAGTTCGCCTTCCCATTGAAGTCTATGGGGTTCGCGAACCGTTCGCGAACCGCTCGCATTTTTGCGCAAGTTCGCGAATATGTTCGCGAACTTTTTTTCCGATGTTCGCTACATCCCTATACATCATCATACAAAGCTATTCAATTTAATACATTGTTTAAAAGAACCTTTCCTTCATAATGTCACACTTACCGCTATTATGTGCACTGGGGTTCATTTGGAGGGGATTGAACTTGATGGACTTTGGTCTTTTTTCAACTCAGAATAACAATTTAATGCCTTTATAGTCTAGAATAGCAGTCCCCAACCTATTTTACCTGTGAGCCACACTAACATGTAATAAGAGTTGGGGAGCAACACAAGCATGAAAAAAACTCCTAGAGGTGCCAAACAATGGCTGTGATTGGCTATTTGGTAGCCCCTATGTGGACGTAAAACTTGTTTTATGCAACCAAAACTTGCCTCACAGCCTGGAATTCAAAAATAAGCAGCTGCTTTGAGGCCACTGAGAGCAACATCCAAGAGGTTGGTGAGCAACATGTTGCTCATGAGCCATTGGTTGGGGACCACTAGTCTACAACATACTCTTAAATATAAACCCTTAATAAAACTTCAGTTAACTTGCCTACAGCAACTTACAGTCAAAATTACAGCTCTATAACTGCGAGGTAGAGACTGAGATCCCATCTTAAATATTGGAATTACATTAGTGCTTCTCCAATCCATCGGTGCCATACCGCAGAAAAGAAGTCTGACCTGGCTAAACTGAACTAAGCTCTCTAAAGTATTATGGGTGTATTCCATCAGGCCCAGGCCTTGTTCACATTAACACTGCTGAAATATTTAAGTGACAATTTGTTTTAGCTTAGATATGGGTCCCTTTCCATAGCCGACCCATTACTCTGAATCCTCTTTTTCATACATTGAGGAAAAGAACTGCTCAAGCACATTTGCTTTTCAGAGTCCCTTATAATCAATATATCTGCAACGTTTAATGCAGCCGCACTGTCAACCCTTGTCTTTTTTTATTTTTTTATCTTGAAAATATTTTATTTGATTTTCATGATAAACAAATAATAACAGTATGAAAGCAAATTTTCTGCAGATGAAAGAAAAGTTACCCTTGTCTTTTTAATGTTGATAAAATTAAAATTATGTGTAGAGCTAGTCTTTACAAATGTAGCAATCTGTTCCTCATGTTGTATTTTTGCCTTCTTAATTGATGCTTTACAACACATGTTGTAGTATGTATAGGTCCTAAAATAAGTGTCTGTACTCTTTGATAATGTATAAACACATTTTTCTTCATTCCTATTCATTTCTTTACACTTGAGTTAAGGCTACATAGGGTGGTCCTTAATGTTTTTGGATTTATTTCCTAAGGGAATACATTAAGTCCTTAACTGATTATTGGGTGTTTAACTCTTGACTAGGACTATTATTACATAGAGTAAATCAATATTGCTCCATTCCCAAGAGCTCCACAACAATATTCCTTCTAGGGAGAATGTTTGCTTTCCTTTATTAGGTACAAATTAATTTTCTTTAAGCATCTCACTCAGACAAGGCAGAGTAATTGAGACATTTGGAACAGGGTCAAATAGAAGTTCTATTTAATGTATTCAAGAGAACCCCCTTTGTTTTCAAAACGTGCCATAACCAGACACAACTGTGTGCATGGTCTCTCACTGAGAACACTCAGATATAGTCATACTCTGTCCTGTGCAGTCAGAACTCTTGTTATATTTGTCCCTAACTCTAACTACTCATTTCCAGAATGGCCACATATTCTCCTTGTCCCCCAACAGAAACAACACCTGGCTCCCAGTGCTGCATACAAAGTCTTAGAAGACCAGGGCCGGATTTACATACTGGGCACCCCTAGGCCCACTGCTGTTCGTCACCCCTGTCCCCTCCTCTTTATTTGTGCAAATTGTCATCATCTGGACTGGAGCAATGGCGATTGGTGCATGGGAAATTTAAAAAATTATTGTATCTCCAGCGCATCCCCAGTGGTTTTGAACCAATGTGGGTGTGGTTGGGCTGCATGCTGCCCCCCTAAAATCCTGCCACCCTAGGTTTCCACAAATCCGGGCCTGTAGAAGACTATATTCATATACTGTAATCCAGGGTGCTCCAATGACATAAACTATGATTTCCTTGAGTATTACCCATATGAGTCCTTACACTTGATGAGCATCAGCTGTGAAACTACCCCAAACTAACCTCCTCGGTGGAGCACAAAGCTGCTCTTACTAGATAGCCTGACATGCTCAAAACTCCCTTGAAGTTGCTAACCACTTCACGGAGTACCTTCTCCCCAACGTCAAGAATGTTGGTCTCTTTTCCTAAGGGCTTTCTTTTGATACTGGGGCCTTGTGTTTCGGGGGCCCCAGCAACATCCACCCTCTCCTGCAGTGGAGTCCAAGAGGGATAAAGGTGCTCCCTGCAGTCTTCATAGGACTGACATTTTTTTAGTCATTTTTCATCAGGACATTTGGACAGTGGACTGGAGGAAGGAATTTTGGTTGTCCATATATTGGCCAGCTTATATTTTCTTGTAAAAAAACATTATATAACATGTTAACAGAAACTACAATTACAGGCCCCTGGCCCAATTAGGGAAACCTTCCACTGGGTTCATAGGTCCTCTATAAAACTTTTTGTGAAATTAAGTAAATGAGCTTTCTCCCCCCAAAAAAAAACTGTCTTAAAAATTATTGCACATTCAAAGCACAAAAGAAAAATATTTAGCTTCCTTTCTACAGAAGCAAACATTCTATCTGTTAATATAAAATTTATTTTACTAACTAATATCAAAACAAAAATTGCTATATTAATTTTTTACCAAACCCGCTGTCCCCTGACAGACGGCCTAATAATATCTGTAGCAGATTTAATTATGTAGTAGTAAAAAGTCACTGGAACACATACAAACAGTAAAGTTCCATCTGTATTGCTGTTACGATGCTTAATTCTACCCCAATGTGACACCTCGGGGACCAAAACAGAGCATCAAGATCTCACACAATTAAATCTAATGCTATATGTGTGTGTCACAACCTGATGGGGACAGAATATTAACTTACGCTTAAGTGGACTTCTCTCTTTAATAAATCCATATGGCAATAGATTTACTGTCAGAGAGGCTGATAATTCAGCACAAATTCAGCTTCTCCTCTATGGTGGAGAAAGACTGGTAGAAAAAAAAACTGATCCAATTATTCATCAGACATAGTAAATATGATCCAGGTGTGACCCCGCTGGATGTAATATTTAACAAGGCTTTATATACAAGAGGACACAGATGAGATTCCCTACACCCCCATGTACAGCATGTGCAGGATATACTGTAAATATTGAGGCTCACTTATTTACATACAGTAGTTCCTAGATCGGACCAATGTCATTACCCTGAAAACCCCTGTGAAGATGATTTCCTTAAGATACATTTAATGAAATTTTGCATCTGTCCAGGCCCCCAGCAATTACTGGTCTGACGACACATGTTATATCTCTGCAGTTCATTTTCAGATTCTTCAGGAAACCTATAAACTGCCTTCATCACTTGGGGGAAGGAATAAGTGGCTGGAGCCAGCAAGGTTCCGAGATTTGTTTTGAATCTTAATTATTGTTATTTTTTATTGAGTTTTTTTTTATTATTACCTTTAGCCACAGGCTATAAAATCTGAATAAAGACAAGATATGCAACAGTATTAAATGCATATAAGCAGCAGTGGGGGAGGATGGGAGTAGGGTTGGGAAAAGGGTCCTCTATTTACTGCTAGAGGATCTGTACATGATGTGGGTCATTACAGCTGACAAAGTATCAGGGATTATACATATGGTATAGTTATTTATGCAGTAAATGAATGTAATCTATGCAGCTATACATAATGAATAATATAGTAAAGTACAACAGTAGGGTGTGGTTAAGCAGAACAACAGAGTTCTTGGTTTTCACCCAACCAGGTTCTGCTGAAGAATAGCAGAAATGGAAATGGGATCCTTTCTCCACAGTCCCTTATTGCAGAGAACCCTACACTAGGGTTACCAGGCATCTGCCTTTCAGGTCAGGCATTTCTATTTCTACATTACTCAACCAGAGTTCAACTGGCCTACCAAAGTACCGGGGAACAGGACCACCATCAAAATTCTTGGAGCCCATCCAAGTATTTGTCTGGGACACCCCTTGATCACAAGCCCTGAAATGTTTGGCCACCCACCACCATTGTTGCCCTATAGAATAGATCACATAGCAGGTACGTAGGTTTTGCTAAGACCATATGTTGAACTGGATGCGACTACAGAGGAATCAGACCCTGAACTATTTACAAATTTCTTATTATAGAGTAACATCAGCTATTAATATTGTGATCTATTCACTGAATTATATGAACTGTTACCTACATATAATTTTCAGTGGTGAAATGACTAGTTATTGAGCCCCACAGTAAGATCATTGGGCCCCTAAACCTTGAGAAAAAGACATTTGGGCCCCTAGAGTTCCTGTGCTCTTGCCAAGCCAATAGTGGGGTGAAGTTCTGATGGGCCCTCTGAGGACATGCCTGAAGAATAAATCCAAAAGCAGTAATATATATAGCAACTAATAACTCATGGCACCCACAGGGGTTGCAGTTGGATTTCATGTGTTAAAAACTAAACAGGCCAGCTATAACCAAAAATCTAATTGTCCCAGAATGCAAAGTGGAACCCCAAAACAAATACATGATAGCAATAGAGAAAGTATTGGGCCACTAAAAGATGAGCCGGGGAGCATAGAGGACAGAGAGAAAGGTAATGTATTGAATAAATTAATTTCTTCGGTTTCACCAGGGAGGTTTCACACTGACAGACTATTTACAATGTATAAATAATTCAAAAACTCCTGAAATTAATTCTTGGCTAACAGTGGAAGAAGTCTAACGATTAGATAAGGTCAAGATAAATAAGGCTCCGGACCCTGACAGCATAAACCCAAGGGCCCTAAAGCAGTTCCATTCAGTGTTTGCTACATCAGCTCTTCTCAGCCATTTATCATCCTTTCTTCACATTCTTGTTATAGGGCCGGACCTGTCTGAAATAACCCAACTGAATTTGCAAGGGTTTCAATGGTTAACAATATGGCTGTATACAGGACTGGAGTGATAGATCAGGGGATCCAGGCATTGTAGGAAGGCTGAGGCCTCAAAAAGCTATTGATGAGATGATGGAGCTGCAGTTAATCATCAGCTGGGAGTCACAAGTCGGGCGTTGCTGATACCAAGAATTTTGATGATGGTTTATCATCATATTTGTTACCCAAGTGAACAAAATTTTGCTTATTTATTTGTATCTTTAGGATCATGTGAGACCTAAGGTCTAGGAGATTTCACATGGGAATGTTCATGTACAAAATATAAGTTTTGTTTATGCAGATCCACACTGTGTCTTTAATATTTACATGTGCACATAACACCTCTCTAACCCTAAAGTTGTGGCTCAACTTCAACTTAACATTTACTATGTTATAGAATGGCTAATTGTAAGCACCTTTTCAATTGGTCTTCATTTTTGTCTTTTTTTTATAGTTTTTTAGTTATTTGCCTTCACTGACCCCATCTAAAATACAAATGTTCTGTAAAGCTAACAATGTATAGTCTATGCTACTTATCTTTCTATTTAGGCCTCTCAGATTCATATTCCAATCTATTATTCAAATCAATGAATGGTTGTTGGGGTCATCTAGATTGTTGAAATTGCAAACTGGAGAGCTGCTGAATAAAAAGCTAAATAACTCAAATACCACACATAATAAAACATGAAAACCAGTTGAAAATTGTCTCAGAATATCACTCGCTATATCATACTGAAAGTTTATTTAAAGGAGAAGGGGTGCCAAATGTTAGCCCAAGGATTGTAATGACTTACCTGATACCCCAGGCCAGTGCACCTGTTTCTCAAAAACAAAATAATAATGTTAATAATTCAGGTCTGGGCTTACCCTAAGCACAGATGCAGAGATCGACAACAGATAACAATCCAACTTTCTGCAGGGGCAATGAGGAAAAGACCAGGCATGCACAATGGCCTATAGAGTCATGCAGGCCTTTATTGAAGTTATTCGCTGCGGATTTCTGAATTGACCCAATGGAAGAGGGGGTCGGCACCTTCCCTCTGCAAATCGGGGATAACCCAAAGGTATCTTAGAGTAAGAGACAACTTTAATTAAAAAAATTAATTTATACAAACAATCTATTTATTTCTATAGCAATGTCTTTGGGAAAATACTTAATTTGCTATACTCCTTTAGTGGTACCATTAAGATGTTAGAAAATAGGGTTTTAGATGTATAGGGGCAAATTCACTAACCTGCGGAGTTGCGCTAGCACAGGCGAAGTTTCGCCAGGGCGCCGCTAATTCACTAAAATCCGAAGTTGCGTTCAGGGAGGCGAAAGGTAGCGATGTTGCTCTAGCGTTAATTCGTCACACAAAGTGAAGTTACGCTAGTGATGCCTAATTTGCATACGGCGTCAAGTTACAATGGACAAGTACAATGGACGTATATGTAGCAGCAAATACATTACAAAAGCCTGGGAAAACTTCATAAAATAAAATAGAGTTATTTTGCCCTATACATGTGCCCACTGTATAGTTTAGGTGCCATATGTTAGGAAATGTAGGGGAAAAGGAGGGTACCCCCAAAAAAATTTACGATCTTTTTCAGCCTATCACCCTTAAAAAAGCAAAAGACGCCAGAGTTTTTTGGGACTTAAAACTTTTTTTGAAGCAATCCCTATCTACTCCATTGCACTTCACCTGGTCTGACGTGGCGAAGGCAAGTCTGGTTTTAGAGGTAACGTTCAGTAAAATGCGCAGGTTAGTGAATTAGTATAGATACGTCCCTTCGCTATAGCGGCACTTCGCCTGACGTAAGGGTGCGAAGTAGCGCTAGAGTAGGTCCACTTTGCTAGCGAATTTACACCAGCGGCCGTTAGTAAATCGGCGAAGTAACGAAATGACGCCACGCTGGCAAATTTGCCCTAGCGTTAGCCGTTTCGCACTTTAGTGAATTTGCCCCATAGGGTCTAAGATTTTACTATTGAAGCCTATTTGGGATAAACAGCATCCCATGCTATGGCTGTTTTAATAAACAGGTATATCTTTAGGGCCCACGTTATTCCAATAAAACAGTCCTATGGGGACAGAAGGAGTTCACGAACAAAGGGCCACAGGTGATGAAACACTAATCTAAAGTTTTTATTATCATGTTTCCCTATTATTTCCGTCTTGACTGGCTATTGACATATGGCAACTATCACTATTATTCCCCATTATTCCTACATAAATACCTGTTCTCATGGGTGATTCTGGCCCTTTTTTTGTCACAGGAGTAAGTCTTTCCAATGTCACCCCACTTGTCCCTACTGAGTTTAACTTTTCAGCATCGGAGGGGAATGTACAGGGGCTGCATCTCTATCGGCACTGGAAGAACCAAAATTCTAATTTATATATTGGACTTTTGGTTCTTACGTTTACCAGGAGCAGCTTTGTTATATCCTCGTTTATCCCCAGTAATTAAGTGACAGTTACAGGCAAAGTACAAAGTTATAATTGTCACTAATAAAGAAGATATTAAGATGATACTCAAATCATTATGGGAAGTCTTTTACTTACCATCAGCTCGAAATTAATCTAGACAGAAGCCTAAGGGAAGGAAGCATCCAAATGATACATCTAGCTTTCCATGGAGAAGTTTTATGCCCAGGCAGCTATGGTCTATTACCTGCAAAAATAATAGGTATGTGGCCTGTATATAAAAAAGGCAAGAGCACAGCAAAAGCAACTAACCTAAAGCTACAGACAGGAGGAGAAAAATAAGCCTGGCCTGTTATATTCACCATTATCTTTACTCTCTCATTATGGGGCATCTCTAGTAAAGAGCAAGACTTTGCCCTCCATTGTGGGGATGTGGTATGTATACATTCCTGAGGATTGGAAGAAAAATTAAAAGAAGAGAGATCATTTTCTGGAAAAAAACCTCTCATACCAATCATTCCCATTAGAACAGACCCGGACTGGAATTTAGATTTATGTCTTGGCACTTCAAGTGCATGGAGGCTCAAACAGCCCCCAGCCGACTAAATTGTAGTTACTGTGGCTCTTAAAGCAGCCCCTGTTGTATCTTTGGAGCAGTATCAGATCAAGAGGTCCAGGGCCAACCAGAGTTGTGTCTCAGAGTCCACACACACACAGCTTGGGCCCCCAAACCCCAGCTATAATCCCCCTCCACTGCACCAAATACACCCCCCCCCCATATGTACCTTATCTTGCAGCAATGATCTGCGTTAGGGTGGAGGTATGGGTGCAGCACCCAGGGCGGGGGTACAAGTCTAGGTTTTTCTCTGTGTTCTGCTGGCCCAGTCAGACCCTGCTCTGGAGTTATCTTTGCCCCCAACATTTCCCTCTCCAGGTGGTGTTACTTCAACAAAACTCTTTAAAGTCCACTGGCTGCCTGGTGGGTCAGTTGCCACCTCCATAAATATTATGGGCACTGTTTAGCAATAATATCAATACATGTGTGTATATGTGTATTTTTGTTCATTGTTAATTCAATGTCAAGATTTTCCTCATCTCCAAGAGTTTCTATGTGACAGAATTGGGAATCAATTAATTAACTTGCGTATCAAACTGACTCCATATCTGCTGCCAGTTCTCTTGCTGCCAGTTCCTTCATGGACTTAGCACAGAATCAGCCTAACTAATCCTTAAATAGGGCCTGTCACTTGGCTGTCACTTTGAATGGCATTTGCATATTTGCAGAAAGATACAGAATTGCTTTTGCCTCGTGTTAGAATTAAAAACCGTTTGACTCTCACTCTCTCATCCTGGCACTTAGTGTAAATTAAATATCCGTCACCTTCACATAAAACATGGCGGGACACATCCTGGTCACTCACTGCTTAGAAACTCATCAGTGTATTCTGCAAAAGACTCAGGCAAATGTCACACAGCAACTTTTCCACAGCCATAAAACTGCCGCTGAAATATCTATCCAAATATGACAATTAGTCCCCAAAGGGGCAGTCATGCTCTTTCACAATGATGACCACAATATACAAAGCAACAATCGTTTCTTTATTGCATGCCATAAAGAAACTGACTGTATTTAAAGCCACTATTCCAAAGGTGCAAGATCTAATATCAAGAGGCATCTTAGTTCATTCATAAGTATATCTGTACATGTCCCATATGGAAGTGATGCATTTGATATTATACACATTAGAACCCCCATTTTACATTTTTCAGGGGACCAGAAAAAAATGTTGTAAAGTCCAGGAAAATGTAAAATCAGGGAAATGTAAAGGACAAGGAAAGTCTAAAATAGAATAAGGCTAGAAATGCTGTATTTTTTATACTAAATATAAAAATGAACTTACTGCACCACAAGCCTAATCAAACAAATAATTTATGCTTTCAAAGTTGGCTACAGGGGGTCACCATCTTGTGACTTTGTTAAACATCTTTGCAAGACTAAGACTGTGCACATGCTCAGTGTGGTCTGGGCTGCTTAGGGATCATCATAAACAAAGCTGCTTGAGTTCTGCATGGCTGGGAAGTAAGGCGTGGGCTCCCCCTGCTGTTCATAAGTATGATTGTTTCCCTGCTCAGCAGTTAGGGACCATCTGACAATTCCTATCCACAGCAGTAAATGAAGGCAGAATTTCACTGCATACATTTTCCCTGCTCAGCAGTTAGGGACCATCTGACAATTCCTATCCACAGCAGTAAATGAAGGCAGAATTTCACTGCATACAGTCAGGTTGTACACATTTTTTAATTAAAGTATATTGGAGATAGGTTTCTTTTTCATTAAAGAAAGTAAAAATGGGATTTTATTTTTTGCCTTTACGTGGCCTTTAAGCATAATATATAGGTGGGACCACAAAACAACAATATAAAATGAGGGAAAAAGTAAAATCAGGGGATGTAAAATTGAGGTTCCACTGTAGATATATATATGTTTTAGTCATTTTGACTTCCAGTTGTGTTCTTACCAAACTTACCCTGACTTGTGTGAAGGCCACAAAGGCCTGGACCTGGGGCAACACAAAATTAGCGGAGCATTGGATGAGCAGGAGCATTGCATGAGCAGGAGTCCCTAGTCCCCATTGTCTGAATGTCAGAAGCGCCGATGGCAGCTCCATCTTCGGCGCCGGGTCCAAGATGGCAGCGCAACGTGGCTGTCGGAACTGACAGGCGTCACATTTGGTGCCAAATTCAAAATTAAAGAGCGCAGAGGTCACGGGTTCAATGCCCGATTATAGGTCGCTTATAGGTCGATTATATACCTTGGCGTTCCTGGGTGTTATAATTATTACTCTTGTGATTTTTGGACTTGACCTTGCCTGAACTTGCCTGCATTCTGCCTACATTAAACTCTTGCCTGGATATTGACTTCGCTTACACCTGCTCCCTTTCTGGATACCGCGAACTTGGACTTGAACCGTAAAGCTTCCTCCTTGATCTGCACTCCTCCCGCTGAGAGCCGATTGGCCCCCTGACACTGAAGAGCGAATAAGGTAGCAGGTGGGCATGTGTGTAAGTACGTCAGGCATCAGGCTAAAAGGTGGGTGTGAATGTGCGTGCAGGAGATAGGTAGAGTTGGGTTGCCGGGTTGCCAGTCAGTGTGGATGGCACTGCAGTTGAAAACTTGCCCTGCAAAAACACAATTCCGTAATAATATTAAGAGGGCAGCGTATACAGCACTGACACCACCCTGTGTCCCATTTGGCAAACGTTCACTCAAATGGGGCACAGAGCTGAGGGATCCTCATTACTTGATTACTTTCCCATTCAAATGTAAAAAGAGTTGGGAGGTAACACAAGCATGAAAAAGTTCATGGTGTGCCATATAAGGGTTGTGATTGGCTATTTGGTAGCTCCTATGTCGACTGGCAGCCTATAGGAGGCTCTGTTTGGCAGTGCAACTGGTTTTTGTGCAACCAAAACCTGCCTCCAAGTAGGGTTGCCACCCGGCAGGTATTTTACCAGCCTAGCCGGTAAAACACCTGCCAAGGCCGGCAATGTAGCTGCCGGTAAATTTGTAATACCCTTAAAAAGACCCCCTCAGCCCGCCCCAAATCCCCTGTAAACTTAGCTTTTGTCCTCTGTCTTCACAGCCGCAGCCCAGCCCCTTTTTATGACATGGCCCGCCCCTTTGATGTCGCACCCGCCCCTTTTTGTTCCCACCCCCAACCAACCGGTAAAAAAATTAGGAAAAGGTGGCAACCCTACCTCCAAGCCTGGGATTAAAAAATAAGCAACTGCTTTGAGGCCATTGGGAACAACATCAAAGGGGTTGGTGTTTCTATTTTATTTTACATATTAGTTCATTGTAAATTATACATTCTGTTTAATATGTCATTGTATTAATCTTCTTATTCTGCATTCTATTTGTTATCATATTGATTTTTATGGTTTATTGTGAAAACCAAATAAAATATTTCAAACCCAAGGGGCTGGTGAGCAACATGTTGCTTGTGAGCCACTGGTTGGGGATCACTACTCAAGACAAACCCACAGGAAAGATGGGTCAAAACATGACCATAGAAGTGAAGGAGATCAGGTGAGAAACCTGTAAAGGGGCAGGATTTTGTCAGATAGAAATCCACATTGGTGACTGGTGCCTTGAACTTTTAGGACATACTGTGCTTAAAGGAACAGTAACACCAAAAAATTAAAGTGTTTTAAAAGGAATGACAATATAATGTACTGTTGCCCTGCACTGGTAATACTGGTGTGTTTGCTATAGAAATACAACTATAGTTTATACAAATAAGCTGCTGTGTAGCTATGGGACAGCCATTTAAGCACAGAATATACAGTTGATAACAGATAAGTTCTGAAAAATCCCATTGTACACTACAGAGTTTATCTATTATCTGCTGTGTATCCTGTGCCTTTTCTACTTTTACCCCCTTGGCTACACAGCCGTTTTTTTAATCTAAACTATAGTAGTCTTGCTGATGCAAATACATAACTTTTACTAGTCCAGGGCAGCAATACATTATATTTTCATTACTTTAAAACACTTTCAGTGTTACTGCTCCTTTAAGAAACTTGGACCCACAGCTGCTAAGGAGTATATACAGGCCAGTAGTGGGCATTAATCAATAATCATTAATCAGTAATGTATTAGTGCTTTTAGTTACATGGGAGAGAAGCTTTATATAAAAATTTAATTTTTATTATTTGGTTTACCTTATGAAGATATGTGAGTATCAGCAGTTATGGGACAGGTGCAGGTCTACAGAACTAGACCCTTGCAGGACTCTATCATCAGACAGAGAATGTAACCAATGATAGGGAATATACTGGGAAGCTTCTTGTAGCTCTCCACCAAAATTAGCTTAATTGTGTTTATGGAAGATAGTTTTTCTATTTATATGACCAGGCTTAGGCCCCTTAATACTACACATTATACAATATAGTACTATATGTTGCAAAATCAAAATAAATAGGCAATAAACCCCAAGAGTAAATAGGGTATGTCACCCTTTGAATAATATTCTGCAATCAATCAACAGATCTACAAGCGAGGAAGTATGTTTTCCCTTTTCCAATTGCGGCGTGATCCGTCATTGCTGTGAGTCAGGCGAAGCAATATAGAAATTCTATTTTATAGTTTGATTTTTCCAGAGATAAAAAGGTCCCTTGTTGAAACAGTTTTTTTTGAAAAAGGCATCTATTAGGCACATAAAGGGAAAACATATGTCATTGTGGCAAGAGTACAGTTGGAAATGGGAAATACTAACTGCAGTTCAATAGCAAAGCTTACACCATCTGACACTGGGGGATTTATGGGCTGCAGCTGAATTGGACTGTAGGAAGAGTGAACAGCTCCCCAGATGGTCAGTCCCTCCAGAGAATGGCAGCATTTGGCTCCACAAATCTATCACTGACCATATGTATGAATTACTTTGTAACCTGCCCCTTGTTAGGCAGGTACATTATATCATTCCCCTCATAGAAAGAGCTTGCTGCCGGAGAAAGAAAAATCTCTTTCCCAATAATGAGGCTCAGAAATCCAGATAGCTTGTGGGCTTGATACTGCACTCCTGACTCTTTAATGTGCAGCCTTAACGAGTCTTATATATTCTTAGCGCTCTAATGTATGTGTTTAATTATTCAGCCAAGTCCCTAGACTGTGACTTATCTCTGGGCTTTTCAGTCTCCAATTCCCTAAAAGGCTCTGATCACCCACTAATATCCCCAATAATGACCAGCTAACAATTAAAGCAGTCTGTTTAGAGGGACGACAGGTCTTGCTGGTGTACCAGTGTTATTAAAATCATAAAGCAACATGGGTGATATCAGCAAGCTTATTGCCAGAGGACTTTCACACTATGCGCAGACAATGCAGCTCTGAGGTTTGGTAGACT
Source organism: Xenopus petersii (assembly GCA_038501925.1). Classification (NCBI taxonomy): domain Eukaryota; kingdom Metazoa; phylum Chordata; class Amphibia; order Anura; family Pipidae; genus Xenopus; species Xenopus petersii. The sequence continues at coordinate 133,456,605 of CM076678.1, read as the reverse complement.
CAAACTCTAAGCTTTAGTACATGCATTCAGGATATGCACTAACAATATCACAGATGGGCAAGGAGTAGCAGGGGTCGATCAGAAAGTAGTTCATGGGGTCCAGGAGTAGGACGAGTGGATCAGAGAGTAGTGTAGGTAATAACAGTGGTGGATTAGAAAGTAGTTCAGGGGGCTGGAGAGTAGCAGAGGTAGATCAGAGAGTAGTTCAGGGGATCAGCAAATAGCAGAGGTGGATCTGAAAATAGTGCAGAGGTTCAGAGAGTAGCAGTGGTGGATCAGAGAGTAGTGCAGGGGGTCAGGGAGTTGCAGAATGAATGAATCAGAGTTAAGGGATCAGACAGCAGCATGAGTAGAACAGGTGGATCAGAGAGTAGCACAGGCGGATCAGAGAGTAGCACAGGCGGATCAGAGAGTAGCACAGGCGGATCAGAGAGTAGCACAGGCGGATCAGAGAGTAGCACAGGTGGATCAGAGAGTAGCACAAGTGAATCGGAGAGCAGCACAAGTGGATCGGAGAGTAGAACAGGCGGATCAGAGAGTAGAACAGGCGGATCAGAGAGTAGAACAGGCGGATCAGAGAGTAGAACAGGTGGATCAGAGAGTAGCACAAGTGAATCAGAGAGTAGAACAGGTGAATCAGAGAGTAGCACAAGTGGATCAGAGAGTAGAACAGGCGAATCAGAGAGTAGCACAGGCGGATCAGAAAGTAGCACAGGCGGATCAGAGAGTAGCACAGGTGGATCAGAGAGTAGCAGCAGCGGTGGATCAGAGAGTAGTGCAGGGGGTCAGGGAGTTGCAGAATCAATGAATCAGAGTTAAGGGATCAGACAGCAGCATGAGTAGAACAGGTGGATCAGAGAGTAGAACAGGTGGATCAGAGAGTAGAACAGGTGGATCAGAGAGTAGCACAATAGGATCAGAGAATAGCACAGGTGGATCAGAAAGCAGCGCTGGCGGATCAGAGAGTAGCATGTGTGGATCAGAGAGTATCACAGGTGGATCAGAGAGTAGAACAGGTGGATCAGAGAGTAGCACAGGTGGGTCAGAGAGTAGCACAAGTGGATCAGAGAGTAGCACAAGTGGATCAGGCAGTTATACAGGGGATCAGGTAGTTGCACGGGCTGATCAAGTAGTAGCATGGGTGGAGAGAGAGGCAAAGGTGGAGAAAAGGAAAGTCTTATGATGTTGCTCCATTTAGGGACTGACTAGGGAAAACCTTATCTGCTTACTAACTTCATTTTCTAAGCAGAAGCGCAAGAATATACCTTCTTTAATTAATTTTTCATCCAGTTTATGAAATATGGTTGTAGCTGTCATTCTCCTGTATTATCAAGAATACTGTATCTAAGGTAAAATGGTGCTTGATGCCAATGCTATTTAAATGGAAAAATATATAAAAATATAGGAAGGATGGTATTATTCTCCAGGAAAAGCTAGCAACTCTAAGTACATCCAAAATTAGCACTCAGCCCCTAACTGTCAATGAGACTGCTCATGCCATCATCTGCCAGACAACCTAGGGTGTAAATCCCTATAGTTTGGGAACGAGTGCTCCAGAAGTAAATTGGTAATGGCCAGTCTACACTAACTTACAGTTGTGTCTCATAGGAAATAGATAAAAGGAAAATAATTCAAAAGCCTTGCAAATAAACATGATATATTGTTACATTTAGTCTGCCATCTGGGAACTGATGCTTTTCTGCTTTCCACTGGATCAGCAGTGCCCCCAATCTTAACATTCTGTTTTTAGAATCAAATATGAGACTGGCTAGTTACTGTACACTGTATCTGGACCCCTATTAATCATCTTTACAAAGTGTTCATCTCCAGTCTGCCCTCTACCAATGATGAACCAAATGTAATGATCAAAGATTAAAGTAATACGGTTATAATGGCCTGTGGTTTTGTTTTGGGCAAATCACTGGTACATGGAAAACTTATGGTAGGCCATGGCTTATTCTCCAAACTATTTGGTTTTAAATACATTTACCCTCCTATATGATGAGGAGAGGGAAAAAAGAGGAAAAGAATCAGGGAGTAAAGAATATAAGTTATAATGAAAAAGGTATAGGGAAAGGAGGAGAGCAGAGTAGACAGAATATATGAGATAGGGATGGGACACAGAAGAAAAGAGAGAAGGCAAGGAAGAGACAGGAGCATGAGAGGTAGAAAAGAAAAATAGAAGAAGGGAACATAGTGGGTGAACAAAGAAGATGAATGGATAGAGGAAGAAGACAAGATAGGGATGGTGGTTCTACCAGATGTTCTCTGAGGAGTGTAGATCAGACAGAAACAGTGCCTTGTGAGCTACATGTTGCTCACAACCTCTTGGATGTTGCTGCCAGTGGCCTCCAAGCAGGTGCTTATTTTTGAATTCCAGGCTTGAAGGCAAGTATTGGTTGCATAAAAACTAGATGTACTGCCAGAGATTCCTGTAGGCTGCTAGTTCACATAGGGGCTACCAAATAGCCAATCACAGCACCTATTTGGCACCCCAGGGACTTTTTCTTGTTTGTGTTCCCCTCAACTCTTTTTATATTTGAGACTCACATGTGGAAAAAAAGGTTGGGGACCTCTGGACTGAAAATTGACTAGGGTGAGAGAATGTCTATTTGATCTGTTAAATACATTGGCAGCCCAGCCTGAAAACCAGTTGGAGTCACATCTTAGGTAAACATTCCCCTATATTCTTGGAACTTTGTAGATTGTAAGCTCTTTTGGGCAGTTCTTTAACTCCTGTATAAGTTATTGGTTGTATTTGTGTATGTAATTTGTATGTTCAGTATATACATCATTGTGAGGGATCTCTCGATTGGCTCCAGACATCAGGTGTCCTAAAATCCGGGTTCCTGGCTTTGGAACTACTTCCTACATCACAAATAGGGATATATTCAACACGATTTCCAATTTATAAAATGTATTACTTTATTAGTTACATTTAAAATTTGTCAGCTTTGGTACAGTGCATGGTGTTAACAAATTTTAAATGGAACTAATAAAGTAATACATTTTATAAATTGGAAATTGTGTTGAATATATCCGTATTTGTGATGTAGTATATACAGTACATGCATTTATTGTGCAGCTCTTTGTTGTCACTTTATAAATATGTGTTATTAATGCTTTTTAACACATGTAACCTCGTTATACACTCACCAAAAGTGGGTTTGAACCACATAAAGTGTGAAAACGTGCCTTGGCTTGATGGAAGGCATCTCCTGTAAGGAGTTAATTTAAGTGTGGAACAGAATCTGCCAGGGGGCTCTTTATAGGGACGTTATGGCCTGTTTATAAGCAGGATTTACCTTCCATTTATTCTCCCTTAGACAGTAAAATATGATGGCACGGCGAGTATAACCAGAAGCAGTGTCCCAGTGGGATCTCCGCAAAGAAATCCTGACTTAGTGAAATGTGTGAGGCTGTAGGTCTGCCTTGAAAACAAATAGAAACATCATAAACCACCAAAACAGCAAGGTAAGCACAATGTCCAGCAGTATAAATACTTCGAGCACGTAACAATAACATATTTGTTTTTTCTTGGAGTTCCAAAAATACATTAAGCCGTTGAGAAAAGTCACAGAGATATAGAAGCGGATAGAAAGGACTGGTTCCCTGGGAAACTGTGCTGTGCCATCAAGGCCAAACTATTTATCAGAGTGTTAGCAGTTCCATGATTTTCCCTTTTTATAAGGGATGTGAAGCAGTTGAATTCCCCTACCGTGAAAGTGTACCCTGTGGGAGAGATGTTCCTATTGGCCCGGGGGTATTATGGGTAATCACCAAGAGAGTAGCACATGTGGATCAGAGAGAGCTCATTTTTTCACCTGATACAGATCTGATGTGAAATTTGTGTTTTCGTGAAGTTTTGTAAATCTATGCTTTTTGCTTAGCCAGGACAAAGAAAGCACGTTTTTTCATGCGGGGAAAAAAGTAAGAAAAAAATAGCCGTTGATGCACTTGGTTCATGAAAAATGTTCATTGACTCCAATGCATTGGGGGCAAGCAAAAAAACATCCATTGACTCGATTGCCTTTGGAGGGAGGCAAATGCTCCGAACGAGAGAAAAAAATTCCCATTGACTCATATCATTTGGTACCAGAAAAAAACATGGAGAATAATGTCTATTGACCCCAAAGCAATCTGCAAATTTTCACCATTTCTCACATTTTTCCATGGTTTTGGCAAAGCAAACCTCTGCTCTTTCGGGCATCACCAGTAATCAGAGAACTTATTATCCCGAATGCTCAGGATATGGGGTTCTCCAGATAAGAGATGTTTCCGTAATTTGGATCTCCATACCTTAAAGGGCATGTAAAGTCTAAAATAGAATAAGGCTAGAAATGCTGTATTTTGTATACTAAATATAAACGTGAACTTACTGCACCACAAGCCTAATCAAACAAATAATTTATGCTTTCAAAGTTGGCTACAGGGGTCACCATCTTGTAACTTTGTTAAACATCTTTGCAAGACTAAGACTGTGCACATGCTCAGCGTGGTCTGGGCTGCTTAGGGATCGTCATAAACAAAGCTGCTTGAGTTCTGCATGGCTGGGAAGTAAGACGGGGGCTCCCCCTGCTGTTCATAAGTATGATTGTTTCCCTGCTCAGCAGTTAGGGACCAGCTGACAATTCCTATCCACAGCAGTAAATGAAGGGAGAATTTCACTGCATACAGTCAGGTTTCTTATAAAAACGGTACACATTTTTTAAATAAAGTATATTGGAGATAGGTTGCTTTTTCATTAAAGAAAGTAAAATGGGATTTTATTTTTTTGCCTTTACATGCCCTTTAAGTCTACTAAAAAAAAAAATCATTTAAACATTAGATATATCCAATAGGATTGTTTTTCCTCCATTAAAGACCGAATATATCATAGTTCCGATCAAGTACAAGGTACTGTTTTATTAATACAGATAAAAAAGGGAATCATTTCTAAAAATGGGAATCATTCGATAAAATGGAGTCTATGGGAGAGGGGCTTCCTGTAATTTGGAGCTTTCTGGATGAGTTTATGGATAACAGAACCTATACCTGTACCTGCAAGAGAAAGAACTAACTGCCTTTTGATTCCTGTGGGTTACTGTACTAGGGCAAACTTTGCTTATGTCGTAGAGTAGAGATAGCTGAAAGCTATTGATGGGCACATTGAGGTGCTTCAGTACTTCTCTTCATTGTCTTTCTTGTGTCCATCACATAATGTACTATTGCTTTGTGACCCTTAGGTTTCACACACACAATAACCCCTGACCTCTGAGGTGTGTTATTAGAGAATTAATCTGTCCTTTGATAGCCTAACCAAGTACAGTCCAATCCTCCTAAACCTAGGCTGAAAAAGCACTTGCTACAAGCAGTGTTGGATTGGGGGAGTTGCGGGAACAACCAGGACTGCCACCTCATGGCCCCCCACCCAAGTTATTGAGATCCTCCACATGCCAAAGAATTTACCTTGAACTTGGGGGAGGTCGGGGGTGAGCACCTTTAGCGGCAGATGAGGAGCAGGTCGACAGGCCCAACAGGTTTTTTCTAGGGATGCACTGAATCCAGGATTCAGTGTGGGATTCAGCCAGGATTCAGCCTTTTTCAGGGTGAATCCTTCTGCCAGGCCGAACCAAACCGGAGTCCTAATTTGCATATGCAAATTAGGGGCGGGAGGTAAATCATGTGACTTTTTGTAACAAAACAAGGAAGTAAAAAATGTTTTCCCCGTCCCACCCCTAATTTGCATATGCAAATTCAGATTTGGTTCGTTATTTGGCCGAATCTTTCGCCAAGTATTCGGGGGTTCGGTCGAATCCAAAAAAGTGGATTCAGTGCATCCCTAGTTTTTTCCCAGTGCCCGCCGGCCCAGTCTGACCCTGGCTACAAGATTCTATTTAGTTCATTGGATTTACTTAAGAGCAGGGCCGGAACTAGAGGTAGCCACAAGAGGCAAGTGCCTAGGGCACAAAGCTTGGGGGGCACCAGGCGCTTACCTTATATATAGCCTACCCCTAGTCCGGCAAGTGTTACCACATTGAAAAGTAGGTGCGCTGTAGGAAGTCGAAGTGCTTTGCGCACAAACACACACATGCGCGTCATTGGTTATGCATGATTACGCACGCGCGTCCTCTGTTGCGCATGGTTCCTCAGTGGTACGCCTTAGCAAACAGCTGCCGTGGGGACCGAAGTTGCCAACGGCCAGCTGGGTTGCCTGGGGCCACTGACAGACCTGGCCGTCACTGCTTAAAGCTGGCCACAGATGTAAAGATTTTTAAAAGATCTTTTCGTTATCGTGAGACCACAATTATCTCGAAACAATCATTTAAATGTACGATGTGTCCATCAACTAAAAAGCCCATTTCAGGCGATATTGGCAGGAAAACTGAAGGGTAGCTGCCTGCTTGGCCCTGCAAACATAGATACATTGCACTGGGACCGATAAAAATGTTTTAACCCGGCTGATCAATTTTCTGATAGATGTCGGAAGAAAAATCGTAAGAAGTACGATCGTTCGAATCCCACTAACTTCACGATAATTCGACGGATTGGTTGGACTTCGCTAAATTCGGTCTTTCAGCATAGAAAAATCTTTGAGTCTATGGGGACCTTAAGAGTACCTTCCTACCTCTCTGCCCTCTTATAGAGGTTTCAGAGCCTAGGACCTCCCAAATGCTGTGGAATTCCTCACTGAGAACTTTAGCAGCTGCTGCCATCTACTGACAGCACTACATATTACATTGACTATGTATACTAATAACCATTTTTGCACTAAACCCTGTCCCTTTGGGGGTCCATAAATCAGGACTAATAAAGGGTGTGAGTTTGACTGGCCTAGCTGATAAAAATTAGACATGACCAGTGTAAATAGTACAGAAATCTAGCTGAGATAGTAAGTTAGGTTTAAAAAAGACACACATCCATCAAGTTCAATCTTTTATGTCTAAATATAACCTGCCTGATTGCTGGTTGGCCCAGAGGAAGGTAAAAACACCATCTGATAGGAAAAGTATGGAACCCTAATTATAGGTGTGTACCCAACTTTGACCAAATAGATAAAGCTCTACAATAAGCAAAGATAAATAAATAAAATGGGTAACCCCCACAGCCTATCATATCCTACCATCCTACCTGCTTATGGTGAATTTTACAAGTTATCTCTCTTAAAATCATGATATTGGTTTCTAAACCATTCACAGGAGAATATTATATAGCTGTTGGGTTAACTCCTGTAAAACTATGTTTTCTTTTCCTTGGTATGAAACTGAATTGAGTTAACTGTTTTAGAAAACAAACACTGCGAGGGGGAATCATCCTAGAGCTGAATGAGTGGGGTGACTTCCAGTGAGGCGGCAGGAGATCACCCCAGGTGCCAGGCAAGGCTTGCAGGTGGAAGGCAAGTAAATTAAACCAATGCACAGGGGTGCCGTATTCGTGAGGTTACGGAAAGCAGGCAGGTGACGTTTAAAGCAAACATTCTGCTTGAAGCTACTGTGAGCAGAGTTCAATGGTTAATTGCCTTGTAATTAGAAAATTTCCAAAACCCTCGCCTGTGAAGAGGTCCTCCAAGACTTAAATATACAGCTGTCAAGATTTATGAATGAGTACAAGTTGTAAGTCTCTGGTGCCCTCTAGTGCACATAATGCAAAATGCAGGCACCGACAAATACTGTATGGTAAATATCTTCTTTAGGCAGAGATAGAAAGATACTAGCTTTCCTGTCCTCAGCAGTGTTCAGTTGGAGCCGGTTGCAGTTTGGGGGAGCCTTTATGTAAGTGCTCTTGTGATCATTTAAGATCTCCTTAATGCTACTTATTTTTACTCCTCTTTTTCAGAGCATGAGTTCTAGGAGCCGAAGATCTCGGTCATCCTCTAGGGGGTAAGTGCGGACGAGAGAGCTATGTGGTGTTTCTTGTGTGATGGTAACATATGCGTTTTGTTGCTAGATCACCTAGAAGAAGAAGTCATCATTCCAGGAAGGCTGTGGAAAAGGAATGTTCTATGTGTGACAACCCAGCGATGCATAACAAGAAAGTATGCCTCATGTGCTGGGAGTCTATGTCTGGTAAAAGAGCAGATGAACAATGGAGTTCTATGAAGGACTGGTTCAAAGAGTCAATGTCTCAATCTTTGAAATATTGAAAGATTTTGTGGGTACTGTCACAGAAAGCGTGATACAGAAAGTAGGTACCAGTGTCTCAGGAGTGAATCCTAAGATGGCAGCTGAAGAGGAAGGGTGTCAGCAAGGAGCAGCAAAATGTAGCCAATCGGACAGTTCTGGAGAAGAGGAGGATTTGATTGTGTTGGATGAAGACTCCTCATTTGATACAGATCTTATCGAACCACTGATTGCAGCTGTCCGGAAAGTGCTGGACCTGGAAGATACAGAACAAGAAAAGAAGCAGGACAAAATGTTTAAGTCATCAGGAAAGAAGGCTTTGGTGTTTCCAGTCCATGATGTTCTCAAAGATATTATAAAGGAGGGGTGGGCAGTACCAGATGAGAAATATTCAGAACCTAGACACATGAGAAAGATGTACCCGTATGTGGAGGGGGATGTGAAGCGTTGGACCAACCCTCCTAAGGTGGATGCAGCCATCACACGTGTGGCACATAAGACCACATTGCCTGTGGATGAGGGTGTTTCACTAAAAGATCCAGTTGGAGAGAAGGCAGGGTACAGTGTTAAAAAAGGTGTATTCCATTTCTGGGTTGCTTTGTAAACCAACAGTGGCAGTTACATGTGTGGTGAAGGCATCTAAGATTTGGCTGCAGGAGATTTAAACAGAGTTACAACCTGTCATAGACAAAGGCAACGTAGGTCATCTGGTGGAGAATATAAAGGTGGCGATTGACCTCATCACTGATGCATCATTGGATGTCCTGAAGTTGGCAGCCAGGAATATGGGATATGCAGTGGCAGCCAGGAGAATGCTGTGGCTAAAACACTGGCAAGCAAACACCCCTTTCAAGTTTAATTTGTGCGCACTCCCTTCCGAGGGGGAGTTGCTGTTCGGACCAAAGCTTGACAGTATAATTTTGAAAGCTTCATCAGGCAAGAGTTCTTTTCTGCCACAGGAGAGGCGAGAGAGACGTCAACCAGTTCGAGTATGTTGGGCAGACAGGATGCCTTATAAAGATGCTAAGGCCTATAGGCCTGGAAGACAGTTTAATAGACAACCCTTTTGGAAGAATCGGATGCACGTTCAAACCAAAAGAGAGTCTAAGCAGGACAAAAACCTTTTTTTTAATGGTGTCCAGGCCCAGCTGCCACCGGTAGAGGCAAGGCTACTTCAATGTGGGTTCTAGAGGTCATTTCCATGGGTTACCACTTAAGAGTTTTCAAGAAAGCCAGCCAAGGATGTTTTTGTGGAGTCAAAAGTTCCAAAGACAAGAGAAGCTCATCAGGCAATGGAACACATTTTTTTGCTACTCGTTTTTACTCATCTTTCTATTCAGGCCTCTCATTCATTCTCATATAAAGCAATGCATGGTTGGCTAGGGTAATTTGAGCCATGCATGCATTACTATGCATTTACTTCTCTGGTGGGGATATTCTGATATCTGGGATGTTACATTGTATAATATGATAAGGAAGTAAGGAAAAAAGTTGTGTATTCAAAGTTGCTTGTACTTCCCAACTAAGATATAATTAATCCTTATTGGAAGTAAAACCAGCCTATTGGGTTTATTTAATGTTTATATGATTTTCTAGTAGTCTAAAGGTATGAAGATCCAAATTACGGAAAGAAACGTTATCCGGAAAGCCCCAGGTCCCGATGATTCCGGATAATAGGTCCAATACCTGTATGTTATAGAATGGCCAATCCTAAGCAACTGTTCAACTGGTCTTTATTATTTATTTTTAATAGGTTTTTTTATTTGAATTTCTCTTCTGACTCTTTCCAGCTTTCAAATGGGAGTCACTGACCTGATCTAAAAACAAATTATGTGTAAGCCCGCACATATATTGTTATTGCTACTTTTTATTACTCCTGTTTCTGTTTGGGCCCTCTCCTATTCATATTCCAGTCTCTTATTGAAATGAATCCATGTTGCTAGGGTAATTTGGACCATAGCAACCAGATTGCTGAAATTGGAAAACAGGTTTCCAGATAAAAGATCTGGAAACCTGTTGATGATGATCAAAAGATGATGAAAAGATGAAAGACCGCACTTGACCAGCTTAAAAAGACACAAAAACAAGGGAAATTAATGGTCTGAAACAATGTTTCAGTCTGTGGCCCTTCGGTTGTTGTTAAAAAAATCAGACTTAATTAAATATATTCTGTATATCAGCCCTGTTAAGTGTCTAACACCCATACCACAAGTGGTGAGAAAGGTCTTCATTCAAAGTCCTTCTCTATCCAGCCATCTCACAGGCCAACCAATAGACTAAGGAGAGCGTAGTCATATAAAGACGGTCTAGATGACACCAACTTGTCACCCAGAGTTATTAGGGCATGGTAAAGACAAAAAAAATAAAATCCATTTTTTCTTTCTTTAATGAAAAAGAAACCTATCTCCAATAAGCTTTAATTAAAAAATGTGTACCGTTTTTATAAGAAACCTGGCTGTATGCAGTGAAATTCTCCCTTCATTTACTGCTGTGGATAGGAATTGTCAGATGATCCCTAACTGCTGAGCAGGGAAACAATCATACTTATGAACAGCAGGGGGAGCCCCCGCCTTACTTCCCAGCCATGCAGAACTCAAGCAGCTTTGTTTATGACGATCCCTAAGCAGCCTAGACCACACTGAGCATCTGCACAGTCTTAGTCTTGCAAAGATGTTTAACAAAGTTACAAGATGGTGACTCCCTGTAGCCAACTTTGAAAGCATAAATTATTTGTTTGATTAGGCTTGTGGTGCAGTAAGTTCATGTTTATATTTAGTATACAAAATACAGCATTTCTAGTATTATTCTATTTTAGACTTTACATGCCCTTTAAGGAAGGTCAGTCCTACACCTATATTGCTATTATTCAGCAACTTTGAGGAGAGCAATCCTCTGATCTCAAGCAAGTTTCTCAAGCAGCTGTATGGTAGGTAACTGAAACATTGCATGGATTGTACTATGTAGGTATGGCATCTGTTATCTGGAAACTGTGATCAAGAAGGCTCCAAATTACAGGAATGACATCTCCATATATTCCAATTTATCAAAATAATCTTAGAGGCACATTTATCAAGGGGTCGAATTTTGAAATTCATGTGAGTTTTTTAAAATTCTCATAAATTTGAACGAATTTGAAATGTGAGTAGGTAAATTTATTATTAAATTCAAATTATTAAAACTCGGACAAATCTAAATGACCCGAAAACTCAGATTTGAATTCAATCAAATTCGATTAGAGTTTTTTTCTCTGAAAAAAAAAAAAACCGTCAGGAAGGCTGCAAACATGCAAATTTATCTCTGGACCTCTCTCATTGACTTAAGCAGTAATTCGGCAGGTTTAAGGGCGAATAGTCAAATTCGAATTCTTAAAGGGCCAGAGAACGATAAATCTAAAAAATCTAATTCGAATTTTTTTAAAAACTCAAATTGATTTTGGACAACTCCCAAGCCGAATTTGACAGTTTTGACTATAAATTTTTTTCGAAAAATTGGAATTTTCAATTCAACGACCTTAATAAATCTGCCCCTTAATGTTTAAAAATTATTTAGTTTTTCTCGGTAATATTTAAGACAGAACCTTGTACTTTGATCCCAACTAAGATATAATTAATCCTTATTGGAGGCTAAATATTACTATTGTTTTTTTAAGTAGACTTAAGGTATGGTGATGCAAATTACAGAAAGATCCCTAATCTGGAAAACCCCACGTCCTGAGCATTCTGCATAACAGGACCCATAGCTGTAATTTTGGTTGCCCCAATCAACTTAAACTCACAAAGTACTTGAACTTTGGAGGAACAAAAGAATTAAAAGGAAAGGGGGAAAAAAGAAAAGCAAGTAAGTAACCAGTGTTGCTCCTCAGAGTAGTGTCTGGTTAAGGGGCAGATTTATCAAGGGTTGAATTTCGAAGTGATAAATACTTTGAAATTCGACCCTCGAATTGAAATACTTCGACTTCGAATATCGAAGTCAAAGTGTTTTTCACCGAATTTAGCCATGGAACGATCAAAGTAAAATCATTCGATCAAACGATTAAATCGTTTGAATCGAACGATTTTAGCGTACAATTGAACTATTTTACTTAGATGTATGATGACTTAGAAAAATGGTCTAGAATGTCTCCATAGGCTAACATAGCACTTCGGCAGGTTTAATTTGGCGAAGTATTGAAGACAAAGTTTTTTTAAAGAGACAGCACTTCGATTATCGAATGGTCGAATATTCAAACTATTTTACTTCGAATTGAAGCCAAAGTCGTAGTATCCTATTCGATGGTCGAAGTATCCAAAAAATTACTTTGAATTTCGAATTTTTTTACTTAGAAAATTCCCTCGAATTCACTTCGACCCTTGATAAATCTGCCCCTAAGTGTTTCCATTTACTGCCTGTGGGAAAAGAAAAATCTCCTTCTTGGATCCTCAGCAAAGATCACAAAGAGATACACAACGGGGAACAGAAGAAACTAGAATGTTCTCCAAGAGATCAAGAGACCAATGGGAATGGAGCATCTTGTTATACCGTGGGACAAGCATTGGAGAGGTGAGAAGATGATGTGTGTATTTCTGCTACCAGACAGCACATGGTTAATAAGAACCACTGCCTCCTCCCCCCAAGCTAATCTATAGGCTCCTTTTCTCTGTTATTCTGCAGTATCTGATTCCGTTTACACCATGAAAAATTAAAGCATCATTAAGCTGAATAAATAACAGGCAGGACTATTAGAACAAAGAATGATCAACAAAATCTATCCTCACTTACTGAGGGCAGGTGAAAACATACTCCTCAGGCCTAAATACCTTGAACCTCTAAATTTACGAGTTCTTTGTGTAGATGGCACAGTATATAGTCTGGACTAAAATTCCAAAGCACAGAGTATTCCCTTCACTAAAGACACATACTCGGGACAAGTCCAGTGATTGAGTGTATCCTTGCTGTTGCCGCAACATTATAGGGTTAACAGGGGCTTTCATTTATGTAACTGAAACATGGATTTATCTAACCAAAAGAACAGCTGTTCCTGCGATATTGAGCCATAGAACTGTGCAGAGAGGAATCAGTCCGGTATCTTCTACAGAACAGGCAGAACAGCAGGGGGTGTTTCTGTTATTATCTCAGAGTATAAGCAGGATACAAATTACTAGGATCACGAAACCTAGAAAAATAGGTCAGTTGCAAAAGTGTTGTACTTTAGTGCAGATCTGTTCCCTTTAATATGTGAACAGGCTATTAGGCTATAATTTAGGAGACAGGATATAATTTAGATAAATGATAGAGAGAGCTGTGTGCTATATTAAACATATTCTGTATGATATGGAACATACTGTATTTGGATTTTTTCAAGGGAAAATCTCCTACCCATGTTATCTCAGCAACCAGGCAGTAGTTTGAATGAGAGACTGGAAGATGAGTAGAAGGAGGAGCTGTGGATAGAAAGATTAAAAAAAATAAAATGGTTACCCCACAGAGCAAATATAGTTTTGTTGCCAGGATCAGGGACCCTTATTTGAAAGCCTGAAAGGAGGCAAAAAAATAAAACACAAGCCTGATTTCACTGCTTGAGGCACTGGGGAAAGGAGCTACCAAAGGATCTGCAACAGGGGTCTGTGTGGGCAATGAGCAGATGTAACTTCTCACAAAAGAGTTTATTGAAATGATAGTGACAGGTTTCTGCAATATGTGGAATGTGCGATTCAAAAGAGAACTAAACCCTAAAAACAAATATGGCTGGAAATGCTATATTTTATATATTGAGCCAGCAGGGGAGGAGAAGGAGAAATGATCCAGGCCTTCAAATTTGTCACAGAAGTTTTATTTATATATATATATATATATATATATATTTATATATATATATATATATATATAAATATATATATATATATATATATATATATATATATATATATATATATAAAACTTCGGTGACAAATTTGAAGGCCTGGATCATTTCTCCTCCTCCTCTCTCCTCCCCTGATAGATATATATATATATATCTTTACTTAAAATAAGCTTAGACCCTGTGCAGATGTAGAATACAAGGGTTCTACCCCCAAAGAGTTAGAAAAGTAGCTTAAAAAGGTATGCACTTCCTGTAATAAATATTCAAACAAACTTTGAGTCGCTCCCACTCACATTTCCAGCCTAACGCGTTTTGCAACGGATTCACTTCCTCAGAGGCTCCAATCTACCTCACTAGGTTGGAGCCTCTGAGGATGTGAATCAATCACGAAACGCGTTTGGCTGAAAATCTGAAACCAAATTATCTGAGCCTTCTCCATGTTGCCTGAACTATTTCCCAGCGCGCAGCACTTGGACTTCGCATTCCAACTCTAGTGGGGATCTGTAGTGATACGTAGAATCCAAGTGAAGCAGTGAATGTGGAACAAGAGGCGGCAGACAAGACCCGCAATCGGGATTATACTGAGAACACTTATCTACATGCTGTTGTTGTCGTCCGGAGTGTCCTGGTAAGCGGAGAGCTGGTGGCTGGAGGGAGAGGAAAACAGAAGAGCAGAAGCATACACATAAATACTACACGCCTAAGAGACACTAAAACCGGTGGAGAGTGGGAGAAACTAAAAGTTTGTTTGAATATTTATTACAGGAAGCACATACCTTTCAAACTACTTTTTTTAACAGATCTCGACTTCACTAAAAGCCCAAAACATAATGTACAACAATCCTGTCCTACTTCTTTAGTTAAGCTTTAGTTCTCCTTTAAAACGATCTTCAGATTGGGATCCCATGAATTAAAGAGCTATTAAGCATTCATCCCCTAATCCCCCAGACACAGTTAGCAAGAATAGGATGAAAGGGAGCCAGGGAATATTTGAACGAGGTTTGAATGCATTTGGGTTCCCTTAACCAACAGTAGACCAGGCACTTCTGCCCTTACACATCAAAGTAGAGTAGTACCTGGGATGGAGTTAGAAGAAAGAATGAAGGGATGAAGAATGTATTAACACCTAAAGGATGACGTAGCGAAGATTTGCACTTATGATACCTGGATAACAGAAGCCCCCTAGATAAAAAGAAGACAAGTACATACTCACCAAAAAAAGGATGAAAAACAGATGTAACCTTGCTACGAATTCCAAGGGATCATAATGCATAGGAATTAAAGACTAGTTGCTGCGTTGGTCCTTGCTCTTACAGAACTTGAGACACAGGTTGAAATTGCAGATTTTTAATAAGACTCTGACCTTACATTAAAAAAAAAAATCACATTATCAAATCTTACAATTTTATAAAATAATCCCTGAATGTATTTTTTTTCTTAACAGTGATTACACCTGGCATTGATTGTGCTGCAGGGCAGGCAGTTCACAGAAGCGTGCCCATAGTCTCAACGCTCGCCCAAGTCTAACAGGGTCAGTGACCAGCAGACATTGGCACACGTAATAACTTGTGTTGGTTCCATTTGTTCCTTAGACTTCAAAAATACGGAATTCCACATCCAAACAAAATGATTAAAAATAAGCCCTGATTAGAAGACGGATAAAAAGAGTAATGTATTTATTTGTAAGGTGCTGAGTGGATGAGGAGCAAGTGTCACTGACCTTTGCTGGAAAAAGAAAGAAAAGTCTATTTAAGGCACTGGTCCAATAAAAAGAAGTTGCAGAGAGACATGGTATGAGTAAGGTGAAAAGGCTGTCCAAGTTGTAGTTTCAAGGCCACAATCCGGACAATAAAATTGGCTTAAGACACTATTTTGGCAAAATGTAACTTGACTATGGGGGCTGTCCCTAGTCACAAAGCAGCAAGGGAACAACTCATTCCTCTGCAGAGTCGTTGGTTTGCTAGGTGATTGTGAACATTGTTTTATCAGCAACCAATGAGGAATCTGCTTTTGTATTGGTCCTGACGTGGGGAAGGTATTGAGGAACAAGAGTAGCTTTGGAAGACACATAGGTGTATAGTCTTTCAAAATCCCTGAGGGTTTGCCATACACAGAGCATACCAAAACAAATTGTGCAATATTGCATAATAGACACGGAGCAGATTCTTCTGAGCACCCAAGCCTGCCCCGATCACCACGTTTGCACTGAATGCAGACAGGGTATCTGCACAGCTTCCAGCACAGATTCCAGTTTCATGTGGGAGAACCTGATGTCTTGTTGCTGAATAGATAAGATTCCTTAATCCACAAGCAGGTCCCACTATAAGCTACAAAAGCCCAACCATCTGGTCAATCTGGCGCATGTAGACACTTTTCAGCGGTAGTGAAAACCTGCGCTCTTCTGGAACCCTATAACACTGAATAAGAAGAACATAACATGAGGTTAAAAGCAACAAATAACCTGGCAAACAACCTAAAAGGACAATAGTATCAGTCGGCTACAACTCACATTTGAGCTGGAGTTACCAGTTCGAAGCTTGGTCTGTGACAGTTTGTCCTGGGTTTGCGGCACTTTGCTTTTACGATGAAAGATGTCCTGCCATGATGTGTCCCTCAAACGAGGCTCAAGTGGGATCAGATGGCCCTCGGTGGTGAACAGGTATTTATTATCAACCCGATGCAGTGGGTTATCCTCATCAAACAGCTTGTGAGAAAGGGAGGACATATTGAATAAAATAAAAAAAAAACAAGCATTATCGAATCCAAAAGGTGCAGGAGAGGGATTTTAGCTCCGAACTCAATCCTCAGTGTAAGAGCAAGGTACAAGACTTTGGTCAGCAAGATGTGCATTTCTTTTTTTTCTTTTTATTAAAGCGAATACTTTATTTGTTTTCACGAACATTGAACATTCATAAACAATAAACTATACTATTATAATCTCGTGTATTTGATTTACATTATGTGTTATACTTGCTCCCTTACTTACAGGTCAACCGTACATATAAAGTAATTACTTGCAACTGGACTACTTTATTAATTTGCCGTGTCATTCCTTGGTTGAGTGGCAGGGCCCGACTCCCACAAGGGACTCCATATCTTATCAAATTTATGAGCTGTACCTCTGGCTTTATGTGTGAGCTTAATCAAGGGTATTAACTCATTAATTAGCTTCATCTAGGAGTCCCCTGTGGGAGGGGTGGGTCCCATCGGGTGCATAATTATACAATTCTTGGCAGAATACAATAACGCTCTAAACTTCAGTCTTGCGTGGGCAGTAGGCAGGTCCACTACCCCCAGTAGACACACCAGTGGAGTATTCACCTGTGGAAAGTCAGTGCTGGCTGCTGATACAAAGTAACAGTAGTCAGCCAGCTCAGCAGGAGAGCAGGGGCTAGGCTTAGGGAATTGTCAGAAACCATTAAAAAGCATGAAAAGTCTGCATATTTTTTAATTGATGTATATTGCAAAGTTTCTTGAAATTATTTTACTTTTCAAAAAGCTTAAGTCATGTTTTGTGGAGTTCCCCTTTAAGATGTGCATTTCTAGCATAGACAACAGAATAAGGCTGGCCCCTGTTGACTCAAGATGTTTAGAGAAGATCAAATGCAGTTCCAGTAAAACAAAAGCTGCATTGATTTGACATTACAGTGCTCCTTTTATTCTATTTACATCATTCCTCACTTACCAGGTAGAGGTATTTGCAAGTTTCACTCAGGAAGAAGCTTTCCATCCTATCCTCCTGTGACTTGTCCACAACATGGTGTATCGTTGCATATCCACACCTGCTTAGAGGGGGTAGAGGAAAGAACTAAAGAAAACTATTCACCAAGGAAAGTAGAGGGGAGGAAAACAGAAAATCAGAGGGAATAAAACCCCAATTTCTGTACTCACTTGGCTTTAGCATGCTTCTCCAGACTCAACAGAATATCCATACCCACGTGCAGATAGAAGGGATTCTTAGTGGCCTAGACAGAAAATAAGAAGAAGGTCTGCTTTGGTAGCGTTACAGAAAAGAAAGAGAAGATGACATAGGAACATATAGAAAGCTAGTATTGTTCTAGGAAAAAAAATAAGGGATTAGCCTGTACCTGGTATAGAAGATACGTGGACTCTACCAGCTCTGGCCTGAGAGGGTAAAAGGAGACATCAGGGGCCTGCAGTTGCCAGTTGTATCGTTCAGGTAAAGCTCCATAGCGTTTCCAAATGGCATAATAAAATGCATGCAGGCAAATCGCATCCTCAATATCTCCCTTTAGGACCTGCAATAGAGATATGTATTACTGAACACACTCTTCAAATTTGTCACAACAGCAATGACTTGTGATACATCAAACAGCATCTAGAGAGACACAACTCCATGTCTGCACTCTTCTGTCAGGGCCAAGTCTTACCTGTAGTCCCGGGAAGAAAGCCTGCAGTGAGTCAATCCATGTGTTCATGAGTTGACCATTAAGCATGTTAACATTCACATACAATGGCGGGTCCCCTTCTCCTTCATTACATGCTTCACGCCTGCAGAGTAGAAAGAAAATAAAGCACAGTTAAATATACTGTAGGTGTCATGGGTTTAACATATCTTACAAATGAACATTCAGAGAAGGCAGGTTCTTGCGTCTCAGTAAATACAGATTTGTAAGTGCCTTATACAGGTATGAAACCGGTTATCCAAAATGCTCAGGACCTGGGGTTTTCCAGATAATGGCTCTTTCTGTAATTTGGATCTTCATATTTTAAGCCTACTAAAAAATCATATCAACATTAAATAACCCAAATAGGCTGGTTTTGCTTCCAATAAGGATTAATTATATCTTAGTGGGGATCAAGTACAAGCTACTGTTTTATTATTACAGAGAAAAAAAAAAATTTAACATTTTCGATTATTTGATTACGACATCAATGAAAGACTGCCTTTCCATAATTCTGAGTTTTCTGGATAATGGGTTTCCGGATAACGGATCCCATACGTGTACCCACAATCCTACCCTCGAAACTGATCACTATTCAGCCATTTATCTTGCAGAAAAACTACCCCTGTCATTAGACAGCCACTTTCTCAAACAATTAAATGGTTAATAAAGCCGATGACATTAGAATATGTCACAGACTCTTATGCACACAGCAGTATATTTTTCCATATTTGCTTTTTTTTTTTTTTTTTTTTTCAGTAGCTGGAGAAGATATAATGAAGTACCCATAGACTTAAATCAAATAGCCCTGTTGAGTTCCATGCTTATGGAAAGTTGACCATTTTCTTGTTTTTTGACAAGAAATAAATATTTCTGAGTATTTCTTATACAAAACAAAGACCATTTCCCCATGCTTTGATTCTTCTATATATTGCCCTTCCAGAGACTCCCTAACTGTGACAGTGGCCCCCAGTGGTGCTCAAAGTAGTAAAAAGAGGGGCCCGAGGAACCTCACCCACTGAGTTTTAAAGAGAACCTAGGGCAGTTGCTTAACAGATTGAAACTACAGGCTTCACCCTTATCGGGGTTCATCTGTGCAGGATTAAGCCTGTAGGGAACTTGCAGGATTCTTGCTTTGTTTGAAATGTGGGTCTTCTCACTCAAAATGCTTTTCTTGTGGAATTAAAAGTGACATGTTCCACATTTATCAGGAACGTGTCACTATGATTTTAATAAGCTCTTTAGTGAGAAACTTACTTCTACATGTTGCCTCCCTGCTTCCCCTCAGACCTAGTTACTGATTGTTCAGCAGCTCACCTGGCTGATGCCTCAGAGGTTGATGTCTGGCTTGGGAGGGAAGACAAAAGTTCCAAGAGGCTGAAGACAAATGTAAACAATAGTCCTGGAGGAGTTTGATTGCCCTCAAAATGAAGAATTGAGTGCTGAGACATCAGAGAAAGGAGTTGGACTCCAACACAGGTCTGTAATGGGATCCGCAGGGAGGCAGCGGAGGGTTTATTGAAGGGTTAGTGACACATTTCTAACTCAAATGGAAAAGTTTAACTATACCTTTAAAAAAATATTTTTTAACCGAAGTCCAATTTTTATTGCAGTTAATTTCCTTTGTTCTGGAGATATCTTCATTTCTGTACTGAGCCTCTTTGATGTTTCTGGGTCACATGATGCCAGACATGCAGCATGACATACACAGAGCATCACATCAACAATGCTAACATGCTCCATTAATTCTCAGATGGATTATTTTCAGAACAGATTTAGATAACGCACTTTCTTAAACTGGGTTAGAAAGTCCTACAAAGGAAAAGTGTGAGCATATTTAAATGAAATATATTGTCTATACTAGGGATGCACCAAATCCACTATTTTGAATCTGGCCGAACCCAGCAATGCTTCACGAAAGATTAGACCGAACAACGAACCGAATCTTAATTTGCATATAGAAATTAGGAGTGGGAAGGGGAAAACATTTTTGACTTAATGGTTTTGTGAAAAAAAAGTCACGTAATTTCCCTTACCGTCCCTAATTTGCATATGCAAATTAGGATTAGGTTTCGGTTCAGCCGGGCTGAAGGATTCCTGAATCCTGCTGAAAAAGACCGAATCCTGGATTCAGTGCATCCGTAGTCTATACACAACATTACATATCCATGTGCTAAGGTATCATTTCCCCATAATGTTTTTTTTACAAACCAGTTTCAATTCTGCAACATGAAATTTCCCACCGCTATATTTATTTTTAAGCTTCATCTTCTCTTACCCCCTGCGAAGGTGGTTCTGGATACTTTTGTAAGCCTCGTTAAACATTTCCAAGTCCTCTTCCTCTCCAAACAGGATGTAGGACTTGAGCAAATATTCATAAAAGGAGTCCAACCCAGCACCCAGGCCACTTTGTTTTCCAACCCACTGTCCAGTCTGTATGTTCACCACATTCCCTAGAGGAAATTAAAAGTGTTATTCAACTTGATATCGATTTTTAAAATACATTGACAGTGGTCTCGAGCTCCCTCTATAAATATATATTTTTTTAATTTAAAAGCTGCATATACAAGTATGGGACCCGTTATCGAGAATGTTCGGGAGGTTTTCCAGATTATGGATCTTTCCGTAATTTGTATCTTTGTGCCTTAAGTCTACCATAAAATCATGTAAACATTAAATAAACCCAATAAGTTGGTTTTGCTTAAAATAAGGATCAATTATCTTAGTTTGGATCAAGTACAAGCTACGGTTTTATTTTTACAGAGAAAAAGGAAATAATTTTTTGAAATCTGGATTATTTGATTACAATGGAGTCTATGGGAGACAGCCTTTGCGTAATTCAGAGCTTTCTGGTCATCTGGTTTCCGGATAATGGATCCTATACCTGTTTAAGTAAATATTATTTGCATATATAAATTACATTTGCGTTATATGATTGCTCCAGAGTGCTGGCCACAGATAAAAAGCATATAGTGTACTCAACCTAGGTAGTATTTTTCTGGGCTTGCCCTACATTCCTGAAGGCAAATTTTGGTGATTTTTTTTTTCTACATGTTTCTTGCAGAGATTTTTTTTTTTTAGTGGAAAATAAAAATAATTTGTGCTAATTTGTATATTCAAGTTAGAAATTATATTTGGTTCAGGGTTCAGCAGAATCCTTTGTGTAAGATTCTTTATTCAGTTAAATGCCGTAAAAAGTGGATTTCAGCATCTCTTATCTGTATCGCAGGCTCCACAGCTTACCAAGGAGGCCGGTGTTGTTGCTTCGCAAACTCCAGAGTGCTCTGACAGCACGGCGAGCAACCCACTCAAACGTGGAATCCCCTAAAAGCCGACTTAAAATTCCAAACTCCACAAGCAGGGAGCCAGCTCCGGCAGTGCAGGTCTCATTTCTACTATCTGGGGGGACTCCCTTCTTCAGATTAACCTGAAAAATTGCACAGAGCAGCAATAATGGTCTGTAAGGCTTTCCACAGGCATAGACAGAAGCTAAAAACATATAGTAAAAGAATAAATAACTGGTCAGATGATGAACTGAGCTGCTCACTTACCCTAGGATAAGGCATCCCTGTTTTGGTGTTCTCAAATGCAGGCAGAAGTCTAACTGCAAGGTCATGAGCCATATGAAGAAGTTCATTATCGTAGTCACTTAGAGTCATGTTGCCAAAGGGCTGCTTGGTGTCGGTAAGGATTATGTGGGCTGACAGTAAGCTGCCTAGAATTCTGATAAGACATAAGACAGAAGATTTATTTTGCAGCTCAATCATTCAACCCCAAGGCCATGCAACCCTTCTGACCCTCACAATGACTCCTCGACAAAGTATTGCATTCAGGCACTTTGGAATCCCTCCAGTCTCTGAACCAATTCAGCTTTCTTACCGAATAGTAGCCTCAAACACTTGCACTGTTGAATTCTTGTCAAAGGAAACGGTATCGATCACCAATCGAACAGCTCTGTGAAACTCTGTGGCATTGCCCATCACCTGCAAAGAGACCATTGAATTAGAAACGTTCAAGGTTGAGTTTATGAAATTTATACTCCTTGCACTGAGATATTATATATACACACACACACACACACACGGCACCATCTCTCCCTACTATACCTCCTATCCAACAGCCACAGTCCCTTTCTAAAGACTATTATGTCACTGTTACTATAGGCACCATCTCTCCCTATTATACCTGCTATCCCGCAGTCACACTCCCTTCCCAGAGACTATTATCCCACTGTTCCTATAGGCACCATCTCTACCTACTATACCTGCTATTCCAGAGCCACAGTTCCTTCCCAGAGACTATTATCCCACTGTTACTATAGGCACCATCTCTCCCTACTATACCTGCTATCTCACAGTCACACTCCCTTCCCAGAGACTATTATCCACTGTTACTATAGGCACCATCTCTCCCTACTATACCTGCTATTCCAGAGCCACAGTTCCTTCCCAGAGACTATTATCCCACTGTTACTATAGGCACCATCTCTCCCTACTATACCTGCTATTCCAGAGCCACAGTCCATTCCCAGAGACTATTATCCCACTGTTACTATAGGCACCATCTCTCCCTACTATACCTGCTATTCCAGAGCCACAGTCCCTTCCCAGAGACTATTATCCCACTGCTACTATAGGCACCATCTCTCCCTACTATACCTGCTATCCCACAGTCACACTCCCTTCCCAGAGACTATTATCCACTGTTACTATAGGCACCATCTCTCCCTACTATACCTGCTATCCCACAGTCACAGTCCCTTCCCAGAGACTATTATCCCACTGTTACTATAGGCACCATCTCTCCCTACTATACCTGCTATCCCACAGTCACACTCCCTTCCCAGAGACTATTATTCCACTGTTACTATAGGCACCATCTCTCCCTACTATACCTGCTATCCCACAGCCACAGTCCTTCCCAGAGACTATTATACCACTGTTACTATAGGCAACCATTTCTCCTTACTATAACTGCTATCCCACAGTGACACTCCCTTCCCAGAGACTATTATCCCACTGTTACTATAGGCACCATCTCTCCCTACTATACCTGCTATTCCAGAGCCACAGTCCCTTCCCAGAGGCTATTATCACCACTGCTGCACAATGCAAATAAAATTAATATTTTCCATGAATATCACATACAGTAAAGAAGTGGTGGAAGTGGCCGAGCTCCTGGTATTGTAACTACTAGTAGCCCTTGTGCCTTATGAATCCCTTGTCTGAAATAACAGATACAGGATAGTGCTCAGTACATAACTCACCGCTAAAGTGTCCAGTGCATCAATCAGGGTTAGGGAGTAGTTTCCAAGGACATCATTGATGTTTAGATTTGAACTGAAACAACACAGTCAAAAGTGTTAACATATCCCAAAGTGAGGAATTAATATAGCACAGACCCAGTTTGGGTTGCAGTAGAGTAATATAGAATTGATCATGATATTTTAAAGTTATTCTTTTTTTTAAGCCTCTCCAAAGTGAAACCTAAAATAATTGATAGGGTCTGTGACCTCATACTTTGTTATTATGTCTTATCTTTTAATTCAGCCCTTCTACTATTTGTACTTAATCCTGACACTAAGATGTATGATTGGCTGTTAGGGACATTGATTGTAGCAACCATACAGCAGATTAAATTCCCAACCAAACAGTTAAAGAACATAAAAGTTAAATAAGTGAATTACAAAAAGAAATGAAAACACCAAGATCAGTTAGAATGGAATTCTGTGAATCCTAAAATTTGTTTTGCACCCCTCATTATGTACATAATAATTCATTTTAAGGATACATGCATAAAGTAGATCAGCAGAGTACACTATATTGAAGCAAAACCTCTGGCAGGGACAAACAAATATTTGTGTAAAGTGACTTTTTCAAGATCACTGCATATGCCTGTGCCTGCTGTGTGAGCTAATTGGACTCCACGTGAAGAGATGAATGAAACACAAGTCTAGTGGGAGTTGATGGCTCTACCCCAGGTGAACGTGTGCTTTCGGAAATTGGTTTGCTAGAATAAGATTTCCGTTACAAGAGGATCACTAAGAACAAAACAATAATAAAACATAATACAAACACAGATTTACATTTTTATGTTACAAATTTTCATAGAAAAAATAAATAAAATGCCAATATTTCCTGCTATACAGGCAGGAGCGGAGGGCAGGTGCAGTTTCACTGCAGAACCCGCAGCATCTAATCAGCAATTGGCTCTAATTGGCCAACTGAGTCATGCTAATGACACCAGGTTGCTACTGGTTACTGTCCCAAGGTAAAGCAGGCCACACACCAGAATAATCTCATTTTATAATATCACCAAATGACCAGGCCTTTATATAATTTGACTAACCAAAATTCTGGTTAAATTGGATTTATATGATCAATTGGCCCCTCCACTATATAGTCAGATTAAAACAGAGGTCTATCTGCTGGCAGAGGAGCACATCAATGGACTCATGAGGTTCTTGCCCTATGGGATTTTCAAATTTGCCCAATATATGCCAGATATTGGCAGGACAGGTCACTGTATTGCCGCCATACACTGGCCAATAGCTAGTAGTACAAGAGGATAGGAAACAATATGCATGGTGGCTTTCTTCCTACAGGTTAACTGTGCCATTCTGCATACAACTGCATTGCCTTAGCTTTGTCTGCTTAATGCAGGTCTATAGCTACCAGTAAAGTATTATTCACTGTATTGAGTGCTGCACATATACAGCATTTGCTCTTATTTGTCCTTCACTCTACATATTTACATTTTGGGATTTTCTCCCTAGAGTTCTGTGCAACTTTCCCAGTTTAGGCCCAATATATAATATGATACATCTTCAAGTGTCAGATCAAATTAAACTGATATCTATAAAGACATCAAGGAAGCCCATGGGCAGAATGAATCAAGAATTTTATAATGCAGTTTTTATTTCTGAATTACACTGTTTACACTGCACATAATTCACTCTACCATATAAAATGTAATTCCTGAACCAGCAAGTGAATTTTTTTAGTTGTAATATTGGTGTGTAGGCGCCATCTCAGGTCATTTTGCCTGGTCATGTGCTTTCAGAAAGAGTCAGCACTTTAGGATGAAACGGCTTTCTGGCAGGCTGTTGTTTCTCCTACTAAATGTAACCGAATGTGTCGCAGTGGGACCTGGATTTTACTATTGGGTGCTGTTCTTAGATCTACCAGGCAGCTGTTATCTTGCGTTTGGGAGTTGCTATCTGGTTACCTTTCCATTGTTCTGTTAGGCTGCTGGGGGAAAGGGAGAGGGGTGATATCACTCCAACTTGACTGAAGTTATCAGAGCACAAGTCACATAACTGGGGGCAGCTGGGAAACTGACAAAATGTCTAGCCCTATGTCAGATTTCAAAATTAAATATAAAAAAATCGTTTTGCTCTTTTGAGAAACGGATTTCAGTGCAGAATTCTGCGGGAGCAGCACTATCAACTGATGTGTTTTGAAAAAAAAAAAAATTCCCATGACAGTATCATACACTTTTGCTTTATGTGCAACAGCTTGGTTGGGGCAACGATCAATCACATCCATAGCACTGGACTAATGCAATTTTTATGAAAGCTACAATGTGTTCATTCACAGAATATAAAGTCTATGGATGCAAGTGACCCCACCTACCATTCCACGACAACAGAGAACCTGCCACGTATGGGGTTAGTGCAAAGGAATGGGAAGAAATCTGCGCATACTTCTCTGAGGATATCCTGATACTCTGCACCACAGCAGAGACCAGAGGACTGGGGTTACAAGAATCAGACAGACTGCACAACGGTGTGAGTGAGCCTCAAGGACATTTATATATGCTACAGGATTCCTATTCAACTTACTGGTCTTCAATGAGTTGTTCAAGTTACCTAGATATTAGCACTGTCCTAAAAGGAACAGTAACACCAAAAAGTTAAAGTGTCTTAAATGAAAATATAATACACTGTTGCCCTGCACTGGTAAAACTGGTGTGTTTGCTTCAGAAACACTACTATATTTTATATAAACAAGCTGCTGTGTAGCCATGGGGGCAGCCATTCGAGCTAGAAAAAGGAGAAAAGGCGCAGGACACACAGCATTTAACAGATAAGCTCTGTAGTATACAATGGGATTCTTCAGAACTTGCTGTATATCCTGCGCTTGAATGGCTGACCCCATGGCTAAACAGCAACTGTTTATATAAACTATAGTTGTGTTTCTGAAGAAAACACCAGTTTTAACAGTACAGCCGTATATTATATTGTCATTCCTTTAAAGCACTTTAATTGTTTGGTGATACTGTTCCTTTAACTCCTATGGGATAAAATGATCCATACACACAATTCAATCAGCAAATGGGTCAATATAGTCCTCAATAACCCCTATTCTACCGGATAACGATTATCGTTGAGAATAAAACTAGACCCTGGCATTTCAAGTACACAGAAACCCAAACAGCCCTCCATCAGCCTAATAAATAGTGATCAACTATAGCATCTTATAGCAGACCTCTGGCATCTGTCATTTTACAGATTGCACAGCCTCATAGGCCCAATAAATGGCTACTCTTTATGGCATCGTAGATCCTGAATTTACAGACTGCCAGTCCAAGCCTGGCAGCCATATTACATTAATATAGAAGTTGTTTATGCTATAAATTGGCTCCAACCAAACTGTGCTAATTTCAGTCAAATAGAAAAAAAGTAGCAAGGAATTTTTCAAAGTTCATTTTTAAACAGATGCATGTATGACCATGACAGGTAGGGCTCAGCAACACAGGCAATATTTTGTAGTAACCTGTGGCTCCTTATCAACAAGACATCACTACTGATGTTTCCATGCAACCATACCATACAGAAAATGGTCGGGGAGATAATTCCTCAAAGTATTATCCATCCAGCCCATCTTTTTTGATTTTGCCATCTGCATAAAGACGGACATGGTAAAGAGCAATGACTCCCAATCTTAGAAAGGTATTTACAGTGACCTGTGTGGGACATATTTTGTTCAAAATGAAAATAAAAAATGAGTATAACCAGAAATTGGAAAACTAGAAAAAACTCTTTTTGGAAAAATTTGGCAAGGATTTGATGACTAAAGGCTCAGATGCTGTACTCCCTCTGAATTCAAAATGAGCAACCAATTCGCATCACAATCTGGCCAGCAAAAACAGATAATTTTAGCCACCTGAGATGTTATGGAGCAAACAGGCCTAGTGCCAGTGAGTGTATGGTCTCAAACAGAGTAAATATTGATCTTTCCATTCAGCAAGTGATCTGTACCAGCTGCACGTGTATTCAATTAAAGGAACAGTAACACCAAGAAATTAAAGTGTTTTAAAGTAATAAAAATATCATGTACTGTCGCCCTGCACTTGTAAATCTGATCTGTTTGCTTCAGAAACACTACTATAGTTCATATAAACAAGCTGCTGTGTAGCAATGGCGGAAATAGAAAAAATCAATGATAGGTCTCCAAAAATAAAGTGATAACTCACCACAAAAGGGAAGTGGCCCAGGTGCACCACCCTGAGCCCTCAGCAGACAAACTGAAAAACCATATTGGAGCAGGCACTCAATGAAGGCAATGTACACCAGGCAAATAGTTCAAAGTGAAGAAAGTTTATTGTGTCCAAAGTCTTACGCGTTTCGTGTCATAAACACTTAAATCATAGGCTAACCTTTCAGAGCCATGCCTCAAATATTTAAACACAAGTGCACCAATCAAATCACTTCACCAATTTACTATCCACCCAATCCAAAAAAAACTTTTCTAAGGTGCACCAATATCTATTCAGTCTCAGTGGGTGTAAATAAGGGTTAAAGCCTTGTCTCTTTCTTTAGTGGCCATATTGGTACACCATAGACTGAATAGAGCAACATATTGAAAGACATATTTCTACACCTCAGTTAAGTTTAAAGTGGCAGTGCCATATAAATACATAAAAACATATACAGAAGTATAAAAAAAACTATAATAGCGTGTAAGCATATTGTGGAATATATAAGTATGTAAAAGCAAATATAAATAAATAGGATTATATTACATTTAAGTATAAATACAATTCATAATATAGTGTCTAGGCTGAAAATGATACAAATATCACACTTTTGAGATAATTGTTAGATTAAATGTATAGTACAAGTGTCACGACCGGCTCCCAATACCACAACAAATGCCAAGCACCCTGGTCTCGGCTCGGCTTCACCAGTAGTGTGACCACAGTTGGGCTTCGGGAGGAGCCCTCAGCTTACTTGGGTGCCACCTGGACTTAACGAGGGGAACAAGGCGAGATGTTCTGGCTGGCAAAGGGGCACGGCTGTTAGCAGAGTCTTTTGGGCCGAAGGTCACGGTACAAAAGGATTAGGCAGAAGGATGGTCAGACAGGCTGGGTCGAGGCAGGCAGATATCAAGAATCGTCAGGCAGGCAAGGGTCAAACCGGGTTGTCAATCAAGGGGTTAAGCAGGAAGAGCTGTCGTAGGCAGGCAAGGGTCAGGATACAGAATGCAGAGTAGTCAAGAACAGGCTGGGTCAAACACGGGTAATCAAACAAACAGGATACAGATCAGATGCACAAGGCTCAGGAAACCACTAGAAACCAAGTTCTATCACGGGCATCTGTCAGTCAGAATGGGCCTTTTATAGGGGAAAGAATTTGCGCCAAAACGCGCTATAAAAAACACGCAGGCGCGCCGCGCACGCCCTAAGGAAGACAAGATGCCGCAGGAAGAGGACCACGCGGCGGTCTTGCCTGCCGCCCCACTAGACCACCAGGGCAGGTAGGTTTTATTACAACAAGCTTCAATAATTGGGAAAAACATGCAAAACAATAAAAGTAAAACAATGTGCTTCTACATGAAGAATATATATATAACGAATTGCAGTATTGCAGTTAATGTATTGGTTCACATTATATTTTTTCCGGTGGTATGGGATGTAAAGGTTTTGCTTATGGTAATAAAATTACATGTAATGCATCTGTTTGCTCCGCATTTAAAGGAGCCTTTATATTCCAACCATGTATGTTTCTGTACATTGCCAATTCTACTGGGAGATAACACATTTCTTAACTTTCTAGGTCTTCTAGAAACAAACTGGCAACCTCTTTGTACAATGTCATCTAGAATAGGGTCCGTTTTTAGAATCACTAAGTTTCTTTTTAACAACATCCAGATACTTTGAACTATAGGTCAGAATGCATGTGGTTATATCGGAGTCCTTCGTTTTGGTCTCAATCATTTTTGTACCTGATTTATACTTGTTAAACAATGTATCATGTGGGGTGAATAATGCTCTTAATAAGATAGGCATTTCACAACCTCTGGTCTCTTAGATCACATTACTTTTTTTTACAAAATCTTCCTGGTCTGAACATAAACGCCTTAATCTTAGAAATTGTCCCGTTGGTATATTTCGAATAAGGTGGGGTGGATGGGCTGATGTTGCTCTTAAGATTGTATTACCAGTGCATTCTTTCCTATATAAGGATGTTGTTATAGTATGTTCATGTGTATGTTCTTGTGATGTGAGAAACACATCAACATAAGGAATTGTAGTAGCATATTTACAATATGTAATTTTAAGTTTTAGATCATTATTATTAAGATATGTGAAAATGTTCTTCCTGCCAGTTCAAATAAGTATAATATCATCGATAAATCGTGCATAGAAATGTTATGTTTAAACGGATTTTCACAGTTAAAGACAAATTGCTCCTCCCACCAACCCATATACAGGTTGGCAAAGGAAGGAGCAAATGTCGCCCCCATGGCAGTGCCACATCTCTGTATAAATAAATCTTTTTCAAAAAGGAAAAGATTGCGTGTCAGTTGGTAAAAACTCTTTCAATGATATAGAGTAAGAGCTGTATTTGTCCAAATGATAGGCTATAACTTCAATGCCCAAAAACGTGTGGGATACAAGAATATAGTGAAGATACATCTATTGTAACTCACATGTGAGAGGAGTGCCAATGACAATTTTGTAACTGTGTGATTAGATGTGAACTGTCTTTCAAGTATCCAGGAAGCCTGATGACTAACAGTTGTAAAAAATAATCTATGAGTTCGGAGAGTGGTTCACCTTGAGATCCCATACCTGCAATTATGGGTCTGCCCAATGGGGGACGTTCAGTAGCAAAGGTAGCTACACACTTTTTGGACTGTACCAATGGCAACTCTCGATCGAGGGTATTCAAAGAATAATACCGGACCAGAGAGGAGGGGACCAGACAAAGAAATTACTATATTTGGAAACCAATTGGATCTTTGTTCTAGCCACTTGGTCCCCTATGGGTCTAAATAGTAAATACGATATATCCTGCTATTTTTAATTTCATTGATTTGTCATAGTATTTGCGCTCAGTGAATTTTTTAAAATTTTCTCCCTGACCATTCCTAATTCGTATATACATTCTTCATGTAGATATAGCACATTGTTTTACTATTTATTGTTTTGCATGTCTTTCCCAATTATTGAAGCTTGTACTATGCATTTAATCTAACATTTATCTCAAAAGTGCGATATTTGTATCATTTTCATCTTAGACACTATATTATGAACTGTATTTATACTTAAATGTAATATAATATTCTATTTATACTTGCTTTTACATACTTATATATTCTACAATATGCTTACACACTATTATAGTGTTTATATACACTTCTGTATATGTTTTTATGTATTTATATGGCACTGTCACTTTAAAACTTTACTGACGTGTACCAATATGTTGTTCAATATGTTGCTCTATTCAGTCTGTGGTGTACCAATATGGCCACTAAAGAAAGAGACAAGGCTTTAACCCTTTTACCCTTATTTATACCCACTGAGACTGAATAGAGATTGGTGCACCTTAGAAAAGTTTTTTGGATTGGGTGGATAGTAAATTGGATTTGATTTGATTGGTGCACTTGTGTTTAAATATGTGAGGCATGGCTCTGAAAGGTTAGCCTATGATTAAGTGTTTATGACACGAAACGCGTAAGGCTGTGGACACAATAAACTTTCTTCACTTTGAACGGTTTGCCTGGTGTAAGTTTGCCTTCATTGAGTGCCTGCTCCAATATGGTTTTTTGGGAATTGAAAAAACATCTATATGGCACAGGTTAAATACTGAATAACAGATAACACCATTATGTTCTACAGATCTTATCTGCTGTGTAACCTGAACCTTTTCTCATTTGAATGGCTGCCCCCATTGCTACACAGCAGCTTGTTTATATAAACAATAGTAGTGTTTCTGAAGCAAACACAGCAGTTTTACCAGTGCAGAGCAACAGTACATGATATTTTCATTACTTTAAAACACTTTCATTTTTTGGTGTTACTGATCCTTTAAAATATGTAGTTTAAAGGGGTGGGTCACCTTTAAGTTAACTTTCAGTATGTTATAGAATGGCCAATTCTAGGCAACTTTTCAAATGGTCTTTGTTATTGATTTTTTTTTTATAGTTTTTTTTTTTTTTTTTAAATTATTTGCCCTTTTCTTCTAAAGGTGGCCATACACGGGCAGATTAAGCTGCCAATATAGGTCCTTTAGACCAATTCAGCATCTTATCTGCCTGTGTATGGGGGCTTCCCGATCGATATCTGGCCACTATATCGATCAGAAGGGTTTGATTTTTCCGACGACCAGCCTGTCGGAGCCCATTGCTTCTCGTTGTGTTCGGCCCTAGGGCAGAATATTCGCATTACCCTGATTTAGCCCTGCCGTTGTTGGGGATAATGAGGAAAGATCGGCTCGCTTGGCGATGTCGCCAGATGAGTGGATCTCTTCATGTATGGCCAGCTTTACTCTTTCCAGCTTTCAAATGGGGGGGTCACTGACCCCATGTAAAAAACAAATGCTCTCTAAGGCTACAAATTTATCGAAGGCTAAAAATGTATCCATATTGCTACTTTTTTATTGCTCATCTTTCTATCCGGACCGTCTCTTATTCATATTCCAATTATTCAAATCAATACATGGTTACTAGGGTAATTAGGGCCCTAGCAACCAGATCGCTGAAATTACAAACTGGAGAGCTGCGGAATAAAAAGATAAATTAACCCAAAACCCACAAATAATAAAAAAATGAAAACCAGTTTCAAACTGTCTCAAAAAAATCACTGTACATCATAGTAAAGGTTAATTTAAAGGTGAACAACCCCTGTAAGTGATACTGATGTACAAGTACCAGGATTCCCCTTTAGAGCCACAATAAAAGAAAGACAAGCAGCTGTATGGAATACTAACGGGTCTCCGTGGTCTGGTCCACGTCCCCGGCAGAGAATGGGATTGAGCTCATCCTCAGGGAAGGCATACTTCATGTAGTTGTCATAGCCGAACGAGAACATGCCGCGGGCCATCTCACGCATTTCTTTACGCAGCCCCGCGGGGAAAGAGCTGTAGCGGCGGCCGTACTCATCGCCGGCTCCCAGGACAAAACGGCCGTAAGAAGCGCGGCACACGGCATTGACTCCCGGTATCACTACGGGAGTTGTCCCAGGCAGGACAAGACCCCGCAGAGCTTGCAGCCCGAGCCGGAGAAGCAGCAGCCCCAGCAGGACAGAACACCACCGCATTACAGGGCCACCACTTCCGGGTCCGGCTACTCCAAGCATCCTGATAGGCCAACGCCACAAGCCTGTCAAATCCATAGCAAAGCCGCTTTGTGATAGGCCCGCTCGGAGAACCTTGGAATCATTTAGTCCAATGGAAAATCAGCACGTGATATTGTGCGACTCTACGTGTCCATAGTGACGCTTCCGGTTACTCTTTGCTGTCAGTGGCAAATGAGTGTACGTGTATGGCTCCGCCTATAAACACAGTTCTGTCATGTACGTTTTGGCGGGACAGAAAGTGTAGCTGTCAGTTGATTGTTGTTTACAGCTCCCTTTGTATTCATGTAAATAAATGATGTTATATCGTTTGAATATGGTTAACACCACGGAAATCTAATACCATATACACATTGGGGGAGCCAGAGTGAAAATGAGAAGAAATGAGCACTGCTCCAGCCTCCAGCATATCAGTATAAATAGCTCACCAAGTTCATCTAGGGTTGCCATGTTTTCTGGTAAAAAATACCCTCCTCCAATATATATATCTTTTTTCCCTATTAATAACATTGGGCATACCTCCCAACATTTTGGAAGTAAAAAGAGGGACAAAAAAATGTATTCCGCACGTAGTGCAGCAATTTTTTGACCACACCCCTTTCTGTGGCCACACCCCCTAATTACCACGTTCGTTTTACAAAATTTGGCAGGTTATGAAAGTTGGAAAATATTTCTCCTTATCTAAACTGTGTTTTTGTGTCTCAAAATTGTTACAAAGTATCTTATTTGCACCTGTTAGCTGTTCTGGGCTCTCTGCTAAAAGCCAATTAAGTGAGAAACTTTGTTTCTTTTTCTGGCTGTTCAGTGCAGAGAAAAGAGGGACTTTCCAGTACAAATGAGGGACTGCTGGTTGAGCTGTCAAAAGAGGGACTGTCCCTCCGAAAAAGGGACAGTTGGGAGGTATGCATTGGGATCAACCATCATTTTTACCGGCCAGGCCAGTAAAATACCGGCCTGGCCCCAGTTTTAAGGGTTGCTTAAAACAAATAAATTGAATATTTAGCCAAGGTGGTACATCACATAATTCTTACAGATGCAGGTCCTGAGTCCCCTTTGCTAAGTGAAAGGTACTGGGAAACTTCTCTCTGGCAGTGTCTCCACCTAATGGGATCCAGGAATACACCAGAGGATAGTCCCATTAGGAAAGCATTCACGCACACACACTTTATTATATAAAAATATAAACTTTATACAAAGAAGTGCAATGTTAAAGGGGAAGTAAACTAACATTATACACATAAATGCATTCAAAGCACGACCCACTACCCTAGGAACCTGCAGCAGTCCAGTCCTGGTAATTCCCTGGCAGGAAAAGTCCCGCAACTCCATTTTGTCAGCCCAAGAGTCTCCATCCCTTGTCCCCAAAAGAGCACCAGTCCTAGGTAGCGCTACCTACCCAAATACCTTTCCCGATGGAAAGTATTTGCTCCCATGTGGCAGGCACACAAACAGCCTGTTTCTCCAAAACAGGAGATTGCTGGATCCTCATCCTTTCCTACCCCTTCCCTCAGGTAACACTCACCCCAAAGGAGTCACACAGACTGGTAGTCTCACACAGAGCTGACAGGCATCCACAGCAATGATCTCTTTATAGGCTCCAGACTCTCCCAGTCGAGCACATAATTGAATCCTTTGGGTATTTGCTCCCAACACTGTCTATAGCATGAGCTCTCCCGACATCCATTGCTGAACTGCAGCTCTCAAAACTCTCCATAATTTGAACATACAAATCAGGAAATCCAAACTTCAAACCCTCCTTGGTTGAGCTTTCAGGCACTGGAGGATCCTGCCCAGCCTTGGCAGGCCTATCAAACTCCCTTTTGCCTACATTTTGCCGGATAGGATTCACTTTCTCCACAGTGAACAAGGTTCTGCAGCAATCTGTAACTGTAATCTGTAATGGATAACTGAGCACATGGCATCTCCTTTTATACTGTTGCACAGCGACACCTTGTGGCTGCCTTTGGGATCAGCCATGCTGCACCAATCACAAGGGCTCTGCCCCTTAGGAAACCCTGTATCTCCCTGTATCTCACCATGAGGCTCAGAAATTAACCCTTAGGGGCCCTACATTTAGCAACCTCAGATCAGTCCCTCTTAGGGTGGTATAGACCAGTGTCAGACTGGGGGTCCTGGGCCCACTGGGACTGCTACCTCAGGGGCTCCCACACAGTGTCGGCCTGGGACACCAGGAGCCCACCCAAAAACTTTAGACCAGAGGCCCACTCTCAGTACTATTATTCTTCTTCTCCTCACTCAACCGCTATTCTCTTAGTCTCTTTTCTTTACATACTATAATCTATTAATCCATCTATTTATTTTATTTGTTCTCATAGAAATTGATAATGACCATGAAATGTTTAGAAGCAGGAGGGCCCACTGACACCTGGGCCACCGGGAGTTTTCCTGGTATCCCGGTGGGCCAGTCCGACACTGGTATAGACTGTCTTAGTGACTACACCCCAGCACTAGGGATCCCAAGGGGTATCTTGGTCCTTAGCACTGTCCCTGCTCTTGAGCTAACCCACATGTGTTCCTGTTTGGTGGCTTGATCACCTCAAGGGTACTAACCCCAACTACTCTCCTTGTAGGCGCCAGAAAGCTGCTCACTAAATACGATGCCTAGAGTAGTCTAGAGTGACTACTTCATGAACTTCTACCACTAGATAAACTTTCCCTAACCAGGGCCTTTGTCACCTGCTCAGACCCAGTCCTGTACCCACCTCCCTGCAAGGTAGGATCCAGGAACAGAACCCTAATCACATGTGCTCTCCCTTTTAAACTTTGGAACACTGCCACCTACTGGGCAAGCCATGAACTTAATGACTTTACAACAGACAAAGGAAAAGGAACAATAGTTGCCTTGGTTGATTTAAAGGATCACTTAGGTGTCCGAATATAGGGGGAAACTGCCTGAGCAAGCACACGTGATGATTCAGGGAGATTTATCCGCCCGGCGACAAATCGCCTCTTTTTCCGGCGACTAATCTCCCCGAACAACCTTCCCGCCAGCTACAATCTTCAATAAAATTTCCTTGAGGCAACTTCTGGCGACTTCGGAAAACGAAGCGCTCCGAGTGCCATCCCGTCTGCAATTTAGATTTTAGCTGGCAGGAAGGCTTTTTTGGGGAAATTAGTCTTCAGGTGACTAATCTACTCTACATATGTTATAGCTAAAGTTAGCGGCTGTAGAACAGACATGACTAATTGGTTATCCCTGGATTAAAGCAACCATGTTTAAGAGTGCCTGGACACAATTAGTCATGGTATATGGTGAAAAAGGTGAGAATATTTCTATATAATACACAAGGGCCATAAATAACCTGTAAAATATATAGTTTGGAATATTACATAGTGATGCCGCATCTATTACATGACTCATTGAAACGTGTGTATTATTATTCATATTGTAACCCCTACTTGTAGTTCCATGCATGCAGCTTCACGCCTTTATATTGTAATGGAACTCCTTTCTGACTTGAGTGTAGAACAGTGCTGTCCAACTTCTGTGGTACAGAGGGACAGAATTTTTCTGGTCTACATGGTGGAGGGCTGATAATGGAAGCCAGTGTTATCCACTTCCTGTTTTTTAGACCATACCCACTTTAAACCACACCCATGTTACCCCATGTCCACATTATAGCCCACCAAAAAACCAAATCATTGGTGCTCACTGCAGAGATATCACTTATATGTAAAAAAAAAAAAAAAGTTGTCATATTAAGACATACCCTTAAATACATATACCTCCTCCTCCCCTGTGGATAACACAGCACCCCCTCCCCAACACACGGTTAAACACCTTAGGGGCTCCTAACAATAATTTTCAAACCCCCAGAACAAATACCAGGCTTATGTTCCACAGGCAGAGCAGGGCACACACAGGGAAGGCAGAGTATGGCACACCCAGGGAGCATAGGGCAGAACAGAGCAGGAGACAGGGAAACCCATCAGTACTGTGACACGGTACTGGTGCTCCATCAGCATTTTGTATGTGTAAACAGGTGAACAATGTGGGCAGTTTCAGTCTGGGTCTCAGGTGTAAACAGTATAGGGCTTTAGGGTGTGAACAATAGAGGTGTCACAAGTGTGAACACAAGGGGGGGGGGGGTTTGCAGGCCGCCAGTTGGACAGCTCTTGTGTAGACAGTTATCATTTTCTCAAATGGCGACTACATTTGCCTAGACACACCATGTGCCATAACTTCTGGCCACAAACATTTTTCCTGCGGGGTAATGTGTTCTACTGATAATACACATATTTTCTGCAAAATAAGCAATGAAACCTGTTTGTAGCAAGCTCATCAGCATGTTGAGTTTGTGTGTTTTTACCCTTAGGTAATTCAAACTGAATCTTGTGATAAACTTAAAACTCTGAAATATTAACATCTTTAAGTATTCCTTGTAAAAAAAAAAAAAGCCTTAATTTATGGCTTATGATGATACAGACAAACCGACAACTCAAACAACCCAAACCTCTAATAAAATCACATGAGCTGTATACCTGTGCAATAGTGATGATGTGCGGGTTGAGAATTTCTCGACCTGCACCCAACCCTAAACCCGCCCGCTCCCTACCCGCACCCGACCCGGGCCCACTGCTCCCCTTTATTTATAGACTGTGCCTGACCTGACTGCCCCGCAGTGATGTCACAAAAGGGGCGGGGCAGGCGGAAGTCTATAAATTCTGGCGCCGGATGCCGGCAGTACTAGGTCGCGGGCGGGGATCGCATTTTGTCCAGGGGTCGCCTCGAACCCGCCCAACGCGCGGGTAAACTCACGGGTCCCACGGGCCACGGGTCGGCCCGTACATAACTACTGTGCAACATCTTAGCACTACTTAGTACTGAAGTCACATTAACTAAACCACACAAACAAGTAGGATAGAAATGATACAAATTTAGTTTTGGGTTTCCTGAGGTGACCCCAAGCCTTTTGCAGTGAAA
The DNA here is from genome assembly GCA_038501925.1 of Xenopus petersii. NCBI lineage: Eukaryota > Metazoa > Chordata > Amphibia > Anura > Pipidae > Xenopus > Xenopus petersii. The sequence continues at coordinate 133,418,730 of CM076678.1, read as the reverse complement.
ATCCAGGATTTACTGTAAGTATATCCAGTGAGAGTCCAATTCCAACCACAGCCTTATGTTTCCTTCACATCGCAATAAGCCACACAGCTCCATTCTGAAGAACCTGCATTATGTAAATCTATGTTGCACTTATCAGTCCAGGTATGGGATTTATTATCTGTAAACCTGTTATCCAGAAAGCTACAAATTATGGGAAGGCCATCTCCCACAGACTCCATTATAGGCAAATGATAAATTTAAAAAAAAAAAAAAAAAAAAAAAGATTTCCCTTTTCTCCAGAGCTGTGGGGTTGGAAGCAATTTTGGGTATCTGAAATCGGAGTCGGCAAAAATGTACTGATTCCTAACAACCTTAAAGGGCATGTAAAGTCTAAAATAGAATAAGGCTAGAAATGCTGTATTTTGTATACTAAATATAAACATGAACTTACTGCACCACAAGCCTAATCAAACAAATAATTTATGCTTTCAACATTGGCTACAGGAGGTCACCATCTTGTAACTTTGTTAAACATCTTTGCAAGACTAAGACTGTGCACATGCTCAGTGTGGTCTGGGCTGCTTAAGGATCATTATAAACAAAGCTGCTTGAGTTCTGCATGGCTGGGAAGTAAGGCGGGGCTCCCCCTGCTGTTCATAAGTATGATTGTTTCCCTGCTCAGCACTTAGGGACCGTCTGACAATTCCTACCCACAGCAGTAAATGAAGGGAGAATTTCACTGCATACAGTCAGGTTTCTTATGAAAATGGTACACATTTTTTAATTAAAATATATTGGAGAAAGGTTTCTTTTTCATTAAGAAAGTAAAAATGGGATTTTTTTTTTGCCTTTACATGCCCTTTAATGGACTGAAAATATATCAAATCAGATTTAAGAGCTTCTATATATATAAGTTGTTTTAGGTTTTCCAATTGTTTTTCGTTTATGTAGTTTAACTTTGATTTTGGTTTAGAATTACCAATAGTATAGTTTTAAGCTTTGTCAGTGATAAAATGCCTTGTATGTTGTGTACTTAACTTCTTTCTATCAACAAGGAAATACATTAGAACATTAAAGGAACAGTAGCAGACAGACATGTTGTGTCGGAGGCACGCAGTTTGTAGGTCCGACATTCCTATTACTTACATTATATTCAGTGCATCCGTCTCGTCGCTTCTGCTTCCTCTTATTGCGTCGGATCGGTAAAAGCCGCACCGTGTTGTTCAGGTGGCAAGGTTAGATGTTTATAATGAATTATGCCTACTATTTCTAATACTAATACATCAAGCCTTTTGCAGTGTAAATGCAACATGCAGTTCAGACATTCAGTATGCCATGTTGTATGTTTTCCTTATTACTATGGTACTTTTTGCTATTCAGCATATTGATACTGGGGCTCAGGGTCGGACTGGGGGGCCCGGGCGCCCCGGGACCGCTGTCCAGGGCCCCCCGCCCCCCTACTGTGAGGTGGAGCTCAGGACAACACGCATAAATATGCACTCTGCGCGCATGTGCGAATGGCAGCGCATGCGCAGACGCTGCAAATTTTTTTTTTTTGTGCGATTCCTATATTGGAAGAGGGGTCAGGGCCCAATGGGTTTTTTCCCGGTATTCTGCTGGGCCAGTCCGACACTGCTGGGGCTATTACTACAGCATGCTTTTATTGTGATTTACCTTGCACTTTTTATTACAATTTTACATCCCTGATTTTAAGTTTTCCCTCATTCTACATTGTTGTGTTGGAGTCCCACCACAGTATATTTTATGCATAATACATTTCCCTGATTTTTTCTGGTCCCTGAAAAACATAAAATGGGGGTTCTTTGTTATATAATACTGTATTTATTCTTTTGCAGCTCACAATTTCAATCAGGCTGCTACTGTAAATCAATACAGTACATCATTCTGTAATGTTATTTTGCTACTATTTAGTCTTTAAGACTCTGCAGTTCTTTGTTTCCATGGTACTAACTTAAAGCAGTGGAACCTATCGATATGGTGTTTATCTGATATATATCAAAACACAATATGCTATAGTGCTGTTAAATACGGCATATCTTTACTGTGGTGTTATCTGGATTCTATTCAGTATAATATGTAGTATATAATACACAAGTGCGGTGAACATCCTGTAAATTATATCCTTATAAATGTTGCTTAGTGATGTCATTAGTTATAATCAGAGCTTAGTGATGTCATTTATGTCACATGACTCACTGAAACTCGTGTTTTATAATACATAAAGTTCCCCCTGTTGCAAAATATGAGGATATTAGAAGTCACCTTGGAGTTCCATGACCTGTATAAAAACCTCGGACTTCAGCCTTGTGCTTTTATATGCCCATGGAACTGCTTGGTAACATATAATGTCCTTATATTTTACAAGAGGGAGTACTTAATTCATTATATTTTTGTCTGCACTTTGCCAAAATGAATATTTTATCTTTACAGCAGGTTTATATTGTTTTTGGCCTCTTCCTTTTAAACTGTAAGTATCAAAAGGGTTAATTATCCATGCTATTGATACTGAGCCCTACAATACTACAGGTACAGGATCTGCAATGCTTGGGACCTGGGTCTTTCTGTAATCGCCATGCCTTAAGTCTGCTACAAATCATTTAAACATTAAATACATCAACTAGAATTATTTTGCCACCAATATCGATTCATGCAGCTTAGTTACCACCAAGTACAAGGTAGTTGTTTTTTTTTATTACAGAGAAAAAGGAAATTGTTTTTAAAATATTTGATTTATTTGCTTAAACTGGATTTTATGGAAGATAGACTTCTTGTAATTCAGAACCTTCTGGATAATGGGTTTCCAGATAAATTACATACCTGTACAAGTATTACAGTTATAAAGTGGTGAGTATAGCAATGTTGTTGTTTAGCTGTCACTGTATTAGGGCTAGGGCAACAATGTCTGTTTTCTGGTGTCCTTTCTTCTTACAGTAAAGAAGGTTTTACTAAAGACTGCTGTCATTGGTCTTTACCCAATGGAATCTCCCTGCTATTGTTTGTCTTCAATTGCGGTATAGTTTAGTCGCTGTTGCAGCCCCAGTAGTTGTGTGGTAAATCCCACAGCTATTTCTGTGTAACCTCATTTGAATGAAGGAAAGCCCCTTATTACCGGTAAATGTGGCATTCAGTGCAACAAACATTTTATAGCCTAAATCTGCAACCAAAATGAAAATGAGAGAGGGAAGTGTGAGCATTGGGCAGTCCAATAAACAGACAAACACTCATGAATCACAGTTTATTTTAAACATCATCTACAACTCATCAGTGTGCAGACTCGAGGCTAAAAATGGATTTCTCATCAACATTATTTCCATAAATAAAATACAATAAGCTTTCCGATTTAGGAGCAAAAAGTCTGTACAGTTAAAATAGCATATAAAACCCACAAATGCAGCACATTCCGGTACACAGCTTGGTATTCCAGGACCATTCAGTTGTTCAACTCCCGCTATCCGGCAGCTGGAAAACCCACAGTATGCTCACCGTTATTGTACAAGATAGGCGGAAGATATCAATTTTCCAACGCCATATAAAGTATATTGATGATCGACATAATGTTGTAAAGATTCAGGTACATCCACGGTGGCAGGTACGTAGCCTCCAAGGTTATCCTAGGTTTGAAAAAATTGTTGCCAGATTTTGGGAGATACTTCTTGTTTCAGAAGATGAATTCAGCCCAAAAGCTGATAGAAGCCTTGGGTTTCACCACGGCTTAATGAACATCCCTCATGCACAAAGAAAAAGGATTAGTAATCACCATGGCAGTTAAGAGTCTGGAGCAAATAACACGATTAGTGGGATACATAACCCTGTAACCCTTCAGTGACTGTATTTTGTCAACAACTGGAGGGCCCCAGGTTTGCCTTCCCTTTACTAAGTGATGCTGAAACCTAAGGCACCACGTGAAAAACACGAAGATGTTTTGTAACAAATAATTTTTTTTAAAAAACACTATTTAGTTGACCGATTCCGAGCAAGCAGAGTGAGTAAACAATCTATTTATGTGGATTTCCTCATGTTTTAGGCACAAGCAAAAAAAAAGGCCAAACAAATGATAAATAGCAGCAGTGTACCGTGAGTTAATTGCAGCAGAATCTACAGTGTCACAAACACATATACCTTTTGGGATAAAGGGGGGGAAAAAGGGGCTGGGCTTCTGTGCAGGTTACAGGGGGGCTCAGCAATGGAAGACGGAGCTGGACGGAGCTCCACCAGTACAAGTGATGCAGTTATATCTGACCACCAGACTGAAGGGTAGGGGAATTTTGCAGTGTGAATGCTTTCTTCCTACTGCTAATTGCTCTGCATACTGAGGGATATACAATGCCCTGCATGGAAGTCACTGCCCTGCACACAATACGACATTGCTTAGCACTTCTCTATCACACATGTCTGCAATGCAAGTCCAAGCGAGACATGATAATTGACCTACACACTGCTGGCCATTAATTTTGCATGCCCAACAAACGACCTAGAGCTCAAAAAATTACTTTGATTTGCCTACATTGCACATAAAGATGAACCCATGCAAAGCTCCCAAATACCATTTGGTAAATGAAGTATTGACAACCACAACACTGGGTTAGGAACAGTCTCGTGTACCTGGGCACATTGACTTACAGCTCTTCTGCTGCTTTACTTTTGCCTCTCTGTTCTTCTCAAAGTGCTTTCTGTATAGATTTATTGTTTTACATAAGTTTAGTAATAAATGTGCGCAATGTCCTACATTAACACCAGGGAGTGCGACTTCCTACACACAATAGTCTTGACTTCTGTAGTGCAGGAAGAGGCCAGCCTTCCATTGTTCTCAGCAAGGAACATTCTCCAAACTGATGCTAGCATTGCTGTAATCTCCATGCAGAAAGCAAATAGCACATCCTAGATTGGAGCAAAGGGTGTGTTCCAGTGTGGGAACAGGGAGACAATTGCACAATGCAGGAACATGAATAAAATTCCAGAATTATCCATAAAAATGTAGAGGGAAGAAAAGAATTTCACAATCAAGAGACAAACTGGGATGACAAAATGACAAGAAAGGAGGAATGCGCATCCAAATTTAAATACCAAATACGTTAAATGCAGAATGGAAAGCAGAGAGGGAAACAGTAAGTGTCAGCATAAGAAGAGCTTATTCCAAAGTGGAGATAGAGTGGGAAAAAGGAAAGATGGCCCAAGGAAAGTTGCCTTATTACTTAAGTATAGCCTCCGTTCCTTTGTGGAGAAAAGGGGTTTAATAGAAAGAAAGAGAAGTGGATGGTGCAGGGCTAAGAACAAACAGACTTGTTCTCTACTTGTTGAAAGGAATTACTAAATGGAAGGTAAAGAACAAAGTGCTGATGTGTGGGGTTAACTAGTAGGGTGAGGAGAATGCCTCCACTCAGTCACAGATTAAAGCAAGAAAGGAACAATGATGCAGTCACTGGAAACGCTCATCTCAGGATGCAGAGCTGGACCAGGAAGGCACATCCAAGTGTGCAGAGCAGTGAGGCAAGGGCACGGTCCCAGGGTGCAGAGAAGCAGATTAATACTATAGAGCCTTTTAGCTGCGTCGTGACTTGGAATGCTGGATCAGCCACTGTAACGTTATATCTGGGGAAAGAACGAAAGGGTGAGGTTTCCCAAAATGATGTACATGCCGGCTTATGTTGTACACTCTCATACCAACTCATACCTATGTTATCCTTCTCCTTGCAGGAAATGGAATAGCAGCATATTTCTCTGTCCTGGATCAAAGAAAGGTTCCTGTGCGGAAAGAAAATTCATCATCACCTAAGCACTGCTCTCTGTTCTGCATTTTTCAGTCCATAAAAACTCAGCCCATAATTGTTTTCTCTTTAAAGGGGTCGTGCACCTTTGAGTTAACTTTTGAAGTATGAGAGAGTGATATTCTGAGACATTTTGCAATTGCTTTTAATTTTTTTTATTATTTGTGGTTTTTGAGTTATTTGGCTTTTTATTCAGCAGCTCTCCAGTTTGCTATTTCAACAATATGGTTGCTAGGGTCCAAACAACCATGCATTGATTTGAATAAGGGAACTTTCATACGAACAGGAGAGGGTCTAAACAGAAAGTTTTGTAATAAAAAGTACCAATAACAATAATGTGTTGCCTTACTGTTATGAGGCGTGGAAACAAGTTGCAACAATATACAGATCCCAATGCATCAGTAACTATGTAACAAGTAGGGATGCATCAAATCCACTATTTTGGATTCGGCCGAACCCCCGAATCCTAAGCAAAGGATTCGGCCGAATACCGAACCGAATCCGAACCCTAATTTGCATATGCAAATTAGGGGTGGGAAGGGGATTTTTTTTTTTACTTCCTTGTTTTGTGACAAAAAGTCACGCGATTTCCCTCTCCACCCCTAATTTGCATATACAAATTAGGATTCGGATTCGGTTCGGCCAGGCACAAGGATTCGGCCGAATCCGAATCCTGTCGACAAAGGCCGAATCCCGAACCGAATCCTGGATTCGGTGCATCCCGGATTCGATGCATCCCTAGTAACAAGGCCCTTGCCAACGTGCTGTTAACTCCTGTTCTGTCAACAAGCTCCACTGCAGCCCTAACACTTACAGAGCATTTGTTTTTTTTAGACGGGGTCAGTGACCAACATTTGAAAGCTGGAAAGAGAGTCAGAAGATGGCAAATAAGTCAGAAACTATACAAAATATAAAGGGGCAGATTTATCAAGGGTCGAATTTCGAAGAGAAAAATACTTCGAAATTCGACCATCGAATTGAAATACTTTGAATATCGAAGTCAAAGTTTTTTTCATCGAATTTGGGTATCCTGCAGGTCGAAGTAAAATCAGTCGATCAAACGATTCGAAGGATTGCAGCGATCGATCGAACAATTTTACTTTGGCTTCCAAAAACGTAGAAAAATGCTCTAGAAGGTCCCCGTAGGCTAACATAGCACTTCGGCAGGTTTAATTTGGCGAAGTATTGAAGTCGAAGTTTTTTGAAAGAGACAGTACTACGATTATCGAATGGTCGAATATTCGAACGATTTTACTTCAAATGAAAGTCGTAGTATCCTATTCGATGGTCGAAGTATTCAAAAAAATTTTTCCTTCCCTCGAATTCACTTTGATCCTTGATAAATCTGCCCCATAATGTAGGCGAATTGAAAAGTTGATTAAAATTGGCCATTCTATAGCATGCTAATAGTTAACTTAAAGGTACACATACTTCCATAATTCTCAGGCCTTGGGAAACAAAAACCCCAGAAGCCCTTGTCTGGTTTCCAGTTTATATCAAGTTGAAAGCCAAATGATATGACAAAATTACACTCAAATGCATATGAATGTATTCTAAAGTTACTGGCTGCCCTTTGCCTCTCAACCACCCGTTCCCAAAGCCCCATGGATACTTGAATACATTTTCTCGATGAGCTGCTTCTCGTCCAGTGCAGTGTGAAGATCACGCTTGTTACCGAGCACTAAAATCTGAAAGAAAAAAAAACAATAATTCAGAGAAGACAGAGTTCTTGCTGTTGGTCTGTCTTTATGAAGCCATACATTGCAGCATGTATAACACAGTCCTGTGTTGGGTTTGGATTTGCTTCTCATTGCAGCTTGAGCAAGTAAGCAGCACTTAGCCGTTTATTTAATTTATTCCTGCAGCAAAAGCTCACTATAGTCCCACAATATAGTTTGGTATGTTGCAAGCTACCTGGCTCCTGTTGCACCTGCATGAAGCATTTAATAAGATATTTTTTTATGAGAAAGGTGCAATCACGAGTACAGAATAGCATGTAATTTAGTCATTCTGGGCACATATTAGGGTGTGCTAGGACCATGCCTCTGTTATAAATTTGACTAAGAATGACTTGCTTTCTGACCCATGATTCATGTAGCTACGTAGAGAACATACAGCTGTTTAGCTAGGACATTGGGCAGTTCTCTCATTGGTGATTTCTAAATATAAGCTATGGCTCCTGGCACCTGTTTGTAGTTTTATCTATAGCATTTTACTAGGTATTTCCAGATGTAGATGTATTTTACATGATGGTACTAGGGACTAGTAATCCTGTTCAGATCTTGGTTAGGAATGTTAAAGGTACACACCGGAATTCCCTGTAACTGAGGTTTGTCCAGAAGATTATGCAGCTCGTTACGGGAAGCTTCAATCTTTTCTCGGTCTGCGGCGTCCACCATGTACCTGTGAAGGAACAAAGGACAGTGAGCTGCCTTTCATTTATGAACCAGTCTCAAGAGATTGAAATTTAATTGCCAAAGAAGGCTTGCAAAAATTGTTATTTATCAAAGGAAAAGTTTGTGAGGTTTTATATCTCAAATAAACTCAATTTGACGGTTTCTATTATATGAAAAAACGTGAATGTAAAAAACTGGAATCGGCATAATAGGGGTGAAAAACTCAAATACTCGAACTGATCCAGTTTTTGGTGAAAAAAAAAATATGATCTCTGCCATTGACTTTTACATGACCTTGACAGATTTAACTGGTGTATTTTCGGATTTCAGCTATTTCCAGCTTGGGGGCATAATAAATCTCCAAAAATTCCAGTTAAAAAAAAAATATTTGCGTTTTTTTCCTGCAAAAATGCTAGTTTTACTGAAAACTACTGCCGAAAACTCACATTTTTTGGGGAAAAAAACCAACTCGACCACTCTAGAGGACTGTGGTGATCTCTAACTTCATTCTATGATAAATATACCCCAATGTATTTTTACAAGTGCTAAAATGCCCCTTCACAGTTTTTGTATAAGGCCAGTCTAAGCAACTTTCCAATATACAGTTATTGCACATTTTTACTGGTTGCTAAAGTTATTTCTAAATATAATTGCTATTGAAAGCGTCATCTGTTTTGCTGTTTATACGCCCTCATTGTTGTTCTGACTCCTGAAAAAATAAGCAGAAGCCAGACGATTAACCTGGAGGAGAATTGATTTTGATTTAGGAGTCAAAACTAGAAAATAAAGAGATAAAAAAAAAAAAAAAAACAACACACACATATAGTCAAAACTAGAAAATAAAGAGATAAAAAAAAAAAAAAAAAAAAAAAAAAAAACAACACCAACACACACACACACACACTGTGAATAAAGTAGCCCCTCTTGTAAAATATAAGGATATTATAAGTTACCGAGGAGTTTCATGACCATATAAAAACACGAGGCCGAAGGGCGAGTGTTTTTATACAGGTCGTGGAACTCACTGGGGGTACTTTATTTATTATAATACACATGTTTTTGGGGAGTCATGTGACAGAAATGACATCAGAACTCACCGTTTATAACTGATGGCATCAGAACTCACCGTTTATAAGGATATAATTTACAAGATATTAATGGCTTTTGTGTATTATATATATATATATATATATATATACCCACGTGGCGGCCATGGGCGCCGCCATTTTGAAAGCGAACGCCGGCAGGGAAGGACGCGCCGCCCGGAGCTCCTGGACCTGCTCCGGGCGGCGACACAGGTAGTCACAGGCAGTCCTGCTGCCGGGTCACGTTTTACTGGGACAGAGGGAAGGACAGAGGGAAGAGCAGCAGACGTGAGGGCCGGGGTGGGGAGAGCGACAGATGGGGGGGGAAGTGGCAGAGGGAAGGACAGAGGGAAGAGCAGCAGACGTGAGGGCCGGGGTGGGGAGAGCGACAGATGGGGGGGGAAGTGGCAGAGGGAAGCAAACATGAAATCTGGGCGGCACAGTCAGTCACAGACAGTAACAGGTACCTGCCCAGTGTCCCCCAATTGTTGCGGCTGGGTCACATTCACATTTTGAAATCTGACATGGGGCCCCTAGGCTTATACACGAGTCAATACATTTTTCCAGTTTTCTTAGGTAAATTAGGTACCTCGGCTTATACACGGGTCGGCTTATACACGAGTATATACGGTATATATATATATATATAATACTCTGGTGCCAGTGTTTTATTAGCCTCAATGTTTCGATCCCCCCATCAACCTCTTGGTTTTTTCATATGACTCCCTATATCGCACATTTATATGGGGACAGGACACAAAAATGGTCTCATTCACTGAAGATATGAAGGTTTTTCTCATGACTATGGCTCAATGCTGATTATTATCAACATAGTGTTTCTGCCACATTGTTTAGCCAATATAGAGTTTTTGTTAATTTGTTTAGCTGCCTCCTCTCTTTAACTCTTACAGCTCGCTATGTATTTTTTCCTACTTTAGCAAGTTTTTAACCCTATAAGCAGCAACAAGGCACTGGACAGACCAGAAGCCACAAGACTCCGGCCTGTCCCTATAGTTGATGGGCCCTAATGGGACAGTTGTACGTGGGATGTGATCAAAGAAGCCCCTGCTTCCTATGACTGCTTACTCCTTGTTGGGTATTTGCAGCACCCAGTTAATTACTTTCCACCTTCGTGGTTTACTTGTGTATTTAAAAATGTTTTTATACACCAACGGCAGATTGGGAGGTGATTTTACTCCCAGATAGGGGACCGCTGGATTCGTGACACCTTGAACCGCTGCGGCAGTGATGGAGATGCGGTGTGTCCTTGCGCGCGCACACCCACCAATACGCTGTGATAGGTCGGTAAGCCTGTCTCTGGTATGATTGGACAGTGACCGTAGGAGTTGGGGGAGTGGCCTTGTTCCTTGATGGGGGTTCTGTATGTTTGTTTGTACTCTGCTCCTGGCGAAAATCCCTGTGGGGGATCGAAACGTTGAGGCTAATAAAACTTTTTTGTTTTTTCACGACAAACCCTGTGATCTATCTATATCTCTCTCTCACAACACAAATGGGAGGTTATTTAAGAAAAAACATCTAAAACTCGAATGAATATTCCCGACCCAAAAACTGTAATAGAATTCGACTAAACCTGAATCAAGTTTTTTCTCAGGAAGGCTATTAACATCTTCAAATGGGTCAACGGACCACTGCCAGGGATTTCTACCTGAACTCTGCAGGTTTTAGGTGACGTACTAATGAATTCTAGTTATTTCCAGGTAAAATAAATCTTGAATTTGAATTGAAGATTGGATTTTGGAATTTGTGAGTTTGATCAAAAATCCAACATCACAATTCGAATTTACAATTAGACCTTTCAATAAATGTGGCCCTTATTTTTTATGCAAAAAATAAAAAATAAAAAACAACTTACAGTTGTGAACGCCTTTTTCAGGGTTTGTGAAGAAAATGAAAGAAAAGCTGGGATGAGCATTAACAAAATCATGTCATTTGTCTGCTCTATGGCAGTATGTACATATATGCAACTCTGTGGCTGCAGCAATATATTCTGACTGCCCAGATGGAAATAAGTCCTGCAAATATTTGTTACCCTGTCATAAGCTCTACTGTCTCCCTACAGCCGGGATATCTAACTTTTGGTTACTTGCTAAGAATGCTGGGAAATGTAGTTTGCTATATTTAGTAGGGTGCATGTTTGAGAATTCCGCATTACATGTATTTAGTCTAACTTGGTTGTTAAAGCCAAACAGACTGAACCTAATGACCTGCTATAAATAAAACGCTTTTTTTTCCTGCTAGAATTCATTGTAAACTGGAAATTCTATATACATAAACTGGTAATACGACGTCTCTTCTATCTGTACATTCCTGCACTCTTTGTAACCATCTACATTACACACATCAATGAGTTTGACGTGAATCATGTAACCAACAATCGTTCCTTTTCCCACTCATTCTATAAAAACTCTTTGTCACTCATTTATATCTGGGAACAGGGTGGCTTACTTTTCACTGGGGGTGCAGTGATTACCCAATGCTACTAATTAAACTTAAAACATCCCATATGCCTGGGAGACTAAATCTATAGTAACTGTAGTAATTATAGCAGCCCGTGAAACAGTACTGAAACTTAACAAAGCGATGCACAACTGAAGTGAACCAATCATCCCCAGATTAGTTCACTATCCTGCAACAGATGTACAGGTATGGAATCAGTTACTTGGAAACACATTATTCAGGAAACTCTGAATTACAGGAAGGCCATCTCCCATAGACTCCATTTTAATGATATAATTTTACTTTTTAGAAAGGATTTCCTTTTTCTCTGTAATAATAAAACAGTAGCTTGTACTTGATCCCAACTAAGATATAATTAATCCTTATTGGAATCAAAATCAGCCTATTGGGGTTATTTAATGTTTTCATGATTTTCTAGTAGACTTAAGGTATGAAAATCCAAATTACGGAAAGATCCCAGGAAAACCCCAGGATCCGAACATTCTGGTTAACAGGTCCCATACCTGTTCAAAATACCAACAGACTCATGTGCTATGGCAATCGCAGTCAGTAAATACAGCTGCACTGCAACCACAACAGAAGACAGAGCTACCCAGCAGCAACAGTATACCACAATGATACATTCAAGTACACTGAAACCACAATACGGCACAACCAAATTAATGCTACACCGCAAAAAATCTAGGAATCCTGCGAGTTGCGGTAATATTGTAAGGATTGCCAAGACACACTGTAAGGCCAACAACAGACAAGCTGGAGAATACAAGTGTTCATAGATGACAAGATTGCAGTAAATCATTAAGATTATATTAATAATGTGGTAGCTCTATCATCAAGCTAGCATTCCATTAATGATATGCTGCAAAATAGCAGTAAGAATGTCATGGTCATGATGAGCTACTGCTATATACACAAAATCATTATTAAATAATATTCTGAATAGGGATATACCGAATCCACTGTTTTGAGATTCTGACAAATCCCTAATTCTTAGCAAATGATTTGGCCGAATGCTGAAAAGAATCAAACCCCTAATTTGCATATTTGAATTAGGACAAAGAGGGGCCAAAAAGAACTGTGCGCACAGTTTAAAATTTTTTCTTACTTCCTTGTTTATGTGATAAAAAGTCCCATGATTTTAAGGATTAGGTTTAGCCAGACACTTGGGTGGTTATTTATCAAAGGTCGAATTGTGTTTTTCCCAAAAAATGCGAGTTTTCGAGGATAGTTTCAGTAAAAACTCAAATTTTTCAGGTTAAAAAAAATAATAATAATTTTTTAAGATTTATGCCCAAAGCTGAAAATAGCTCAAATCTAAAAAATACTCCAGTTAAAACCTGCTACGGTCATGTAGAAGTCAATGGCAGAGGCCCCTTGAACCTTTGAAGATGTCTGTAGCTCGATAAATTTGAGCGAATAGTTTTTTCCCTGATAACTTGATCAATTAGAAACATTCCAGTTGTGAGTTTATCGAGGTATAAAAAATCTCACACCCCTCACAAAACTGGCCTTTGATAAATAACCCCATTGGATTCGGCAAATCCTGTTAAAAATAGCAAAATTCTGGTCGAATCCCAAACCGAATCCTGGATTCTGTGCATTCCTAATTATAAATAGCAGCAAGTACCGAAAAGGTACTTATGACTTAGGGTGAAGAAAAAACATACTCAAAAAACTTACACTATTGCGTTAACGCCACGGCAGTAGCGCTCCCACATGCTACGGAATCTAGGCTGGCCTCCGATGTCCCAGATCTGTACAGGAGAAATATCACACAGATACTGGCAATGCTCATATTACTAGTAGATTCTGTTATGTCTCTGCCCATGATGCCTTATGGGAGTATTAAAGCTCTCATTGTTGGTATCTAGGCAGTGCTGTGTGTATGGCATGATACAAGTAAATACCTTCTGATTACAGAAGGCTTCACTTTGCATGGTAGTAAAGAAAAAAGCTTCTGTATAAAATGGAGACAAAAACAGTAAGATTCAGAGGTGTATTTTATGAAACTGAGACACACAAAGTATGAAATGTTAGGAATGCATGTTGGCATAAAACACGAACATACAAACTCTTCCAGGAGAATTGAACCTGCAACTAAAAAAACCCTTTCCTCCTACCCTATGTAGGCTGCCCCCCCCCCCCCACGGGCAAATGGCCCTAACTTTTTACTTACCCCTTGGTGCAGATTCTGGGATCAAAGTTCACGGCAGCCATTTTCCCGTGTCTTCTTCCAGTGCTACGGCAATTTCTGTCCATTTTGGGGCATGCGCAGTTGTCGCAATCCGGTAAATGCACATGCGTCGCTTAGCCGGTCTCGCTCTCAGATTACCGAAGACCCGGAAGATGGTTGCCGTGAACTGTAATCCCTGAATCTGTGCCGTGGGGTAAGTTAAAAGTTAATGGCATTTCCCCTGGGGGGCAGCTAGGCTGGGGGGGCGGAGGGATAGGGGTCTATGCAGGGTAGGTTTTTTTTTAGTTACGGGTTGAATTCTCCTTTAAGAATAAGTGTCCTCGACAGAATTGAAGCCAGAACCTCAGCAATGCTAACCCCTGTACCATCATGATATTAATAGGGAAAAGAGGGGGGGTTGCAACTTATATGAATTTGGCCTGTATTTTTTATGCCACAAGCTCCTTACTTTCAAGGTACATTTTTAGCATGTAAGAGAGCCCAATCATACCTTTAAAAGAGAACGAAAGCTCCAATTGAAAGGGAATGCCAAAAGTTAGGGCATCACGGGATACCCCGGCCGGTGCATTTGTGAGCAATTTGTTCTCTCTCTTCATCTGTCTTGAAAATCCAGCAGCTGACGCATGCGTAGCGAAAAAGCTGTCTTTTTTGTTAAAGGGACAGTAACACCAAAATATAAAAGCATTTTAAAGTAATTCAAATATGATGTACTGTTGCTATACACTGGTAAAAGTTCTGTGTTTGCTTTAGAGAGACTACCATCATTTATAGAATATGCTACTATGGCCATAGACATGGGGGGCAACCATTCAGGATGAAAAAGGAGCAAAGTCACAGGCTACTTAGCACATAACAGATAAGCTCTGTAATACAATACAATGGCATTTGTTATCTGCTATGTAACCTATGCTTTGAATGGCTGCCTCCATGACTACGCAGCACCTTGTTTATTTAAACTAAAGTTGTGTTTGCTTCAGAAACCGTTGTACCAGTGCAAGAAAACAGTACATTATATTTTAATTACTTTTTGGTGTTACTGTTTTTTTTAAAGGGGATCCATCACCCTAAAAAATTATTCAAAATCCTATTTTATCAAATTAGTCAAGCAAAATTAACTTTACACTATATAAATTCTTTGAATCTTGTTTCCTTCAGTCTAGGAATTCATAATGATAGCAAGCAGGCAGGAGCCATTTTGCAGACACTATTAATTTCAGAATCTTTTTTGTGCACCAGAATGGGGGAACCAATGTCCATCCCCTGGTTACACAATTAAATGGTGAAGAGAACGGGGGACATCAGTGACATCTAGGAAGTGCTGAATGGAAAGTGAAAGTAATTGTCTGTCCCCCTTCTATGCCTGAGGCATAGAGGAGGGGCAGGCAATATTTGATTGACAGCTGAGATTTTTAAATGAGCTTACAACAGCTATGAATGCTTTAAATAAAAAATAGAAATTGGATTTCATGTTTAATTTGAAAAGGACTTTTATAATACAGATTTTTGTGTCTGGGTGACAGGACTATCAGCAAAAAACGATCAACATAACATGACCTATTGGTAACTTTTTTTTTTAATATTTAATATAGATTAATATTTTGAATATAACATATTTAGTGCCAGCATCACTTTGAGTCCAGCTTTTAACTCTACTGTACATGTGCGCCCATGCAAAGTAAGAGAATCGATTGTTTGCTATTCCCCCGGGGCCAGTGCAATTTTCACCGGCCCAGGGTGTCAGGTAAGACATTACAATCCTTGGCGGGTGCCCTAACATTTGGCACCCCTAATTGATTGGAGCTTTCATTATTCTTAAAAGCAAAGCAAGATGTTAATAGCTGTAGGAAACTTAGCAGACATCTGTATGGTAGTGTAGAAAAAGTAGCAAGAAACCTGACCTTTATTGTCACGTTGCCTTTTGTCACTTTGCGCATGTTGAATCCAACAGTCGGTATCATGTCCTCGCTGAACTGACCTGACTAGGGAATGAAAGGATACAACTTATGAGACACAGAAAATATTCCCAGGTATGTCACATACTTATTTCCCCTGGGTCAATCCTGCAACTTAATAAGGCTAACTATGTAGCCATCTATGGTCAAACAATAGGTTGGATATGTGTCATGAATGAAATAGAACAGTTCTGCTCTAACAGCTAATGTGCAAGGTCAAGCTACTGTATCTTATAAATACATATATGGGTGCCTCATCCAGAAACCCATTATCCAGAAAGCTTCAAACCACGCAAAGGCCATCACTCATATAATTATTTGCTTATTATGGAGTCTATTATTGAGTTTGCTTTTCTCTTTAAAAATAAGATGTAATTTGTACTTAAAGGATCAGTAACATCAAGATTTTTTTTTTTAAATATGTTTGTATACTACAGAAAAAAAAACAACAACACATATTAAACTTTAAAATCACAAAGTCTTTATTAAGAAATAACTTACCGAAACTCTGCTTGAGCTCCTCTTCAGAAAAGGCGATTGGGTGATCCATCGTACGGCGCTCAATTTCTCCTCCTTGCCTTCCTTATAGGAGATAGCCAGGGAGGAGAAATTGAGAGCCGCACAACGGATCGTCGCCCAGTCGCCTTTTACTGTAAGTTACTGTATTTCTAAATAAAGACTTTGTGATTTTAAAGTTTAATATGTGTTTGTGGTTTTTTTCATAGTATACTAACGAAATTTGATGTTACTGGTCCTTTAAGGGTACCTCAGCTTCATAAATCCATATTGGAGGCAAAACAATGCTATTGGGTTTATTTAATGTTTAAATTAGACAGAACAGGCAGACAGAATACATAAAAAAACAATACTATGACTGGATCACCCAAACATACAAGTTGAGTACACAATCAGAAGATCAGAGGTTACACAAAGTACACAAATTAAGGGAGATTTGCCCTTGCATGGCTTAAAGCTCCCAAGCTAATGTCAACAGGTTCTGGTGCTTACACCATGGTCGGGAACATTGCTGATGATAACCACAGAAGGCTTGCTGAATGACATCCATTCCACTGAGCGTTAGTCTGAATAAAATGACGCAAACTCTAAATGAACAAATATGGGAGTGTAACACAACAGCAAATATGGATAGGTTCCTATAACACGTTAGAGCATGCACCCATGGACCGCAGGTTGGCTTATTTACCTGTTAGCACCTTGACAAGACAGCATTCTGTCACCGTAAATAAAACCTATTTGAGAACTAAGATTCTAAACTGTTTGTTCTTCGTGGTGTTTAGAAGAAAGAATGTTCCTGAGCACATGGCATTGTTTTCCACTGAATAGGAAGTGGCTCCTGATCAGATTTTCCCAGTGAGAGCACTGAATAACCAGTTTACATGAAGACTGCTCTTACTTAAAGGGGAACTCTGCCTCAAAACCAAAATTTGAGGCCAGCTCAGCAAAGTAGTCAGACAGATCAGCAAAAGAGCGGGGGGCTACACTTACGGAACCATTAAAAATCATGAAAAGTCTGCATATTTTTAATTGATATATAGTACTGTACAGAGTTGCTTGAAATTATGTTTACTTTTCAAAAAGCTCAAGTTATGTTTGTGTTGAGTTCCCCTTTAACAGCCCTAAGTCACTTAAATGACTTTAACAGTCCAATTCATGTCCAACAGTCAAATCCTCTACCCCATCCAAATTAATACAGGCAACTGTTCCCTTTGCTTCGGCTCTTCAGAATATCTGCTTTGGAGAAATTTACTTTATTCCATGATCTATTTTAAACACATCCTTACTTCTCATTCCATTCTTTTTAGGTGTATGCCAATGGACTCTGACCCCTGTGGCTGTTATTTACAGAACACCCTCTGCCACATTCAGTGTTTACTTTCTCTCAGTCCTGGCTCAATAGCTGTCTCTGCACTGACAACTCAGCAATCATCCTGGCCTCCTTGTTTTCTAACCATTAGGCTGGCCACTTTCTTGATCTGGTCTTCACCAAAAATGTCAACCCCTCAGCATTTAAAAGTTATCCCTTCCATCTTTTGTAGCATCACCTGGTCACCTTTACTGTCTCAAACTCCTTCATCCCCCTTCCCAAATGCCATTCGAACTACCAGCTCTAGAGACATCTCTCAGTTCCAACTTCCTTGTACACACTCTCCTCAGGACTTTGTGAACTCCATGAAGACATGTTTAGATGTGTTTGATCCTGTGGCTGATTCTAGTTTCTCTAGATCCAGTTATTCCTTCTCTTCTGGAATTTTCTCTATCCGTGCAGGTCTGTGTCTAGCATTTTCTTAAAAAAAAACACACAAGACCTATCCAATATCTGTCTACCATTCTCACTTTCTTCAACCACTAGCGTCGAAACTCCTAGAATAGCAGCCATATCAGCCACAAGAGCCAACTCAAGTACATATAAAGCTCCCTATCTGTCTGATCACTGCAAGACCCCTTCCTTGTATTTACAGTCCCGAGTATGCTCGGTATGAGTTGCTGTTGCGTTAGTCAGTATCTTTTGAGTATTTCCAGTGCAGTCACCAGTAACAACGCCTCCAAGTATTAATATGGACCTTCACTACTGCAATGCTGCTGTACCTTCAAGTTTAAGCTACATCATTTATAGCTAAATTATTTGTAGTGGTTAAAGGACAAGAAAAAGGTAGGCTTTGCTGGGGGTGCCAATATGTTAGGCACCCCCAGGGATTCTAGTGGCTTACTTCAGACTCTGTGCAATGTGCATTCAGCAGAGACTTTAGGTCTGAAGAATACATCATATTGTTTGGAAATCTTGTCTAATGAGGGGATGCATGCTCTGAAATTTGTTGTGTACACTGTGGTTGTATCTTGGGATGGGTATTCCACCATACTCTTTGGGTACATTAGCATTCTCTTCACCATCCTGGAGAAACCCATGTATGGAACATAAATTCTTGACCGACTTCTGTTTTGTTCAATGCAGAGGATGCTGGGGCACTGGACAGTGCTGAGAAGAATAGTACATACTCCAGGCTGGTACATTTTGAGGATCTGTAAGTAAGTGACTTGACTCATTGAGTATGCCCAACTACTTGGCGCACTCCAGTGATTCTACCTTTCCTTGTCTTTTATATTGGCAATTAAATAATCCACAGTCAGGAACGTGAATACATATAAATGTTACTGAAATACTCTCACAAAGAAGCAATGTGATCTTGAGCAATAGCTTTCCTACATACCATATAGAAGTAGGGGAAACAATAAAACAAGTAATCGTATTAAAGAGTTGGTTAGTACAGGTATGGGATCCGTTATCCGGAAATTCACTATCAAGAAACTAAGAATTATGCAAACGCCGTCTGCCATGGACTCCATTTTATCCAAATAATCCAAATTTTTAAAAATTATTTTCTTTTTCTCTGTAATAACAAAACAGTACCTTGTTCTTGATCCAAACTAAGATATAATTAATCCTTTTTGGAAGCAAAACCAGCCGATCGGGTTCATTTAATGTAGGGATGCACCGAATCCAGGATTCGGTTCGGGATTCGGCCAGGATTCGGCCTTTTTCAACAGGATTCGGATTCGGCCGAATCCTTGTGCCTGGCCGAACCGAATCCGAATCTTAATTTGCATATGCAAATTAGGGGTGGAGAGGGAAATCGCGTGACTTTTTGTCACAAAACAAGGAAGTAAAAAAAAATTTCCCCTTCCCACCCCTAATTTGCATATGCAAATTAGGGTTCGGATTCGGTTCGGTATTCGGCCGAATCCTTTGCTTAGGATTCGGGGGTTCGGCCGAATCCAAAATAGTGGATTCGGTGCATCCCTAATTTAATGTTTACATGATTTTCTAGTAGACTTAAGGTATGTAGATAAATTAAGTAAGGATCCATTATCCGGAAAACCCCAGGTCTTGAGAATTTTGGATAACAAGTCCCATACCTTTATGTCACAACGCAAACTATTTCCCCTCTCCACTTACATGTCACAATGTGCTGCTTATGCACCTGGTGCATGCATGTGCCCGGGTTTGGCTGTGAATGTGCAGTTTTTATTGGTAATAACAAATGAATATCACTGTACAAGGCATACAAAGGACTCTGAGGTGGCCCTGCCAACACCCAGAAACAATATAATTAGCATGTAGAGGAAAGTATATGGAAAGCACCTGCAAAAACCTGTTTTCATGTAGCTCTAAGAGTCTTCCCAATTGACTTATCAGTCAGAAAGAAGATACCAAGGAATGATGAAAAAACACCAACTCAACAATATAAGGGAATCTATGATAATAACTGCAAAACCACATACCACTGCAAAGTCACATTTTTCAAAATATTAACAATACTACTGAAGGCTGTTGCTTTGATGGTGAGTATGGTTTACACAACTAATTTCAGCTCACACAACTCCACGTTAGACTGAAAGGCAACACAGTGGGGGTTTGCAAACAATATAATGGATTGTTCAGGATTTACCCAGACCCACTGTCTCTGCTGAGTGCACACCACACATGGTTTTGAAATAGTTGCACATAGGAAATGTTGCGCATTCAGCTCGGGGACAAAAAAGAGAGACGGCTAATTATTTCTCTATGCATAGGACACAGGGCTAAATGGCCCCTACCTAGAGCATCAAGAATAAAGAGGATGGAAAAAGCTGAGCTTTCTTAGGTACACAAATGCAATAAAGTAACCTACCTGGAACGATTCAAGTTCCAAATACACAACTACAGCAACAAAGGATGAAACTGGGGAGGCACAAAGTATGGGAATATCAGCAGTCAGACTTCTTTAGGTTATAGGCACAGAGGGCTGAAGGCTCCATCTGTTTTCAGTCTGTGTATTTTTGCAAGCTGAAAGAAGCAGATCTGCTCCCTGCTCCATTGATTTGGATCCGGTCAGCCTGCGCAAGCGCACACACACATAGCAGAGGTCAGCCCAAATACGCAAAAGGAGGCATCTGCAGCTGACCTGCTTTTCATTCTGCTGTTTGTGTGTGCACACACAGGCTGATCAGATTCAAATCAATGGAGCAGGGAGCAGATCTGCTTCTCTCAGTCTGCAAAAATAAGTAGGCTGAGAGCAACTTGAGCCTTCAGCCTGTGTGCCCATAGCCACAATCAATATACCCAGTAATCCACTATGTAATCTGGCAACCTTCTCTAAAAGCTAAGCCCTATAGAACAAAAGCAAGGATATGTCTCATTTAATGCCAAAAAAAATAAAAAAAAAGTTTAAAACATAGGAGAGTCAACGTGCATTTTTGCTTTCTTTGGAATTCACAGTTGTTTTCTGTATCTTGTGAAATACTTGCCATAAATTTTCTACTATACTTCCTCATTTCGACAGTCAATCTCCTTGACAGCAGCCTTACTAGCTATACAGCAATAAAATGACAGTGCGGGTGGCTCCTCCACAAACAACAGGCCAATGTTTTGAGTAGTTAACTCAGGGGTGCCTAAAATGCCAGTAGACCTTCATCTTATTTAAATCATACTCCTGTTTCATGCTTTTCATTCAGATATTTATTATGTTAAGGTTACATAAGAAATAGAGGTTTGTTATAGCAATATATATTTTCTCAAAAATCAATATAATAATTACCGTAAGTAATATTTTCCATGGAACAGAATTCTAACAATGCTTTTATGGATGTAGATCATAATGAGACAACATCACTAAAAGTAGACCTTGCATTAGTAAAGTATGAGTTAACTGGAACAGCAGAAGAAAACAAAACAGCAACACTATTCTTTTAGTCATACAAGAATGGCAAACAGACCTCTCTTGTCCCTCTCTTAAACCTGGCAGTATGACCTATTCCTACAACTGCTCTTTAACCCTTTCCCTGCGAGCCGTTTTGTCCTAGATGCGAACATCTACTGCCAAGCAGTTTTTAGATATTTTGCACTCTTTCACTTTAAGGGCCTTTCCTGGGGTGGTCTTTTAGTATACCCAGGAAAACAATATATTGTTTTTTTCAGGACAACCTGAACTTTCACAATATGCAAGAATTTTGGTGTAATTCTACTTCTGTAAAAAAATATAGGCTTCTAAGTGTCTAATAAAATGAAAAAAAATCATGTTTCACGAAGAACAATCACATATATCAGAAACATCATTTATTTTATGTACGAGAACACAGCCAATTTAGAAAGGTCTATGTTTCCTGAACGCGGCAATACTAAATATATATAGTTTTATGGAGATTTCTCACTTGTATAGCTCAAAAACTACAAGCAGTACACAACCAAATTTACAAAGCAACGCTCCCCAAAAGGCATACTTTTGATTTCAAGGCCAAACATTCCGCTAACAGTAGGTTTACCCTAGAAAACTACCCATTACTAGAAAGAACAGATTCTGGTGAACCAAAAATGGGTAAAAATATCTTTGTACTCCAAACTACCAAGTTGCAATTGTTTCCTAAATTTATAATGTTTTATAGAAATTGGTGAATTTCTTGAAAAATGACCTCAAAGCTTCCACTCTACAGCAACATATCTCCACCACATCATTAGGTATCAATGTAAAACACCCCAAATATGAAATCCTGGGGTCCACTGAACAGTTTGATGCCCAATATGTATAGGTGTACCCAAGCACATGGCATAGGGGGCCCCAAAAGGAAGACCCCCCGTTTGTTCTGTCATTTCAGATACTGCAAAATCAACACAATTTACATAGTTTTGGGGGGCGGCAAAGGTAGAAAAAAGTAAGTTCACCCAAGAAAACCATATATTTTCGGAAAGTACACATTGCCTCGAATCTAAATTAGGTATGCATGTCTTTGTACTACAAAGTACCAAGCCGCAAACCGTTCCTAAATTTGGTGGTTTTGGTGACATTTCCAAAAGTCACTTCAAAATTTCTAACCTGCAGCATCGTATTTCCCCACATACTTTTAGGTATCAAGATAAATCACCCCAAATATGAAAGCTTAGGGTCCTCTGAACAGTTTGATGCCCAATATGTATAGGTGTACCAAGCACGTGGCATATACGGGCCCCAAAAAGAAGACCCCCATTTGTTCTGTCATTTCAGATACTGCAAAATCAACACATTTATATTATATTATATAGTTTTGGGGGGCGGCAAAGGTAGAAAAAAGTACGTTCACCCCAGAAAAACATATATTTTGGGAAAGTACACATTCCCCTGAATCCAAATTGGGTATGCATGTCTTTCTACTCCAAAGTACCAAGCCGCAAACCGTTCCTAAATTTGGTGATTTTGATGACATTTCCAAAAATCACAAATTTTTACCCTGCAGCATCGAATTACCCACATACTTAGGTATCAAGACAAATCACCCCAAATATGAAAGCCTGGGGTCCTCTGAACAGTTTTATGCCAAATATGTATAGGTGTACCCAAGCACGTGGCATATATCGGCCCTAAAATAAAGACCCCCCCTTGTATGGGCTGTCATTTCAGGTACTTCAAAATCAACACATTTACATTGTTTTGGGGGGGGGGCAAAGGTAGGAAAAAGTAGGGTCATCCCAGAAAACCATATATTTTTGGAAAGTACACATTCCCGCGAATCCAAATTGGGTATGCATGTCTTTGTACTCCAAAGTACCAAGTCGCAAAATTTGGCGATAAAAGCAACAGTTTTTACATTTTTGAAATTGCCTAAAAATATTGCAATTAGCCGCATTTATCTCACCCAATTTCTTGCATACAATTGTAAAACACCATAAATATTGATGCCAAGGGTCTACTGAGCAGTTTGATGCCCAATATGCATTGATATACCAAGGCAGCTGGCATGTGCGGACCCCAAATGAAAATAGTGTATATGATTTTTCTCCGCTGCCGATTCACCTTCTGTGAACATAGACCCTTGACTTCATATTATGTGCCTCAAGACGCTCCTAACAGCAAAGACCCCCCCAAAACCATATATTTTTGGAAAGTACACATTCTGACGAACCCAAAAAAGATAAAGACATCTTTCTACACCAAAGTACCAAACTGCAAAGCTTTTCTAAACGTATAGGTTTTTACAACATTTCCTAAAATTGTTGCAGTTTGCCGCATTTATCGCACACAGTGTTTTACGTATAAAGAAAAATCACTCTAAATATGGACGTCAGAGGTCTACTGAATAGTTTGATGCCCAATATGCAAAGATTTACCAAAGTATTTGGCGTGTACGGACCCCAAATGAAAAACATGCATATGAATTTTCACGCTAGCCAACTAAGCTGCAGAAAAGAGAGCCCCAACTGTGCGTTATGTGCCGTTAAGACCCCAAAACTGTAAAAAGACCCCCAGAAAACCATATATTTTTGGAAAGCATATATTCTGTCGAATCAAACTAAGTAAAATCTATCTTTCTATACCAAAGCACCAAACAGCAAAACAATACTAAAGATACACAAGGAACAATAATGCAGGGATAAAATTGCAATAAAACCACAAAAATAGCGTAAATCAATGAATAAACAAAATAATTGATCCAACAGCATAATTAATGTCCGAAATCGATTATCCAATAGTCACGCTGTCAAAATACATGTTTTTAGGCAAAACAAACGGTACAATGAATAAGTAAAAAAAAACCACCAGTTTGTGAGTTTTTGTGTATACATATTTGTGCACTAATAAAAGTTGTCTGAGTGTACAAATACATGTAATTAAGTGTAAATAAGTGTACAAAAGGGACCCAGTGTGCTAAAGTAAAAAAATAAATAAATAAAAAAATTCCAATCTTTACTAAAATGTTTGTGTAAGTGTATAAATGTACTGTAGGTATGTGTATAAAAAACCGTGCACTTACCGTTTTTGTAGCAGGAGGATCGCTGGAACTGAAGGAGGACTCCTGGCAGCGTGTCTGCTGAGTTACTGCGCAGCAGGAAGTGAGTGGGCGGATGGTGCGACATGGAGCAGGTAAGGAAGTAGCAGCAGCGCTTCCATTGCGCTTCTGCTACTTTAAAAGTCGTATCTGCGACAGTCGCGTCGCAGATCCGACTTGACAGCCCCCCAGCCACGTTGCCCAGGGGGCTGTCTACCCTCCTGACTCTCTGCAGAGGCGGCAAAAGCCGCCAAACCAGAGAGAAGGGCTCAGCTGCAGGGGAACGTACAATGTACCGTATATACCCGCGTATAAGCCGAGTTTTTCAGCATCCAAAATGTGCTGAAAAAGTCTACCTCGGCTTATACGCGGGTCAGCGGTACCCGACCCGAGTTGCCGAGATTGCAGTCACTTTTAATCATTCCTATACCAACAGTTCACTTGGGGAGAGACTGCAATATCCCACAATGCCCTCTGTTGGTTATATGAAAGAATAACAGTGCGCCCTCTGTTGGTTATATGAAAGAATAACAGGGACTGCAATATCACACAGCACCATCTGTTGGTTGTATGAAAGAATAACAGGGACTGCAATATCACACAGCGCCATCTGTTGGTTGTATGAAAGAATAACAGGGACTGCAATATCACACAGTGCCATCTGTTGGTTGTATGAAAGAATAACAGAGACTGCAATATCACACAGCGCCCTCTGTTGGTTATATGAAAGAATAACAGTGACTGCAATATCACACAGCACCATCTGTTGGTTGTATGAAAGAATAACAGGGACTGCAATATCACACAGCACCATCTGTTGGTTGTATGAAAGAATAACAGGGACTGCAATATCACACAGTGCCATCTGTTGGTTGTATAAAAGAATAACCGGGACTGCAATATCACACAGCGCCCTCTGTTGGTTATATGAAAGATTAACAGTGACTGCAATATCACACAGCGCCATCTGTTGGTTGTATGAAAGAATAACAGTGACTGCAATATCACACAGCGGCCTCTGTTGGTTATACAAAAGATTAACAGTGATGGCAATATCAAACAGCACCCTCTGCACATGGTAGTGGGACAGTGGGACAATGCACACAGTAATCCGTTTGGCAATTCTCTGTCACCATCAGCTTTGCAAAGAAGTCCGGTTGATCGCTGGGGGGGTCGCTTTGGCAGAATGTGCGCTGCTGGGAGACAGGGCTGTAGTTGTGTCTAGGCTTATACGCGAGTCAATAAGTTTTCCCAGTTTTTGTAGGTAAAATTAGGTACCTCGGCTTATACACGGGTCGGCTTATACACGAGTATATACGGGTACGTACAATGTACGTTCTTGGCAGCCTGAGCCCTGAACCGCCAGCGGCTTGGCGGTTAAAGGGTTAAAACACCTTCAAAGTGTAAACTTCTAGCTGCCACCCACTGGCCAGCGGATCTTAATGGGCTTTCCAACATTAAAGGAGAAGGAAGGATAAATTACATAGTTACATAGTTAGTAGTAATGAAGTAAGCTTTATCAGAAAGGTCTATATAAATACACCAAGAAACCCTCAAAGTAATGCTGCTCTGAGTCCTCTGTCAAAAGAAACACAGCATTTCTTTCCTTCGATTGTGTATACATGGACATCTGTATCAGACTTTGGGGCAAATTCACTAAGCGCTGAACGCTAGCGTTACTTCGCTAGCGTTAC
Source organism: Xenopus petersii (assembly GCA_038501925.1). Classification (NCBI taxonomy): domain Eukaryota; kingdom Metazoa; phylum Chordata; class Amphibia; order Anura; family Pipidae; genus Xenopus; species Xenopus petersii. The sequence continues at coordinate 133,392,373 of CM076678.1, read as the reverse complement.
TTCGCTAGCGTTTGGCATTTTCGTTACTGCGCAAATTCACTAACGAACGCTGGCGTAGTTTCGGTAGTGTTACTTCGCACCCTTACGCCTGGCGAAGTTTCGTTAGCGACGTAACTACGCAAATTCACTAACGCGCGCAGTGTACTGAACGCTACCTTTTACGCTAGACTTCCTTCGCCAACTCAGACCAGGCGAAGCGCAATAGAGTAGATAGGGATTGCTTCAAAAAAATCTAAATTTTTTCTAAGTCCCAAAAAACACTGGCGTGTTCTCTACATTATGGGTGATAGGCTGAAAAAGATCGAAAAAATTTTTGGGGCTCCCCTCCTTCCCCCCTACATCTCCTGACTCATGGCAACTTACCTAGACAGTGGGCACAGGTGTAGGGCAAAATAAAATTTTTGCTACCCCTGAGCGCAACTTCGGATTTTAGTGAATTTGCGAAGCGCTGGCGAAACTACGCCTGGCGAAGTGTGGCGAAGTTACGCCTGGCGCAACTACGAATCTTAGTGAATTTACCCCTTTCTGTTTTCAGCTTAAACCTCCAGGGCTAGGGCTTGAGCATGCTCAGTTTGCTCCTCTCTCCCTCCCTTTTCACCCTCCATCCTCCCTCCCTGCTGTAATCTGAGCCCAGAGCTATGAGTGAGCAGGGAGAGACTCAGACAGGAAGTGATGTTACACCAAGCTAATATGCCAGCTGCTATCCTAAACAACCAGAGAGAGCTTCTAGAGCTGTTTACTTATGTATGGTAAAGCATTCTGCAGAATAAATATAGTGTTATAGCTTGCACTATTGTGGCTAATCCATTGGCAATAAACTGCCCGTAATAATTATTAGCAAGTAGAAACATCTCCTGCAGAACAGTTCCAACTATCCTGATCTGTGAAAAGAAGCACATATTGTTTCTCAAGTGTTAAAGGAGACATATTATGTGAAAAACATTCACTAGTCATTAGGTTGACTTATTGGAAGTTTCTGCAAAAACCCTACTAATCCCGCCCATCTGTTCCACTTCCTGCTGCTTCCTTTCCCAGGCTGTGCAGGGGAGCTGCCAACAATCAGCAGCTAGGCTGACCTGATAGAGAACTGAAACCGGTTCTTACTTGTGTGACTGCAGGGATGTTATTGGCTATCCCTCTCCTACTGTGCTTCTGGCAGGCCTGGATTTATGGAGAGGTGACCAAGGTCCGGGCCTAGGGCGGCAGAATTTTAGGGGGCGCCATGCTGCCCAACCACACCAACTTTGATTCAGAAATACTGGGGATGAGAAGGAGATATGATAGTTTTTTAAATATCCCCATTGCTCCAGTCCGAATGATGAAAATTTGAGCAAATAAAAGGGAGGGGGACAGGGGCAACGAACGACATCGGGCCTAGGGGTGCCCTCTGTGTAAATCCGGGTCTGGCTTCTCGCAGGGACTGTTAGGACACACCTACCCCTCATCTGAAATATGGACAGGAGCCATAGCAGATCTATAGGGAGCTCCAATAAAAGGGACATTTTTAAAGATAATATTAATTTTATCCCAAAGTTAAAGCAAATAATGTGTTTTTTTAGTTATTTAGCTTTTTATTCAGCAGCTCTGAAATTTGCCATGCATTGATTTTAATAATAGTCTGGAATATGAATAGGATTGGGCCTGAGTAAAAAAACTCGTAATAAAAATTAGCAATAACAATACAATTTGTTGCCTTACAGCCAGAGCCTTTTTTTAGAAGGGGTCAACGACGCCCATTTGAAATCTGCAAAGAGTCAGAAGAAAAAGGCAAATAACTATAAAAAAAAAATCATGAAATCCAATTGAAAAGTCGATTTGGTCATTCTATAACATACTAAAAGTTACTTTAAAGGTGAACCAACCCTTTAATGTATCCCATATGCCTCCTTTAGACAACATATACAGTACTACTTCTAATTTCAATGGCAAGTCCCTGGTTTATATGATAATCATTGGGGTTGGAGCAAAACAATTGCAATTTTATCTAATGTATAACAGACCCATCAGAGCAACTTGCTGGCTGGTTGTTATAGAGAAATTGTCCATGGAGACATGCTTCCAACAGAGTGATTGTTTACTGGTAAAGCATAACATAGGGTTGCCACCTGTTCGGTTTTTGGAAGGCCTGTCAACTTTCTGTTGGTTTTCAGCCTTATGAAACCCAAACAATAATCTGGCCAATACAAGGAAAACATTTAAATACTAAGATACTTATGGCTTAGTTACTATCAAGTGCAGTTCATTTCTTATTATCACAGAAACAGCAATTTAATCAAAAATAAGATTTTGTTTTTCTAAATTAGCATTGCTGCATTTCAGAGCTTTCTGGATAAGTGATTTCTGTATAATAGATCTCATCCTTTAATGAAAGGATTGGGCTTACTCATCAAGCAGAATAGGGATTGAGTGGCCACCTGTGTGGTTTTGAACTGGGCATCAACACTTTAAAACATTGACAGCGGCATGTAAGTGATGCAATCGCCTCACCCTGGTGTCATAACTCCATGTCATGATTGTGCCCACCTCTGATGTCATCATGCATGTTCTGACGTCACTGCCCCACCCCCTTGTTGGGTTTAGTCATCAGCAAAGGTGGCAACCCTAGGATAACATCAGCATTCTGAAATGCCCCCATATCCTAACAGCAATCTGCCAAATAGCCCACAGCAGTGAGCAGGACATTAGCAGAAATAACAAACGTGACAGTAGAAATCCCACAGCCTAACCCTGTAATATTCCTAAGGATTCTGAACTATGATTGTCAGGCTAGGCCTTGTATCTGACTCCATCTTTGAGAGTTTATGCTGGTTTACTACAACTCCCAGCAACCCCTGCCAGGCGACATTATGTTCATTAACAGCCTCTAGAAGCTGTTCTCACCGCTATAACATTGACGAACGTGGTTTTTCCCGAGTGCTGGAGTCCGACCAGCGTGAGCTCCATCTCCTCCTTCCAAAAGAGAGAGCGAAACCAGTCCAAAAGCCGGGAAAGGAGAGACATCATGTTGGGGTGGCACAAATAGAAGCGAAAACAGAAGAAACCAGGACTCGGAGACTGTCAGGGATTAACCGGTGCAATGATACCAGCTGGGGGAAGCGGTATTGGGATACACCGGAAGTGTAGGGCGCCGATTCCAGCAACTGGAAGCGGAAGGGACAGCACGGCACCAATAAGAGGACACCCCTCCTATGCCTATGAGAATGGTATAACCATAAACGCACTAAGCGGTAGAAGGGCTGATTTGAGTAGAGAGATGGGGGGAGGATTTGGTGCTGTAAAGTTAAGCATTCATCTGGAAATGACAAGTAAAGAAATACTTTTATTTCGGCCTTATCAATAACATTTACACTTTCTGTGTCTAAATTCCCCTCCCTGTCAGGGTTGCCAGGTCTAATTTTCCAAACCAGCCAAAGTCAGCCAAAAACCAGCCAAGAGGCACTTCAAAAGTAGCCGACAAATAGCACAATATGTCCATATACCTCCCAACTGTCCCTTTTTCGGAGGGACAGTCCATCTTTTGACAGCTCAACCCGCAGTCCCTCATTTGTTGTACTGGAAAGTCCCTATTTTCTCTGCACTGAACAGCCAGAAAAATAAACAAAGTTTCTCACTTAATTGGCTTATAGAAGAAAGCACAGAACAGGTAACAAGTGCAAATAAGATACTTTGTAACAATTTTGAGACACAAAAAAACAGTTTAGATAAGGAGAAATACTTTCATAACCTGCCAAATTATGTAAAATGAACATGGTAATTAGGGGATCTGGTCACAGAAAGGGGTGGGGTCAAAAAATTGCTGTTCTATGTGCGAAAATTTTGTCCCTCTTTTTACTTCCGAAATGTTGGGAGGTATGATATGTCCAGTGGAAAGAAATCTAAAAAAAAATAAATGAATCTGTGTGAAAATATGCCTTTCTCAAATTTTCACTGTTTTGCTAATTTTTCAGTGAAGCAAAATGAGGCAGGTTGGCCCATCACCAGGGACGTAACTACAGAGCGGGGCCCAGGAGGTATAGGGGCCCCATAAGGCCCTAATACATATACAATTTCAATAAATATTAGTGAAACAGGTCAACCTATAAATATTTTGGTGGCCAGAAGATTTTTTTGACCCAAAATGGAGGAGAGTCACTGGAAAATGCGAGAATGGGACGGGAGACTGGGGTACAGAGCCAAAAATCTGGTAACTCCTAACTTCTACACAAAATAGTCCCATTGCTGGGTATTGTAGTCTTACATTAAACTTGGCAGTCAGGAAATTGTTACACAAAAAACAACAATACCCAACATGCACTGGGAGACGTAGGCTTGGCACATTAGGGCAAGAAAAAACTTTGGCTGGTTTCCAAAGTACAAACCAGTCAATGGCCCAAAAAGTAGCCCAAATCCATACCTTGGCTAGTTTGTACTTTTAAAACGAGCCTGGGTTTTAAATTAGTAGCCGAATTTGGCTGGAAAACCACCAACCTGGCAACCCTGCTCCCTGTACACAGCTGCCTTGTCATCTTGCCCCAATTTACAGGCCCTGTCCTTGGTCTGAAAACTGGGAAAATGTATTGATGCTAAATAAAGGGGGTTGTTCAGCTTTGAACTTTTAGTATGTTGTAGAGAGTGATATTCTGAGACAATTTGCAATTGGTAATATTCTTTGCGGATTTTGAGTTATTTCATTTTTTTTTATTAAGCCGCTCTCTGGTTCCTAATTCAAGCAATCTAGTAGCTAGGGTCCAAATTACCCTAGCTATCATAAATAAACTTATAAGGGGCGCACTCCCATTGTAAAATTGTATCTGCACCTTTAATCAAAGAAAGCTATATTTGCACTTACAATTTATCAGAAAATGATTGTTCATCAATAAGGTCTGTTAAATTTGTTCCCAACACGTTTTTTGCCGTGTCCCAACTTTCTCAAGGATGATGGAGTGTTGTACCCTGTCCCCAACAACTATGCATTGATTTGAATAAGAGACTGGAGTATAAATAAGAGAGGGCCTGAATGGAAACTTGAGCAATAAACATTAGGAATAACAATATATGTGTAGTATTGAAGAGCATTCATTTTTGAGATAGGGTCAGCGACCTCCATTTGAAAGCTGGGAAGAGTCTGAAGAAGAAGCGAATAATTCAAAAACTATAAAAAGAAACGATGAAAACCAATTGAAAAGTTGCTTTAGCATTAGTCAACATACCAAGGGGTAGAGTTATCAAAGGTCGAATTTTCAAATTGATGCAAATTTTATTTTACTTTTATAACACCAAAAATTTAAGTGTTTTAAAGTTAAAATATAAAGTACTGTTGCCCTGCACATTTTGTGCCTCAATGGATTTAATTCTAGACTCTAGGACTGGAGAGCCTACATCATGGATATACCTCATGTTGCTTCACTTTAGGGAAAATTACCTCAAATATTACTGGTTTTCACATGAAATGTAATCTGATTCGATTTTGTTTCATAACAATCGTTTTATTGCAGAGGTCATACATGCCCTACTGTAAATATAAGTAAAATTGACACAGTACTGTCAAAGTAGTAGCTCACCAAATGTAAAAACTGCAAAACTTACTTAACAGAATGACTAGGACGGTTTTGCCAGAAATCTGAAACCCAAAGAATCTTACGGTGAAGCTTCAAGTTAATAAACATATACAGGTATGGGTCCATTATCTGAAAACCCGTTATCCAGAATGCTCCAAATCCTGGAAAGACTGTCTTCTATAAACTCCATTTTATGAAAATAATGCAAATTTTAAAAATGATTTCCTTTTTCTCTGTAATGAATAAACATTATCCTTGTACTTGATCCAAACTAAGATATAATTAATCCTTATTGGAAGCAAAACCAGCCTATTGGGTTTATTTAATGTTTACATGATTATATAGTAGACTTAAGGTATGAAGATCCAAATTATGGAAATATCTTTTATCCAGAAAACCCCAGGTCCTTAGTATTTTATATATATATATATATATATATATATATATATATATATATATATATATATTTTTATTTTTTTTTTTTTTTTTTTTTTTAATCTATTTGCACTGCAAAGATTGCATCCCAAAAGAGTAGTTAAGGATACCATCTGGCACTGCAGTGGGGGTGAACCCAAGAGAGACAATGGTCCAATCCAATGTGAAGGGGGCAGGGCTTGCAAGTGTATGGAAGGACTTTGGGCAGGTCATGGGCATGTTCTGGGCATAACGAGGAGTAGCTGGAGGTGTGATCAGGCATGGAATTGAGTTGCTCTTTTTTTATAGGGGCCCCTTAGTTGGCAGACCCCACCATGCTGAGGGCCCAGGAAGATCCTGCTAAATAGTATGGGACTCAATAGTTTTTGATGGAGACCCTGAGAGCAGTATTAAGCTCAAAAACAAACTTTAAAGGAGAAGGAAAGGTACCAAAGCAGTTTATTGTCAGTAGATTAGCTACAATAGTGCAAGCTATAACACTATTTGTTATGTACAATGATTTACCATACCTGAGTTAACAGCTCTAGAAGCTCTCTCTGTTTAGGATAGCTGCTGCCATATTAACTTAGTGTGACATCAATTTCTGCCTGAGTTTCCCTGCTCAGTCATAGCTCTGGGCTCAGATTACAGCAGGGAGGGGAGGAGGGAGGGGGAGAGGAGCAAACTGAGCATGCTCAAGCCCTAGCCCTACAGGTTTAAGATGAAAACAGAAAGTCTGATACAGAAGTGCATGTATACACAATAGGACATAAATGCAGGGTTTATTTTGACAGAGGACAGAGGGAGAAGCATTACTTTGAGGGTTTACTGGTGTATTTATACAGACCTTTCAGATAAAGCTTACTTAATTTCAGCCTTTCCTTCTCCTTTAAAGATAAACTTGATGAAAGTCTAAAGAGCAAGCACATTTTTTTTTGGTTTAGACCAAAGTACTGAGCAGTCCAGGTTCCAAGTCCTAGAAATCATTCAGACACAACAGAAATGATGACGTCGCTGCACAAATACATAGAATGTGCTTGGCAATTAGAAGCATTATGTAACCACTCTCCATATTTACTAGAATCATTCCCTCCCTTTTCCAAACATAATTGCACCCTAGGCAGTTGCAAGTGCTGTTGTGCCTACCCTAGTTCTTACTCTAGTTTCAGCCCTGGCTCTGACATTGCCGGGACAGGAGATTGTGTTATACGTTAAAGCTGAAATGCAAACACACTCAGCAAAAAAAAAGGTTTTCTAAGATTATCTGAAATGTATGTATGGAATATTTGCACAGTGCAAGTGATTTCCATCACTGTATTTATTTGTTTTGCAGATGGTCCTGTTCCTCAGTGACAAAGGAGAAAATACTGTAGGTAGGTATTTTTTCTGTTTTTGTTGTCAGCTTGACCAGTAGGTGGCAGTTGTTGATTACCAATACCAATATCAAAACTGTCAATTAGTGGGCCAAGTGCAACCATCTAAAGATATTTTTATAGATTCTCTGCAAACACTGTTTCTATATGACAAGTTCAGTAGAAAATGAGCACATGTAGGTTGACTCAGGCAGGTACATTAGAGCAGGATTGTGACATTAACACTTAGGGGCAGATTTATCAAGTGTCGAATTTCGAGTTCAGGGGAGTTATTTAAAACTCCCATAAACACGCATGAACTCGAAAATTCAACCAATTGCAATTTATTTTAAAAAAAAAAATCGAATTTTGCAAACTCGGGTGACTAGAACTGAACCGAAAATTTGAATCGAATCAAATTCCGAAAAAACTTGAATGTCAGGAAGGCTGCAAACAACTCCAAATTGATCCCAGGACGTCTTCCATAGGCTAAAATAGGTTTAAGGTATTGAATAGTAGGATTTGAGTTCTGAAAGGGCCAGTGTATGATAAATCTTGAAAATCTAATTAGCATTTTTAAAAAAACTCGAATTGAATTTTAACAATTCCCTAGTCAAATTTCACAGTTTTGCCACAAAAAACAAAACGTTGATAAATCTGGCCCTTAATATTAGTACTGTGCAATGTCCAATTGTTTTGCTATTGCTTAAGTACAGACCTACCACTCACTGATACCCAAAGGTTGTTTTGTAGCTGGTGGTGCCAAATGAGTGCCCCATTTTAATGGGAAATGCAGTAGCATCTACCGTACTTAGAATAAACTAGAGAAATGTCAGATGACTCTTCTCAACTCTTTTCTAGACAGGACAACTTCTTTCTTCTTCTTCCCTTCTTTTGACATTTTCTCCTGTTCAAAACTGTTGGAAGAACTGATTTGCAGATGGCACTGTTGTAAAAATTACTAATATCTTATCTGAGTAGGAAAAAAAGTGTATGAATGATAACCACAGTAAGCCATTGAACACTAATTGGTGTGATCTTTTTCTCTTGACTCCATACACATGAATTACAAAAAAATTGTCATTGGTCTCTGCTTACTATGAGTCTGAAAAGAGAATTCCGTTATGGCAGCACACAAGGAAGCTAAAAAGCTTGATCGAATGTGGCATTTTATACAACAAAAACATTGGTTCAGTGGTGCAGCTATAGAGGAAGCTTAAAGGGATACTGTCATGGGAAACATGTTTTTTTTTTTCAAAACACATCAGTTAATAGTGCTACTCCAGCAGAATTCTGCACTGAAATCCAATTTTAAAAAGAACAAACAGATGTTTTTATATTCAATTTGAAATCTGACATAGGCCTAGACATATTGTTTGTTTCCCAGCTGCCCCCAGTCATGTGACTTGTGCCTGCACTTTAGGATGGTACTGCTTTCTGGCAGGCTGTTATTTCTCCTACTCAATATATCTGAAACAGTCTCAGTGGGACTTGGCTTTTACTATTGAGTGTTGTTCTTAGATCTACCGGGGAGCTGTTATCTTGGGTTAGGGAGCTGCTATCTGGATACATTAAAATTGTTGTTTGTTTCACTGCTGGGGGCGAAAATGGAGGGGTGATTTCACTCCAACTTGCAGTACAGCAGTAAAGAGTGATTGAAGTTTATCAGAGCACAAGTCACATGACTGGGAGCAGCTGGGAAACTGACAATATGCCTAGCCCCAAGTCAGATTTCAAAATTAAATATAAAAAAAATCTGTTTGCTCTTTTAGGAAAAATGGATTTCAGTGCAGAATTCTGCTGGAGCAGCACTATTAACTGATACATTTTGAAAAAAACATGTTTCCCATGACAGTATCCCTTTAAACTGGGGCTTAGTTTCCCCTATAGCCATGCTACTCATTGACAATTTTTGAGCATGCGTGGGGGGTATGTTGGTTGCAGTCAGTGGTGTAATTAGAGTGCACTGTGCCCCCCTGCAAAAAAAATCCTCGGAGAGGTCTTGCACACTGTGATCCCCTACAGGTCTCCTGCGCGCCCACTCCCAGCTTTATGTCCACCCACTCCCTGCTAGGATTGCCACCTGGCCGGTATTTTACCGGCCTGGCCGGTAAAAATGATGGTTGATCCCAATGTTATTAATAGGGAAAAAAGATAAATATATAGGAAAGCCAGTCATTTTTTTCCAGAAAAGGTGGCAACTCCCTGCCCCGTGTCTGCCTACTCCCTATGCCAGTGTCTCCTGGTGGCCTGCACCCACTATACCACCCATAGGTGACATCAGTGGCGTAACTAGATGATACTGGGCCCACAGCAAATTCATTCTATGGCCCCCAACACATCCAGAAGTTGACCTGTTTTACCAATATATGTTGATTGCTCATTAAATAGGGCCTCATGGGCCCCCTATACCTCCTGCCCCCCCCACAGGGTCTTTCCTCTGTAGTTACACCCCTGGGTGATGGTGGCTGGGGGGGGGGGTTTATCCTTTTCAGCTACAGAGGAAGCAAAGCTGTGGTCCGCCCCCTCCCCATATGGGGTGCTGTTTGTCGCAAATACATTCTATTGCAATAATATCCCTAGTACAGAGAATGAATGTCTTTCAGGGTTGTAAGTATTTGTGACCAGATATATACAGATATATAAAAATATACAAAAGACATATTTCTGTTAAAGAATGAGAACAAAATCGGGATATCAGTATATTATTTGTGTACAAACCCAATTTTGTTCTCATTCTTTAATAAAAATAGGTATTTTTTATATATTTTTTTCAGTGTATATGGTCAAAAATACTTATATACCTGGAGAGACATTCATTCTGTGTACTAGGGATATTTTTATGTCAAACTGCTTTCTAACAGGCTATTGTTTCTCCTACTCAGTGGCGGAACTATTGGGGGCGCAGGGGGTGCGATTGGGCCAGGGCCCGAACTCCCTCAAGTCCCCCAGCAGCTCGCACACCGTTGTTTCCAGGCCGAAAATCTCGTACAGTGGGTGGGGCCCAACTGTGCGTCCCGCACCAAGGCCCGCTCCCCTCTAGTTATGTTACTGCTCCTGTTCGATCAAACTGAAGGAGTTGCAGGGGGACCTGGATTTTTACTAGTGCTGTTCTTACAGTATATCTACCAGGGAGCTGTTATCTTGTTACCTTCCCATTGTTCTGCTGTGGGGCTGCTGGGGGGAGAAGGGAGGAGGGTGATATCACTCCAATTTGTAGTACAGCCGTAGTACAACGGTAAAGAGTGACTGAAGTTTATCAGAGCACAAGCAGGGCTGCCATCAGGGGGGCATAGGTGTACTCCTGTATCAGGCCTAAAGGGGGCCCAGCTGTGCTGCACTTTTCAAATTAGCCGGGCCCCCCTTGACAGCACTGGAGCCATGGTGCCTCTTCCGAAGTCCTGAACAGCTGAAAAGCCGAAGTCCCGAACAGCTGAAGCTGCGAAAAGACTGGAAGCCATGAAATGAGCCGAACTTGAATCCCGAAGCCGCAAAAAAACCCAAAGTCCCGAAAGGAAAATGCCCCAGAAAGACCCGAAGCTACAAAAAGAGCCGAACTTGAAGTCCTAAAGCCACGAAAAGACCAGAAAAGAGACAAAATTTAAGTCCTGAAGCCACGAGTTCAGTTCTACTGAACACCAATGTGTGTGTTTTTTATTATTTTAAATCCATAGCCACCAATGTATTATTTTAATACCCTATTTAAAACCCTGCCAACAATGTTTTTACAAAATATTCTCTGGGGCCCAAATGTGTTTTTTTAACTTGTAGAGGGGGCCCTGGTGCCAACATTTTTTTTTTAACTTGTGGGGTTCCTGATTTTTAAAAAACTTTTATGGGGGGCTTGACCACCAAATTTAGAAAAAAACTTTTATGGGGGTCTCGGGCGCCACAGTTTTTTAACTTATAGGGGGGCCCTGTCCATCAATGGCTTTTTATAACTTGTGTGTGGGGATGTTTACCGGTTTTAGCTCTGATGTCTGTGTGGTCTTTTAACTGTGGTGTGGGCAAGATCTGGAGTGGGGTCTGGATCCAGGTGGGCGGGGCCCAGAGGGCCCCGAAAATTTTGTTGTACGGGGCCCTGTGATTTCTAATGGTGGCCCTGGCACAAGTCACATGACTGGATTCCAATGCAGAATTCTGCTGGAGCAGCAATTAACTGATGCGTTTTGAAACAAAACATGTTTTCCCATGACAGTATCCGTTTAAATTAAAATAAACGTATGCACAGTAAGTGGCACATGCTAAGAGACACAAGAAAAAGAAGGTCCCTGCCCCCTAGAGCTTACAATCTTAGTAACAATCATTATAACTGGGGATTCATGCCCAAACAAAAAGGTTTTGCTCTCTCACAAATCCCGTATTCTGTGCTGTTATTGCATCTTTATGTTGCATTGTAACAGGCTGTTAGATTGAGTCTGCCTTATTAGCAGTACCTGCTCTGAGGCTTAATCTGCATTATGTAACAGCCATGTAGGTTGTATCGCAGGAGAATATTAAGTAACAATCTTTTCTTTGGACTCTCATTGTGTGAGGCTGTAACCGTGTCCTCCTTGCTGACTTGGCAGTTGGCACCCTCCTTCTTATTATTTTTAAGGTTTAGCAGGCAGATGAATGGGTCACATGGATTACACGTGCCTTCGCAGTGCTCGTTTGAGCAGCAGAGGGAGCACTTGGCAGCTTTCTCTGTCTCCTGCTCAGACCACTTTCTGGTCCCTGAGGCATTTCACTGTATCTTGTTATCCACCCACAGAGTGTGTGAGTCACTTCTACACATTCCTGCCTCCCCCTTCCCAGGACAAACAGCCCGCAGACAGTGTCCCTGAGTGCCAGGAGGCACCGGCACTGAGCCAAACTTGGGCAAGATCTGCCCGCGTCACTTGTAAAATCCAACCATGAAGGAATCTTGTCGCCAACAACAGACATATACAAGAGCTGCTTAAGCGTCCTGCATGGCTCAGTCACAAATCCAAGTGCCATTTGAAAGGAGGAGAGGTGTTATGTGCACTGGTATCATGTATAAAGAGTGATAAAGGAGAAGGCGTTGCAACAAGGAACTCTTGAGACTCTGGTAAGAGTCATATCACAAGAGCTGGAGGGTCAGGAGTTTAACTTCCCTATCTTATAAGCAGGAAGAGATAGTAATAGAACTGGCTGGCTGCTGCCAAATTTTGTGTCCACAATTGTTCCCCATTTTTACACAGCAAATAAGCGGATCTTTGACCAATCTGACCACCCAAATGCTTGGCACAACTGTGCTGATGTAACGTTTGGACAAAGATAGAGTCACATTCATGGGGGCCTCTTTAGACCTATTCCAAACTGGATCCTGTCCTTGGAAAAAAATTAGATCAATATTAAAACGACCATGCCTCATTCGGATATTGATTCGGGGGCAAATTCAATGCCCCATTCATGAGTCAGTTGGCTGCTGATTCAAACTATTAATATATCTAATATGCCAGAGAATTCTAGAGAAGGGAAACCGGATATACTATATTCAAGGACTAAACAAAAAGTGTTGTTTGTAGATTTCCCATCAGCCAGAGGAGCCATCACTTACAAATGGAACACATGAAAGGATTATAGAAAATATTGCATTTTTTTAAAGCAATAATTACAATCAACCCCTCCCCCAATCACATGCATACCTGCAAAACTTCCCAACCACTCACAACATGCCAGAATGGAGCCACACTGGGGATCTCAGTGCAGGTGCCACCCCTAAAATCTTGACAGCCTAGTCCCAGTCCCTGTGCAGCATTTAGCTGCTATTAACACAGGGATAGTTTGCCATTCATTAGGTGCAAGATGGGTGCCTCCTCGTGCCCTGTACTATGCACAGTGGTGACGCACGCATCTTTGTGAATAGTGTTTGTATGGATGCAATATTCCATGCATTTTTGCCCTTTGCACTGCACCTTGCGATTGTAAATGAAGCTTATATGCAATATCTTTTTTCATGTAGCTCCTATCTCACAGTTCAGCCTATAAGAACATTACATCTGTTAAGTAGACAGTTCTGGGCCCATAAAACGTGTGTGTGCTTCTGTTTATTTTTGCAGACAATCCTAGCGACCGCGTGCCACCGCCATACACAGAGCGAGTATCAGACTATACAAGCCGCACCCTATAGGAACAGATAACTTTAGTAATAATCAGTGATAAGGCAAGAGTTCACCCCGGTGCACAAGACAATCATACAGCAGGTTTATGATGTAACAGCAAGGGCAAGAAATGTGCAACTCTGCTGTCTGTATAGTACTTCATTTGTGTAGCTCTTATGCATTTCAGATATTCTACCACCAATGCTAAGGTATTGTCACAGGCGACGTTGTCACCCTAAATTTATGGGGGGCTGCTTTGGCTTAAAGGGGTGGTTCACCTTTAAGTTAACTTTTAGTATGTTATAGAATGAGCAATTCTAAACAACTTTTCAATTGGCCTACTTTTTATAGTATCATTTGCCTTCTCCTTCTTCCAGCTTTCAAATGGTGGTCACTGACTACATCTAAAAAAAAAAACAAATGCTCTCAATACCACAAAAGTATTGTTACTACTACTTTTTATTACTCATCTTCCTATACAGGCCTCTCTTAAGGGGGCTTCCCCGATCGAGATGTGGCCGAAAGTCGGCCAGATCTCGATCAGATGGGACTAAAAATCCCGTCGGATCATGGCCGCATCTGTTCGTTGATGCGGTCCCGCGATCCGACCGCCCGTTCGCGTTTGCTAGGATCCGATCGTTGGGCCCTAGGGCCCACGATCGGATCAGCCCGATATTGCCCACCTCAAGGTGGGCATATCGGAGGGAGATCCGCTCGTTTGGCGACATCGCCAAACGCGCATGCATTGTTCAAAGTTTTGGGTACAAGCCACCATGTTTTTTGTACTAAAAATCTTTGAGGTCAGAATGTCATTATTTCCAGTGTTTGGAGTCAAAACAATGTCGGCACAATGTCTGCACCTGTTTAGGCGCAAGTATGTTGTGTCAACAGATGGTGGCCGTTGTGGCTACCCCGCTCTAGGGTTCCCCTGCATCAGTAGGCAACACCTTGTTTGTTTGATTCATCCAAACTGACTGTCTTGGCGCATTGACTTTTTCACATTGAAATGCGCAAGTGTAAGGAGAAGCTTTAGCTGTAGTACTTTTAGTGAGTGCCGTCCATTTGAGGCAAACTTTGTGTGGCCGCAACTGCACAAGCTAAAATAATCCCTATTGAGCCCGATTAGGGCTGAACTCCACGGATCTGTCACGCTGCTGTTGGATCCGTCACGCTGCGACAAAACGCAGGCGACAAGTCGGAAGCAACGAATATAATGGGACTGATACAAAGATCGCAGGTACTGTATGAACTACACACAACGGATGAAGACGCAGTGTGCGGCGTTCATATCCGACAGTCATGTCTTAATACCTGCAATTTTTCTATCACTCCCATAAGGCTGGAACTACACGGTACGCGTCCTTAAAGTAAAACTATACCCCCAAAATGAACACTTAAGCAACAGATAGCTTACATCATATTTAGTGGCATATTAAAGAATCTTACCAAACTGGTATATATATTTAAGTAAATCTTGCCCTTTTACATCTCTTGCCTTGAATCACCATTTCGTGATGGTCTCTGTGCTGCCTCAGAGATCACCTGACCAGAAATACTGCAGCTCTAACTGTAACAGGAAGAAGTGTGAAAGCAAAAGACACAACTCTGTCAATTGGCTCATGTGACCTAACATGTATAGTTTGTTGCTATGTTTTTGTGCACAGTGAATCCTACAATCCCAAGGGGCGGCCCTTATTTTTTAAAATGGCAATTTTCTATTTAGGATTACCCAATGGCACATACTACTAGAAAAGTATATTATTATGAAAATGGTTTATTTACATGAAGCAGGGTTTTACAGTTTTATGAGCTGTTTTATGCAATATCTTTTTATAGAGACCTACATTGTCTGGGGTGTATAGTTTTCCTATAAGTAAGTAATACAAATGTTGCATCTTTAAAACTGATTGCATACAACACGATGCAAATGCTGCACGTTGCGTCTTCATCCGACAGTCGTGTTGGATGCAATCAGTTTGTAGATGCGACATTTGTATTAGATTCGGCGCAGCCAACGTGACGCCTGCGCTTCTTCTCATCGCGTCGGATCAGAAGGACGCACACTGTGTAATTCCGGGCCTTATATTCGGCGCTCCTGCGTTTTGTTGCAACGCAATGGATCTGGCAGCAATCGTTCGTGGAGTACAGCCCTTACAGGACTCTCTGTATGTAGAAATTCATTCATTCTACTTGCTTTGGGCTGGATGTGTGAGATTGTGGGTGGCTTGTGTGGTTTTTTTGAGTCTGGATTCCCATAGCGAGGCCTCTCCTGTGCTGATTCATAGTGCAGACAAACCCACACACGCTGCATTCCCAAGCAGGATGTGTTTCAGTCAGAACTGGAGGAGGAGGAGGAGTGGGGGGAATTCATGGGCGAGGTCACAGGAACCCTCTCACCCTGATGACGGGAGTTTGGTCAGGGCTGTGTCCCAGCTACAGCAAGTCTGTGCCCATAAAGGGTTGGAAGAAGCCTGGGAGAGCTGCACACGCTCACGTTTCCTGAATGACGAGGGGGGGGGGGCAGCAGAACAGCTTGTTACCAGAACTCTCACTTTCCTGTCACTTTCAGCCAACACCTGCCTGCTGCCCATTAACACACACAAATAAACGCACACCGTGTGAGAGAGCCGGGAACTCTTCCTGTCACAGCCCAAAGGGTTAAAGGGAAATACGGGGGCTCCCAGGTTAACCAGATCACTTAACCAGTCACTTTACTAGGCAGCATTCATTGCATTGGGATCTTTTCACTCTTCAGAATATGTGCGGGGGGGGGGGAACTACAGTAGAACCCCCATTTTACGTTTTTCAGGGGACCATGAAAAAAAGATGTAAAATCAGAGAAAATGAAAAATCAGGGAAATGTGTTAAAGGGGAGGTTCACCTTCAAACAACTAGTTTGTTTCAGTTAGATCACCAGACTTTTTCCAATGACTTTCTATTTTCCATGTGTGACCATTTTCTAATATTGAAGTGTAAAGTGTCATTTTTCACATTCTGAAGCAGCCCTGGGAGGGGGGGTTGCCGACCCTGTAAACCAGTAATCCCCAACCAGTAGCTTGTGAGCAATATGTTGCTCTCCAACCTCTTGGATGTTGCTCCCAGTGGCCTCAAAGCAGGTGCTTATTTTTGAATTCCAGGCTTGGAGGCAAGTTTTGGTTGTATAAAAACAAAAGGTTGGGGATCCCTGCTAGAGTCGTGCGCGGGTCCATTTTTTGGAACTCGTACCTGACCCGTACCCACAACCTGCAATCCGCAACCCTGATCCGCAACTCGCATTCTTACCTGCTTGGACCCACTACCTGACCCACAAGTACCTTATATGCAACCGGGACCCGCGACCCGCTGAATCCAAAGAAACCCGAAGCCATGAAAAGACCCAAAGTTGAAGTACTGAAGCCACGAAAAGACTCGTAGATACGTAAGGAGCCGTAGGAAAACGAAGAAGCTGAAGAAGAACCTAAGGTAAGTTCCACTAAACACCAATGTTTTTTTGATTTTATTGAATCCCTGGTCACCAATGATTTTTTTTTTTATATAAATATATATTCTATGGGGCTCCTGAGTGACCATCAATGGCTTTTTAGGTGTGAGAGGGTTTACCGATTTTAGCCCTGGTGTCTGTGTGGACTTTTTACTGTGGTGTGGGTTGAGAACTTTAGTGGGGCTTGGGATCTCGAGTGGGCAGGGACCAGGAGGCTCAAATACTTTTGCTGCATGGGGACCCATGATTTCTGATGAAGCCCCTGCTCATATTGCATATACAGTACAAGGAAACAAACATAAGCACTACTTACAACATGGCCTACTTTCCCTTTATGCAGGGTTACACAGGACGGGCAGGTTTTGCAGATATGCAGTGATGACGCAGGGATTTGCAAAATGTGGTAGAACTAAACTCTACCCACTGCAGATGACTTCCCATTGACACATACACACACATACACACACACAAGACACACACATACACACACATACACACACATTCTTACTGAAAACACTGAATTCCATTACTAACAAAGGTGTTAGTTGATAATAAAGTACAAGTATAGAATATAGTTATAGCCAAAATACATAGGCCTGTGTGTTGCCTCCTTCTTTAAAGGGATTGTTCACCTTGAGTTAACTTCTAGTATGATGTAGAGACTGCTATTCTGAGTGCACTTGCAATTGGTTTTTCATTATTTGTGGTTTTTGTGTTATTTAGCTTTTTATTTGGCAGCTCTTCCGCTTTCAATTCCAGCAATCTGGTTGCTAGGGTTCAAATTACCCTAGCAGCCCTGCACTGATTTGAATAAGACACTTGAATATAAATAGGAGAGGCCTGAATAGAAAGATGAGCAATAAAAAGTAGCAATAACAATAAAAGTGTTGCCTTACAGAGCATTTGTTTTTTTTAGATGGGGTCAGTGACCCAAATTTGAAAGCAGAGAAAAGTCAGAAGAAAAAGGTAAATAATTCATGATTCAAATGCTAAAAAATAAATAATGAAGACCAATTGAAAATTTGCTTAGAATATAACATACTAAAAGTTACCTTAAAGGTGAACCACCCCTTTAAGTCAAACTGCAGATACTTCAACTAGAAACAATTCATAGCGCTCTGTTTCACGAGCCCTGGGATATATGATATCAAATTTAGACAAAGCTGAGTGCAGTCTTCCTTGTAGAATGTGGTCTAATGTACTCGCACATAAAGGCTGTAGGGTGGCATTATACTGGACTTGCACAGAATGCATAGTGATTAAAGAAGAACTAAAACTTAACTAAAGAAGTAGCTATAAATGTTGTGCATTGTGTTTTGTGCTTCTTTACCAGCCCAAGGCAACCACAACCGTTTTAGCAGTAAAGATCTGTGTCTCCAAAGATGCCCCAGTAGCTCCCCATCTTCTTTTCTGCTGATTCACTGCACATGCTCTGTGCTGCTGTCACTTACTGAGCTTAGGGACCCACTCACAATATACAGTACACATAGAATAGAAATGTCACAATATAAGGCTGATTAGTAATTAATACAGATAATTACTACATGGCAGCACAGAAACCAGTGCAATTAGCATCAGAATATAATAATCAGCCCTGTAGCATCAGCTTATATTACAGACCAACCTCATTTTCTGCTGGATAATTAGCGACGACCCCTAAGCTTAGCTTCTCAACAGCTGCTCAGAGCCCACTGAGCATGTGAGTGTCACATACACTTTCCAAGATGGTGACCCCCTGTGACAAGTTTGAAGTCCTGGATCATTGCTGCTATTGACAAGCTGAAACTTTAGGCTGGTGCAATAAGTTCTGTATATATAATATGAAATTTTTAGGCACATTCATTTTTAGGGTTTACTTATCCTTTAAAATTGATTGTGGAGGGTACACAGTGGAAGGAAGGGAAGACAGGGGATGTAAATGATTAGCTGGGATAGTAAAGTGAATAATGTAGGTGAATAAAAGCAGCAGTCTGAACTTACACCATAGGAAGGTTTTACAGTAGAGGGAGAATAGGGTTCGGCAGGGCTGCCATCAGGGGGGCACAAGTGTCCCGAGCCTTAAGTAGGGTGCTGAACTTTTTGGAAGAGCCGGGCCCCCCTTGACAGCGCCGAAGCCTTTTCGAAAACCTGAATAGCCGAAATGCCAAAAAAGTCCTGAAGCGCAAAGACCTGAAGTCACAAAAACAGCCGAAGTCCTGAAGCAGCGAAAAGACCCGGCGGAATTGAAGTCGAGTTCAATTCTACTGGACACCAATGTGTGGGTTTTGTTTTTTAATCCCCTGGCCACCAATATATTATTTTAATACTCTATAGGCCCCTGACACCAATGTTTTTTTTTTTTTAAATATTCTCTGGGGCTCCAATTTTTTTAACTTGTAAGGGTGGCCTTGGCACCAATGTTTTTTTTAACTTATAAGGGGGCCCTGACCATCAATAGCTTTTTATAACTTGTGTGGGAGGGTTACCTTCTTTAGCGTGGATGTCTGTGTGGTCTTTTAACTGTGGTGTGGGCAGGGCTTGGGGCCCCAAAAATGTTGTTGTACGGGGCCCTGTGATTTGTAATGGGGTTAGGGTTGTACAGGGAGAGATCATGGATGAAACAGATGGGAGAGTGGGGAGGAGTGCATGGAGGGCATGGTGTCAGCGTGCTGCTGTTGAACAGTTGCCAGTCACGTCTCATTCCAGGAAGCAGGGGATAGATTTAGCTCTAGGCTGCACATGAAAGCGGCAGTCGGATGCCTGACTATGTCAACATGTGCAGGGTGACAGTGAGGTGACACTGCTAAAACAAGTGAAGGGGAACTTAGCCGTCTGTCTGACTTCAAAGGGCCGGCTCTCCAGCACTTCCCCTCGTTGCTCTTCACCCTCTTCCCCTACAGGAGGTTTCTGAGAAGAGACTCATTGTTCTGCCCACCTGCCCCGAGTGACTCATACACCTGATAGATTGGAGCAATGTTACCCTGGGAAAGAGGCAGGACTTCTAGGAGACAACATTCTACTCACAACGAGGACACATATGACAACACCGGTCAAGAAATAAAGATTTTTATTTTTCCCAAAAATATGAATACATTAAAATAAGCGTTATTCCTGGAACCTAGGTTTGGGACCCAAAGGAATGGAATTGTTTTGTATTCTGAATATAAAGTGCAATATCGTTGGGCCTTTATCTTCAGCAAGCCAAGAGTGCTTCTTTGGGGGCTTTGTGGCTTGCAGATAACATTAGGCCCATTGGTTATAAAGGGTTTCTCTTCCTTTGGGGTGTTCTGTCACACAGCACTTATTGTAAGGTTAAGTCTTTTTTACCCCTTACATTCATCTCTGTTAATTTTAGCAGCTTCCAAAAATCAGCCAGAAGTTCAAGACAGAGGCATCTTCACATATTATCACTGCGTTGGCTCACATGTGTTGTCCTGTAGTGTACAGTATAACACAATTATGAAATGACAGTCCTAAATGACAGTCAGGACCTATAGTGCCCAATCCATCTCTCCTACAAGTGTCCGCCATTTCCATGGACCTCCTCTGGGGAGGCCGATACCTCTTCCATGGGCATCTCATACTGAGGAGCCAATGATCCTTCTTTGTTGGATTCTACTGGTGGCATTGCCATGGTGATTGCCCTCATTGGGTCAGTCCTTAGGTTCTGTACCCAGGGCAGGCATTTGTTTGAGAGCTTGTAGCAGTGCAGTAGAATCCAAGGGTGATACAGTTTGTGGAGTAGCATGCTGAGGTTTACAAGTATCTTGACTCAACAGACCAGAATGCGATATTGGAGGATACATCATGGGCACTGACCCATTGGGGTACCAATATTTTTCCAGCATAGGAAGATAGGCATTGGCTGAAGGAGGAATAAAATAAAAGGGAAGGCATAAGGGAGGCTGAGTTGGATAAACACCCAAAGATGAGAGGTCACTACTGCAAAACCGTGTTTCTTCCTCAGTTGCCTCGATCCTGGGTTTCTTTTTGGGTATCCCATCCTTTTCCTGTTTGATGATCCTTTCCAAAGCGGGGGCCTCTTCCTTCTCTGTAATCTCAGGATGGCATTCACCCTTTTCAGCCTCCCCACCATAACCACTGTCCGTATCTGTATCGGTCCCGCTCTGTTCTCCAGATGGGAGAGGGGCTGCACGGCGTATAACAGGGACACAGTTGGTTGCTTGCACCTTGGGTACAGGTTTCTCAGGAAGTTTTGGAAAACTGGGAGAGCTCTTGCCAAGCTTCGAAGCCACCCGATGAAGATGGGCCACCAGCTCTTTTCTTTCTCCGCCCTGTAGAAAGCATAAAGTCTCCTCTGCACAGAGCTGGAACCCTGAATGGAACATTTCCTCTGCAGATATTCTGCTTTCCTCAGAAGGGGACCCTAATGGAAAGAGGAACAAACATTCAGGAAGTATAATTTATTTATGCAGTAAATGAACTATAATAGCTGTGTGGAACATTGCAGAGACCCAAAGGAAAAAGCAAGAGTGAGGAAAAAGCAGTGAGTCAGAAGCCCAGGAGAAATTAGTTGGATTGGTGTGTAAAGGTGGCCATACACAGAGATGCGCTCGTTTGGCGATTTTGCCATCTTGAGGTGGGCGACATTGGGCTGATTCGATCGTGGGCCCTAGGGTCCAAGGATCGGATCATAATGAAAGGAATACGGGCAGTCGGATTGCGAAATCGCATTAACTAACAAATGCGGTCTGCAATCCAATGGGATTTTTAGCCCTATCCGACATCTGCCCGACTTTCAGCCAGATATCGATCAGGGAAGCTCATTGGAGGGCCCCATACATGGGCCAATAAGCTGCCAACTCGGTCTGTCAGCAACTTTTATCAACCTTTGTAGGCCACCTTAAAGGAGACTTCAACCCGTAATACGTAATAAAAAAAAACCCCTCCCCACTACCCTGGGTAAACCCTCCAGCCTACCTGCCTTCTTTCTTCTGTCTTTTTTGGAATTTTCCGCGCATGCACAGTTGGAGTAAATTTCCGGTCTTGAACCACTGCGCAGAAAGTCGCAAACATTTCCGAAAATTTTTTGGACATTTTTATGACTTACGGCGCATACGCAGTTGTTTGGGACCGGGAATTTACTCCAAATGCACATGCGCCGAAAATTCTGAAAATGCTGCCAAGACAGGAAGATTACCAGAGAAGAAGAAGATGGCTGCCGTGAAAAATTAGGGGCATTTGCCCGGGGGGTCTATCCAGGGTAGGGGGGGAGGGTTTTTTTTATTAAGGGTTGAATGCTCCTTTAAGACTCATGAAGGCCAGTCCAGCCAGATTGCAAGATAAAGAAATCCATCAGTGCGCAGTCTATAGCTAAGTGACCTCTAAACCAGCCAGGAACACTCTCAGTAGGTGAGGGGCAATTATTTTAGGTACAAAAAAAAACAGCACTTACCACTCTGAAGTGTAAGGATCTGCTGCTGTTGCTGCTCGATCAGACTGGACAAAGACTGCACGTGTTTCAAGGTCAGCTCCAGAACCACGGCTTTCTCAAGGTGACCCAAAGTCTATAAAAAGGAACATTAAAATGGTTTATACTGACACTGTTCTGAGCACATAGCAAACTGTCTCTGGCAATAGAAACTCTGTGATATACTTCAGCACCACCCGTCCCGACTCACACAAGCAACAATGGAATGACCCAAACCAACTCCCCCATTAAAAACGAAGCACCCAATATTCCTAGTCACATCCATAGATTAAATGAAAAGAAATAGGCTAGAGTAGAGTATAAATAAATAGTGCAGTACAAGTCCAAGCTGACTAATTGGTGCCTTCCCTGGCATTTGATTTGTTTAATGTGTTTTGTGCAGACACCCAAACACCACCAGCTATTTCTGCATTGTCTCCTACCCATCTTAGTTTTTACACAACACAACTGTATTGTCTTTAACCTCGGCAAGAATGTACAAGGATACACAAACCATTGGTGTATAACAAGTGTAGAGGCCCAGTGTAGACTAATATAAATATATCATTATATGCACACGGTGTGTACTTTGTGGTTTATCAGCTGCTCTCTGTGCACACACACACACGCTATCACATGTCTGTTTAATATGTTTTAATAAGATAAGCCAGTAGTTGTTCTGTCTGGTTGTGTGCTTGTCACATTTATTTAGTGCGTGGCATCATCACATGTATCTGTTGTGCGTCCATCACATGTATCAGTTTCTGCTTCATGGTGGTCACGTGCATTGATGTCTCCCACATGTGCCTGTAGCATCGGACTATTTATTGACCCATTATAAATTATCTTTGAATTTTCAGGGAACACGTTACATTGTGTGTCTAAGACTCGGAGAACACGTTACATTGTGTGTCTAAGACTCGGGGAACACGTTACATTGTGTATTTAAAACTCGGGGAACAAGTTACATTTTGTGCCTACAACTCGGGGAACACGTTACATTGTGTCTAAAATTTGGGGGACAAGTTACATTTTGTGCCGAAAACTCGGGGGAAGACATTACACTGTGTGTCTAAAACTCGGGAAACACGTTACATTGTGTATTACAATTTGTGCGCCTGAATTTTGCTTGGTATATAAGAACTTTAATATAAAAACCCTGAACTCCTACAATGTGACTTGTATGACTGCAGTGAGACAACACGTAACTTGATTGAGTGTTTGTAACACAAAACGCGTAAGGCTGTGGACACGATAAACTCTTTCACGTTGCACTAATTGCCTGGTGGAAGTTTGCCTTCATTGAGTGCCTGCTACAGAGAATTTTGGTTTGTCCGCTCTCCGTGCACCTGGGCAACTTCCTTTATGTGGTGAGTAATCACTTTCTACTTGGAGACCCTCACCTCAGATTTATTATTAATGGGTAACTTACAGTCAGTTTGAGGTGCTCCGGCAACAGGTCTTTCAGCTGAGCGATGCACTCATTGATTCGATCCCGCCGCTTCTTCTCGATAAGCCGGTGTGGCAGCTTGTATGTGTCCTGCTGGTTGGAGGGGGGGCAAGTGTTAGACACATTTATACTTAGTGGCCATCTCAGCAGATACGTGTCATATTAGTTGTAGCTGGAAGGTTCTTGCAGTAATTGGAGCCATTTACACAGCGCCCCCTTGTGTCGCTTTCCCAGCCACTTTATCTACATGTGACAGTACACGTGAGCCAGGGCCATCATCATCATCATTCACACACTGCACAGAACAAGCGAGGCTTTGAGAGGGAGACACACGCAGCACGGCATGTGCAGACACACATACAATGAATATGTGACATCGTGCCGAGACCAACACCATTACAGGGAGGGAGGGAGGGAGGGAGGGGGGGGGGAGTGAGGGCAAATAATTAAAGGGGAACTATTGCAAAAAGGAAAATTGAATATATACGCTTCGTCATACTGAAATAACAAACTTTCTAAATACAATCAATTAAAAATTCTGCATCGTTTCTGAAATCATCAAGTTTATGTTCACTTTTCCGCTCTCGGCATCTGTTTCTCATAATTCAATCTTCATGCGGCAGTTGGGTGTCAGATAATCATTGACAGTTAGATCCAATATATCTTATAGGGGGGCTGACTTTCGTAGCTGATGAATTGGAGCTCACTCAAATAACCGATTCCAGTATTAAAACAAAATAACTGCCTTTTGCACTAATTCTGCATGTAGAGAGACATGCTGTCTGGGGATATTAATAGTGTAAACTATAAAACATCTTCTAGACAAGATATAAGATATATTGGATCTAACTGTAAATGAATATCCGACACCCAACTCCTGCATGAAGACAGAAGGAAGAGAAACAGATGCCGAGAGAGGGATAGTGAAGATAAACTTCATTATTTCAGAAAGTTTTAATTGATTGTATTTAGAAAGTTTCTTATTACAGTATGATGACGCTTATATTCAATTTTTCAATTTTTTTTAGCACTTAAAGTTCCCCTTTAAGTGCTAAAGGCTCAGTAAGGTGCAAGCATATATATTTATTATACTGTACATTATAGGAGAGGGTAGAATGTGGAAACTACTTGGTGAATGAAGCATGAGACAAATGTTGTTTATGTTTTCTGGCAAATTTGGCACCGGGTTTATATAGAACTGAAATGCAATGTCTGGACACTGTGCAACTGTGTTGTTATACTTCAGCCTATGTTGTATGTATTTTACAGAGCACGACAGGTAACACCAGTGTGGATATCAGAATGCTAAAAGCTCAGGTCCCTGAAACAGCCAATAATAATGTACAGAAAGGCATAGGAGCTGTTGAAACCAACCCCACATGTGGGTGCAAAGTGTAGGGTGCCATTAAACATTGGCACAGTCTCACCTTGCTCTCCTCACACCTCTTCAGACCTTTCCTGTGTTTGAAGACGGGATACATATGGGAGAAGTCCATCCTGTGACAAATAAAGGCAAGATAAGGACCAAAGCAATAGACACGCACCCTCCATGAATCCCACATTTTGCTAGAGAGAGAACAGAAATCCTACTAGGGATCCAGTAAATGAAAATGTGGCTGTTGCCCAGTAAAAAAAGACCGGAGCCCATGTCTAGAGGCGGCACTTGCACAAAATGAGTCCAATATACTTTAATCCAAGATTAACACCCCCCCCCCCAAGATCTGGGGATCCACCACAAAGGCTATTTCTTTCCTACTCAGGAATCAGACTTTATTTGTCATAGTCAACCTGTTGTTAAAATATAATCATTGTGGCAAACACTTCACCTACTGAGGGGCAACTAGAATTAGGGACGGCCCTGGCAAAATGCAGAGACTCTGAGCCCCTCCAATCTGAGAAAGGGGGGGAATCAAACATTAGTTATGTGTAACCTGCTGCCCCTCCAGCTGTTGTGGAGTCCCTGGAGAATTAATAGAAAATATATATAATAGCTGTCACACTATTAATCCCCTCACCCCCATGAGGGTCCTATAATTCTGGAGGGGAATTAAAATGCCCACACTGGCTCCCCATATAAGCAGCGCTGAGTCCAACAGGTGGCAGAGGGTGGTACAGCCCGTCCAGGTGGGAATAGCCATTGATAGAAGGGCACTTACCCAGACAGGGACGCGGATCTCTCCAGACAGGCGGGCTGGGTGCTTTGTATTCTGTCCATGGCACAATCCCCGAGTGGCAGCTGTTTGGGAATGGAGCGTGTGTGTGTGTGTGTTCCAGTCAGTGGCATGAACCTGACGGAGCGAATGGGCTCGTCCAGGGCTAGTGAGAGTAGAGTGAGAGCGCGCCACACAGCTTGTACCTTTCCCCGTTAGGTACTGCTGCTCTGCTGTGCCTCAGCCTCTGGTTAAATGGGTGGGAGGAGACTGTCTGTGTCCCGCCTCCCTGTGACAAGCAGCACGCCCGGTGCCGAGTGATCCAGCTGCTGCCCCAGTGTCATATGAAGCTCACGTGCGGCTCAACGCTCCGTCAACTGCGGGGGGGAGGGGGAGACTGGCACAGAAGCTGCTGCTGCCCCCGCTGGGAGCGAATGGGAGAGGCCGAGGCTCAGAAGCAGCGGCAGGGACACGAGGAAAGTATTAGCAGCGCGGGGAATGTGACAGACTCGCCTGACTGGATAAAGGGCGTCACGCCGTCCCTTGTTGTGAGGAAACCACGAACTGCAGCAGCAGGACACCAGTCTGAGGCCCCTAAACTCTTCATGAACTCTCTGACATTTCACCCACCCCCCCCCCACAAAAATTAGTGGTAGGGTCGGCTTCTCCCCTATCTACTATATGTGTTACCTCACAGGAGTTCTTCTTTTAGTACAATAAAGAGATTTGACATCGTGAAACAAATTACATATTGGTTTTCATTTCTGTTTTCGTTTTTTTTTATTCATTTACCTTTATATTCAGCAGCACCTCGGTTTGCTGTTTAGGCAATCTGGTTGCTAGGGTCCAAATTATCCTGGCAACCAGGCATTGATTTGAATGAGAGATTGGAATATGGTCTGAATAGAAAGATGAGCAATAACAATACATGTGTAGCCTTATAGAGCATTTGTTTTCTAGATGGGGTCACTGACCCCCATTTGAAAGCTGGAAAGAGTCAGAAGAAAAAGGCAAACAATTCAAAAACTATGAAAAAAATAAACAATGAAGACCAATTGAAAAGCTTTTTAGAATTAGCCAAACTACTGTATAACATGGTAAAAGTTAACTGACAGGTGAAACACCCATTTAAACATGAGATGCAACTCCCTGCACCCAGCTCCCCAACAGCTTCTGAGAGTTGTTTATGATCAACAGCCACAGGTGCTGCCGGCTACACTTCCTCTATTGTGTATTATATAAACCCACTACTGAGGGGCAAGCGCTTGTCATACCCTGGTGTTGGTATAGTGATGCAACAGCTGGAGGATTACACATTAGTCTCCTCTCATATGGGAAGATTGAGATACACCTATTTGGTTTCCTTGAGTGGCTACTCCTTATGTTAGTACATACATATAAGACTCACTGATCTCTATAACTGGTGTAAAGACCCAATGACACCAACAATCTCTTCTCAGCATTCTTATCTCTCCCCTCCAGATAAACTACAGTACATCAGCCCTTCCTTCTTAACTTGTATACACACTGGCATTTATATTTAACTGTTTGTAATGTGCTTTCAGAGTGCACTGAGTTCAAGCACAATCACAGGTTTGAATAATAGTCTCTAGGGAGAGAGTGTCACTGTGGGATTGCAGGTATAGTAGGGAGAGATGGTGCCTATAGTAACAGTGGGATAATAGTCTCTGGGAAGGGAGTGTGACTGTGGGATAGCAGGTATAGTAGGGAGAGATGGTGCCTATAGTAACAGTGGATAATAGACTCTGGGAAGGGAATGTGACTGTGGGATAGCAGGTATAGTAGGGAGAGATGGTGCCTATAGTTACAGTGGATAATAGACTCTGGGAAGGGAGTGTGACTGTGGGATAGCAGGTATAGTAGGGAGAGATGGTGTCTATAGTAACAGTGGGATAATAGTCTCTGGGAAGGGACTGTGACTGTGGGATAGCAGGTATAGTAGGGAGAGATGGTGCCTATAGTAACAATGGGATAATAGTCTCTGGGAAGGGAGTGTGACGGTGGGATAGCAGGTATAGTAGGGAGAGATGGTGCCTATAGTAACAGTGGATAATAGACTCTGGGAAGGGAATGTGACTGTGGGATTGCAGGTATAGTAGGGAGAGATGGTGTCTATAGTAACAGTGGGATAATAGTCTCTGGGAAGGGAGTGTGACTGTGGGATAGCAGGTATAGTAGGGAGAGATGGTGCCTATAGTAGCAGTGGGGATAATAGTCTCTGGGAAGGGAGTGTGACTGTGGGATAGCAGGTATAGTAGGGAGAGATGGTGCCTATAGTAGCAGTGGGGATAATAGTCTCTGGGAAGGGAGTGTGACTGTGGGATAGCAGGTATAGTAGGGAGAGATGGTGTCTATAGTAACAGTGGGGATAATAGTCTCTGGGAAGGGACTGTGACTGTGGGATAGCAGGTATAGTAGGGAGAGATGGTGCCTATAGTAACAGTGGGATAATAGTCTCTGGGAAGGGAGTGTGACTGTGGGATAGCAGGTATAGTAGGGAGAGATGGTGCCTATAGTAGCAGTGGGGATAATAGTCTCTGGGAAGGGAGTGTGACTGTGGGATAGCAGGTATAGTAGGGAGAGATGGTGTCTATAGTAACAGTGGGGATAATAGTCTCTGGGAAGGGACTGTGACTGTGGGATAGCAGGTATAGTAGGGAGAGACGGTGCCTATAGTAACAGTGGGATAATAGTCTCTGGGAAGGGAGTGTGACTGTGGGATAGCAGGTATAGTAGGGAGAGATGGTGCCTATAGTAGCAGTGTGGATAATAGTCTCTGGGAAGGGAGTGTGACTGTGGGATAGCAGGTATAGTAGGGAGAGATGGTGTCTATAGTAACAGTGGGGATAATAGTCTCTGGGAAGGGAGTGTGACTGTGGGATAGCAGGTATAGTAGGGAGAGATGGTGTCTATAGTAACAGTGGGGATAATAGTCTCTGGGAAGGGACTGTGACTGTGGGATAGCAGGTATAGTAGGGAGAGAAGGTGCCTATAGTAGCAGTGGGGATAATAGTCTCTGGGAAGGGAGTGTGACTGTGGGACAGCAGGTATAGTAGGGAGAGATGGTGCCTATAGTAACAGTGGGATAATAGTCTCTGGAAGGGAGTGTGACTGTGGGATAGCAGGTATAGTAGGGAGAGATGGTGCCTATAGTAGCAGTGGGGATAATAGTCTCTGGGAAGGGAGTGTGACTGTGGGATAGCAGGTATAGTAGGGAGAGATGGTGCCTATAGTAACAGTGGGATAATAGTCTCTGGGAAGGGAGTGTGACTGTGGGATAGCAGGTATAGTAGGGAGAGATGGTGCCTATAGTAACAGTGGGATAATAGTCTCTGGGAAGGGAGTGTGACTGTGGGATAGCAGGTATAGTAGGGAGAGATGGTGCCTATAGTAGCAGTGGGGATAATAGTCTCTGGGAAGGGAGTGTGACTGTGGGATAGCAGGTATAGTAGGGAGAGATGGTGCCTATGGTAACAGTGGGGATAATAGTCTCTGCGAAGGGAGTGTGACTGTGGGATAGCAGGTATAGTAGGGAGAGATGGTGCCTATAGTAGCAGTGGGGATAATAGTCTCTGGGAAGGGAGTGTGACTGTGGGATAGCAGGTATAGTAGGGAGAGATGGTGTCTATAGTAACAGTGGGCTAATAGTCTCTGGGAAGGGAGTGTGACTGTGGGATAGCAGGTATAGTAGGGAGACAGTGCCTTTAGTAACGGTGGGATAATAGTCTTTGGGAAGGGAGTGTGACTGTGGGATAGCAGGTATAGTAGGGAGAGATGGTGCCTATAGTAGCAGTGGGGATAATAGTCTCTGGGAAGGGAGTGTGACTGTGGGATAGCAGGTATAGTAGGGAGAGATGGTGCCTATAGTAACAGTGGGATAATAGTCTCTGGGAAGGGAGTGTGACTGTGGGATAGCAGGTATAGTAGGGAGAGATGGTGCCTATAGTAACAGTGGGCTAATAGTCTCTGGGAAGGGAGTGTGACTGTGGGATAGCAGGTATAGTAGGGAGAGATGGTGCCTATAGTAACAGTGGGATAATAGTCTCTGGGAAGGGACTGTGGATCTGGAATAGCAGGTATAGTAGGTAGGGATGTAGCGAACGTCGGAAAAAATGTTTGCGAACATATTCGCGAACTTGCGTCCAAAAATGCGAACGGTTCGCGAACGTCGCAAACCCCATAGACTTCAATGGGAAGGCGAATTTTAAAAGCTAGAAAAGACATTTCTGGCCAGAAAAATGATTTTAAAGTTGTTTAAAGGGTGCAACGACCTGGACAGTGGCATGCCAGAGGGGGATCAAGGGCAAAAATGTATCTGAAAAATACATTGTTGACACAGCGCTGCGTTTTGTGCTGTAAAGGGCAGAAATCACACTACGTCACAGTCAGGTGATGTTTCTGGACACGGAATGTGAAAAAGCTCACACAGCTAGGTGGCACTTGGTTAAAGACTGGGCAAACAATGCCTGCAAGGGCAACGTATACAGTAGTGGATACGGAATATATTATTGCTGCTGTAAAAACATCACTCAGGTGATGTTTACGGACACAGAATTATTATTGTTATTTAGACAGAATGTGAAAAAGCTCACACAGCTAGGTGGCACTTGCATACCTCCCAACTGTCCCTCTTTTGACCACTCAACCCCCTGTCCTCTTTTGTACTGGAAAGTCCCTCTTTTCTCTGCACTGAACAGCCAGAAAAAAAACAGTTTCTAACTTAATTGGCTTTTGGCAGAGAGCTCAGAACAGCTAACAGGTGCAAATAAGATACTTTGTAACAATTTTGACTCTGGTTGGTGCTGGTAGTGGTGAACTACTCGGAGGAGCAGCACACCAGTCCCACTCCCCAACACAGCTAGACTAATAGCACTGGGCTCTTATAGTAGCAAAGTAAAAAAACAAAAAAGAAAATAAAAGCAGTCCTTACAAGGACTATTGGGTTATTACAGCAGTCAGCACTCAGCAGATGAGATCAGAAGCAGTGCCCACAGCAGCTACATACAGAGCACTGCAGTAGAAGGTAGATTACTACAAGTCAGCAAAGCTAACTAACCTAAACTCACTGTCCCTCAAATCCCTGCAGAGTTCTGTCCCTACAATACAGAGCAGTATGAAGTAGATTACTAGCCAGCAAAGTTACTATCAACTGTCCCTCAAATCACTAAACAGCTCTCTCCCTACACTAGCTCTTCCAAGCACACACAGGCAGAATGAAAAAACGCTGCAGGGCTTCAGTTTATATATGGAAGGGGAGTGGTCCAGGGGGTGTGGGGTGGTCCAGGAGGGAGAGCTTCCTGATTGGCTGCCATGTATCTGCTGGTCTGGGGGAGAAATGGCAAAAATAAGTGCCAGCTAAGGCGAACCCAAATTGGCGAACGTTGCACAACGTTCGCGAACATTTGGCGGACGTGAACGGTCGATGTTCGCGCAAACTAGTTCGCGGGCGAACAGTCCGCGACATCCCTAATAGTAGGGAGAGATGGTGCCTATAGTAACAGTTGGGAAATAGCAATTCATTTTACCTTAGACTGTAGAAAGTAAAACAAACTAAAACAGTAAAAAATACATTGGAATTGAAAAAAATAATTTGATGTACTATTTGCAAATATCTTTTTGTGAAGGTAAACTGCCCCTTTAAAGCTACTGCATTAGGTCTGCACCTATTCTATATAGTTGATACACCCATGTCTGGATGGCTTTGGGGCCCTTCCCTTTCACCCCCTCAATGGTGAGATAGAGAATAAAGAAGATAAAATGTGAGTCACCACCAGCCTCAGCCTCAAGGTTACGGATGGAGGAGCGGGGTCATTCGTCAATATATTCAGATATAGCATCAGATAATGACACTATCTTTAGGCCATTAAATATAAACTCATCCTGCACTTTCAATGTTAGAAATAATCCTGATTGCAGAGTGTTGGGAAATTGATATAATCCAAGACAGGCGAATATTTGCTCAACGATCGTTACTGTCCAAATTTACCAAAATTCTACAGAACGTTAACTCTTTCCCAGAGTTTCCTTAACCAGCTTAGAAAAAAGAAGTATAACAGGAAGTGCTGTCACTGTAAACCAGAAGTGACATCATCGGATGTAGACCTAATCAGAAAAAAAGGAGTAAAAATCGCTATTAAGAAGACCCGCGGCCTAACCCGCAGAACTGATGACCCACATCTATACCCGCACCCGGAACTTCTACCCACAACCCGCAGGTTTTTACAGGTAACCCGTGGGCACCCGACCCGCTGTAGGACTCTACTCTATGCACAAAAACTGGTCATATGTAGGCCAGTCCCCTCAGACTGTTATTTGTTATTTATTGGCCCATGTATGGTGCCCTCCAGTCAGCTCTTGTGGCTGATACTTGGTCAAGAATCTCTGGCCAAAATAGGGCAAGTTCCACATTGGCACATTGATGACCTCCATGACAACAATCAGATCAGGCTGATTTGGCCTGGGACGTGGGTTACAAATGCAAATTTGCAAATGTGCAAATTTCAACGTATATAGCCATATATTGATTCATTAAGTGCCTAAAAATATTGCTGCACAATGACAGATGGCAAGCAAACAATATGCCCACAGGTCTGAATGCATCCAGGGTCGGACTAGACCGGCAAGACACCAGGTAAAAACCCAGGGATCCCCGTTGAACCAGACCCACACCCATCTACTGCCCCCTGATCTCTCACCAAGCCCCAATAGTGGCCACAACTAAAGGACAGGTATGTATGAGGGGCCAGGAGGGGCTTTGCAGCTGGGGAGGGGGGCCTGCAGGGGTGGGGGAGTTGCAGCTTGAGCAGGGGTATGCGGAGAGTGGGGGACGTGGTGGACCTTGGACTCTCCAGTCTGATGCTGAATGTAGCTCATTCACATCTCTGGTTTTTACAAAGGTGGCTCAGTATTTATAGTGGACTCGGGAAGCTGCCTCTAAGTGTATGGGCTACAAAGAAAAATGATTAGGGGAGATGTCCTGCCAGCTGTAGTTTAAAAGATCAAAGCTTTATTTCAGGCTACAATAAAAACAGTGAACAGGAGTTGTACTTCCCTTCCTATCACATGTGTGATCACCTGACGTGTTTCATGCCTCGTTCTGGCACTTTCTGCAGAGAGAATGATGGTGCTTAAAGGAATAGTTCAGTGTGAAAATAAAAACTGGGTAAATATATAGGCTGTGCAAAATAAAAAATGTTTCTAATATAGTTAGTTAGCCAAAAATGTAATGTATGAGGGCTGGAGTGAACAAATGTGTAATAAAACAGCCAGAATCCAACTTCCTGCTTTTCAGCTCTATAACTCTGAGTTAGTCAGCGACTTGAAGGGGGGCCACATGGTACATTTCTGTTCAGTGAGTTTGTAATTGATTCTCAGCATTCAGCTCAGATTCAAAGGCAACAGATATGACCCATGTGGCCCCCCCTCAAGTCTCTGATTGGTTACTGCCTGGTAGCCAGGGTAACCAGTCAGTGTAAACAAAGAGAGCTGAAAAGCAGTTCTGACTGATATGTTACACATAAAATCACTCCAGCCTTTATACATTACATTTTTTGCTAACTATATTAGAAACATTTTTTATTTTGCACAGCCTATTTATTTATCCAGTTTTTATTTTCACACTGAACTATTCCTTTAAATTAGGAAATCTTTTCATAGTGTGTAGAAGTGTGGTCTCCGTGGGCCAAACTGCTCAGATCCCATTTCCTTTTCATGCAAGATTATCTGAAGGAGCTGGAAGGAACTTCAGCTCCATCTACACGGCCCTGGACTAAATTGTGGGAACAGTTATTCTCCAGCATGTTTTGCCCATACAAGGTCTGCTTTGCCCAGCGTATCCAGATATCCCTCAAGGACTTGTATGAAGCTTTGACAAGACTTTGGTTTCTGGCATGTATCTGCTATTCCATCTCTTCCACCACTTCTGAGCAGTTCAAAAAACTTGGCCAAACATAATCAATCCAGGGTTTTTTATTTGGCCATGAATATGGGATTGCTGTTGATAGTAAGGTCTGTGAAACGAGCAGAACCTCAAGCCTTGTCCATGAAGGAAGAATATTTATCTTTTATGGAAAATAGAATACAGTATTGTTCTTCAAAGCACAGGGCTAATTTTCCAGTGTGAGGTGTCCTACATTTTAGACTTGAACTTTTTGAACTTGTTACCCAGCTAATGCCAAAGGAAGAAGTGCTTGACGTGGCCAGATGCTTGACTGCATGTCTTTAAAAATCAAGAAGAACCAATGGAAAAAGAGCCTCTAAACCAGATACAAATCTCCCTGATTGTTAGGGTATCCCCTGAGAAAGACATGACTATTTCCATTCATTCTTCCTACGTGCTAGTGGGGCATCTTCCTCCAGAGTTTGACACTTAAGCACATTGTTGAAACGTTGAGCAGAAAAAGCACTAGGGTCAGTGGATAAAACATGTATAAGAACAAGAAAATACAGCCTTCATGCCCATAAGCTGGGCAACTGGGTTCAATAACTTCGCAAAAAAGCCCTCTGGTCTATTTGTTTCCCACCCCTCCTTTCTCAGGAGTGCTGCTACGGCTGTAATTCTTTAAATGGAGGTCCAGGAGACCTATGTTCTTGGGTCTAGGTGTTGCTGACTGCCAATGGGATTGGGTGGGAGGTCTCTCCCGTTGGCTCAAGGCAGATATGAGAGGGGGAGGAGATTAAAGCTTAAAACGTGAGGTGGGTTATGACATGAAGATGAAAAGATGAGGTGGGGAGGAAAGGGGCCAGATAATTATTCTCAACCTTTCAACCCCCTTAAAGGGATACTGTCATGATTTTTATGATATCGTTTTTATTACTAAATTACATTGCAAATAGATGACTGCGCCATATAAAACTTTATTCCTGTATAATATATATATATTTTTAAATTTGTAATATTGGTGTGTAGGCAACCATCTCAGGTCATTTTGCCTGACTCTGTGCTTTCTGAAAGAGACAGCTCTATACAGTGGAACTGCTTTCAGTTAAGCTATTGTTTCTCCATCATAGTAACTAGACTTGGATTTTTACTATTGAAGACTATTCTTATATGTACCAATGAGCTATTATCTTGGGTCAGGGAGCGGTTATCTGGTTACACTCCCATTGTTCAGCTGATGGGCTGCTGGGGGGAAGGGGAGAAAAGATGGGGGTGATATCACTCCAACTTGTAGTGCAACAGTAGTGACTGAAGTTTATCAGAGCACAAGTCACGTGACTGGGGCAGCTGAGAAATTGACAATATGTCTAGCCCCATGTCAGATTTCAAAATTAAATATAAAAAGAACGGTTTGCTCTTTTGAAAAATGGATTTCAGTGCAGAATTCTGCTGGAGCAGCACTATTAACTGATTCATTTTATAAAAATACATGTTTTCCTGTGACAGAATCCCTTCAAGCTGTACTAGTTCAGTTCTTCAAGAGGAAAGAGGCCATGAACAAGAGTGGCTGATTGTACATCAAAACTCGAAGCAGCAGAATGCAGCAAGGCATAGAGAGTGGGGGGCTATGCCAGGGCTAGCAGGCTGTGTGAGGAAAACTGAGGTATGGACCACCATGGGGCACATTGAGAAAAGAGCAATTATGGAGAGCAAGGCAACAGGGTCAGGACAGAGAACACACCAGAGGGAAGGAGCTATGCCCAGTCTAGCAGGCTGCGATTGTGCTGTTAAGCTTGTGTGGAAACCTGGGGTATTGACCACCATGGTAATTCAGAGACCAGTGGGGGGGGGGGTTTCAGGCTATAACTTTGAGGTGACAATACTGGGGAAATGCGGGTGGAGAAATCTCAGGGGTGCTACTGCTGCTGTTCAGATCCACAGGAAATGAAAATAACAGTAAGACAAATTTCAGTTTTAACGCATCTCCAGATAGAATATACTTGGGGGTGGATATGAGAAGAAATCACATGGCAGTCACTGGCTCTAATTCTGAGAAGAAAAATAAAGGAATCTGTTTTCTGTATATGAACCATTACAAAGGGTATATGGGGTTACTCACAACACAAAAGACAAGAGATGGGTTCAATAGCAGCCAATGAAGACAAGTCCATAGACATATAGATATATCCATAGGTTTTGCAGAATAGCCCTAGTGATAGAGAGTTGTGAGAGATAGACCTGCAAGGGCAGACGCCAATTGTCCAGTGGAGAAACTGCCTCTTCTGATGTAAATTTGATAAATGCATTTGTAAAGACCCTATTTTCAAAATAAATGCATAGGAAAAACCTGGAAAAATATTAACTTCCCTGTTTTTAATATAAATTAGCCCTGGGACAGTAAGGGTCTGGCGACACGGGCAGATTCGGGGACATTAGTCACCAGGCAACAAATCTCCTCTTCTTCGCGGCGACTAATCTCCCGGATCTGCCTTCTCTTGCCTTCCGCCGGCTAAAATTTAAATCGCCTGGGGCCAGGCACACGGATCGCTTTATTTTCCGAAGTCGCCTGAAGTTTCCTCGTGAGGCAATTACGGGTGACTTCGTAAAACTAAGCGCTCCGTGTGCCTGGCCTCAGGTGATTTTCATTTTAGCCGGCGGAAGGCAAATCGGGGAGATTTGTGGCCAGACCCTAAAGCTGAAATGGCTGGTAAGAATAAACGAGACAATTGTCAGCCAGGCAGGCTAGAAATTCCCATCAGAGAGGAAAAGTATTAGCACATTGTTACAGTCCTCTCCTGATGGTTTGGCACAGAGCTGTATTATGATCCAATCATTTGCTCTGAGGTCTATGATCAGCTCCATCTGGTTTGGTCCACCGTATGGGTGACCAAATTGGAGACAGATCTGCTTTGGTGACCTCACCCAACTCCACCTGGAAGCTGAACATTGCACCAGTTTAGGGGCAGATTCCCTAAGGAATAATTCACCAGCGTGACGTCATTTCGGTACTTTGCCAATTCCCTAACGGGCGCAGGTGTAACTTCACTAGCGAAAGAGACACACACTAGCAATCATCCACACTCCATCGTCAGGCAAATTTTCGATCTGGCGAAGGGACGTAACTCCACAAATTCACTACGATGAACGTTCCCTCTTGTGCCAGACTTGCCGTCACCACCTCAGCCCAGGCGAAGTGCAATGGAGTGCATAGGACAAAAAACACTGGCGTCTTTTCCTTTTTTCAGAGTGATAGCCTGCAAAAGACTGTAAATTTTTTTTTGGGTAACCGGGATCCCCCCTACATTTCCTAACGTATGGTACATAAACTATACAGTGGGCTCATGTGTAGGGCATTATAACAACTCTTATTTTATTAAGGTTCCCTGGACTTGTATAGTGTAATGTATTTGCTGCAACATATACGTCCATTCAACTTTAACTTTCCACGTATGCAAATTGGCCAACGCTAGCGCAACTTCGCTTGCCGAAGTAACACTAGCAAAACTTCGCCAGCGTTCAACGCCAGGGACACAACTTCGCATTTTAGGGAATTAGCGTTGTCCTGGCAAATTTGTACCTGGCAAAGTGTTTCGCCACTGAGGGAGTTTGCCCCTTAAAAGAGTGTGTCTGTAGGAGCACCTTGCGGAGATCTTCCTTTATCTTCTATACATCGTGCTTTGGATGCACACTAAAGAGAAAAGATGAATTTAGACACAAAATACCAGTTTTTTTCACTCTGCATATGAACACCTTCCAGGTCCACAGAGAAGAATGAAAAAGCTCTTACAGAAGAACCCAGAACTAGAGTCCTGCGCGGGTCCATTTTTTGGAACCCGTACCCGCAACCCGCATTCTTACCCGTTTGTACCTGTTACCCACCCGCAAGTACCTTATCCGCAACCCACAAGAATCAGGAAGTGCTGTCATTGAAGTGACATCATCGGAAGTAGGCGTGATCAGGAAAAAAAGGAGTAATATAGGAAGTGCTGTTATTGTAAACCGGTAGTGAGTAGTTCTGTAAGAGCTTTTTCATTGGAAATAGGCATTATCAGAAAAAAGGAGTAAAAATCAATATTGAGAAGACGCGCGTCTATACCCCACCGCAAACTTCTACCCGCAACCCGCAGGTTTTCGCAGGTAACCCGTGGGTACCTGACCCGCTGCAGGACTCTACCCAGAATCAGTGCAGTTTTTAACTAACAGGCAAAACCTACACGACCTATTTGGCTTATGTCAAATGCAGGTGTATATTGGGGTTCCAGTGTCGGACCCCATGAATGAAAAACTACAGTGCAGTATTTTCTGTAACGGATAACATTTTTTTTTTTTATTTTTTATATTGGCTGTACACAGCTAATTTAGAACAGAAACAAATGCACCAATCTACATTTTTTTTTATATTTACCTATTTCAGTATTTGCGGTTTTTAGGGAAATTTCACATATTGCTTTGGGGGTTGTGTAGGATCTCTCCCAGAGCCGGTGTGTTTAATCCTACACTTCATCAATGAAACACTGTGCACTAAGCCGGATTGTTTATCCACAGAGCCTGTTACATAAGACGAGCGGCACATGGTCAGCCTTGTGGGAAGGGGCTGACGGGTTAGTGATTATTAACTGGTTTCTCAGCTGTTTACGCTGGGCACTTGGCATCTGCATGGGGGGGGGGGCTTTGGTTCAGCAAACTGCACAAAGTTCATTGGCTTTCCTGTTTTGAAGCCGCTCACTGAAACATTTTGGTTGGATCAGATGCTAGAACAGGGATTTCTCCAACTTTACCTGAACTACTGTGACTGTCAGGGTTGATAACAGATAATACTTTAGCAACAGCTGCTGAGCCACAGTTTATAGATCCCCTATGCTGGAGCAGGACAGGGTTTTTGGAGTTTATCAATGAACCTTCAGTCTTCAGCATTTTGGGAAAAAACTGTTCTTAACAGTTGGAGTAAAGGCTAGCTAATACCAATGTATAGTGTTAGTACCATCTCTCCCTACTATACCTGCTATTCCTCAGTCACAGTCCCTTCCCAGAGACTATTATCCACTGTTACTATAGGCACCATCTCTCCCTACTATACCTGCTATCCCACAGACACATTCCCTTCCCAGAGACTATTATCTCACTGTTACTATAGGCACCATCTCTCCCTACTATACCTGCTATCCCACAGTCACAGTCCCTTCCCAGAGACTATTATCCACTGTTACTATAGGCACCATCTCTCCCTACTATACCTGCTATCCCACAGTCACACTCCCTTCCCAGAGACTATTATCCCACTGTTACTATAGGCACCATCTCTCCCTACTATACCTGCTATCCCACAGTCACACTCCCTTCCCAGAGACTATTATCCACTGTTACTATAGGCACCATCTCTCCCTACTATACCTGCTATCCCACAGTCACACTCCCTTCCCAGAGACTATTATCCCACTGCTACTATAGGCACCATCTCTCCCTACTATACCTGCTATCTCACAGTCACACTCCCTTCCCAGAGACTATTATCCACTGTTACCAGGCCCGGACTGGCAATCTGTGGGTTCTGGCAAATGCCAGAGGGGCTGCTATAAGGTGCCATAGAAAGTCAGTATTTAGTGGGCTGGTGGGGCCTGATTGGGACTCGGTATACCTGAAATGCCAGGACCTATTTTAATTCTCAGTCCGGACCTGACTGTTACTATAGGCACCGTCTCTCCCTACTATATCTGCTATCCCACCTCATTCCAAAAATCATTGTCACACTTAACTAAAATAACAATATATCAATGCCCTACCATTTATATTCATACTGTAAATAGGAAGCTGCTACTGACCATCTATTTCTCAACAATTGTACAATACAGCTGGAAGTTAGAAAATCGCTGCTTTCATTCAACCACTTAAAAAACAAAAACTTTCAAATACATGAAATTCTGCAAATGAAAGTTGTTTTAAATGTTGATAAATATTGGGAAAAAGGGCTCTCACATAGCAACATATATATTATAGTTTTTATAGCCGCAGCCCAACTTCACCCACGTCACATGACACTGCAGACACCTACATAAGTCGATGGCTCTGGGCTCTGAACACGTACATATTACAAATGCCAGGAGGCTTTCTATTGTGAGACCGCATGGGGGAGGAAACGGAGGGGGAATTCCAAGCAACTGTGCATCAAAACACAACAGATTAAAAGGTCAGAGTGAGGGGGAAGAAAGGCAAAAAGGACATGTGGACACCCATAGCTAAAGGCTCAAGGAAATGTTGGCCATTCTGCCTTTTCTATTAGCCAAGCTCCCAGCGTGTGTCCTGCTGAAAGGAAACCTCAGAAACTGCTACTTCTAATAATGCTCTGCTTTACAGTATGTGCACCCATTCTCTCATCTTCTACCGTACATTATAGAACCTGAAAACAATTAGGCACAGGTCTCATTCAAATTTTGTTTTTTAATTCTAGGATATAAATAGTTTGGCAAACAGGTGAATCGTTGCCGATTTGTCCATCCGCGTGCTGAGCCAAATTGAGCAGGTCCAATCATTTGCTCCCCTTGGCCAATGATTGGATTATATTTCAGACCTATGAGACCTGTTGGGTGAGAACACCCATGCGGTTCTCAGCAAACAGAATTTTTATGTTGGCGGATATGTATCAGTTAGGCCGGCATCAGAAAGTTTTAAAGTAACAAAAAATGTAAGTATTTTAAAAGAATGAAAATATAACATACT
This sequence comes from Xenopus petersii, assembly GCA_038501925.1. Taxonomy (NCBI): domain Eukaryota; kingdom Metazoa; phylum Chordata; class Amphibia; order Anura; family Pipidae; genus Xenopus; species Xenopus petersii. The sequence continues at coordinate 133,351,858 of CM076678.1, read as the reverse complement.
GTTGCTCTGCACTGGTGAAACTGGGGTGTTTGCTTCAGAAACACTACTATAGTTTATATAAACAAGCTGCTGTGTAGCCATGGGGGCAGCCATTTTAGATGTAAAACGAGAAAAGGCTCAGATAAGCTTTGTAGTATAGAATGGGATTCTTCAGAATGTATGTTATCTACTGCATAACCTGTGCTTGAATGGCTGCCCCCATTGCTACACAGCAGCTTGTTTATATAAACAATAGTAGTGTTTCTGAAGCAAACACCCCAGTTTTACCAGTGCAGAGCAACACTACATGATATTGTCATTCATTAATACACTTTCATGTTTTGGTGTTACCGTTACTTTAATCCACAGGCACATAGGCTGTCAATTGGGCCTAGAGGGGCCACACCAGCAGCTTTACTTGGTCCATTTGAGTCTTGCGGGTTATTGGCTCAGCACACTGATTGGCTGCTCAGACAACAGAGCAATATTCCTAAACGGGTTCTGAACCCATAAAGAATTCATATCCAGACTGATGTGTGCACAGAAGACGACCAGTTTATCTGCGTTTATTTAAATATCTCAAACTTGCACATTTACAAAGTGAGGGAACGCTTTTCCCTTGAGAAATAAACCAGGTGTGTGTGTGTACAAAAGAACAATGAGGCAAAAATGACCGACTGAGCTGCGTCAGAGCTACAGCATCACCACAAAGGATCAACTTCAGCTTCTTACCGTCATCGAACCCACCCATTGGGACGCCCCAAAACTAGATTTGGTCCATATGTGCTGGAAAGAAGAATATAAATGTATCAGATATTGCTGTTAGAGAAATGTCTACTACAGGCCTCTGGGCAGGTTTTGTCGAATGAGACGTGGGGTGGGGGGGTTCTGTTACATTGCAGGGACGGCTTTTGGCTAAGGGGTTAGGTGATCGTCCACACCAAGGAAAGTATTATTACACAGATCTATACACTCAGACATGATTTACAAAAATGAAATGTCTTATAAATAGATTTGACTCTTAAATATAAAATTCACTCCTTTGCGTCAAGTTCAAGTCCCCCCGGTCACTTTCAGTTTCCCCATGAGCAGCGGGCACAGCACACAGACAAGTGCCATCACATTCCCAAATGGAATTGGGAGAGAAGGGGCGACGTTTGGGTTGAGATCACATGGGAGGCAGTTACACCCTGTGTCTGCTGCTCTGAAATGGGCAGCAGGTGTGGAGTAGGAAGCGAAACGCGTGGCTATGCTGGTTGCTGGGGGTTGATGTTCAGATGTGCTGGCTGTCCCAAAAGGCCAATCCTCTGCTTCTGTTTCCTCTGCTCAGTCATCTGTAGAAGAGCAGGACAAAATATGAAGAAAGCTCTGTGAACTCATTATTCTGCATTTGCAGTGATAAGCCACAAGCAACATATTTGTATAGTGGGGGATTTCCACACCCGGAGTGTTAGGAAACTACCTTCACAACAGCCACTCCCATAGACCTACAGTCTGGGGTGTTTTCTCTGCAGGACATAAATGAGTGTATTTCCCTCACAGTCTGCATGTCTTGTAGTCCGGTAAGCTAAAGACACAGCCACCCACTCACCTGGTCCTTCAACTCGCTCAGCTGGCCGGACAGGTTTATCACTAGCCGCATAGTGGATTCCAGCTTCTCCTGTAGATTCCTCAGCTCATTCTGTTCTCCTTCAGAGTCGCTGCTCACTAGAGACATTGCTCTCATCCTCGGGAACCAGTCTAAGTTCCGGTCCTAGGGACAGGGACAATTATATCAGTGCAAAGAACCACCATGTTAGTTTATCTCTCGCAAATTCAGATCAGTTTGCCCAACTGGCTGCTGAAACACGTCCCAGAATCCTCAGCTGTACACACACAAGCTCTGGAGTTCCTAACCACTGACTTCAGACTTTATCAGGGAAGGTATTTACCCAGCAAAGGAAGAAATGTAGAGAAGATATTGCACATGGCTGTTAAAGGGACAGTGTTCAACACATAGAGGCATGCAGGTTGGACATCCCTCATAAATGTATTTTCTCCCCTTAAAAAACCAACAAGAGAAAGAATGACCTGTTTAGCTGCACCCCACCTCCCCCTATTGTATTGGTCAGAGGTTCCCACTGTATGAAAATGATTAATACGTAACTTCAAATAAATGTATTTATTATTAAAAATTACGTTTTAATAGTTTTCAACCTCTGAAAATACAATGGGGGGTGTGCAGCTAGTCATTCTTTTTCTTCTTGTTGGTTTATTAGTATTTCACTTGACCTTGCACACCATTAATTTGTTTTCTTATTCCATCCAATGGAAGGTGCTCCTAAGTGTTCTTTTTTGTGTATTTCCCCCCTTATTTGGGGACCCCCAGCCATCCTGCATTGAAAGGCTCCAGCCTTGGTCAGTGATTGGATAATAATTGGGGGCCTATAAAGACACATCAAGAGATAGAAAGTAGTCCTGGTCCAATAGGTTTTTCTAACCTATCTATATACTGATTGAGCCTGTTGGGAAGGCCCCATTCGAGGGCCAATAGGCAGTCGACTTGCTCAGGAGGGGCTTAGTCAGAAGCCTTGATTGTCCCATCATGGCCACCATAGAGAAACAATAACCTGTGATGATTTAAAATAAAATGCTTCTCAGTCATGCAGAACACCCAGTTATAGGATTTAGCCCTAATTACAGTACAGTCATTACTTCTGTACCACAATGTGCATTACAACTACCTAAAAATCTGTTCTCACAGATTTATCTCATGCACCATAAAATCTCCTTGGTGGCTCTCATACTGGAGAAGGAGTGAGTTGCCAGCCAGCTGGAGATGTTAGCCAAGGGTTCAGTTCATCTTCAGTTCAGTATGCATTGGGACAGTAGGACATAGGGGACAAAGGTATAAGTACCACCAAGCCATTTATATAGTTTATATAAAGCTCAAGACTAATATATTTAATTACAGGATAAGATATTAGGATCTTAACAGCACCTGCATCCCGTGTAATAGAACACAAAGTTCCAGGCACTGCACAATGACATACTGAGAGAGGAAGAAAGGACACGGGGGTGATAAAATAAAGCTACAAATATTGGGTGATGGGAATAGGATGCTGAAAGGAAAAGAAAGGAGGCAGAATAAAAGGAGTCAGGGAAATGCTACGAAGTTCCAGGCACTGCACAATGACATACTGAGGGAGAGAGGCAGAAAGGACACTGGGTGGAGTTGATAAAATTAAGATAAGAATATTGGATGATGGGAGTGGGGTGCTGAAAGGAAAAAAGGGGTGCAGAATAAAAGGAGTCAGGGAAATGCTATGAAAAGAATGGGAAAGGGGTTAGATAGAGAATATAGGCAATGACCGAGTAATGGAGAAGCAGAGAAAACGGAACTAAATGGAAAAGCAGAAGTGAAATGAGGGAGAAAGCAGAATAACAGGCAGAAAGGAAATACGTTTAGAGGGGAAGAAAGGAAAAGCAGAAGAGGAAGTTGGGGAGAGCAGAAGAGGAATATTGGAGGAGAGGAATCCAGAAGGAAAGAGAGAAGACAAGAAAACAGTTCAGCACCTAGTCGGGCAAATGTAAATGCCCTCTCTGTCCAACCCTAAGGGCTGGGACACACTGGGCGATTTGGGGAGATTTAGTCGCCTGGCGACTAATCGATGCGACATTCCACGACCAATCTTCCTCGTGAGGCAACTTCGGAAAACGAATCGCCGCGTGTGATTAGCGCAGGCGATTTTTCATTTTAACCAGGCGCAGAGGGAGGGGAGGCATTCGGGGAGAAAAGTCGCGGCGATTAGTCGCCAGGCGACTAAATCTCCCCAAATCGCCCAGTGTGTCCCAGCCCTAAAACCACACAGTGTCATTTTGGATACACACAGACTTTTTCATAAAGGGCAAGTGCAGGTTTCCTCCAAGCTGTCCTTATATAAAAAGTCAGTAAGTATAATTCTGCTCTACCTTCCAACATATGCCGAGAAGTCAGCTTCTTCCTGGTCACGCTTGCAGTTCTCCAGTATCCCGGCAGTTACTCCCACCATGGGTTCCCCCACTGTCACTGTATCACTTCCAGCCCCACCCCTTTCATTTTTTCCTTCTCACTGCTTTCTCAGATGTGCTCTGAATTCTCTTCTAAAGAAATTCCCCAGGACATAACCATCTCACCCAGACACGGGGGAGGAGAACTACAGGGGAGCAGACTGAGCACCACTATAACCATAAATATACCAAAAGGCTCAGAACCCCAGGTCTTAGGAAGGACAGAGATAATTCAGGTCCAGCAGAGAGGACAGAGCTTACTCAGAAGGGTGAAACTTAAAACTTTCCCATTGTAATGTCTGTGACCAGGGGGACTTTAAGGTCTGTGTGTTTAGTGACAAAGGAGAACTAAAGCTTAACTAAAGAGGTAGCTAGAAATGTTGTACATTATGTTTTGTGCTTCTGTATCAGCCCAAGGCAACCCCAGCCCTTTAGCAGTAAATATCTGTGTCCCCAAAGATGCCCCAGTAGCTCCCCATCTTCTTTTCTGCTGATTCACTGCACATGCTCTGTGCTGCTGTCACTTACTGAGCTTAGGGGCCCACTCACAATATACAGTACACATAGAATAGAAATGTCACAATATAAGGCTGATTAGTAATTAATACAGATAATTACTACATGGCAGCACAGAAACCAGTGCAATTAGCAATAATCAGCCCTGTAGCCTCAGCTTATATTACAGACCAACCTCATTTTCTGCTGGATAATTAGTGACAACCCCTAAGCTTAGCTTCTCAACAGCTGCTCAGAGCCCACTGAGCATGTGAGTGTCACAGACACTTTCCAAGATGGTGACCCCCTGTGACAAGTCTGAAGTCCTGGATCATTGCTGCTATTGACAAGCTGAAACTTTAGACTGGTGCAATAAGTTCAGTATATAAAACATGGCATTTTTAGCCTTATTGATTTTTAGGGTTTACTTCTCCATTAAGACCACAGCACTCTCAGAGTTAAGGTTTTTCACCTTATGACCAATGTTTAGTCAGAGATCAGGGGAAGTGACCCTGCACCCTCCCTTTTTCTTTCACTTGCAGGGAGTGTAAAAAGCAGCTGTAACATCCCACGCTGCACCTTTAATGAGTGTACAGACATCCCCAGCCTCAGGCAAGAAAGTGCAGCTTTAACACACACACACACACACATATATATATATATATATATATATATCTCTGCCCTTAGATATTGTCTAGAACTCAAAAAGCCAGAAGTGCAAAGGCTGACGGATTCATGTACGTGAGGAAATATGAGAGAATCTATTTATTGTAAGCAACCCACCCCCCTGCCCTGGGGCCAAGTTACAGTGAAGACTTTAAATAGGAAGAGGATTCCTGATGAGGTGCTTACGGCATAATCCGGTCGGGGCAGCCACCCACACACACGTCTTTAGATGTTTCAGCTATTGTGAACCAGGATGATGTGGGTCCCTCCAGCAGTGACCATGACCCCCCCCCCACTGACCTGCTCATGATCCCTCCCCAGACGCATTAGTCACCAGCACAACTAACGGCAGTGTGAAAGTAATGATCACTTGCTGGGGAATTTAAAAGGAAACCCACATCTAAAAATAATATTGGGTTGTGCATGTTCGCTGAGAAAAGTCAGATTGGTGTGGTTGACTTGAATGGTTTAAACATGCTCAAACACAAAAGCCCACTATGCTTACTGCCTTAGTGATTTATGTTGAAGGGAAAAAATGTTTTTAAGACAAATCAGTTAATAGTGCTGCTTCAACAGAATTCTGCACTGAAATCAGTTTTTCAAAAGAGCAAACAGATTTTTTTGAAATCTGACACGGCACTAGATATATTGTCAGTTTCCCAGCCGCCCCCAGTCATGTGACTTGTGCTCTTATAAACTTCAGTCACTCTTTACCGCAAGTTGGAGTGATATCACCGCCCCCTCCCCAGCAGCAGAACAATGGGAAGGTAATCAGATAGCAGCTCCCTAAGGGTCAGTCCACACACAATGCACAGATTCGGAGAGATTAGTACCGACAAATCGCCACTTCTTCGGGGCGAGAATCTCCCCGAACTGCATTCCCCCTGCCCTCCGGCAGCTAAAACGAAAATCGCCTGCGGCAATTCACACGCGTCGCTTCGTTTTCCGATGTTGTCTGAAGTTTCCTTGTGAGGCAACTTCGGAAAACGAAGTGCCGCATGTGAATTGCCGCAGGCGATTTTCATTTTAGCCGGCAGAGGTCGGGGGAAGGCAGTTTGGGGAGATTGTTGCCCCGAAGAAGAGGCGATTTGTCGCTGGGGCGACTAATCTCCCTGAATCTGCTCATGTGGACTGACCCCAACACAAGATAACAGCTGCGTGGTAGATCTAATGGTAGGGGCACACGGGCAGATTCGGGGAGATTTAATCGCTTGGCAACTAATCATCTCTTCTGCAGGGCGACTATCTCCCTGAACTGGTTCCCGCCTGCTATAATGAGAAAACTCCAGCGCCAATGCACTCAGGACGCTTCGATTTCCGAAGTTGCCCGAAGTTTCCTCGTGAGGCAACTACAGAAATCAAAGCACTGCGAGTGCATTGCCGCTGGCGTTTTCTCATTATAGCAGGCGGAAGGCAGTTCGGGGAGATTGTTGCCCTGCAGAAGAGGTGATTAGTTGCCAGGCAACTAAATCTCCCCGAATCTGCCCGTGTGCCCCTGCCCTAAGAACACTCAATAGTGAAATCCAGGTCCCACTGCGACACATTCAGTTACACTGAGTAGGAGAAACAACAGCCTGCCAGAAAGCAGTTCCATCCTAAGTGCTGTCTCTTTCTGAAAGCACATGGCCAGGCAAAATGACTAAATGAGATGGCGCCTACACACCAATATCACAATAAAAAAAAAAATACACTTGCTGATTCAGGAATTAAATTTTATATTGTAGAGTGAATTATTTGCAGTGTAAACTGTGTAATTTAGAAATAAAAACTACACAAAGAAAATCTTGACAGAATCCCTTTAAGTATGACATAGACTGTACTTGTATGACATCATTTCCTTTTGGTCACCATGTTAAATAGGAAATGGTTTATTTCAAGGCCAGTGACCCCATTATAATGCACAAAGCCGATAAGAAACAGGCTGGCCCGATTCCTGAGAAATAACAGGGTCATATCAGCAAATATTACCTGTGCCAGATCTCGTCTCTCACAGGCCTGAGCAAACAAACCTTCCCTTGAGTCTCGATGAGTAAGAGAGCAGGATTCCTGGGAGTGATTACTACAGGGGCAGGATAAGGAGTGGGCTGAACCTACTGTCAACCTGTCTCCAGGATATCAGAAAGAAACAGTATATAAACAATACTCTAGGTGTACAGTTGTACGGACCAGCCTCATTTCATGTACCTTGTGTTGCCTAATAAAACTCAGGAGGCTGTTATTTCCTATACTAGAACACTGAGCAGGCTACATTTATTATTTATTATTATATATATTATTTATATACATTTATGCTCCTATATTATAGCAAATTAAAGGGGAACCATCGCAAAAATGAATTTTTTTTAGCTTCATCATACTGAAATTATAAATTTCTAAATACAATCAATTAAAAATTCTGCATTGTTTCTGAAATAATCCAATTTTATATTCACTATGCCTCTCTGCATCTGTTTCTCCTCATTCTGTCTTCATTCAGGAGTTGGGTGTCAGATGAATGATCCAATATGCAGAATGTGCAATTGATTATATTTAGAAAGTTTCTTACTTCAGTATGAGGAAGCTTATATTACATTTTCATTTTCGTGATAGTTCCCTTTTAATCAATTTAAAGAGTGTTTTTGTTCCCAGTGTAGTTTGCAGTCTAATAGACGTACCATGGGCACACGCAGAACAAGCAAATGCTTTTGCCAGTCTTGTGTTGTAAACTGGAAAACCTGATGAAAATGGACTCCTTTCAAACTGATTTGGCCAGATTCAAACTCAAGGAATCAACACTGCAAGGCAAAAATACATTTTACCAGCAAAAACTTGTTAAGCGGTCACAGTTTTCTGCTGGAGAATAAATCAATTTATCAAGGTGTACTAGTCCCAAAGCAGCTCTGCAAGCTTTACCCCAAATGCCTTCTTTCAGGCATAACCTTTAGATATAACCTAAATCGGAGATGTCCCTAGCAATCAGTACAGCCTCTACATGTAGAAGCAAGTCGGTTGTGGAAATGTCGCCTTTCACTGGACCAGAACATAAATATACTGTGCAATACACCAAACCACTTTTCAAATCAATCCAAGAAAACACATTTCTTTCATAAGAAAAGTAAATGTTTCAAAGATGAGGCACCAGAAGTCCAAGTCTATGTGGCGCCCGAGTCCTTAGGATTATAAAAGCAAAAGTTCCATTTGGACTCAACTTTTAAAAGAAGTATAACTGGAGCCTCTGGTTAAGCCATTCGGTAGCTTTTAGGATAAGTAGGATGGGGTGTTGGTTCTGCCACAGATACTCATATATTTACATCTAACCCATATATTTCTATCTATTTAAAAGAACGTGTGACCTGTTATGCAGAATGCTCGGGACCTGGGGTTTTCCAGAAAATGGATCTTCATACCTTAAATCTACTAGAAAATCATGTAAACATGAAATAAACCCAATGGGCTGGTTCTGCTTCCAATAAGGATTCATTATATCTTAGTTGGGATCAAGTACAAGGTACTGTTTTATTATCAAAGAGAATAAGGGAATCATTTTTAAAAATTTGGATTATTTTGGTAGAATGGAGTCTATGAGAGATGGCCATTCTGTAATTCGGAGCCTTCCAGATAATGGATCCTACACGGTCTATAAAGGGATTACATAATCTGTATTGAACATGGAGACCAGACTTTCTGCTTTAGCTCAAGATTGTGGTTCCGTAACAAGAGATACCCACTATACCACATGACCGAAAAGGAGCCTTAACATTTAGAATGAAGTAGATTTTGATAATCTGAGACAATTTGCAATAGGTCTTAGTTTTTCAGTTATTTCGAGTTTTGTGCGGCAGTTCAGATTGGTATTTCAACAGCTATCTGGTTGCTAAGGTCTTAATTACCTTAGCAATCAGGCAGTAGTTTGAACGAGATATAGGAGAGGGCCTGCATAGAAAGATGAGTAATAAAAAGCAACACCAACAGTAAAATTGTAGCCTCACAGAGCTACCAGGGCCAGTGACCCCCATTTGAAAGCTGGAAAGAGTCAGAATAGGAAGGCAAAACATAAAAAAAATCACTATAAAAAATAATCAAAATAGATCAGGCCCATTCGATGGTCGGAGTAGCCATATTCGACAATACGAAATTCGAAACTATTTCTCCTCTATTCCTTCACTCGAGCTTAGTAAATGGGCTCCATAGTGTTCTTGTTTTCGAGTCAAGAAGGCCTGTTACAAATGGACCATTTTTAAATACTGTGCTGATCCCTCCAATATTGCCCAGTCCTCACCTTAATCATCTCTGCAACATAGCTCTCTGGTCCAGTGTATTCTGTGGAATCTTTCACCTTCACCAGAACGATGAAAAACAAATAATGCCACATGTTGTGTTCTTCCTTAATGTGCTCCTCAAACGTTACGGTCTTATTATCAAACTTGTCTCTTTCGAGCCCTAAGTGGTGGGAAAAAAAAGCACATCAATAGGCTCAATGTGAGAATATAGTACGTAACAAGGTGGCATTTGGCACACTGACAGATCCCAGAGTGGGAACAAATCATCACCCAGTTTAAAACACATTTCCTTATAAACACATCCCTATAAACCAAACTTTCTACTTTTATTTCATTTAACTTAAGTGGAGACCCATTTTCCAAGGTTAATTTATTTTTTTGCCCGAAGACCCTTAAGGGTTTGGGACAACTCTGGTAAGAAATAGGTCATAATTTACCTATTGGGCACTCCTGCTTTAAAGTAAACCTCCAGTGCAACAATGTGCAGATGGGCCTATGGTTATTTTGCACAGTCTATTTACCTAATTTATCTAATTTTACACTGAACAATTCCTTTAAGGGCCTATGTAACACCAGATCAAGCTGAAAGTTTCACACAACCCATAATAGGCTTATTTTCAGTAATAGCTGCATAGAATTATCATCAAACCAAACAGATTGATGACTCTCTTAAAGGAATTGTTCAGTATAAAAATAAAAACTGGGTAAATAGATAGGCTGTGCAAAATAAAAAATGTTTCTAATATAGTTAGTTAGGCAAAAATGTAATGTATAAAGGCTGGAGTGACTGGATGTCTAACATAATAACCAGAACACTACTTCCTGCTTTTCAGCTCTCTTGGTTTCCACTGGCTGGTTACCCTGATGACCAAGCAGTAAACAATCAGTGACTTCAGGGGGGCCACATGGGCCATAACTGTTGCTTTTGAATCAATTGCAAACTCACTGAACAGTTAAGTCCCATGTGGTCCCCCTTCAAGTCCCCCCCTTAGAGAAGGAAGTAGTGTTCTGGCTATTATTTTAGACATCCAGTCACTCCAGCCTTTATACATTACATTTTTGCCTAACTAACTATATTAGAAATATTTTTTATTTTGCACAGCCTATCTATTTACCCCATTTTTATACTGAACTGTTCCTTTAAAAAAGGGGGAGGAAAGGGAACAAACGAATGAGAAGCAAGCTTTAGGTTGACATTGTTTGAAGTCACTTGCAGTCCTGATTAATATAGCTTGGCTTTAAGGCCACTTAAAGTGCTAGCACAAACACACGTTACCAGTAGCATATTTGTGTTAATTTGACCTGGAGAAGGGTCACCATACCAGCACTTGGGATTCTTCCACCATATTGTTTACTGGCTAAATAAACTGCATTAAAACACCTGCAATTGCCATTTGCTGATTTTCATTGTAATCAATGGTAAATACTATAAAATAATAATATTTATACAGCATCTCCAATGGCCCTACGCGTTTCGTGTCCCCCAGGGCACTTAGTACAATAAATATTAAATTTTTAACTTTATTTTTGGCGGCCCTTGTAGAGTACATTCGAGTGCCCGATACCCCTCTTCTTGTACTTCACTGGTTTATCCACTCCCTAAACCGAGGGTCTGGGGCTGGTGCACCAGGACCACCTGTTGTACGTGGTGAGTGATCAACATATTTTATATACTATGTCCATCTTTGTTTCGATCAATAATAGCTGTCACTGAAAGCTCAGGAACTACTGTACATAGAACTTACCGCAGATGTAGCAGGTTGTTTTCAAAACTTCCTCTTTCTTCTGCTTCTCGCTCCTCAGATCAGCAAATGTGTCAATGATAACTCCAAAAATGAGGTTCAACACGATGATGATCACCATAAAGAAGAACAGCAGATCGTAGATAACACGAGCAGCAAAGAGCGGCTCCTGAAAAGGAGGTACAGTGGTTGGTCTACAGAAAGCATTACTAGAGTCAAATGCAGGTGAACTGAAACAGTAGGTATGATCGGCAAAGTCAAGGACACCAAAATTAGTTCTAGTTGTTTAACAGTTGCCCTAGACTTTGCCTTATACTGAAAATACCTCTGTTGCACTCCCACATGTGGTTCCTTAGCTGTAAACACAAAGACAAAGAAAAAAAATGGTTCTTTAGTCACAATTTACCTCTTTAGATGGTTTCCGCAGCACATCTCCTACTCCTCCACCACTTCTCAGTCCATGGCTCAGCACAGTCACAATACACATCAGCAGCGTTTCACAGGTGTGTTCCTTCTCCTCTTCTTCTTCTGTACCCTGGACCAGTTCTTCTTTAGGGCAGGGATAAAAAAATAAAATCAGATCTTTCAAATACTATCCCCACATTGTGTCACACATTTCTTTACAATAGGTGACAGAGCTTACCCTGGGTACAGTTAGTGTCCGACCCCAGGCGACAAACTTCTGGATACAAGAGCTCTGAAGTCATGGTGCCTCCATTCTCTGAAAAACAAACTATCACTGAGACAAGGGGGATCTTAAAATGTGTAGATAACAAGTACAAGGACATTTGCTCACCTGGAAAAATAGTCTCATTGTGTAGCCTATCTACTTCCAGTATGAAATCATCCTTGAAGAAAAGATAACCAACGATGGAGAAGAGGTAGACCAGGATTAAAGCCAATACTGCTGTGAGAATGATGGAACGTCCATTTCTAGTTACACTCTTTATTACATTGAGTAGCGTTTCCTCCCGGTAGACTAGGTCAAAGAGCTATAAGGAAAAGTTAAGCGTTATGCACTTTATCCACCTGGCTTGATGCATTTCAAGAGGACACCTACTATTTAGTAACGTGTTTTAGGATCTTACCAAGAGACTGTAGAAGAATTCATGCACAAAAACACCCATAGCACAGATCAGCAGATAAAGAAGGTGATACAAAAACTCAACATCCAGGACCATCGCTCCATATCCTCGAGTAAACGTGCCACGATTCCCGACAAAGCTTGTTAAGAAGATTACCTTATTGCAGACCTAAGAATGAGGGTGAAGGGGATACTTTTAGTTTGCACACATAGTATGTAAACAATGGTTGTTGTACACATTAATAAAGCATACTCTTCAAAGTAGAGAAGGCCTGACTTTATATTCAAATCAAACAGCTCTGTGCAGGATGTGAAGAAGTTTTCGAATGCAAAGGTAACACTTGAAAACCTTTTGTTTAAAATGAAACAGTTTAAACAAATAATTTTGAAGTGATACCTTTGGTTTAAAAACTTCTTCACACCCTCCACAGAGGTATTTGATTTTAATAAACATTGAATAAAATATAACCAGCTATTTACCAACAGATTAGTGTGCCTGGATACACCCATCGGAAACAAACAACCCATCGGAATTTAGAACCAGTTTAGAATCAAACAAATATTTTGTAAATATAAACAGAAAGACTCAAATGGGATATATATGCCAATAGCTAATAATGGACCAAGAGGATTGGGTGTCCTCAAACTCCTTAGTTAAATTGTATACACAAGTTGGCACAGGTACATTGATGACATTATGTTAATATGGCAGGGCCCTGAACAATTATTGAAAGACTTTGTGGCCAAATTAAATTGAATTTTAATCTATCTTTCACCATGAACTATGATAGTTCCAGATTGGAATTTCTGGACATAGAGATTTAAAAGAACAAGGCCTTTATCTACTAATCTATTTCGGAAAAAGACGGCAAGTAATAGCCTCCTTCACGCTAGATCTATGCATCCTCCCAAATGTATTGAAGGCATCCCTAAGGGCCAATATTTAAGATTAAGGAGGATTTGTTCCTCGGATGAGGATTTTAAACAGGAGGTTTATAAACTATATCAACGCTTCAATGCACTGGGCTATAGAACACGCTGTCTCCATAGAGCATATCAGAATGCTCTGGCCCAAAACAGGGAGGCTTTACTTTACAAACTGTACAAACCCAAAACTTTGAATAGTCAATCCAATAACCAGAACCATACTAGATTTATTATGACTTATAATGAAAATGATAGAGAAGTTTGATCTATAATCCACAAACATTGGAACATCTTATCCAAAGACCCTAATCTAAACCAACTGGTCACCCCTTATCCTTTATTTACCTATAAAAGGAACACCAGAATTGGAGACCTATTATCCAACACCTTTGGACAACACAGAACTAATTTTGATATGCATCACTACACATGCTGTACTACTATACATGTAATCTATTTATTTACATGTCATTGTGGCAGTATGTATGTGGGCAAAACGAAAAGGTCATTTAAAATGAGGATATATGAACATAAACATGACATTAAAAATTGTAATCTTACGTCGAGTATTGCCAAACATATTTTTTTTGTCTACACGATGGTCGGTATACAGGTTCATATTTCCAGGGTATAGATCGTCTCCATGGGGACATAAGGGGTGGAGATTTGGATAATAAACTGCGCCTATTGGAGACTACTTGGATATTCAGAGTAAATAACTATAAATCTGAACTGGGATTAAATGGCCATTTGTACTCCCAGACTTTTGTTAATAGATAGATGTAACCGTTAAAACAGCACTTTAACCTTTTAGTTGTGCTGCGTTGGTAATCTCACTAATTGCTTGCATTATTATATGTTTTATTATTATTATTATATGTTTCTCCCATTTTTTCTCTTTTATTTATAATTTCTTATGGTCTTTCATTAGTTTTTGCTTTGTGTCTTAGTCATGACTTATTCCGGATAATAGACATACTGTTAAAAAAAAAAAAAAAAAAAAAAATCAGATTTTTTATTTTGTTTTTTTTTTATCTATTTTTCATTTTCATTTTATTTTTTCGTGACTTTACTAAAATTGACAAAGCCACCCTTGTGGTGAAACAGCTGTCGAGGTGCGGCGCTGCATCTGGCAGGTGGGGATCCCCTATTGAATGCTTTGCATGGAGGGAAGCCTTGGTAAAGATCATGACAATATGCACATTTGAGCCATCCACAAGGAAGGTGTTGTCCCAGCGGTTACTACGCATTAAGAAGCAAGGCAAGGTCCTAGCGGGTATTACTCCGCATTTACGGTCGGTACAGAACTTTTTACAACTTGCATTAGTTGAACTTTACCAAGCCCTGGGTATTACATACATGTCAGCGGACTGCTGCTTCTCAATACTGCGACTGTTATATCGCTAACCCTGGCCTTTTGGGATTTACTTACCGACAAGAGCGCACGCAGATCCATTGGGCGCTTCTTATTAATGTATACAGATTTCGCCTTCAAGAGCAATTACCAATTCTTAATGTGGGACACACTTTTAACAAGCTGAATACTTTTACTGTGGCACAAGGTGTGCTCACACTTCACCTTGGACAATTTTTGCCCTTCATGTCGGTTGGGAACTTTTCATGCACCTCCATTTTGGGATTTATTCCTCATATTACGATCAAGAATTATTCATCTCTATATAGGCTGCCCACCCTAATCGCACAACATATATGTGTTTATAATTTATAATATATTGGTGTAGGCGGACCTACTATTCTGTTGTTCACGGTTAGACAGATTTATACTCATTATCTATTCCACTTGGATGTATTATCCTCACACTTGATTGATATAATCAGTGTAGGGGTTAAGCATTTCCATTAAAGGGATCCCTCTTTCTATATGCAGCGCTGCTTGTTTTTAAGTTTGTTTTAATCGGAGTACTCATGGCATGGTGTTTAAGGTGATAAAGGGGGTTTATCTCAAAAATTAAAATTTAATACAAGCTTCAGCATACTGAAATAAGAAACTTTCTAAATACAATCAATTAAAAATCCTGTACGGTTTCTGAAATAATTAAGTTCATCTTCACTATTCTCTCAGCATCTCTTTCTCTTCATTCTGTCTTCATGCAGCAGTTGGGTGTCAGATAATCATTGACAGTTAGATCCAATATATCTTAAAGGGGGGGGGCTCCTTTTGCCTGTATGTATTAGAGCTCACTATTAAAATCACCAGAAATCCTGTTGCTCCATGAAGTATTTGTGCAAAAGGCAGTTATTTTGTTAGATTTTGTTTATACTGTGAATGAGCTCTCATACATCTGTTAGGAAAGGAAGCCCCCCTATAAGATATATTGGCTCTAACTGTCGATGATTATATGACACCCAACTGCTGCATGAAGACAGAATGAAGAGAAGGGAGAGAGATAGTGAACATAAACTTGATTATTTCAGAAATGATGCAGAATTTTTAATTGATTGTATTTATTAATTGTATTCTAATTTCATTATGCTGAAGCTTACATTCAATTTTCATTTTCGCGATAGTTCCCTTTTAAATTACACCTTCCCTGAATTAACCTAAAATCCTAAAAGAACTCACGTTAAAAGCTCCTAACAAGAAGAGAGTGGGCTGCAGACCAATGGAGAAGATAAGGCGTAGGATGGTAGAGGCAATCAGAGCTCTTATCCCATGTGGTTTTGGAAGGACAATGACAATGGCCAACGATACCAACATAGCTGTCCAAAGCAAGCCAGAGAGACGGGAGTCCAGAGTACCTAAAAGAAAAATTGACAGCTATGATATTTGGTAGTGACTATAGTGCATAGTTCACAGCTGTAAACACAGAATCTCAAGACATTCAAGTTACAGAAAAGAATAGCCAGTATAGGCACTAACCTCCATGCACGTTAACAAATGGATAGAAGAAAGCAACGAGCAGGTTCATTAGAACAGCCAGGTTGAAGGAGATGCTGCTCCAGAAGGTCATGTTCCTAGAGCACCAGTACAGAACATGCTGCGCTGCAAGACATGATAGACAGGCCATAGTGGCTTCAATGTTAAAAGCAACAAGATGGCTGCATTAATGTTGAAGGCATTTCCAGCCAGACAAGCAAACCCTATGATCATTATGCTAAAAAACTTTAAGGGTAGATTTATCAAAATGTAAAAATTCTTGCCTATTTTTTCGCATGAGCTATACTGCCAAAACATTTCAGTTTTTTTGTTCTTGAATATTAACCAAGTTGTCAATTTTGAATTTTCTCCAGTGCATTGCACAAAGTTTCCATAGAGTTGATTAGTAAAGCGGCAAGAGAAAAGCACCATATAAACACACTATTGCACCCAATGGTTTAAATCGATGCAATAAACTCTGTTCACACTGCAAATAATTCACTGTGCTCTGAACCAACAAGTGCATTTTTTTAGTTGTAAAATTGGTGTGTAGGCAGCCATCTCAGATCATTTTGACTGGTCATGTGCCTACAAAAAGAGCCAGTGCTGCACTATGGAACTGCTTTCTGACAGGCTGTTGTTTCTCCTACTCAATGTAACTGAAGGTGTCTCAATGGGACCTGGATTTTTACTTTCTTATATCTACCAGCTGTTATCTGGTTACCTTCCCATTGCTCTGCTGATGGGCTGCTAAATAGTCACTGAAGTTTCTCAGAGCACAAGTCACCTGACTGGGGGCACCTGGGAAACTGACAATATGTCTAGCCCCATGTCAGATTTCAAAATAAAATATTACAAAATCTGTTTGCTCTTTAAAAAAAAAAAAAAACGATTTCAGTGCATAATTCTGCTGGAGCAGCACTATTCACTGATGCATTTTGAAAAAGCATGTTTTCCCATGACAGTATCCCTTTAATAAAATGAAAATAAAATTCACACCTCAAACCTTTGATAAATCAATCTCCAAGCAACCAAGATAAACTTTATTCTTTCTTATTTATAACAGGCAATCACAACAACAACTTTCGGAGGGCAATACAATTCCACCCACCTCTCAGCTTCTTCTGCCAGTTCATTTCATTGAACAAATCCTCAGAACGCTGGAAGAAGTCATGAATTTTACTGCCTTGCTCATCCCTCTCAGTTGTGTAATAAATACGCAGCTTGGACTCTTTGGTAAGGAACTCGCAGATACTTGGCACGGGGAAAACTATCTGCTCCATGGTACGGTCCAGACGCACAATCTGAAATGCCAGAGGTGAAAGGAACCAATTGTCAGATGCTTCCATGACAGGTGGCAGAAAGTGTAACTAAACGCTAACAGGGGTTATGTAAGAACATGGCTATGGATCGTAGTAACTGACCAGCTGTTTGTTTTTCTAACAACGCTAGACGGATAAAAGCGTACATCTGATTGTTTGCTAAGGTTATAGGTGCAACCTTTACATTAAATACAGGTATGGGACCTGTTATCCAGAATGCATGGCACCTGGGGTTTTCTGTAATTTGGGTCTCTGTACCTTAAAGGGATTCTGTCATGATTTGTATGGTATAGTTTTTATTTCTAAATTACACTGTTTACACTGCAAATAATTCACTCTACAATATAAAATTTAATTCCTGAACCAGCAAGTGTATTTTTAGTTGTAATATTAGTGTGTAGGTGCATCTCAGGTCATTTTGCCTGGTCATGTGCTTTCAGAAAGAGCCAGCACTTTAGCATGGAACTGCTTTCTGGCAGGCTGTTGTTTATCCTACTCAATGTAACTGAATGTGTCGCAGTGGGACCTGGATTTTACTATTGAGTGCTGTTATATCTACAACGCAGCTGTTGTCTTGTGTTAGGGAGTTGCTATCTGGTTATCTTCCCATTGTTCTGTTAGGCTGGGGGGGAAGGGAGGGGAATATCACTCCAACTTGCAGTATAGCAGTAAAAAGTGACTGATGTTATCAGAGCACAAGTCACATGACGGGGGACATGTCTAGCCCCATCCATGTCAAATTTCAAAATTAAATATAAAAAAAAAAAAAAAAAAACGGTTTGCTAATTTGAGAAAAAGGTTTCAGTGCAGAATTCTGCTGGAGTAGCACTATTAATGTTTTTTGATAAAAAAAAAAAAAACATTTTCCCTTTAAGTCTACTAGAAAATCATGTAAGCATTAAATAAACCCAATAGGCTGGTTTTGCCTCGAATAAGGATTAATTATATCTTAGTTGGGATCAAGTACAAGCTACTGTTTTTTTATTATTATTGATAAAAAGGAAATAATTTTTAAACATTTGGATTCATTGGCTAAAATGGAGTCAGCCATTCTGACCTTTCTGGACAACGGGTTTCCGTATAACAGATCCCATACCTGTACTACAAAATCTCTTTTGTGCAATACACTGTCCTCTCTACATAAAGTACATATCATTTGGTCTGCATTCCTCGCATCCATGAATTTTGCGCAGTGCAAGGACAGACGGATCTGGTGTACATGTGTCTAAAGGCAGGGTCCATCACACACACTTTTAGATTGTGACTTGTATGTTCTCCCTCACCTCAATCTGTGCAGTATGCTTGGCATAGAACTCCAGCGCCTCATCTCCCTCCCCTGTTTGCACTCCAGGTTTAAGCATATGTTGCAATTCCTTGTTGTGCCGTGCAAGCTGTGTAGGAGACTAATGTTAGCCAGATACTGAGAAAATGTAAAATGAACACGCAAAAGTAACAAGAGCTATGGCTTTGGGGGTTAATGTAATAAAAGTCACAATCTTTGCCCAAGTCCTAGTAACAAAACACTACATTCAAGCAGGGGATGAATAAATGCTACCTGTTGCTATGGGTTACCAGACCGGATTCAAAAGATATAAATTACCCCAAAGCATACATTCTGCATACAAAAAAGCAAAAAGATGAAATAATACTGAGAATATCAAGCATGTGGGCCTGTAGAGTAGCCAAAAGTTCATGCTAGACACATGCAATTTTACTCGACACCACAAAGTAATAAATCAACACTGTGATTAGAGGCGTTAACTGAGAATAGCAGGCTTGCAAATGCACGACACCAAAGCTTACACTGTTGCACACATGCGGAAAGCTGGCACGTACACACCCACAGCTGTAAGAATCTAGGACACTGTTCATGGGAAGGGCACCACACACAGAGTTATGACATTATGCAACAGACAGAACCTCATTTTATTACACAAAAAGCCCACCTGATGTGCCAAGATGTAAATATTATGTCCCACATTTCGGGGTGAGGCCGCATAATCCTCCCCACTCTCACCGTCCTCAAACTCTACCTCTCCTTGCAAATAGGCTTTCTTTATCACCTCCACCTGTTAGGATAAAAAAAAAAGAAAGAGGGGTACAATGGAACATTTAAAAACAGGTGATGCATGGAGAATAACATACAATAGGGGGATAGAACAAGTTAAGTGGGATAAAGAGGTGGAAATGGTGTCTAGGTCTGTTGCGACTGGGGTGAGGAAAGGATTAGGAACAAAAACGGATCTAGTTTTCTCATGCATAACCAACCAGTTCCTTTGGCCTCATATTGTATAGGATTCGCTCTGCGTTCTCACTGTCGTGTCGACTCTCCATGATCGCAAGGAGAAGCTTTGAAGCATTATTCTGTGGGTCAGAAAACATTTACAAGTGAATGTTTGGTAGGTAGGAAGAGATTATGTTTACTCCTCAGAACCATTATTTACTTTTTAAGGTCCCAACATCATCTACCAAGAGGATTCTAATAGAAGCGTCATTTCACAGACCTCCCAGTGGGGTTAATACCTATTTGCAGTCCTTATTTCCTTGGGCTATGGCTGAAATGCAGTTTTCATGTATCTGTAACCATAAAATTAGCAAACTAATGTTGGACCTCCAAGTGGTGCTTGAACTGAAAGCCTGTAAACCACTTGGCTAGAGCATATAAAAAGTCTTGGCAAATTTGTTTACATTATTAAAGTGTTGACTGAGAGGTAAGCTAGTGACAAGCAATTATCTATGGCATGAGAGAAAAGGGCAGTCAAGTTATGGAATTCTCAACATAGTGAGTTGGTGATGACAGATTAATTGGTAGGGGTTAACAACGGGTTGGGCATTTTCCTATAAAAAAAAAACTGGGCATTTTCACAAAGTGAAGAGGGATGGCGAGGGCTACAAAGACCATTTCAAATCTTCTGAAGGAAATATGATCCCTGCATAAGTGCTGCAAATTTGTCTTGAGGACTGACATAGGTTTCAACAGACAAATATGTCTGTCCCATTATTGCTGTATTAATAAAAGCTGCTGCTTCTACTTGTTTAACGCTGGGTTGGGGAAGTCAACTACATGCTTAAAAGAGAAGGAAAAGTTAAAACTAAGCAAGCCTTATCAGATAGGTCTATATTAATACACTAGTAACCCCTCAAAGTAATGCTGCTCAGACTCCTCTGTCAAAAGAAACACAGCATTTCTTTACTGTATACATGGGCTTCTGTATCAGACTTCCTGTTTTCATCTTAAATGTCCAGGGCTTGGGCTTGAGCATGCTCAGTTTGCGCCTCTTTCCCCCCCCCCCCTTCCTTGCTGTAATCTGAGCTCAGAGCGAGCAGGGAGAGACTCAGGCAGGAAGGGACATCACAGCAAGCTAATATGGCAGCTGCTATCCTAAACAAACAGAGACAGTGTCTAGAGCTAGTTACTCAGGTATGGTAAAGCGTTCTACAGAATAAATGGTGTTATAGCTTGCACTGTTGGCTAATCTATTGGCAATAAACTGCCTTGGTAGCTTTCATTCTACTTAAATACCTCATGCACATGGTTTGCAGTTTTCCACTGATATCATCACAGAGGTTAGACTTACAACTAGGCGATATAATTGCTGGCAAAACTTTATTTCTAAAATTAGCCACTGAAGGCAGAAAGCTGTAAGACTAACAGAAATCCGCAAGGGTCACATATTTATTGAATTGAATGTTCCGATGGGCTTTAGTCTCAAGGCCTGAAACCCATTGCACTGCAGTATATCAGCCCATCAATGGCAGCCAAAGGTTTTATTCGAAGTGTGTCTGTAGTTCCCTCCACTGCGGAGTATTAACTACTGTATATGGTAAGGGGGCAGACTCCCTGTCATGCTATAGGGGTTCTACAGACAAATGCCTCTAGTGCTGATATTTCATGTCTTATTTCTTTCAGTGATTTAATAACTTAAGATATATGAACGTTAGTGGTATGTCCTCATGCATGCCCCAAAGCTAAACACAGGCAAGCACAGACCAGGGTGATATGTCAATGTGTATTTAACAGGTATTCAATTAAAGATGAGGCTTTATACCTATTGCGTGGCTCCTTCTGCTGGCTGAAAAACTACTTTTAAAGCCAACTCCAGACACGGATGTGATTCATGACAAGAAGAGGTTGTGGTTTAACTAGAAAGTTAAGGCTTGGATTGAATGAACAGACAAACCTTAAGCTCCAGAACGAGGTCCATTCTCTTTCGTCCCAGAGGATTGATATCATTCAGGATCAGAGCAGTGATTATGTCAATGCCGTTGGACTCATGGGTTGCTATACAATTCTGTGAGAGGGATATACAGACGAGAACAATGGGCTGGTGGTGGGCACTGGACATTCCATTATCAACTAATTTAACTTTATTAAGCTGCAACAAAACTATATGTAAGCTCAGTAAGACGATCTCCACAAAAATGTATCTTCATTCACAAATGATTCTTATTACATAACTATCATTTGCACGTTTTGCCCCATGTGTAGAAAGGTGAACCCAAACATTTCACAATATCTAGTGCAAGCAGCCAGATTTCTAAGTATACAATACATCAAGGCAGCATGGGGTGTGCCCTGGTTACATAATTCTGTGGGTAGCAGCGTTCCAGAAAATAAAGCTACACGTGGACAGGCAGCAAGCAAGCAGGCTCCTGGGGGCTAATATAAAAATAACAACCAGCTCCTCCCTTTTCTGCTTATTCATACACCGATATCTGACCTGGTTCTCATGGCACGGTCCTTGGCAGTATTCAGTCAGGCTTTCCAGAGTCTGATTAATGAGAGCCACATTCTTCTCATTAATGTAGAGTCCAAGCAGGCCCAGCCCACCTGTGGTGCTACCACAAATGCAGTCCAAAAATTGCAGGGTCTCACACACTAGATTGTAGTTGGTTTTATTATTTTGACAGCGTAGAAAATTCTGTTTGGAACAAGAAGGCTATGAGAGCAGGACCAGAGAAACCACCCACAACTATTCTTCCTACTGCATTGCTTTTATCCACCCAGTTTATCCTAAGTAAGCTGCATATATTATTTGACCCCACAAACTCTTAATTGACATATTTCAAGCTCCACATCAGTCTCTGCCTTCTAGGGATGGTGTAGGTTTTAAGCCCATAAGAGCTGACATGTAAAGTGCAGCTGTTTGCTTGGAAGTTGGAGGCCAGGGAATGCTATTTGCTGTTTGGTTACAGAGGTGGGCACAACCATGAATACGAGGGCCTGGACACAATAAGGTGGAAATGGATTCATAAAGGTGTAAATATATATCTATATATAATATTTTATTTTTATCTGAAATCCCCATCATTTAATTACTTTCTCACTGCATGAACTCCCATACTAGTCTCCGACAGGGGTCAAGCAATCCTTCTTTTGCTGGAACATTATCTGACATAAGAGATTGGGTCTTATTACCTGCAAGTCCCTGTTATGGTTCTCACACAGCAGCTGCAAGAAGCGCAAAATAGGCTGCATGATGGTAATGACTGCACTCATTTCCAGTTCATCCCTGCCTTTTTCTGAAGCAGCCATTACCCCTTCTCCCAAAGAGAAGTGATCATCAGGGTCGGCCTCCCGGCGGAATGAATTATAGGCTTTCTTCGTGGCAACAGAAGCCTCTATCAGCTGCTCTTTAGCCTCCTCGGTTATCTGCCCACTGGGCTCCCGAACTAAAAAAAGAAAACTCGGTTGGCATCTCCAGTAGGGGGAAACAGAAGATAATTAGTATTAACCTGCCTTACCTCTTTTACGATGAGGAGTCTCCCTCTCTGACTGTTCTTCATCTCTCTTCTTACTTCCTAGATCACTAGTGTTCACGGTTACAGTGGCTTTTATCTCTTGTTGGGCCACCTTCATCCGATCAAAGAAAACTTTAAAGAACTTCTCCGACTTCTTGTCTTCTGTAAGCCGGCAGAAGAAAGAGTGCTGTAGAACAGTAAATGGAGTGTGAGCTTTTGAGGTGGGTCATAGATCTTGGTTGCATCAGAGCACAGATGATGGCCCATGAAAAATCACTCTTTTTAACTTCATTAGCTCCAGTGTATCCTATCTTCAGTCAAACATTTTCAATGTTTATTGACAAAAGCTTAACGCAGGGCATCCCTCAATCTTGGCCAGCAGAGTATCCATTTTAGCAGACTATGTACAATCAAGCGTTTCCAACTCTAGAAACCGCTCAATAAATATTTTATATATGAACAGTAGGCCATCTCTCTGCCGTTGAATAGCCATCAAAAGACGAACATAAGGAGACCAGCCAATGTAAATATGTAGGTAAAAAAATACAATTAGAAATTTATAGGGACACGCATGAACAATGAATTTTTGGGAAGGATGCCTCTAAAACAAGACCCCAGGGGCTGAATTGCAATTATGGCCCATCATATCAGAGAGAACCTCACAATTTTACTTAACACCTCCCATTTTACAGCTATACAGTGGGGTTAGCTTAGATAATCCGACCAAATACAAGGAAAAGATTTGCTAATTCTGCTCCAATATATCTGTAATTATCTGAACACATTTCTTATTCAGCATTTAGCCATTGAAATATTTGTTCATTAAAGAGTCCCTCTCTAACCAAAAAAAAGTTATTTGTAAATGTTATTGCAAATGTAACTGCTGTAAAAATCATGTCTGAGTTAACGGGTTACTTTCTCTACACTCCTGTGGACTATATTAGTCCAGTTTGGGAGATATTTAGGGAGAGTGCCTACTTTCATATACTCCTGTCAGCTACTCCCAAGAGCAAATACAATGGGATCTTCTATACGTTGTTTGAAATATGGCTGAATGGCATATACAAGAAAAACGTTTGATGTGCAAGGGGGATTTGAACCACAAAAATGTCCAACAACGGTTGTTTGAGAGGGATCATCTTGCAATGCACTCATTTCTCAAGTGATGGGTGAAAAGAAACCAATGCTATTAGGTTCTCCCATGCAGCACCATCATAATAGGAAGCTCATCATATTTCTAAACCTATAGTTATATTTCATTTTTATATATCTCTCTTTATATCCCCAGGCAATAGCTTGATGTGAAAATCTATAGAGGCCTTGAACATTGGATTCCCCTTCTGCAAACCCCTGGTCACCATGTGAACAGTGTTCCGCTGTGCGTCAATGACTCTGCAGTTAATTCTCTGCCCAAGGGTTTAGGGAATATCTAGCATATTAATGTCATCAGCAGAAAGTGAGAAGCTTCCCCAAATCTCCTGAGAAAGAACAGTAACTATGGCAACTGCCTGTCTCTCCTCACAGTGGCACTCTGACGCACTACTCTGGGCCTGGCATGTGGAAGGAGGAGGGGGGGATAAAATGAGGCCAGCGACTCATTAAATCTCCTGCCTCCAGCAAACCGATATAAATAGACCTTATATAACCTCTCTGCCAGAGTCTGCAATGTGGATACGCCTGTTCAGCTCTGCATCACAGACTTTTCTCCAGCCGTTTGTTGGGCGAGGTGTGTGTAATTTGGAAATTACTGCACCTGTAAATGGAATAAAAGCCACGGGACAATCATGCACACTGTTATTTGAATTACTTCTCGTTTAGACGTGCTAAGCTATATCAAGAAAGAAAGCAGACCGTATTGTAAATGTAACACAGAATTGTGCAACCAACCCTCAGTCCCTAAGCTGCTACTGGACTATGGCTACTGGTGCCTAATGACAATAACTACCGTGGCATAACTAGTATAGTATAAGGCAGGGGTCCCTAAACATTTTTACCCCTGAGCTACGCTCAAATGTAACAAAGTTGGGGAGCAACACAAGCATGCAAAAAGTTCCTGTGGGTGCCAATTATGGGCTGTCATTGACTACTGGTCTGCCAGCCTACAGGAGGCTCTGTTTGGCAGTACATATGCCTGGAATTCAAAAATTACCACCTGGTATGAGGCCACTGGAAGCAACATCCAAGGGGTTGGTGAGTAACATGTTGCTCACGCGCCACTGGTTGGGATCCACTGGTATAAGGCATATTATGCCCCAATTATATTTAGAGGGCAAGAGCTGATGAACATGTGATTGGACCCTATTCAAAAGGTACATTGCTCTTCTTCATGGCAAAGCCACAACTAGAAGTGCAATGAATATCAGTTCTATTCAAAATGTGGAGTTTCATTTTGGCCAGAACACAACGGCCTTTAATAAGGACTCCTTGAGAGCTTTTAAGGATGTGTTAAAACAAATCAAGGCTTGGCACAGCTAAAACGTTTGGGTTTTCTCAAAACAACATAGCCTCACCTGGATAATAGTGTTTCCTCCTTCTAGCAAGGCAATGGCCAAGAGGATGCTTTCGTGGAACACGCGATCACTGGTGGCGTTCATGATTAAGTCGATGACTAAATCGGATGCCCCTTGCTTATCTAGGTGACACTGAACATCTGAGAGCGACATCTCACATCGGCTGAGAGTTCCTGATCCAATACCACCACCTATTCGAGAAGCAGAGGTTTAAATGTATGCCTAGCAATCAACCCTGTATAGGCACTATATATCAAAATGTGGACACCAACCTCCAGACTTCCCACTGCTACCTCCAGTTAAAGGGCCATTCCCAAAACTTGTCAGGCTCTCTCGTCTCCCAGCTGGGCGTATATTACCATAGTACCGATTCACTAAAATTACCCTTAAAGCTTCCCCCTAAAACAAAAAAAAAAAAAATTAGATTTTTAGCTGGCACTGCTGGACCTAGTAGGACACAGTATCTTAAGCTGCAATCTTCTGCATGTAGCAAATAAATATGCCCTATATTGCAATCTCTGATCAAATTCACGTTGCTCCAAAATTAATTTACATCCCCAGCACACAGCATAACGTTTAAAAAAATGGCTTCATCTAGTGAACACAACACAGAACAAGAAAACTGGCACACAGAATATGTAAACTACTACTCAACAAACAAACAAACAAAAAAAAAAACCAAAACAACACAGATTAATGAGACGAGAAAGATCTCTCAATGGCAACAAAATCTGAGGATGGAATGTAAATGGGCAGAAATGCTACCTACCCGCTTGATATCCTCCCATTGTCTCAGAGGCTGGGCCTGGACAGGCTCCTGTGATCATGCAGAGACTAGATTCATAAACAGAGCAGAGCCCCAATTCCCAGGGATCCCCCCACAGAGACAGGTGGAAAGAGAGACACTGGGTATGGAATGACTGGATGGTTTACAACAGCCTTCTGGGCACCAGGGAAAACTGCAGTTACTTTTTCCATATTATTACTTAAATGGTCAATCATATAAATTGTTTTTAGCACATTTAGCATATCTAAATGTATACGCGATAGGTGCTGCAAAACCAGAATATACAATGCCTTATGGTGACAAGAAAATGCTGTTAGGGAGCAAATTCTCTTAGGGGCCCTTTAGGGGAAAGAGCAAATTTTTTGTTGGGTGCTGAAGTGCTTAATCAGGTTAGTTTCAAATCCTCGACTAGAGAAAATAGAGGTTTTTAACTTTCCATCTTTGCACTCAAGCTGGAGTCTAAGAAAGGCGTGTAGGAGTTGTGGCTACGTCAACCACACCAGGGCCTGACACATCCCTTTCAAACTACTAGAAAGATGTTCTAGGGCAGGGATCTCCAACCTTTTTAACCCATGAGCAACATTCAGAACCAAAAGGAGTTGGGGAGCAACGCTAGCATTAAAAACGCTCTTGGGTGCCAAATTAGTGCTGTGATTGGCCATTTGGTAGCCCCTATGTGGATTGTCAACCTACATAGGCTCTGTTTGGCAGTGAACAAGGGAAAGTTGGTTTTATTAGCACTTTCCCTTGTTTGTTTTAGTTATACAGGAGCAGTGACCAGCTCCATGTAGGGTGACCACCTGGCTGGTATTTTACCGGCCTGGCTGGTAAAAATGATGGTTGATCCCAATGTTATTAATAGGGAAAAATGATAAATATAT
Source organism: Xenopus petersii (assembly GCA_038501925.1). Classification (NCBI taxonomy): domain Eukaryota; kingdom Metazoa; phylum Chordata; class Amphibia; order Anura; family Pipidae; genus Xenopus; species Xenopus petersii. The sequence continues at coordinate 133,324,557 of CM076678.1, read as the reverse complement.
AAGGCGGCCGGTATTTTTTTCTGGAAAAGGTGGCAACCCTAGCTCCATGTTGTAGCTCCCACCCTTCCCAGCTATAGTCAGGTGATCCCACTGGTGTCTAATAAAAGGGCAGCCAAGTTTGGGAGTTTTACTTTGAAAGCAGCTAGTAAGTTGCAGGTAAAACTTAGTCCCTTTTGTAAAATGTATAATGAAGCAATAGAATTCTTAATGAATCAGATGAAAATTGAGCGTAGGACTGGCCAGATATAGGATGACTTTGACGTAGTTGGCCAGCTTAAATATATTGCAATATATGGACAAACAATCCCTGTATTGTTTAAAGGGTAAGGCATTTTTCAGTAGCAGTATGCACAAAATGTCTCCGTCTTAAATATATTGATAATGGGTTGAGTGCAGAGGACCTCTTGTATTTGTCTGTTTGGCAGTGCACCTGGTTTTTATGCAACTAAAACTTGCCTCCAAGCCTAGAATTCAAAAATAATCACCTGCTTTGAAGCCACTGGGAGCAACAGCCAAGGGGTTGGTGAGCAACATGTTACTCATGAGCTACTGGTTGGGGGATCACTGTTCTAGGGTCTCAATTCATCAAGCCACTAATCCAGTCATTGTTTATTAGTGGGACAGAATTTTTCAGAGATTTCCTTATATACATTTAAGTTCCCTAACCCTATGGCCAGCAGAGTCAACTCAAACCTGCTACAGTTTTGCCTTCCCAATATTTATTGCAAACCATTCCCCTTCCCTCTGCAGGTCTATGAGGTCTTGGAGATAGATGACAAACTATGTTGATTAAAGTCCATGTGATAACACCTTTTGCACCCCGTAGCTCCAACCATCACCTATTAATATTCCTGCCAACTCAAGCATTGAAAGCAAGGACAGGACAGTGGACAGTCACATTTAGCACTTTGTTTCTAAATCTATATCACCTTCACACACTGCATCTGCTTTTCTGGTTATTGGTCCCTGCTCATGACCTATTGGGCGGGAGTCACAGGAATGCACCTTGGCTCATTACAAAAAGGAGTTGCATAGGGTTATTTCCAAATTCAGCTTCTAACCCTTCCTCCTCTGACACAGCAGTAGTAAGATGCTTTTGAAATCTTTCTTACAAATGAGTCAGACACAGATATGGGACCATATTTTGGGTATGAAAGCAGAGGTTCCTCAGGGGCAGGTGGGTCTTTTCAGCACAGAAATGCATTTTGTGAATCAGCCCTAGTTACAAGACCAAAATCACGTAGGGAAATAAACTTTCTGGCCTAAAATTGGATTAGGACTTAGTTATGTACCTTGTTTGAACATTTACACTGTATTCTGGGGGATGGGGCAACCCACCATAAACCCCACAGGGACACAGGTTTTTTGTGGTCCCAGATCATAGATTAGGAATCTAATTCCAGGGTGAACGGACACTGTCTTCAGATAAAGATCTGCATTTGGACCATACGGATACGAGACAATTTTAGTACAATGTATGTCATAGACCTGGCATCCAGAAGGCATGTGACAGATGTACAGAAATACAAATTAAGAAGTTAAAAAAACAGAGTATCTGAAAAATGGGAGATGAGATGTAGTGAAGTGGGTTATAGGACTGTACTTCGAGGGAAAAACAGACATACCCCATATAAAATGATCCAGGCCAGTTTTAGGGTAGAGCAAAAATGATTTGCCTTGGGGCATTTGAGTGAAGAGGGAGCAGGTAAAAGCACAAACCTCACAGACCTTAGGTAAGTCCACATGTAGCACTCCAACTGTTGAACTACAGCTTCCCACCAATAGGAGATGCCAAAGTACAACAGTTAGTGGCTTGCATGGTGGACATGCAGCATTAAGTACTTTTCCCCACTTGATCTTCTTGCACTACAAGGGACCCCCCTCTGCCCTAACTCTGGCACTTGGGATGATGACAAATAAATTATATTTTGGGGCAAATGGTACAGAGCCCGATTTAAAAAAAAAAACAAAATATTACACACCTCCTCCGACTCGTGCAGTTTTGTCGACTGAAGCAGCGATATGGGGCAGATAGAAGCAAAACGGAAGTATTATAAGCGGAACACTACAAGTAGCCACTGCAGCACACAAAGCCACAAGTTTCAGGGATATAAACAACAGAGTGTTAAAGGACACAGACACTTGCGGGAAGGGGTTAATCAGATTTCCTCCCACACAAGATCAGTGATTCAGCAGAGGAAGGGTCAAAGATATTCTTGCTACCATCTGGACATAATTGGGGATACATATTTGGACTAGGGAGTGTTCTTCTAAGACAGTTTCTCTCCCACACAGATAGAAAAGTCTGGAGCTCATGAGAATGAAGGTGGCTGAACAACATGGACTGATGAGCTGATCTGACTACTTGTTCTTCTGGGATGGATATGCACCTCCGCACAAGCCTGAGGGTTTCATATTAGTCATTACTGCATCTGTGGGCATGGCTCTGATCAGCGTGTGAAAAAGTGAAGGCTGCCATGCTGGCACAAGTATCCAGATGCCTAGTAGCCTTACCCCAGCCATTTGGCCTTCCCTTTAAACAGTAATGTGTTTATTAGTAATTAGCGTTGAAGGTCACAGGAGCAGAGATCCAGTTCCAAGGGAGGGGGACGGTTGGAATCTTGTGTAATATGCCTGTAGCTGGCACCTCATCATCAGGCACACAAAGCCACAGTAAAGGGCACTACCAGAGAAGCAAAGAGCTGGAGAAAAAGAAGCCACTTGGTGGTTATGCAGACATTTACAGCCTTTTAATAGGCTATAAGCGCTCTGGGATAAAAATAGATTATATATGGGATAATAGACCCACACAGATATTAAAAGTAAACAAGATGTTCTTTCCCATATACAAGCAACAATGCAAATGGCGGGCCCCAAAATCATTTATTAGTATCTTCTTATTAACTCACTGCCTTGATCAGCTTTTCTTTGGAATTTATCACTTGGATATTTAAATTATATCCCTAGAGACCACTACTGCAAAAGTACTGTATATTATAGATTAGGGTTTTACCATTCATTTGGAAAGGGAAAAAAGTACCTTTACTACCAATGAATCTGTACGCCTCTTAAAGGATAAGTAAACCTTAAAAATAAGTGAATGTTAAATTGATGAAGGTACATTCATTATTTCATATTTTTTTAATTCCAAGATATTAAAGGTTACATGTGCTTTTAACTTCAATGAATTTTGTTACAGCAGCACAACCCGCTGGTTGTTTTCTGACCACCAAGTAGTCAAGGAATTTGTCAAGAGTAAAAGAGGCTGCTCTGATGTTCTTCTGGTTTGTAATAACATTAGAAACCTTTCTCAAATCTTTCCTAAGCAGAAGAACATCAGAGCAGCCTCTTTCTTTCTCCTGACAAATTCTTTGACTACTTGATGGTCAGACTGGTCAGAAAATGACCAACCGGTGGCGCTACTAGAACAAAATTCATTCATGTTAACAGTACATGTAACCTTTAATATCTTGGAATTAAAAAAATAATAATAATGAATGTACATTGCAAAAAAATGCATATAATAGCACTCTCGTCCATTTTATATTCACTTATTTTTAAGGTTTACTTATCCTTTAATTCAGTACAATACCCTACTGACCCTTCCTGCTTTCCTCCTTTATAGAACATTACAACTCCTAAAATACAACGCCCACCTATGGTTTATTTTTATTATCCATGTTGCCAAAACTGCTGTTTATAACTGCTTTTCCATGGAAATACCAGGGACTCAACTTCAGCCCCCACCCTAGCTCCTACTTATCTAGAAACTAAGTGACACAGGTATGCTAGGAGCACACTATCCAAATCCAAACACTTGGCAGAGTCCACTTGCAGCAACACTCAGCTGCAGAACAATACAATAAGGGATTTTCCATTCCGCAACTGAAAGGATAATTTAAAAAGCATACAATATCTATCTATCAATCTATCTATATATACACCAATAGTTTCCAGACCACCACTCCCATTTATGTTAAACCCAATGTGGTCCATGATCGAAGGGATTACATTGAACACCTTGGTTAAGGCTTATTTTGCCCTATTCATGTAGGTGTAATATAAAACAAAAACTACAGGCTATAAATTGTAATTGCTTCTTTATAGGATGAGGTTTGAGACAGGAGATTCTTCTTCTGTAACTCTAGTCCAGCCACAATAAATGTGTATACATATGCAGAGACAAATGTAATCTTATACACTGAGCATGTCTTTTTCCAAGTGTAAGATGAACAGATGACACATTTTTGCCTGTGGAGGTGATGGAGTGGGTCTACATAGAAGAATTACTCTATGTTGCCTAGTGGAAGGTAGGCCAACATTAACGGGCCAGGAAAATGGTGCTAGTTTTTCAGAATGCTGATGGGTACTGGTTACCCCTTAGCCATGTGTCATTTTAAACATTAGAAGCAATACAGATGGCAGAACTGAACCATGAAATGGCCAGGCATAGTATTGGCTCAGCTATATGAGGAAAGAATACTGGGTATGTGGCCCGAGCTGCCCCAAGTCATGTGACTTGTGCTCTGATGAACTTCAATCACTCTTTACTGCAAATTGGAGTGATATCACTCCCTCCCTCCCCCAGCAGCCAAACAAAAGAACAATGGGAAGGTAACCAAATAGCAGCTCCCTAACACAAGATAACAGCTGCCTGGTAGATCTAAGAACAACACTCAATAGTAAAAATCCATGTCCCACTGAGACAAATTCAGTTACATTGAGAAGGAAAAACAGCAGCCTGCCAGAAAGCATTTATCTCCTAAAGTGCAGGCACAAGTCACATGAACAGGGGCAGCTGGGAAATTGACAAAATGTCTAGCCGCATGTCAGACTTCAAAATTGAATATAAAAAAAAATCTGTTTTTGTGGATTTCAGTGCAGAATTCTGCTGGAGTAGCACTATTAACTGATGCTTTTTGAAAAAAACATGTTTTCTGATGACAGGATCCCTTTAAGTCCCAAATACACGGTTTAACGTGATAAAAGAACTCCCAACGAGGTAGAGTGGGACACAGTGCAGAATTAGTGGAATGAGGAGACTGTGTATGGGGAGAGCAACAAGTGTCCCCACCCCCCACAGATATGCCTCCTGTACTGAAATTTTATCTGTATAAAGCCTAGAATACCTCTGAACCTAAACTGCTGCAGTATAACAGTAATGAGAAATGTGGGATTTATTATAAAGCAAAATAGTGGAAAGAGTTGACTCATTTGGCCAGCTAATGAAGTGAAAGGGTAAGAAATGTTGCAAGCTTCCTGATGCGTTGGTAAAGGAAATCTAGGATCAGTCTGACACAGGAGCAAGGACGATTGGTTCAGAAAAAGATATTTTAAGTAAATGTGCCTGGTTACTGGATTTACTCTAAATAAAATCGACCAAAGAAAATGGAAAAAAATAACAACTAGTTTGTTTAGTATATTCCTGGTTGCTGTTGACAGCATTGCATGGGTGGCCAGAGTGGGCAAAAAACTCCTTACTTTTCAGCAGACATTGTGAGGCAAATTTATCAGAGCTCGAATTGATGTGATTTTTTTTTAATTTGAATATACTCACAATTTGACGGAGAGGTTATTTAAGAACAAATTTAAATGGCTAATTTAATCAAATATTTCCGACCCGAAAATTTGAATCGTACTCGATTCGTACGTATAGAGTTTTTCTCCCTAAAAAAACTTGAATGTCGGGAAGGTATTAATATCTCGGAATGGCTCTACGGACCTTTGCCGTCGAGTTGCACATGAACTCGACAGGTTTTAGGTGGCATATTCTAATTAGGACTGTTTCCATGGTCCAGGTGCATTCGAATAGGGGGATTAAAATCTGAATGTGTGAATTTTGACACTCGAAAATTAGAATTAGAATTTACTATTCGACCCTTCATAAATCTGTCCCTGTGTGTTGCATGTGACCTTTGTCAAGGAAACTAAAAGCATTAGGTGAGAGTATGCACTAACTGATTAGAAATTCCACAATCTTAAAGGGCAATTACGGCTTTCAAAGCAAAATTTGATAATACATAACACAGAAACCCTTAATTTATCCATCACAGTTATCTGTTTCTTCAAAACGTATGAATAAATGCCATTTTCTATGCTGAAATCCAGCTGTTAGAAAACTCTCTCAAATCTTTCCTAACCAGAAAAACATCAGACCAGTCTCTTTCTACTGACAACTTCTTGGAATACTTGGTGGTCAGACTGGTTAGAAAATGACCACTAGGTGGCGCTGTCGTAACAAAATTTATTCATGTTAACAGTACATGTATCCCTTAATATCTTGGAATTAAAAATAAATAAATAATAAATGTACATTGCAAAAATGCTTAGAATAACACCCTCATCCATTTCATATTCACTTATTTTTAAGGTTTACTTATCCTTTAAGGCTACTGTTGGGTCTGGACGTGTGCAGATCAAGGCACTCGTGCTCTCTACAGAAGGTTGGGTTCAGCACAAACCAGTGAAGTCAATGGATATGTATGCACCCGGGCACACACGGCCTTGACTGCCTTCTTTTTCCCAGCAGACGCAACCTGACAGAAGCCAGCAGCACAAATAAAAACAATTGAAAAATAACAATTAAAAGAAAAAAGAAAACAAAAAAGGTAAATGGCCCCCCTAGTCTATAGCCTAGGATATCCTATGTATTTAATCTGCCCCGGAGTACAAGGTACTGTTTCATTAAGACAGAGAAAATGTAATTTATCCAAAATTAATTATTTGATTAAAACTGGGGAAAAAGGATGTCTGTCTTTATCTAAAAATGCAGAATTCTTGGTGGAACAAAAGGACATACATTTACTATACACTGCAACTTGTCTACAGCTCTAGGAGTTCACATAAAGCCTAACCATGTCCTGTTCAGCTTTGTCACCAACAATACATTAACACCATCTGAAAGACCGGCCTGATAGGTATAACAGTGGATTTGATGTCCTCTTTGTCCTACCTCTACTTTGAATGGCCAATATATCCAATACAATTATGGAAATGGTATTTTGTAGTTGACTTTTAAGGGGAAAAAAGCCCAAAATAAACAACATGTCAAAGTGCTTCAGTAAATTAGGGTTTGTGTGTAGTTGACTTAGTTGGTTTTCTAAACTGGCACCTTTGGGAAGAACCAGCAGCTTGTTAGTCGACATGACAATCATATTGCTAGCGATAAAACTGCATGACATTATAAGCTGAACCCATTCTTGCTTCCAGCAGCTATCTGTAAGTTTAGTACAGGTATGAGATCTGTTATCCAGAAAGCTCCACATTATGGAAAGGCTGCTTCCCATAGATTCTATATTATCCAAATAATTCCCATTTTTAACAAGGATTTCCTCTCTCTCTGTAATACTGGGTTTATTTAATGTTTACAAGATTTTCTAGCAGACGTAAAGTATGAAGATTCAAATTAAAGACAGATCCCTTTATCGGGAAAACCCCAGGTCCCGAGCATTCTGGTCCCATAGCTGTAGTTAAATCAGTATTACAATAAATTGAGAAGATACGAAGTCTTCATTGAATTCATTCCACCTATATAAACTAAAATTGGCAATTCTGCTCATAATTTGATTTCAAATCGTCATAGCTGTGTAAACTTTGAAAAGTATACTTCCCCTTTAACATTTCCCCGATGAAAAGGGCACAAGTCTCATCCTATATTTATTCCCACCTGTTGTGAAATGCAAGTCTCTCGGCCCTGCTAAAAACAGGCGGGAGTGTTACGGCTGATGTAGAGAGCTCAGCTTAGCCAGATCACGCACATGGGATTGAGATTCCTTATTTGTGATGCACGACAAGAATAAGAGGGATCTGCATGTGCCAAGTGACCCTCTGTGTTGTTCAGTCTTTTCTATTGGCTGAATAGACTGGTCCATAGCAAAGACTGCATGTACTAGAGTCTCCCACCCGATAAAGCTGTTGTGCACTGCAGGCTGGGATACGCTGTACATAGATTTACAATGAAAACAGATCACTGATCCAGGGAGGAATCTGATTACCAGACGTAGCAACTAACGTCCCTCAATAAAGCAGGTGATGAAACCTTCTCTATATATAGGGCTGGGATTTTAGCCACCAGCAACATAGGAGGATTGGTACGTGTCCTTGTAACTAAAACACAGATCCCATCAGAAAAAGGATCTGATAAGTTCGGCTTGCCACAGCTATACATTACAACCAGGAAACTGGTACCTTAAAGGAGAACTAAACCCTAAATATGAATATGGCTAAAAATGCCATTTTTTATTTACTGAACTTATTGCACCAGCCTGAAGTTTCAGCTTGTCAATAGCAGCAATGATCCAGGACTTCAAACTTGTCACAGGGGGTCACCATCTTGGAAAGTGTCTGTGACACTCACATGCTCAGTGGGCTCTGAGCAGCTGTTGAGAAGCTAAGCTTAGGGGTCGTCACTAATTATCCAGCAGAAAATGAGGTTGGTCTGTAATATAAGCTGATGCTACAGGGCTGATTATTAAATTCTGATGCTAATTGCACTGGTTTCTGTGCTGCCATGTAGTAATTGTCTGTATTAATTAGTAATCAGTCTAATATTGTGACATTTCTATTCTATGTGTACTGTATATTGTGAGTGGGTCCCTAAGCTCAGTAAGTGACAGCAGCACTGAGCATGTGCAGTGAATCAGCAGAAAAGAAGATGGGGAGCTACTGGGGCATCTTTGGAGACACAGATCTTTACTGCTAAAGGGCTGTAGTTGCCCTGGGCTGGTACAGAAGCCCAAAACATAATATACAACATTTCTAGCTACTTCTTTAGTTAGGCTTTAGTACTCCTTTAAAGGGGTGGTTCACCTTTAAGTTAACTTTTAGTATGTTATAGAATGGTCATTTTTAAGCAACTTTTCCATTGGCCTTCATTTTTCCTTTGAATTCTTCTTTGACTCAAGCTTTCAAATGGGGGTCACTGGCACCATCTAAAAAACACATGCTCTGCAAGGCTACGCATTTGTTGTTATTGCTACTTTTTTATTAGTCATCCTGCTATTCACATTTCATTTTTTTATTTAAATCAATGCATGGTTGCTAGGGTAATTTGGAACCTAACAACCAGACTGCTGAAATTGCAAACTGGAGAACTGCTGAATGAAAAGCTAAATAACTCAAACTAGAAATGATACATTGTCTCAGAATATCACTCTCTACATCATACTTAAAGTTTATTTAAAGGTAAACAACCTCTTTATTGCTGGACGAGAGCAACCACCGTAGTAGCTACGACAGATGGATCACTGTAAGAACTTCCAGCCATAAAGAGAAAAGGGCTTGAAGGGAAATCATCATTAGGTTGTTACATAACGAATTACACAATACAGCAAACTTTTTTGTGTGTGCCGACAACAGATTAGACAAATTCACATCATTACAAAATTCTAACATACTGTGCAGCCACACCTCTGTATTGCCCTGGGACAGGGCAGTCAGTTCCACACTGTGTTGCCTCTAGGCAGAGGAATTCAAGGTAGAAACACACACAAACACCCAAGCAACAAGGAAAAGCAAATAATAAATACCTTACAAGATTTAAAGACACAGACACACACAAAAAAAGCCATGATAGTTTCCCTTTAGGGTGGGTCACCAACAGTAGGAAATGGGGATAAATGTACAAGAATTAATTAAGTCTAAACCTCTGAGCTTTCCAGTGCTTCAAGAGCTACCAGCTGCAAAAGAGTAGAAATCAGGTGTTAGAAACAGAACCCCGCTGACAGTGGCATGTTTCACAACACTGCTGTGTAGTCCCATGTCGTATGAAGGGGGCTGTCGGGAAAACCAGTCATGTAGCAGAGAAAGGGGGCTTTTAGCATATATAGCTTCAAATTCAAGTAAGAGTAACATCAAAAAATTTAAGTATATTAAAGTAATAAAAATATAATTCAGTGTTGCCCTGCACTGGTAAAACTGCTTTCTTTGTTTCAGAAACACTACTATTGTTTATATAAATAAGCTGCTGTGTAGCAATGGGGGCAGCCATTCAAAGGGGAAAAGGCTCAGGTTACACAGCAGATAAGCTCTGTAGAACATAATGGTGTTATCTGTTATCCACTATTTAACCTGTGCCATGTAACCTTTTTTTCCAATTTCCTCGATTGCTACACAGCAGCTTGTTTATATGAACTATAGTAGTGTTTCTGAATCAAATAGGTTTGTTTTACCAGTGCAGGGCACAGTAGATGATATTTTCATTGCTTTAAAACACTTTAATTTTTTGGTGTTACTGTTCTAAATAATATTTACAATTAGTAAACACGTTCACTAAACAAACTATATAGATATATATTAAGATGGAGATATAAGGCTCAGAGGTGTTGTAGTACAATGAGTGCTTTTTCAATAGATAATATATTGGTGCTATTGAACTACATGGTGGAGATTTATGGGAGCTGTAGTTTAACAGCAGGTGACAAAGGTTTTTTTTCCTCTTTGCTACAACAGCCACCAACAGTTGTGTTCAGTAAATGCAGATTCACTGCCATCTAGTGCTGGATTTCTCCATGGCTGACAGCAGTAGGATGTTATTGATACATAAGTCACAAGTTCTCTACCTTGTCCCCAAAGCCTCTGTCTTTGGCCATCATCTCTCTTAGCGTCTGCAAGACCTTAATGCACAGCTTCTCCTCATTTTCCTCTAGCAGCAGCTTTGTGTGTCGAATTAGCCTAAAGGCAGAATTACACAAAATCTGGATGTGGAGTACTAGTTCTTTGAAAAATTCTAAATGCCAAACAGTTATAAAACGGCATAGCTTTGTTGCTTATTAACAGATAACTTACTTGCATATGAACTGGCCGCTCTCACACTTCTTCCGAGCATCTGTGTTTTCTGGAAACAGAAGTTCTGGTCGGTGTAGGACATCAACAAGGACTGAAAGTTCCGCCTGAACTAAGGGCCGGAGGCGATCTTCCAATGATGAAACAATATCCTTTTGAATCAAACATACAGAACAATGAAAGGTGGACAGCAACCCAGTGACAAGCAGAAGTGGTAGGTCACCAGTTTACAGCAAAAATAAATGGAAAAAAAATTATATATATATATATATATATGTATATATATATATATATATATATATATATATATATATATATATATATATATATATATATATATATATATATATATATATAAATATAGACCTATACACACACACATCTATATACATACACACACACACAAACACTCTACACATCACACAGATTGCTATTTGATTTTGGTGCACACCAGGTACCTGTAGCCTCTCAATGATGTTCCGATAGTCCCGTGATGCAGTCAACACAGAATCCCGTCGAGCTGCATTTCGTACAGACATCCGCCAGCTCATTGCGGTCTTCTGTACGATGTTGTGGCTCTTCAAAAATAAGTTGTTTACCTGACTGTCTAGGTCGACAGGAATGGCAATGGCTCTGCTTTTTGCTGTGTAAGAAGAATAAGTCACAAAGAGCACTTGTCCATTAAAAAAGAAAAAAGAATAAACAACATCCCCAATTCCATAACGGGCTCTTAAAAAAACCATCACCGTCATATCTGTAGAAATAAGTCAAATCAACTGGACCTGCTGTGTTTTTCTTGAAGACGTTTCACCAGTCACCCGACTAGCTTTCTCAATTCAGAATGAATGAGATTCTGAATAAAGAAAGCCAGTTGGATGACTAGTGAAACGCCTTCAAGATCCAGTTGTTCAAGGTCCAGTTGTTTTGACTTATTACTACAGATATACCATGCCCTGGATGAATGATAATCTTCACAAATATCACTTATGTCCATATGTACTGTACTCCCTACTCTACCACCAGTTATAGCTTGAACCACCTCTGTGATATAGCAGCTGATTATGAGACAGCAAAACGCCTTTTTGAAAGTTTTTTAAATTTACAAATTTCTGTTAAAGGGGTTGTTCACTTTTAAAAAAAAAAAAGTAGAAAGTGATATTCTGAAAATTTGCAATTGGTTTTCATTTTTTATAATTTTTAGTTTTTGAGTTATTCAGCGTATTATTTGGCAGCTCTGCTGTTGAAATTTCAGCAATCTGGTTGCTAACAGTCAAAATTACCCTAGTAACCATACACTGTTGTGAATAAGAGAATGGAATATGAATAGAAAAAGGCCGGAACAGAAAAATGAGTAATAAAAAGTACCAATAACAATTAATTTGTAGCATTACAGAGAATTTTATTTACATGGGGTCAGTGACCCCCATTTCAATGCTGGACAGCATCTGAATAAGAAGGCACTTAATTCAAAAACTATAAAAAAAATAAACAAGACGTTGCTTAGAATTAGCTATTTTATAACATAATAAAGGTTAACTTAAAGCTGAACCACCCCTTTAACTGTGTCAGTTTAAGGAACTCCCTGGTTTCGAACCAGGGAACTGTTGTGTTCCAGACACTGTTCCTCCTGCTTGAGCCACAGGAGGCGGTGTGGTATTGGCCTGGCTCTAAGATGACTGTGGCTCAAGCAGGAGGAGCAGTGGCTGGAACACAACAGGTCCCTGGTTTGAAACCAGGGAGTTCCTTATAGTGCAGAATTGACACTGGCACAAATATCTGATTATTCTGTGCCACTTGTATATAATGAGGAACATTCTGCTAACATTCACCAGCAAAAGTTTAGAAACAGAAGAGGGGTTGAAAACTTTTATTTGCTCCCATAGGTACATGCTTACATTGCCCAGGTCACATTGCATCCACCAGTTGGGGTTTTTAGACACCCCCATATTTTGTCTGCTCTTACCCACATCTGAAAGAACTCTGATGCAGCTTTCTACTGATGCTTTCTGGGAAGGCAGGAGCCAGTTGCAGTGATAAACTCTGAAAATGGCCTGCAGTAGCTGTACAAATACTGGCTGCCGGGTCTGTAAGAAAAGACACAAATGTTTTTTTTTCTCTGCTCAAACAATAACCAAAATGTCCATCTCTTCTCCTCCAGAGAAGTTTCATATGATGACCTTCATGTCTAATCCATAAAAATAATGATTTCTCATTAGGCTAAGGAAAATTGGAAGCTAATTTCTGACGTGAAGTAAGGGTTTGTAATCAACCACCACATGAATACAATCAACACATACCAAGGAGAGTGAGAGAGGAATCACTATATGTGCCAAAAGATACTGTGCCAATCTCCAACAATCAAAATTAAAGTGATGCAACATCCCCCCTACCAAAAAAACTATTAATAAAAAATAGGACTTTTCACACCTCCCCAGTTACCTGATGCACCATGACGAGCTTTGAAACCTGTGTTGAGAGCAATCAGATAAGCAACATTTTTAGCATGATAAACCAATATTTGTAACTTTAAAGGGCCGGTTTAACCACAATTTTAGTTTCCCTTTGCATTTATTCAAGTATTAAGATGTAAGTGTGCAATTCTTACCTATTTGCCTTTATCCCCTTAGATCAGGGATCCCCAACCTTTTTCACCTGTGAGCAACATTCAGATGTAAAAAGAGTTGGGGAGCAACACAGGCATGAAAAACCAAAAAAAGGGCTGTCATTGGCTATTGGTAGCCCCTATGTGGACTGGCAGCCTACAGGAGGCTCTGTTTAGTAAACATCTGTTTTTTATGCAATCAAAACTTGCCTCCAAGCCAGGAATTAAAAAAATAAGCACCTACTTTGAGGCCACGGAGAGCAACATCCAAGGGTTTGAGGAGCAAAATATAGCTCACGAGCTACTAGTTGGGGATCACTGCCTTAGATTAAATAAAGGTGTTGCACTAAAGTACTTTTAAGTAGGGTTACAAAAACTGCTACCAAATGAAACATAATTGAAAAATTAAAACTGCCCCCTCCCCCACCAACAGAGGCATGGGGTCACCTTACCCATATGTAACCTTAGGCTTATTAACTGGCTTCTTTCTATCTAACCCATGTCTGTCCCTAGCCACCACATACCTGTAGAGTTGTGCTCTGGTCAGAAAACGGGGAGCTGAAGAAGGTATTCACTATGCTCATCACAATTTCCGTTACATAACGTTCTAGTACAATGTCAGCATGCTTGCGATCGCTCGTATTGTTACACACCTGAAGAACAGACACAATATACGATAAAGCCAAGGAAGACAGAATCTTTAACAATTATATTTATACTGACCACAAGTTATGATACACAACCATTAGCTGCTTGAGGAGTCCTTACCCGGCAGATGTCCACAAGGAAATTCTCAAACAATTTCCACATATGATTACTGGTATAAATTTCCTTCATTTCCACTTCTGTATCCACATAACAGTGGTTGAGGAAATTAATGTATGCAATCTTCACCTGCAGAGAGAAGAAAAGTTAATCCTAGTCGCAGAGTGCTTCTTAGTGTTTTCATATACCATTATGCAATTAAAAAAGGAAAGATTAAGGGTTCGTTCACATGAGGCGATTCGGGGAGATTTTGACGCCTGGCGACTAATCGCCTCGTCTTCTAGGCGACAATCTCCCTGAACTGCCTCAGCGTGTCTTCCTATAGGCTATAATGAAAAGTTGCCTGCACTAAAGCACATGCGGCGCTTCGTTTTCCATAGTCACCCGAAGTTGCCTCAAGGAGGAAACTTCGGGCGACTTCGGAAAATGCAGCGCTAAGTGGTGTATATTGGTATTAGTTTTAGGAGCTGGTCTCCACTAGACCTTATCATATATCTATGGGCACCATCCAGTGGCGTATGCAAGCTGGAGGGTAGTACAGATTCTAAGCACTTTTGCAATGTACATTTTTTTGTTTTTAAGATTCCAAGATGTTAAGGAAAATATGTACAGTTATGGGACCTGTTATTCAGAATGCTCGGGCCTGGGTTTTTTTACCTAGTCTACTAAAAAGTCATTTAAACATTAAATAAATCCAGTTGGCTGGTTTTGTCTCCAATAGGGATTAATCATATTTAGTTTGGGTCAAGTACGTGGATCTGTTTTAGTATTACAGCGAAAAGGGAAATCTTTTTTAAAAATATAGATTATTTGGATTAAACTGAGTCTATGGAAGACAACTTTCCCATAATTAGGAGCTTTCTGGATAACGTATCTAATACCTGTATTTTTTTTTTTACAATAATGCTACCAGCTGGTTAGTTAAACATCTGTAATTTAGTTGAGTAACTTGTTATACAAAAGAGGACTGTTCTGAAGTTTCACTATTTAGGAAATACATCAGAAACCTCAGATGACTTTTCTCACATCAGAGCTCTTCTTTGGAAGCTCACCTCGGGAATACAGTCCTCGTGGGTCACCACGCGCACAATATCATCCAGTGGGAGCAAAGAATTACACTTGATTTCTGTGTAGACATTTTTTCCTTCTGTACATACAGCCAACAACTCCACTAAGTGTATGTGATACATAAGTGGGCTGTTCTCATCCATTCTCTCTCTTTCCGAGCACATCATCTGCACCAAGGTTTGAAATGACGCTCTGTCATTGTAGAACACAAGGACGTCCTCGCCAGAGTTCACTAGCTGCCAGAAAAGGAATATAATGGAATAATCGTTTTACACATGATTACCTTCATTGCAAGCTTACACAATGATATACCAGTCAACAAAATAAAATAAGGATAGATGCAGGTCACTGCATCACCAGAAATAGTCCCTCTCGTTCCATTGAACATGTGTCCGTACCTCTGCCATAACAATGTCCTGGCATTTCTTGATGAAACGGCCTTCAGCCTTCACAATAGTCTGCAGAAACTTTATGTACTGTACGTTTCTCCCATGAGTCTCAATGCAGTGAGCAAAATGTTGAACAACTCGCTCATTAATCTCGCTGCACAACTGGAAATTGTTCATGAAGATGTGCTGTATAGTGACTGCCTCCAGTATCTAAAGGAAGGACACAGCACAAAGAATAGTTTTAATCATTTATCAGAAGACTAACGTGCACTAATGTGACAGTGAATAAACAAGGCTTTCTCACCCCAGGAGTTAGGAACAAATTGATATGTTTATGAAGCAGAGCCTGGTTTTGCTGGTTCCCAGCACAGAAGTTCTGCAGAAACTCGTGTGCAATCTTCATGATTTCCTGCATCCGGGTATCCTCAGTCTGCACAAAGATATAGAGATTAGTGTTACTAAAGTGTTACTAAAGTCAATTTAGATGACCTGCATAAAGCAAGGAAACAGTGCAGTACTTTTGCAAAAAAGGAAGGCATTACAGACTCTCAAAACAGTTTTAACATTTTCTATACCATTTTGTACACCATTACTCATCTTTTCATGCCAAAGTAATGCCTTAATTCAATGTTCTTATTGAGAGCCATTCAGTTTATCATTGACCCACCCTGATCCAAGAAGATATAACTAATATATGCACCAAACATTAACAAAGCAACAATTTCACCTTTTCATAAGGAATCTGCAGTAGTTCCAACACCACGCTATGAGCTCCCATGTTCCTCAGCAGACGCTGCTGCTGCTTGCGATTCCTTCGCCCTGTTGTATTCTCCTGCACGCAAAGCTTGCTTAGTCTAAGGAGTATCTGCATAAAAATTAAACCCACTGAAGTGTGTATATCTGAGCCATGCATTCACAATCATATTGGGGTGTCAGGCTTACCTCTTTAACCACTCTATAATTATAGCTGCTTGTACTCTCCGATTTTTTTGATTTCCCTGGTGTCTCCTGTAAGTAAACAATGTCATGACCATGTGCCCAAGTGAGAGGTATTAGCAATGTTAATACAAGCCAACACAGCTTGAAGAAAAACAATCTTATTCTTTTTAATTGCAATTAATGTACCACCCATAACAAGAATAAGACCATATGATATACCAACTGCTCTATGAACACTAGAAGCAATATCATATAATCTGTGCAGAGAAACTGCAGCCTCTAAAATAGTATGATTACCACCTTGTTTGCACCCTCAGCTTGAGCCTCTGCAACTTCCTCTGGTCCTGATCCTTTATACACCCACAGTTCAGATTTCTCTACAATAGATCTCAGCTGGTCTAAGTCTTGCTTTATCTGCTTGTAGTTATCCACATCTTGGCTGGTAACTAGAAGTTGAACCTGCAGGAGAAGACAGTGATTAAAAGTGGCATTCAAACAGGACATGCCCATCATTGAAATAAATACTTTCCCCCTGACCTGTTTAAAGGCCTGTAACACCTCCTGGCGTTGGCTGAAATGTCTAAAGAGCAGATGCAGGGCTCCAGAAACCAATGGAGGGTAATCGTGCATGGTGAGATGAAGCAATACACGGAGGAATGTGCGGCCTCCATCATCATCTAGATCCAGAGGTGTGTTCTCCTCACTGCTGGGAAACAGGAGATAAAAATCAAACTCCCTCTAGATCACTTTTCCAAATCATCCTGGTCTTACAACCGTTTTATACTTTCCTTCCACCAAAGATGCCTTCGGCCTGTTCTTCAATGTGCTCAAAATCCAGTGTCCCTGAAACACAAGTTCATGCAACTAATTATTTTTATGCTGTACTTTCCCTTCATGCTTTTTCTTCCTATGCACTTCCCAACTATACTCCAATGGATACAAGTAATGGACTTGCAAACAAGTCTCCTCTGCTCACTAAGTTCCTCCTTTCAGTCCAGTAAAATCAATTGCCTGTCCATCTCTACTAATACAGACGCGTCTTGCTTACCCGGTACTACAGTTGTGGCCTCTGCGCTTCCATCTACGTTCTGCGCATTACTTTCATCAAATTCACTTTTGAATATGCAAAGGAGACAAGAGATACGGTAATCCAGACGTACATTCAGGATGAACTAAAAGATAAATAAAAATTAAATTAAATGATAGATCTATATAAACAAAGGTAGATGTAGAAGAGGAATGAAGTCAAGCTTACCTGCAAGATCTCTATGATCTTTAACTTTGTATCCATTACAAGTATATCTTCTTTCTCTGGTTCTCGCCGAGCTTTGATGGTCCCTTCAGGGGCAGCCATAGGTGTCAGTGGGAGGAACCCTCCTCCCCGTAACACAACTTGTGTCATCAACTCCCCAACACCATGTATGGATCGCATAACATTGCTGCCACCTAAAATCAGAACATTTTGCTTACCACTGTACTGAAAGGAAATCCAGAAGGACAAGATGACACACATGCCTTCAGTAAGAAAGTAGAGACCATTACTATAGTTCTTCACTCACCTTTGTTTTCCTCCGCCTTACCAATCTTGCTAGAAGGGAAGTTGGCAATCAGATGCACACAATCTAGTATTGCAAGCAGGATCTTGGTCAGACGAAGGAGGTCATTAAAGTTATAGAATCCAAAGTATATGAGATTCCGAGCTAGGTTTACCACCTGTACAGCAATTATTTGGTGTGGGGTTAAATAAAAATCTTTTGATATGCTTACTAATTTAGGTCTACACATGCAGGTAGCAGAAAAAAAAATACATCACCTCAAAAGTTAGCTTGTTCTTTTCCTTATCTGCAAATGGGAACCGCTGTCCAACCACATCCCGAAGATATTCCTCAACAAATTCCATAGTCTGTGCAAAGCGCTCCTTTATATCATCCCTTGATGTACCACTGCTGTCATAGCTAGAATGCACAACAAGGCTCAATTAGCAGAGATAATAAGCCTTGGTTGTGTTTATGATATATACCCTTGTCCAATCTAATAACACAAAATTCATTGGTTTTAAGCCTAAAAGAATTGACTTCCCCATCAACGGTTTCCCCACTGAATACTTACTCATCTATTGCGATCTCAGATGGAATCTCTGACCAGAGACGGGCGTATTTCACGGGAGTCACCTGCTCCTGCGGGTCACGATCTACATGCATGTGTAGCATGAGTCGGCAAAAGGAAGCACGCAGATCAAATGGAAGATTCTCATCAGACATACAACGGAGTATAAGGTCCACATCCAACTGGCCTGAAATCTCATTTATGGCTAAATACTGTCGGTCAAGGCACATGCGGGCAAAGAGATTCAGTTGGTATCTACAGAAAAAAAAAGTATGATGTAGTTTCTACACTATTGCAACAGAAGCCGCTCTTAAAATTGCTCCACTTGCCTGTAGTAGTTCAGAACATCGTGGTCCTCTTTTTGTCCCTCTTTTGCATCCTGTGCTAGTTCTCTTACACTTTTACTGCGAATCTCTTTGTTACTGGCTCTCCAAAAAAGCCAAACCTCCTCCTCATCTTCCCCTGCTTCTAACGGATTGTCACCACTAGCAACTCCTTCAAACTCAAAACGTGACAGAACCAACCTGGGGCAAAAGTACACACAGTAAGGCACACATTCTAGCGCTACCTGAGCTGCAGTAATGTAGAGCAGAGAACCGATTTGCAGCTTCTGGCATCTCTTACTTGGTCTCAATCAGGATGTCGGCATTGGCTGGGTTCAGCACAGCTTTACATATCAACTCCTGGGTGACTGGAATGGATTTATTCATAGATACGCAGAGATCAGACAGGTAATCCAAAAACCTAAAAAAAAAAAAGTAGGAAGATCATTAGTTCATGAAACCAACATTACAAAGTATTCAATGAACACAACCCATACAGTGAACAATGTATTTAAGACAAGATGTCAAACAATGCTACAGTTGCATTATCTCGTAATAAAACCTGAATTTACACACTGATCAGACACTGCACCCAAGTCCATGCTAGTGCCCTCACCTTGGCTCCCGGTTCTTCCGTACTAGACTCACAAAGGTGTCAATCTCTGCAGCAGTGATATGTTTTTCCAGTAGCTTGCGATTATTGTGTAGCAGAGCTGTGATTGTATCTTCCGCCAACACATCATAACCAATCTGCTTTTGCATGAAACCAAACTGTTTGGCAATGTACTCCTGTAAACAATGTGCCAGAACAAGGTTATTATAAATAAAAAAAAAAAAAAAAAAAAAAGAAGGATGCATATCCATTTGACCATCTTCACAGTCACCATTAACTTTTTCACCAGCTTTTCTGCAAAAAGACACCTACAGACCTCCAATGTAAAAGCTTGGAAAAAGTTGGGCAAACATTTTTTGCAGTTTCGCAAATATTTTGGAGAAGTGAAACAGAACACATTTGCCCATCATTAATTTTTTGTTCCGTAGCTCTCAGATTTAAAATTTCAACTGCCAGTCTGGTTGGTAGGGATTATTTATCTGGTTCAGAGTCATATAATGGCCAATGTTTAGACAAACTGACCCATTTTTTAGCACTAGTGGTAACCACATTCAGATGGCATGCTGTGAATATTTAGACATACATCTAGAGTGTGCGAATATATGGGATGTAATGCCTTAAGAGGCCATACTTATGCAACACATTAATCTCCATGGAATACCGTAAAATGAATGATTAACTTGAAACTATGGTGCAGGGTAAAGATCACCTGGTTCTTTCTGTAATCTTGCTGAGAATGCCTTAAAACCCGGTAGCAAAGTCGGCAGATATGCCTAAATGGTGCATGTCTCTGGTCTCCCAGTTCTTCAAGACGCAACATCGGACCATCTCCAGAGTCTGTAAATGGAGCCTGTAGCAGCTTGAAGATCTTTATAAAAGGAGATTAGACCAAAACTCAAAACAGTGGCAAATGATTGGACCAACTATGTATTAAAGGGAAATGTATTTGGAAATTCACCTGCTTAAGAATATTTTGCTCCCGCATTAGTTTCTGGCGCTCCCTGTTGGGTTTATTAACCAAGACTTCAAGGATGTCCTGACCAGAATTCACCAAACCTGTCACAAAGTAAACCAACTCCTCCAGTAGCTTGGTAACAGACCTATAAAAAGGATAGATTTGAATGAATATGATTTTATCTTCACCAACTGTCACGCTGTCTACCTCCCCCCCCCCTTTGCCAATTTTCTTCAGGACAAAATCAAGCAGACTTACTAGCCTCACACAATGGCTCACCTTCTTTCATTTTGTGTGATAGTTCCCTTTTCCAGTTTTCCAGCAATAGAAGAGAGCACCTTGCTAGCATCATTTGCAAAATCCAGATCCCTCACTTCAGCTGGGGACACAGGGACGATAGCAAATGCTTCCTTGTCTTCTTTCACTGGGGATGTACCAATCTATTGGATGCAAGGAGTTTCAAGTCATTAGGAGACAGCCTTGCCAGTAAAGCCAGTTTTTTTCTAACCAGTGCTAAATTACACTTCCCCACACTCTGATGCTTATCATATCTATGTCCAAACAACTGTGGATGTAGCAGGCATTTTTTTTTTTTTAAACTTGAATTTCATCATAAATTCACATTTGTCTACACTAATCTGCCACTGACCAGCCTATTCCAGATCCCACTTATAAAGGATAACACATCCTGCATTAATTCAATTGTTCTGCATAATTTTATATCAGCAAACAGATGCAACCTTACAATGTTCTCCTCCTCTAGATCATAGAATAAATAAGGATAAAGTAGTGTTGTAACTGGTTTAAGCAATGCAGTCAAACCACAAGAAGCCAGAAAATTGCAGATTTTGTTATAATACATAGAAAAACACACTCCGACTCTTAAAGGAATAGTTCAGTGTGAAAATAAAAACTGTGTAAATAGATAGGCTGTGCAAAATAAAAAATGTTTCTAATATAGTTAGTTAGCCAAAAATGTAATGTATAAAGGCTGGAGTGAACATATGTCTAATAAAACAGCCAGAATCCAACTTCCTGCTTTTCAGCTCTATAACTCTGAGTTAGTCAGCGACTTGAAGGGGGGACACATGGTACATTTCTGTTCAGTGAGTTTGTAATTGATCCTCAGCATTCAGCTCAGATTCAAAAGCAACAGATATGACCCATGTGGCCCCCCCTCAAGTCTCTGATTGGTTACTGCCTGGTTGCCAGGGTAACCAGTCAGTGTAAACCAAGAGAGCTGAAAAGCAGGAAGTAGTGTTGTGACTGACATGTTATACCTCAAATCACTCCAGCCTTTATTCATTACATTTTTGGCTAACTAACTATATTAGAAACATTTTTTATTTTGCCCAGCCTATCTATTTACCCAGTTTTTATTTTTACACTGTACAATTCCTTTAAGCGGCACATGTAGCAAAGGTCGAATTTCAAATTCTTGTGAGTTTTTAAAAACTCCCCATAACTGCCATAAATTCAATCCAATCTAAACTTATTAAAAAATTGGAAAATTTTAAAACTCGGATGAAATAAATCAAGCCGAAAACGCAAATCGAATTTGTTTCAAATTTAAAAAACTCGAATGTCAGAAAGGCTGCAAACAACTCTGGACCTGGACCTCTCCCATTGACAAACACCAATTTGGCAGGTTTTAGGTGGCGAATAGTGGAATTTGAGTTCTTAAAAGGGCCAGAGTATGATACATCTCAAAAATCAAACTCGAATTCTTTAAATAACTTGAATTGAATCTGAGGAACTCCCTAGTTGGTTTTGACCATAAAAAAATTTGAAAATTTGAATTACGAATTTTCAATTTGATCCTTGATAAATCTGCGAGGGGATAACCCCAAACTCACAGGTACAAGGAAGTGACCCTGGTGTACAATACCCCGAGTCTATTGCTTGAGCAGTAATTCTCCATTTGAATAAAATTATAACCTTGAATAAATTCACTTACTGGTTGAGGTCAGTGGTCCGGAAGCACGAGCCCCGAACCCAGCAGCTTGCGGTCCAAATGGAATACATTTTTGCTAGAATAACGTGTCGATCATTTGCAGCAAAGCAGTTATAACAAACAAATATTCTAGATAAATCAAAGCTAAAATCTAATGTAACTTTAGAATGAGGTGCTTGGCACTCACCCTCAACATGACTGGTTTCTCCTCATCTTTGTCTATAGGACTATTCGTGCTGTGTACCCAGGTGTTAGTACAGAGATGCCGCAGTCTAACATATGAATTTCTGGTAGACAAAAAAAAAAACAAGGTGATTAAATGTTCATTAGGCAGGGCATGTATAAAAGTTAAAGTATCTGTCCCCATTATATGATTAATCGATGCACAAGGGTTTCAAAAGAATACACCATTTCCTTACCTGGGTACCAGACTGTCTCCTCCCCTCAGAGTAGTTGGGTCCAGTTCAAAGATGGAGGAAATGTCATTTCCTTCTGGGACAGATATCAAGGTGCACATCATTTTCTCTGGTACCATCTGCATTCTGGCATTGCCTGCGTCTGGCTCTGCGTCTATCTGGGAACGAAAGTGTAGAGCGTGAGATGGGGAAACAGACAGGACAGCACAAATGTTGTAGAATTCCTAAATACTCCGCTCAGCTGATTTTAGAAAAAGAGGATACCCTTCTATCACCAAGACTAGGGAACAGTTATAATGCAAAATCCAAAAAGTAGGCTGCTAACATAAAAAAAAGATCAAATTAGTACGATGTATATAACCTCAAACTGAAGATACAGGCACAGGATAATGGCTAAGGGGTCCCTATTTAATCCCAAACTCTAGTTTCTTCCTCATGCTTTGAGGTTATTGAATAAAATGGGTTCCATCAGTAGGCTACATGCCCATTCCATCTCAAACGATGAGTACAGTTAGAAAACAGCCACAATGCAGGGATAAAATATATGCTTGCCCTTATATATAAGCAGTCCCACATGCAGCTTTAGGCTATTATAATAGGATTTTATCAGTTGCCATGTACAGGGTAATATCTAGACATTGCTAGAATAGGTTAGAAGCTGGGAAAATATGGGATGGATTGGCTGAGAATGCAAGCCAAGGGCAGACTGAGCAGGTAATGGGAGCAATGAGGGTACAGCAAACCAAACTGGGAATTATTTAGCAGGCATGGGGTTATCTAGGTAATGAGGACAAGGATCTATAAACCAGATACTTGGGTCATCTAACTTTCCTGTACTTACTGAAACCTCAGACTCCAGGCACCCTGCCTCATAGTCAGGATTTACCTGGTGAAAAAGAACCGCAAGGTGAAATTGGGTTGGATCTAAGGAGAATAGAGGGGAACCAAACCACAACCTGCCATTGATCGAGATCTACCAGTAGACCTTTAGCAGGTGATCAGTAGATCTCTAGACACTGTCAACAAATAGCTTGTCTAAATCATCCTCCTGTTTAATGCTTTCCATTCAGATATTTATTATGATAAGGTTACATAAGAAATCATTGTTTGTTAAATAAAGCAATATACATTTTCTCATAAATCAATATTTGAGTTATATTTTCAATGGAACAGAATGCCAACAATGCTTTTATGGATGTAGATAATAATGGGACAACATCACTAAAAGTAGACCTCGCATTAGTAAAGTATGGGCACTCCTGGACTACAGCATTCATGGCATTCTGTAGACATGTTTATGTGACCCCCCACCTCCCCAAGGGCCAATACATGAAAATGGAAGAATCCATCTTCAATCATTTCCCATCATAGTTGGCAGAAATTGCAAGTCTCACAGCACCCTTTAGCAGTTATAAACCAAAGCACAAAGGAACTTTTTGCTCTCATCACAAACATGATGCCTAGACAGCAGTGGTGAATATTTCTAGACAGGTTTTAGATGATTACAGTTGATTGTTTAGTCTGAACTGGCTTGCTGTGGTCCAGCTACCCAACTAGCAGATCAGCACCCATTTAGAATATTCAATGGTGGGTGAAATCAGGCTCATGGAAAGGTGTAGCTCTGGGGCTGTCAAACAGCTCATAGGGAGGGGGGCAAGAGAATGACTGCATAACAGGTAAGCCCCTGATCCTGCTGCATTCTCTGCACAGTCAGTATGTGAATATGACTAATTACATATTGTTCAGTAAAGTAGATTGTTTTGGGCCCTGCAAGTCAAAAAGTGGTTCACTTTTGGTCTTCATTTCTTTTTAAATAGTTTTTGAATTATTTGCTTTCCTCTTCTGACTTTTTTTTCCAGCTCTCAGGCACTGACCCCCACAGCCAAACAACCGTTTTAGGACCAGCACTCCAGTTGGGGACTGAAACGTTGGATACAGCATGTTGAAATAAATCACATTATTTGAAGAAAAACTGGAAAGTTTCTAGTTCAAAGCACTACCTGGCTACGAGGGTAGTAAACTTAAAATTCCAAACTGGAGTGTTGCAGAACAAAAAGTTAAATCATTCAAAAACTGCACATGAAAAATGAAGGCCAATTGCAAATTGTTTCATTATAGTGCTCACTACAATTTACTAAAAGTTAATGGAGTTCATACACAGGGCCAAACACATGCAATGTGTGTCGAGACTTATTGTGACATTTATAAACCCCATATTGATCATGGTAACAATTCTCTTTACAGCACAGGATGATATTTTGGGGGTTATGTGAATACAAAACTTGCTTGTCTAGCTGCTACAGGTTACTGGACCAGAGGAGATTTTTACAGCAGTGACTTTTATTATAAGGCCAGTAAAGGTTACTGCTGATTTGTTGCTATGGGTAACCACACCAGGGCATGATTTTCACTGCGTGCAACACTCAAAGTATACAGGTACGCGTAATAAGAAAAATGACAGTTGATAGCCTAGTAGTCAGTTTCCCCGTAAGGCTGGCAGTTCATCTGTTTTTTAAGGTTTTATTAAGGACATAAACAGAAAATAAAGAACATACAGCCAGTTAGACAGCAGCATTACGTACAATATTAATTAATACAAATTAATCACTGCCTTAAAATTGTATTGATAGCAAATAGGAAGACAAGATAGGCCCATAAAGAGCATATTGAGCGTTAAATAACATGGGACTTTAGAGGCAGACACTAGGAGATGGCAGAGATCCAATGACGCCACACTATAATATTTATGTGGAGGGGGGGGGGACACAAAAATAGCGTCAGCACCACATGAATATGCTCGCTTCTCGAAACCCAGCTGCAGTTTTTAAATTAATCCTAAAAGTAATTTGCGTATGCAAATTAGGGTTAGGATTTGTCCGAGTTGTGCATGGAAAAAAGGGGACCAGGTATATCCCTATTACACACCACACATACACTGTCAGGCCAACACAAACACCCAGAAAAAAAAAAAAAAAAAAAAAAAAAAGAGATCCTAAAGCATCTGCCTATCCAGTTATCAAGGTCATGTTAATAAAGGAAAAATCATATGAATTGCTTATTCATGTTTCCCTGACAGTAAATCCGCTTTCAAGTTAGCCATCTACAGTAAGTCATTAAGCAACTGACAATACAGGCTTTGATGACTAAAGGTTTAATGGCCCCTGGAACAGGAGCAGAGTCCTATTCCTCCATCTGCTTTCATAAAGGACCAGTATCACCTTTGGGTTTTGCTGTTTTGATTTCATTGTGCAGCTAGCAAAACTGTATCACATATACCTAATGAGCTGTTGCCTGCTCTGCAGCTATACTGCACTTTGTAATAAACACCAAAACGGGAGAAACAGACAAGCTATCTCTGAACACGTTGCAGTGTGGATCTGCCCTAGTACAAATTTTATATTAACTAATATATTACAACACTACACTACACAATGTATAGGAGATTAAAAAAAAGTTTATAATTAACCTTCGAAAAACAACTCACCTCTGCCGCCAAATAATGCCCTGTAGCCAAGTGCTTAAATCGGAAGAGGCTGTTCCAGTAGCCAGCACCCCCTCTACAGGGGTCATGCTGCACAACCTGAAATAGAGAATCGGCATAACTCTTTTAGGTATTCAATGCTAACACTGTGTGTTCATACTGTGGACTTTGCTTAGAACATGGGGATCATTTACCTTGCACAAAAATGGTAACATGAGATGGACACCCACAACTCTAAATCATACCAACCTCAACCTCCCATAGTGCTTTTGAACTTGTTGCAGAAGTAGCTGACTGGCGGCCTGTTGTCCTGAGGAATACATATTGCTTCTTTCTGTGCTCATCACATGTTAAAAACTTTTCTTGCTCTGCATGGAAAAGCCGCACCACGTCACCCTGTAGAGCACAGTAGATACAGTTAAGAGCAGAATAGATGAAACACCAGATACTATACTGGAGAATTGGTGAGATGTGTTGTGGAAGGTAAGCAAGGAATGCTCCAACCCAAACACACAACCAAGTCTTGGGCAGCCCAGTCTTACTATGCCACCTTCGCTTTATTACATTTTTTTCTCTGATCTAAAGAGTCTATAGTGCAGTAGTACAACTTTGCATCATCCCTTTGTGCCTGTCTGATTTTCCCCAAAGTCTTATGCTGCACATCTCAACAGTTGACACTGAAGATAGTACAGGGAGTCCACGAGTTTCATACACCCGACTTACATACAACTCATACTTACAAACAGAGGCTATTACAGTAATGTACTGTGGTTTGCTTGGCTTCTATTAGCATTTAGCTTTAATAAACCACCCAACCCAAACCCCTCTTGCATGAGTTGTCTACAGCGAAGAACAAAAAGGTAAAAATACATATGCGCAGAAAGGTAAAAATACTATGTTAAGTCAACATCTGTCTAAGTTGCATTTAAGTAAATGTATATGTTTTAACTTACATACAAATTCAACTTAAGAACAGACCTACAGACCCTCTCATATGTAACCTGGGGACTGCCTGTATTCACCTCCACTCACCCCTTTGAGAATGTCATCTTTGTTATCGCTCCATTTCATAAACAGGACAATTTTCCAGCTAGTGTTACAGTTCACAGAATTCACCTGAAAGGGAATAAAAAAAAAAAAAACAGAATCTAAACGTAGGCATAATTCATCTAGAACAGGGCTGTCCAACTGGCGGCCCTCCCTTCTGTGGCCCCCCACATCCTGTGTTTGCTTACCATGTATAAACGTTAAAAGGTATCACTACAGACTAATCCCCTGTATTTTTCACACCTGTGATCCCCCTGTATTGTTCACACTTGTGACCTCTATTATTCACATCCTAAAGCCCTGTACTGTTCACACATGAGACTCAGACTGAAACTGCCCACATTGTTCACCTGTTCACACTTTATACAAAATGCTAATGGGGCACAAGCACTGTGCCACTGTATGTAGTACATATTAGAATCACAGCTTTCCCTGTTCTCCTGATCTGTTCTACCTTTCCTCCCTGTGTGTGTGCCATTCTCTGCTTACTTAGTGCTGCTTGTGTGCCATTCTCTGCTTGTCTAGTGCTGCTTGTGTGTGCCATTCTCTGCTTGTCTAGTGCTGCTTGTGTGTGCCATTCTCTGCTTACTCAGTGCTGCTTGTATGACATTCTCTGCTTGTCTAGTGCTGCTTGTGTGTGCCATTCTCTGCTTGCGTGTGCCATTCTCGGCTTGCCCAGTGCTGCTTGGGTGTGCCATTCTCTGCTTACTCAGTGCTGCTTTGGTGTGCCATTCTCTGCTTGCCCAGTGCTGCTTGTTTGCCATTCTCTGCTTGCCCAGTGCTGCTTGTGTGCCATTCTCTGCTTGCCCAGTGCTGCTTGGGTGGGCCATTCTCTTGCCCTACGCTACCTGTTGGATGTAAGCCTGTTAGGGGCTTGTTCTTGGGGTCTGTTTGCATTTGGAAATTGTTGTTACCGGCCCCTAAGGTGTTTAATCATGTGTTGGGGGGTTGTTGTATTATCCACAGGGGAGAATGAGGCATTATGGATTTAAGGGCATGTTTTAACATGACTTCAATTTTCCACATGAGTGATAACCCTACAGAGTGCTACCACCGTTAATGTGGATATGATCTTAAAAGTTCTTGTAGGAACATGGGTGTGGTTTACAGTGGGTGTGGTTTAGAACGGAGTGGCCAACACTGACTTCCATTATCGGCCCTCCACCACATAGGCCAGTAAAAATCTGGCACTCGGTACCACAGAAGTTGGACAGCACTGATCCAGAAGAAGGTGAAAAACCCATCTGAAGCCTCGCCAATTTGCCTCAGAGGGAAAAAATTCCTTCCTGACTCAAAGATGGCAATTGGTCCAGTCCCTGGATCAACTTTGTACTAAGAGCTACTTTCATTAACCCTTCCATTAACCAGCAGAGACAGGCCTGTTAATCAGCTGCCTTGTCATACATTGTATCAACAGTCTGCGCCACCAGGGCAGAGAATAGAAAGGGACCAACTCTACTTTCAATAGCAAATACATATACAAATAACTTAAAAATCATAGAAAATGTGTTAGAAAGTTGCTTAAAATTATGTTTTCTTTAATTAGGTAAAATTAGTTGACATTTCCTGTGTTTCTATACAAGAGATTATATATACCTACCTCGTTACACCCTGGGTTATCAGATAGCTGGTGGCTGCTGGCATGTAATGGCTGCCCAGCATTCACTGGGTTAAGGACAACTTTATCTCCAATTACAACCTGCAGAAAGAAAGTCAAGTCTGGAATCAGCTTGGTTCTTATACTGTAGTTAAGTCAGTTATAGCTCGTGGTTCTTCAGGTTTTTTTTATTGTATGTAGAACAATCCACCAAGATAAAGCTGGCCTATAACAAAGAATACTGAAAGTTAACATGATCAACATGTTTTATATTGTTTAGCCATTATATAAAGATCAACCATATGCACCAGCGCTGCTCTGAATTTTTCATTTAGCTGCAAGTTCCCAAATTTTGAGAATGGAATCGTTAATAAATAAATAAATAAAAAATAGGTTGCACAACGAGTCAAGACCGAACCAAGGGTTAGAAGTAGGGATGCACTATTTTGGATTCGGCCGAACCCCCGAATCCTTCATGAAAGATTCGGGCAAATACGGAACCGAATCCTAATTTGCATATGCAAATTAGGGGTGGGAAGGGGAAAACATTTTTCATTTCCTTTTTTATGTGACAAAAAGTCACGTGATTTCCTTCCCCTTCCCAAATTTGCATATTCAAATTAGAATTTGGTTCGGCTGGGCCGAAGCTGAATCCAAATCCTGCTATAGCACACACCATAGCACTCAGGTGTGTGCAAAATGTCTCAAAATATCACTCTTTACATCATGCTAAAAGTTAACTCAAAGGTGAACAGCCCCTTTAATCATTTAGTTTCATGTTCTACCTCTTTCTAGCTTGACATTTCAAATGTTGTATGGTTGTTGGAAGGTCACTGACCCTGGCAGGGAAAAATAACTACAGCACATAAAATTAGTATTGTTAATATGTATTCCTTGTCCGGTTACCTCTCCTGTTCATCTTTCAATCAGATACCTGCTTAAAACCAAACTGAAGAGCTGCAGAGCTAAAAGCTAAATAATTCAAGAACCATAACAAATATTAAATGAAGACCAAATGCAGAAGGTCTCAGAATATCACTGTCTACATCATACAGCTAAAGTTTACATACACCTATGCTGAAAAGGTATAAACTCTATTTCATTGCCTGTGTTAAGTCACATAGGGTTTAGTTCTAAACAGTTATTTCAAAGTAACAGCTTAGAGACCAATTTATTTCAATTTAACATACCTGATCTGTATTAAGTGTTGGACTGGCCCACTAGGAGAAAACCTGGTGGAACAGCAGGGGGGATAGTGCAGCAGTGGAGTAATGCAGAGAGAATAGTGGGCCGGCAGTAGGTGGGCCCTTACCTCTTATTTTGGTCTTCTGGTATATCAGACTCACATTGTTTAGCAAAAGTGTATGTAAACATTAGGGGGCAGATTTATCAAGGGTCGAATAGAAAAAACTAATTTAGAATCCAAATTTTCTAGTTTTTTTTTATCGACAAAACTGTCAAATTCTACTAGGGAATTGTTCAAATTTGATTAGTTTTTTTAAAATTTCTAATTTGATTTATCATACTCTGGCCCTTTAAGAACTCGAATTCGACTATTCACCACCTAAAACTGGCCAAATTACTGTTTTAGTCAATGGGAACGGTCCTGGGATCAATTTGGAGTTGTTTTTTCAGAGAAAAAAATTCAAATTCAAATTGAGTTTTTATAACTCGAATCAAATTCGATTTGAGTTTTCAGGTGGATCCTATTCAGGATTCAGTTTTGAAAATTCAATACTTTTTTTCAAATAAATTTTTAATAAATTTCAATTGGTCGAATCTCGAGTTCATGTGAATTTGAAATTCGACCTTTGATAAATGTGCCTCTAGGTAATTTACTAAACCAGTGGCGTTAACTAGATATTGTATAGAACTTACCTGGTTGTCTAGTGGGGGGGACGGCAGGGACGCCTGCCGCCCCCTCGACGGGGACGCCCGTCACGTCGCGCTGCTCTGGTGCCGGCTCCCTAGTGCGCGCGCACTATGATTTAAAGGCGCAGGCGCGCTGACGTAATGACGTCAGCGCGAGAGGCGCCAAATTCAAATGTATTTAAAGGGCATTTCCTTGGTTTATCATTGCCCGTGATAGGATTTGTTCCTGGTGCTTCTGAGCCTTGTGCTAATTCTGTAAACCTGTTTGATTCCTGTTTTGACCCCTGCCTGGCTACTTGACTAATCCGATTTCTGGATTCTGACCCTTGCCTGATTACTGACTACTGCTTCTGATTAACCTTCTGATTAACCCTCTGATTGACTTCCTGGTTTGACCCTTGCCTGCCTGATAACGTTTACTCTCTGCCTGCCTCGACCCGGCCTGTCCTGACTACTCCTTTGCCTAACGTCTTGTACTGCGATCTTCTGTCCAAAGACTTTGTATAACTACAGTCGTGCCCCTTTGCTTGCCAGAACTCCTCGCCTTGCTCCTCTCGAAAAGTCCAGGTGGCATCTGAGTATGCTGAGGGCTCCTCCCGAAGCCAAAGGTGGTCACACTACTGGTGAAGCCGAGCCGAGACCAGGGAGCTTGCCATTAGTTCTGGTTTAGGGTGCCGACCGTGACAGATATTAATCGGCCTCACAGCAAATCATTTTTCAGGCCCCACAGCAAATTAATTTTCAAGTCACACAGCAAATTCCTTTTCAGGCCCCCCAGCAAAAGGAGATTGTATACTCACAGTCTCTCTCTCTGGTAGCACGGGGGACACCATGGGGTACAGCTGATGCCATTAGGAGGTAGGACACAACAAGTTACTAATTTACAACCTTCCTTCCTTCTTTGGGACAAAAATGAACTTGAAACTTATCACTTATATAACTGAGAATAACAGAAGAAGGCCTCTATACAGGGAGGGAAGCCCTGTGCCCCCCAAGCTAACAGAGAGAAAGATTTTACGGTGAGTACACACAATCTCCTTTTCTCTACTTCTGCTTTGGGGACACAGGGAACCATGGGGATGTACCAAAGCTGTCCCCCTCTTAAGGGTGGGCCGAGGCCCTAAGTGGAAGAAACCACTGCAGCTTAAAGCACCTTTCTGCCAAAGCGTTTGTCATGTGCCGCAAAAGTATTGAAAAGGTAGAATTTTGCAAAGGCGTGGAGAGTGGTCCACTTGGCTGCTTTGCACAGTTGTTCGGCTGAAGCCTGATTTCCGAAGGCCCAGGTCGTGCTCATCCCTCTGGTGGAGTGAGCCTTTATCTTGTCTGGAGGTGTCAATCCTTGTGCTACATATGCTCTGTGTACAGTCTGTTAGATCCATCTGGAGACTGATGTCTTTGTTACAACCGCTCCTTTTTGTGGTCCGGAATTGAGAACGAAGACTGAATCTGTTTTTCGGATTTCACGAACCCTGTGCAGGTAGAATTTCAGTGCATGTACTGAGTCCAAGGAATGAAGTGCTGCCTCCTTGGGATTGGATGGGGAAGGACAGAATGTGGGAATGGTTATTTCCTGATTAATATGGAATGCTCAAACCACCTTTGGTAGGAAGGTGGGTACTGTGCGCAGCACTGCTCTATCCAAATGAAAGGTAAGGAATGGTGTTCGGCAGGATAGAGCACTGATCTCTGAAACTCACCTAGCTGAGGCAATGGCGATTAAGAAGACAGTTTTCCATGTTACCCACTGAAGAGGTATCAACGCTAGAGGTTCAAATAGAGCTTTCTGAAGTTCTTTTAGGACAAAGGAGAGATCCCATGTTGCCACTGGTTTACGAAACGGAGTGGCTACATGTGCAACGCCCTGAAGGAAGGTCTTAACATCTGATAAGAGTCCCCAGCCTGACAGACTTGTATCTGTTGTCATCAGTTTCCATTGTGGTTCTCCTAGGGGTCTGCCTACGGAGAGTAGTGGTGTTCGTATCCACCAGGTCAGAGATAACCGCGTTTGGAGTGAGAGGCGCAATAAGGATTTCCTTTTCCAAGATCTGAGAATGTTCCATTGAAGTTCCCACATGTGAATATAAGTAAATGGAACTGCTTTTATTGTGATACCATGACTCCCAGTACCTTCATCCAAAACCTGGTGGAGTGGCTGGGTTTTGCCAGTAAAGAGATTACTAGCACTTTGAGAAGTTCGAGCTTTTCTTGGGTCAGTGACACGGTCAGGGCCTGCGTGTAGAATAGTAGTCCAAGGAACGCCATAGACTGACTGGGTGTTAAAGATGACTTTTTCCGATTGATGGTCCATCTGAGTGCTTTTAGCTTGCACATGGATAACTGGATTGCTCTTCTGCTTCCACTAGTGAAGGGGCCTTGATTAGCAGGTCGTCGAGATATGGGGTTATGGAAACTCCTTTTTGTCGTATCTCTGCTGTGGCGACAGCCATGATTTTTGTGAAGACCCGTGGAGCCGACGTCAGATCGAAGGGGAGTGCCTTGAATTGGTAGTGGTGGTTTTGCATGGCAAAATATAGATACTTTTGATGTGGAGGGAGTATTGGCACATGAAGATATGCGTCTTTTACATCTAGAGAGGCTAGAAATTGTCCTGGGGTCATTGCTGCAATGATGGAGTGCAGAGATTACATTTTGAATTTTCTTTGACATATGAATCTGTTGAGCTATTTTAGGTCTAGTACAGGACGAGCCGATCAGCTCTTTTTGGGGACCACAAATAGATTTGTAGTAACCCCGTTGGGGAAACTGTGGCAATGACCCCCGCCTGGTACACAGTATTCAGTACGGCAGGCCTGGCTTTGCTCCCAAATCGGCCTCTTTTAGAGGTAGTGTGTCGTGGAGGGGAGTGTCTCGTATTTTTGCTCTGATGGATGAAAAAACTTTCTTCTGCAAAAGGAAGATCATGGTTTCGGTTAGGGGAGTAGAGTACTCTTTCCCCCCACGGCTTGGCTGATAATCTTATCAAGATCCGGGACAAAAAGGAGTTTTCCCTTGAATGGCAATGAAGTCAGTGATTTTTTGGATGATAAATCTGCCGACCATAATTTCATCCAGAGAGATCTGCGAGCAGCTATCGAGAGTGCAGAAGCTCTGCTGACTACTTGCGTTGCATCAAGAGCCGCCTCGCATATGTATTCATTTGCTTTCTTGATTTGTGCTGCTAACTGTGAGAGTTCCTGACGTGGGACTCCTGACAGAGTTGCTTGAACTATAGATTCAGACCAAGTTAGAACTGCTCTGCTAACCCACACCATGGCTAAAATCGGGCAAAGCGCCGTACCAGAGGCTGAGAATAATGATCGTAGTAGCCCATCCATTTTCTTGTCCATATGGTCTTTAAAAGAGGAGGCACCTGGGACTGGCAACGCGTGTTCTTAGAAAGCCGTGAAACCGGGGCATCCCCTGAGGGTGGTGACACCCACTTTTCTGTAATCTCCGCAGTGAATGGATACAACTTGAGGAATCCACAGTTTGGTTGAAAACGGCTTTCAGGTTTATTCCATTCCTGTTGAATTATCTGTTCCATCTGAGAATGAGTAGGAAAAGTTGGAGAAGATCTACTATTTCTCTTAAACAGCACCTTGGAAGTGTCAGTGCTGGTTTGTGGCTCCTGTAAGTGGAGAGTTTCCAACACAGAGACAATTAGAGCATCTACTGCTTCAGAGGAAAAATTTGTAGGTTCCTCTTCCTGAGGGTCTGAGCTGTAAGATAGCTCACCGTCAAATAGGCATAAAACTTCCTCTCCACCTGAGGGCACTGGCGAGTGTTCCCCGGAATCATCGTCACTTTCATCATCTGATGGGGAGGGAGTCCTGCACTTAGATCCCCTGTGCCTGGGGTTATCTAAACGGGAAAGGATTTTATCTAGTGACAACGCTAGTTTTGGTATGCCTGAGAAAACAAGGCGAAAAAAATCACCCATCGCCACCCCACGCAGCCGCAGGGTCTGCTTCCTAAAATTTAAAGGTTAACTACCCCTTTAACACCTTTATGGCATTTTGAAATGGAAAACAACAAGGCTGTGTCCCTTCATCTTTAGGGAACCTACATCTTGAGAGCTATAAAAAGCAACTCCTAATTTCCTGGTGTGATTTTGATTTTATGCGCAACTGATATGTTTGAACCAAACAACAACTGAAAAATTTAAATGAAAAATGCAAGGAAAGTCCACAAACAAGGCCCCTAATGGAAAAAAACAGAAAGGGGTCAGACCAGGACCATGAAAATGTATTATATGGTGATCTGGTATGAGAAATGGTGGTCGCGGGGGATGCAAGGAGGATAGACACACGGCCCAGACAGCAGGCAGAGCAGGAGATAATATTTATAGATAGCAGGCAAACAGAGCACCAAGATTTTCATAAACATTTAACGGGTTCACAGAGCAGCAAATCATTATAAATGAGCTCTAGTGACCGGGTGACAGTTCATACAAGAAGCAGAATGCATTTCATACACACACAGTGGCAGGTAGTTTTAAAAGACCCCAAAAAGATTTTTTTTAGATACTTAAAAGGTCAATGGCAGTGTTCTCAAGAGCCACTGAAATTCCCAGTTTGCTTAAGGAAAGTGACAAATACATAGGAGGATAATTCATTATATTTGTATATTTAACCTCCAAATATTCCCTTAATCCAGATTAATCTTATTTAGCTCTCTGGGGTATACAGACCTTATTTCTCTTTAAAAATGGGCGTTCCATCACTTTGAAAAATGTTTCCATTACATTTGTGTAATGGAAATGCCACATATAATTCTTTCCATTTACCTTTTGTAACACCTTCAACATAAGATGCAGATACCAGAGTTGCTGCTGGCAGTTTCAGCCTTGCTTAAATCAGCACGTTTCTCATTGGCTCCTGTTGAAATTGACCCACTTGTGTGTTGCATGAATGTGATAGGAACCTTAGGCTGTGAGCTCCACTGGGGCATGGACTGATGTGAATTATAAAAAAAAAAAAACACTCTGTAAAGCACTGGATGAAGTGTTAGCGCTATACAGAGGATGATAAAAATAATACCCTGTTGCCACAACCTTCCTATATCCTTTGGAATAAGCAACATGGCCTGTCAAAAACAGTGATGGATTTGGATAGGTTAACCGGGGATAGCTGCAGGTATTTCTGTTCATGTCCTGTGAAACAAAGTAACCTATCTCAGCACATATATTCCTGTACTACAGGTATGGGACCGGTTTTTCAGAATGCTCGGGACCTAGGGTTTTCCAGATAATGGATCTTTCTGTATTATGTGTTTGTCTGGGCACTTAGTAGATCACACGGCACATAGAACCCTAAAAATACTGTGAAAATGCCCTAAATCACATCACTGCTGCCTGTGAGAAACATGGGAAAAGCAAGTGTTCTCCAACAATTGTTTCTGAAAAGTATGCCTATTTGTCTAATGACCCATGCTGTATTTGCACACAATTCCCATGAGTAGTAATGGCAGATGTGATTCTGGGTATTCTCATACCATCTTATAAGTACAACGCCACAACACAATGCAATAGACAACACCTCAATACAATGCAACAGACAACGCAAAATGTTTTCCCATCTTTTCACATTACACCATAAGTATCTTTTAAGTCAGATTCTGCTCATGTTATGGGAGTCAATACATATTTTCGCCCCTTGTTTTATATTTATTTAATTCCTATTTTATTGTGCTTGTTAAAAATAAAATAAATAGAGGAGAAAAAAATGGCTCAAGCACCAGCAGTGTAGCAGTTGAGAACTTATCCCCAATAAAGGTTAGATGTGTCCACAGGGCTTTAAAAACCCTTCTGTATATATCATTCTAACCAATTAGCAGTGACATTTTAAGGAAAACTACAGAAATATTTATTGATATTTACAGTGGCTAGAAAATGAATTCATAGAGAAACTGGGGCAGTTCTGATATATATTCCAGGTTTTGCCATTCTGCGAATCAGATTTCTTTCAGCATTATTACAACTCTCTGATTGTACTTAAAAAAGACCCTTCAGTATCTTTTGCATGACAACAGGTAACCTGAATTCTTCCTGAGTTTAAGTGGAACAGATAAATATTTGTCACTTACACTGTCCCCAATAGAGCGCAGCTTGTAAAATGGCTGAATGTAGAACCAAGAGCCCTCATTTCCAGCCTCGTCCAGCGTCACCCGCATGGCATTTTTTTCCAACAAAGCAGGAAGGCGCTTGTTCACAGTCAGGTACTTGTTACTCTTTAGGTGCAGCAACTAAAAAGGAAAGTTGAAGGACATTTACAAAATAAATAAAAGCACCGACTTGCCAACAGCATCAGTTGCCAAACACAACCCTATGCTGTTCTGACAACAGGGGGCAGAAGAAGAAGGCAGCAACAACTCTTGCAACACACACACAATCCAGCTTGTGCCAGCACAGACATGTCTTAAAGGAGAAGGAAAGGCTAAATTAAGTAAGCTTTATCAGAAAGGTCCATGTAAATACACAAATAAACGCTGCTCTGAGTCTTCTGTCAAAAGAACAGCATTTCTTTCCTTCGATTGTGTACTTATGGGCTTCTGTATCAGACTTCCTGTTTTCAGCTTAAACCTCCAGGGCTAGGGCATGAGCATGCTCAATTTGCTCCTCTCTTCCCCTTCCCTGCTGTAATGGGAGCGCAGAGCTATGATTGAGCAGGGAGAGCCTCCGGCAGGAAGTGATGTCACACCAAGCTAATATGGCAGCTGCTATACTAAAACAGAGAGAGCTTCTAGAGCTGTATAGTTAGGTATGGTAAAGCATTCTGCAGAATAAATATAGTGTTATAGCTTGCACTATTGTGGCTAATCTACTGGCAATAAACTGCTTGAGTAGCTTTCCTTCTCCTTTAAAGGTTGGACTGAGCTCAAAGTTAAGTGCACACATGGACACACTAACTTCTAACCCAAAGCACAGCTAGGTAAACAGGTACCACATTAAAGAAACCATTTTTGTTCAGTACCTGAATAACATTTCCATACTGAATAACTGTCCCCAGTAACTTTCGGTTCTCGGTATCATTCTGCTTTTTCTCCAGGTCAGCTGCATGCTAAAGAGATAACAAAAGAAACCAAGCAATCATGCCATCATTTAATAATGAGAAAACACAAAGGAAAACTATACCCCTCAAACAATGTAGGTCTCTATAAAAAAAAATGGCATAAAACAGTTCATATGTAAAACCCTGCTTTATATAAATAAACCATTTTCACAATAATATACTTTTTTAGTAGTATGTGCCATTGGGTAGCAAAATACTCCACCTGATGGGTCTGCAGGTTATGAACAATGTCTATTCCCAACGAGAACAAAATTGTTATTTTAGCCTTTAGTACCTTTAGTAGCAATAATAATAATTATTATAATTATAATTATTATAATTAATAATAATAATAATAATAATTATTATTATTATTATTATAATTATTATAATAATAATAATACCTTTAGTAGCAATAAGCAGGTTTTCTATCATAAAACAGAAAATTGCCATTTTAAAAAATAAGGGCTGCCACCTGGGATCCTAGGATTCACGGTGCACACAAAGAAACCTTACATGTTAGGTCACATGAGCCAATTAACAGACAGAGTTCTGTCTTTTTCTTCCACAATTCTGTTAGAGCAGTATTTCTGGTCAGGTGATCTCTGTGGCAGCACACAGACCATTGTAGAATGGTGGTTCAAGGGCAATATTTACTTAAATATATATTCCAGTTTGATAAGATTCTTTAATATGCCATATCTGGTGCTCAAGTATTCATTTTACAGTTTTCCTTTAAACCCACTAAAGCCAATTCGGGTTAAGAAATGGGTTGCATTTGCTCTCCTAAATAGACTTGAAAAACTAATTTGAAGGTCAGTGAGAATTATTTTCTAGATACTCTTGGAATTATGTCTGAAAGCCAGAGCGCTAACAAAACGCATGGACCTCCAAGTGAGTCTAGAACTGAAAAAGTCAGAAAACTACTAGACTAGACTATTCATGGGAGAGTCTTGAGGTAACATACTAACAGGAATATGGTTTGCTCCACGTCTCAATTAAGAGCAACCAATCCAAAATTTGGACTCAACCTGTAAAGCTGGCCATAGACGCAAAGATCTGATCGGACTTCCCCATCTCCCGACCTGCCACTAACCATTCTGATCAAATAAAGTAGAAAAGAACAGATTGGCCGATGTTCTGCCCCTGACAGCAATTGTATGAAAGTTGTCCGACAAAAGCTAGTGACAGTCTCCCACTGAAAATCGTGCGATCGGCATCACATCGACAAAAAATGTCAGGACTCTCCACACACAGTCCGAAAATCGTACGAATCCTCAATTCGTACGATCAGATCTTTGCGTCTATGTCCAGCTTTAGACTTGCAAATGCTACCTGCCGATTGCTCCTGTAGTAGATCACAGAAGCAAAATATTGCAACTGATGGTACTGCAGGTCATGAACAATGTCTATTCCCACCGAGAACTAAATTAAGGTTATTTTAGCCTTAATACCTTTAGTAGCAATAGCAGGTAGCATGAGATTGAGGAGAGAAGACATTCTACCAACAATTTTTACTTGGTATCAAGAGGTTATCTTGATGAGAAACGCCATAACGAGAGGAGTTTGCAAAAAATATAATACAATTTACCCTGTACTATTAAGGGTAATGACACTGTGCTGTTTGTAGCCCACATACGGCAGCAGCTACAAAACACTAGAAACTACCTTGCTATAGGCAATACTGGGAATTGACTGCTAAAATATCCTCCGGTAACAATGTCTGAAGTCTCAAAGCTTCTTTTGTCCTCCCCACTCACAACTTGCCCCCTTGACCCTATGCCTTCTTCTCTGCTCAAACACTGTGTTGCAGAGCTTACCCCACTACTTACTCACATCTTCAATTCTTCTCTAGCTTCTGGAACCTTCCCTCTCTAGCTTCTGGAACCTTCCCTTCTCCTTTCAAACAGGCCTGTGCAAAGCCTATTCTTAAAAAGGCCACGCTTGACCCAGCCTGTCTATCAAATTACAGACCTGTCTCCCTTTTACCACTTGCCTCAACTCCTAGAGCGTATTGTGTTCTCCCGTATTACTAACTTTCTACACACCCATGATCTGTTGGACTCTCTGTAATCTGGTTTCCAGCCTGGTCACTCTACTGAGACTGCTTTGTGCAAAGTTACAAATGATCTTCAGGTTGCCAAAGCCAAAGGTCACTTCTCCATCCTTCTCCTCCTTGACCTATCATCTGCATTTGATACAGTTGATCACTCTCTCCTGATGCAGATTCTCTATTCGCTTGGCATCCGTAACCAGGCTGCATCTTGGCTCTCTTCTTACCTTTCTAACCGATCATTCACTGTCTCCTATGATAACAAAACCTCATCTCCAGTTCCACTTAATGTGGGGGTGCCGCAAGACTCCGTACTTGGTCCGCTGTTGTTCTCCCTGTACACTCCGTCTTGAATGATCTAATCCATTCATTTGGCTTTAATTATCATCTATATGCTGATGATACCCAAATATATTTATCCACCCCTTCATTAACAGCTGAAACAGAGGCTCAGATCTCTAACTGCCTCCTGGCTATCTCAAATTGGATGAACCAGCGCCACCTCAAACTCAACCTAACAAAAACTGAACTTATCATCTTTCCACCTAAGCCTGGTCCTACTCCCCTATTTACTATCTCTATTGATGGCATGCTCAATCCTGTCAACTCAGCTCGCTGTCTGGGGGTAATGTTTGACTCCTCTCTCTCCTTCTCTGATCATATTAACACCACTGTCAAAACCTGTCACTTTTTCTTACGCAATATTGCCAAAATCCGTCCCTTCCTTTCACCTGATACATCCAAGACGCTCATGCATGCTCTCATCCTATCCAGACTAGATTACTGTAACCTTCTACTAACTGGCCTCCCTAACTCCCATCTCTCCCCTCTACAGTCTGTATTAAACACTGCTTCAAGAATTATCCTCCTCTCATCCAAAAGGGTACAGGCCCCTCCGCTGATGAAGTCCTTATCATGGCTTCCTATAAAACAAAGAATAACTTTTAAACTCCTCCTCATAACCTTCAAAGCCCTTCATTCCTCTGCACCTAACTACATCTCATCTCTTGTCTCTCTATATGTTCCTGCCCGAAACCTCCGATCCTCTCAGAGCAACCGCTTGGTTGTACCCCCCACTACTACTGCTGTTTCCCATATCAAACCCTTCTCTCTTGCGACTCCTTATATTTGGAATGCCATTCCTGAATCTCTCAGGAGAGAATCCTCCTTAAATGTTTTTAAAATAAAACTAAAAGACTACCTCTGGGAGCACCTGGATAACACCTGAACTGGCACTTATATAACAGTGTAACAAACTGTAACCAACAGCACCTTAATACCCCTCTGAATTGTGTCTGTATGTTACCCTCCCATTTAGACTGTAAGCCCTACGGGGTAGGGTCCTCTAGCCTTTTGTTTCCTTGACACTGAGCACTTAATCTGCATCGTAATTATATTTTATATTTATGTGAATTGTATTTCTAATAATGCACTTATTGTTACTTTTTATTCCAATGACCCCTTGTTTGTTACTACTAATTTATTGTTTTGTTGTACAGTGCTTTGCCCTCAAGGAGCAAATAAAAATATACATACATACAAATTGTGTAATCGCTCAAAAATGCCTTTTTTATGCATTTCTGAGCAATTAGACTATTTGACATGACCTCAGACCTCATGTTATCTATGGCAGGGTATTGTTTGTCATTTTGTAGCGGTGACAAAACTTGTGCTACAAATTTCTGGTGTGACAGTACCCTTAGGGCAATGACACACTGTCGACTTGTCACTTTTGGTAGATCTGCACTACTTTGGGCCGAAAAATCTGCTGAAAATGAGAGATCACAGGCATGGAACCTGTTCTCCAGAATGCTAGGGACTTGGGGTTTTGTAGATAATGGATGTTTCCCTCATTTGGATCTTCATACTAGAAAATCATTTAAACATTATATAAACCTAATAGGTTTGTTTGCCTCCTATCTTAGTTGGGATCAAGTACAAGGTACTGCTTTATTTTTAGAGAGAAAAATGAAATAATTTTTGAAAATTTGGATTATTTGGATAAAATGGGGTCTATGGGAGATGGCCTTCCCATAATTCAGAGCATTGCGGATAATGGGTTTGCAGATAACTGATACCATACGAGTACTTGCAGGCAATTCAGCTTTATCACAAGAAATTGCCTTTTTTTTGTATTTTGTCACAATTAAGACAGATCTCCTTGTCAGTACCTTAAAAATTGTGGGTTTACTTCATAAGCTCTACTACAGTTTAACAGGGGCTGCCACTCAAGATGAAAATGGCAATAAGCCATATGTTTACATAGCAGATGAGAGCTGTGCAAAAGACAATGGTTTTGGTTCCTACAAAAGTTAAGATAAAAAGCTTAATGAAATTTATTGCTCTCCATTGTAAAACTTTTCTGTAGCCATCCACTATCAAATGTCATATTATAACGAGGGGAAATCCGTTATACTAGATCAGTGCTCAGAACTGAATACACTGTGTCTGGGCAATGTGAGGTTCAGTTGGGATAGAGGTAAATGATGGGTAGTTGGTGTTACATTGTTATGTCTCGTATGTCCTGGCTGCAATATACAACCAACCAGGGCCGCCATCAGGGGGGCAGAGGGGGTACTGTTGTACCAGGCCTAAAGAGGGGCCCGGCTGTGCTGTACTTTTCGAAATAGCAGGGCGCCCTTTGACAGCGCCGAACCAGGCCAAGATCAGAGCCAAAGTACCAAAGAGCCAAAGTCCCAAAGAGCCGCAAAAAGACCCGAAGCCGCAAAAAGACCCGAAGCCGCAAAAAGACCTGAAGCCACAAAAAGGAGTCTAAGTTTTTAGCACTGATGTCGTTGTGGTCTTTTAAGTGTGGTGTGTGGTGGGCGGGCCCAGAAAATTAGTTGTTCGGGGCCCCATGAATGTTGTATGGAACCCTTGATAAATCTGTCCCCAAATGTAAAAACTTTTTTTTTACTGGTCCTTTAAATAAGAGCAGACTGCGCATCAATATTCCAATTATATACAGATTCGAACTGGACATGTTGGTAAATCCATTTGGCTGGTGATTAAATTGGCAGCTACGTGCATATAGGGCTGGCAGAAAAGATAAATGGCCGGGTAGTCCCAGATCTGACTGGAGAGCCAATGTAGTTTACATTACTAGGAGATCCCCAGATGAGTAGAAGGATACCAGTGCCAACAGTTAATGACTGTCTGAGGGCTAATGCCAAGAATCTCCCCATGGGAGTTTCACTGGCCACCTGCAGAACAGATCAATGAAGATTACATTCCATGTTTGCTTTAACATTCAACTCACGTGTAGTTTGTTTAACAGGACAGTATCTGTTGTG
This sequence comes from Xenopus petersii, assembly GCA_038501925.1. Lineage (NCBI taxonomy): Eukaryota > Metazoa > Chordata > Amphibia > Anura > Pipidae > Xenopus > Xenopus petersii. The sequence continues at coordinate 133,281,253 of CM076678.1, read as the reverse complement.
CTACTGGCTCCAGGTTTTGCCGCTTTCCAGAACTGCTTCTGAGCCGAGTATCTGTTCATAGGGCACAGTCTAAACAGGCAATCTGTAAGACAAGGCACAATTGGGTTAGGCTGATATATACATATAATAGAAAAGAGCACAGCATGGGGTAAAAGGACAAGAGAAATCACACTCTGTATAATAGGAGTGCCACCCTCGTTAGAGCATATTAGGCAGCAGAAATAGAATTTGCTTAGAGATGATGATGGGTCTCCCAGCTGGAGCACAATGCAGTTGCAGTCCAGTGCTTTTAACATCAACTTTGCATTTTTATCATTTATATGCAGATTTATCAAGGGTCGAATTTCAAATTCATGGGAGTTTTTTTTTTTAAACTCCTATGAAATTCTAGCAATCAATATTTATTTAAAAGATGGAATTTTCTATGGATCAAACAAAAACTTGAATCAAATTCGAATCAAATTCAATTAGAGTTTTAAAAACTTGTTTCGAGTTTTTTCTCCTAAAAAACTTGAATGTCAGAAAGGCTGCAAACAACTCCAAATTGATCCCTGGACTTCTCCCATTGACTAAAACAGCAGTTTGGCAGGTTTAAGGTGGCAAATAGGGATGGGCGATTTTTTTGGCTTGTTTTGCTGCAGAAATGACGACCATAGACTTGTATGGCGTCGCACGTCAAAAAACAATTCACTACGCATCAAATTTTTTTGAAGCCCATAGACTTTAATGGGCTTCTGCGACAGTTCACCGGCGGCAAATTATTGACGAAACAGGTCAAATTCGTCCAAACATAGTGGCGAATAGTCAAATTCGAGTTCCTAAAGTGCCAGACTATGATAAAACTTGAAAATGTAATTTGAATTTTTAAAAAACTCGAATAGAATTTTAACAATTCCCTAATCAAATTTGACAGTTTTGGCCATAAAAAACTAGAAAATTCAAATTTTCAATTCGACCCTTGATAAATCTGCCCATTAATGTATGACGAAATAGACTTGCATAAGGAGTATTACATGTACATGGGTTGGGGGCAGATAAATTACTACCATTTGGGTTTAAATGCTTATATCCAAGTATGATTATACCTCCATTTTGTTAAATACAGTGTGTGTATGCACAGCCAGGGGTACAGTGGGTAGTGAGATGGTGCGGCACTGAGAGAAAAATTTACATTTACAGGCTGGGGAAGGGGTAGAGGCTGCAGCTGGATTATCCAAACAAAAGAACTGCGCGTTTCTATAAAAATGACAAGGCTTAAGTCAGCAGTAGGATATGTTCGCTGTGCCAGCTGTTGCAGAGCTCACACAAGCCAACCCCCTATCATGAGTATTCTGGAAGATGTAGTTCAGCAAGAACCGGTGCCAGATTTACAAGCAACACTGCTCATGTACAGTAGTAGTCAGTGGCTTCGCTTGAATAAGTCATCTTTCCTACTTCCCTGCCCTAAGGATGCATGTAGCCTGGAAAGCATGACCTATACTATAGCAAATCTGCCACCCACAAGTCTGTGTTCTGTCATCTTTGGGCTGCAAGTAAGCTGCACATTCCATATAGAATGGAATCTGAAATCATTCATTTCCCCTGCCACTGTTATAAGCAAGCCAACTGAGCATGCTGGAAGTTGTAGTACATATCACCTAGGTCTATGTCGCCATGCTCCGGGCATGCAGTTATTCCATTTACATATGAAGCCTTGAAGCAAACTGATTTTACTAGGGAAATATAAAGAGGGTTGCAGCAGGAGAGATATAGAACCGTTTCACATGTTTTGTAAGTAAAGTGAAACTTTCTGCTCCATAGGGGGTACTTTGCTCTCCTTCCTTATCCACAGGGGCATTTATTCACAGCAGGAAGGGGTCATTCTTTACAGTGCTACGCAATATGTTGGTGCTATATAAATATATGTTAATAATAATAATTATAATTGTTCCACTATAGTATAGAACACTGGTAAGGCCCCATCTAGAATATGCCGTACGGTTTTGGTCTCCATCGCTCAAGCAGGACATTATTGAATTAGAGAGTGCACAGAGAAGGGCAACTAATCTGGTAAAAGGTATGGGAAATCTTAGCAAACCAGGGATGTTCAATCTGGAGAAGAGGCGTTTAAGGGGTGATATGATAACTATGTATAAATATATAAGGGGATTATATAATAATCTCTCTAATGCTTTATTTACCAGTAGGTCTTTCCCATTCCGATTAGAAGAAAAGAGGTTCCACCTAAATCTTCAGAAGGGGTTTTTCACAGTGAGAGCTGTGAAGATGTGGAATTCTCTCCCTGAATCAGTGGTACAGGCGGATACATTAGATAGTTTTAAGAAGGGGTTGGATGGCTTTTTAGCAGGTAAGGGAATACAGGGTTATAGGAAATAGCTCATTGTCCAAGTTGATCCTGGGACTAGGCCGATTGCTATTTTGGAGTCAGGAAGAATTTTTTTCCATCTCTGAGGCAAACTGGAGAGGCTTCAGATGGGTTATTTTCCTTCCTCAGGATCAACTGGCAGTTAGGCAGGTTAAAAAAAAGTTAAAAGGTTGAACTTGATGGACGTGTGTCTTTTTTCAACCTAACTTACTGTTACTATGTTACAACCCCCCCCCCCCAAACTTAAGCACCGGACAGGGTTCCTGAGAAAGACATGAAAGGGTTATTCCCTTGTGCCTGGGAATCTGGAGCAATCCTGCCCAGGATGGATGTCTGGGAACAGAACAGAGCAGCGCAGCTTAAGGACAGAGGCAACTCATTTACCAAATAAGGGCAGTGCATTGCAGGAGAGGTTGGGGGAAAGCAGGGGGTGTTTAATAGGAGAGGATGCAGGGTGAAACCCTTGGAGAGAGAAGGAAGCGTACCACAGGGAAGAACTCTTTAACTTAATAGCAGCCTATTGAGTGATTGCAGGAAACAATCAAAACAATCTAAAAAGCACATTTTAGTCAATTCAAGAGAAAGGACTCTGTATGATGCCTTTATTTCCCCCATTCAAACCATTAGCTGCTCACAAACAAAAAAGGAAATAAGGACATGCAACCCAACCCTCTCCAGATGTTGCCGAACTACAGTTTCCAAAGAGCTTTCTCTTCTGTAAATCCTAAAGCCCAAGCACAACATTCATACCCGACCTGTCGGGAAAAACATGCCATTTGAGCAGCCAGTAATGTCAGACAACTTTAAAGGGGAACTCAAAGCACCACCCCACTTAACAGCCCGCCCCTTCCGGACTGCTGGTAAAAGTACCGGTTCGGTAGTTGTAAAGTAGCACAGTGGTATTGGTGGCCAAAAGCATGTGCAATGGAAGTTAGGGTCATATTGGCTTCAACTGCACAATTAAAACCAGTTGCTGATTGGCTGCCAGGGGTTACTGAATTGGTGAAACTGTGCACCTGATGCAGACCTGTTAACCCTTTTAGATCTATCAGGTGTCACCCATATTTATACCCCTGGCAAGGGCTGAGCAGGCCTTACTGACGTCTCTGCTGATGAACCTCCCCCTTTATAATTGTAATCTGTAATAATAAAAAGTATAAGTGCAGCTAAAGTGGGGCTGTGTTACATTAACATGTTGCATACGACATCAGGAAGAAACAAGAATAGTTATTGAGGGCACTGGCACATGGTTTCTTTTTTTATCCCCAAGAATTAAACCCCTGTGCACTCAGAGGAAGCAGAAGCTTGAAGTAAAGCTGTTGGTATAGAGATGCCAAGGATCTGGGTTAATAGATATGAGAGCGGCGTTCAAATGATTTCAAGCCTGGAGCAGGGGACTGTCAGGAATTAATAGAAATGAGGTTAATACATTGTATGCAGAAACATCCCAAATCAGGACTTTATAATCTAAGCACCAGATGACAATGGGGGTGGCTGGGAGATATTAACCCTTCATATTAGGAGCCAGAGTTCCACCGGAGTGGTGATTAATTGGAAGTCTAAAATAAACATGCAATAATCTTCTCCAACAAATCTCATTTTGTGACTGACTGCATTTCAGCAATCAGCGCTTGGGTTCCCAAAATTAACCTCTTCCCAGGAGAACAGACAATGCAGAGGAACAGCGGCCCAGATGCTATGAGGAATGGAGCACGAACAGCCGTCCATGCCCAGATGGAATGGAGCAGGTTCTGTAAACACATCAGAACTTGGAACGAACACGAGATCGGGGAATAGGATGCGAATGCCGTGCAATCTCTTTAAAGCGTTGTTGAATGTGTTTACGCTTATATGAAGGAGAATAATTAGGATGGAAAAAAAATTGGTTGGTTTTACTGCCAGTGATTTCAGTTATTTCCAGTGGAGACTATTTCAGGAGATTTGTTGCGGAATCGTGCATAAATAATCGCAGGCGACTAATCTCCCTGTCGGCCAGGGCCCATAAAAGGGAAAAAGTGACCATATATTAAAGGGATGGTTCACCTATAACTTTTGGTATAGTTATAGAGTGGCCAAATCTAAGCAACTTTTCAATTGGTCCACATTATTTATTTTTTTACAGTTTTTTTATTTGCCCTCTTCTTCTGACTATTTACATCTTTATGGTATGGGCCACTGACCCCATCTAAAAAACAAATGATCTGTCAAACTGGTCAGACTGTCAGCCCCATCGCACAGAACAATAAAATATGGCATCCATTAATTGGACCCATTGAGCGCAAATAGCATTTGCCATTTTATGGCCATCTCAACACAATCTTTGCTCACAGATCCACAGGACTACGTCTATGTACACTGAGAAAAAACATATCAATACAGGATAAGAAGATGGTATAAAACAGATGAAGTCCTGCATTCCCTGGGACTAAATGTTAACATATGCATTGTGACCAAATAAAAGGTCAGTTTTCCCTTTGAGATGTCCATAGTGGGAGATGTAAACTTTAAGGAAGTGCTTGCGAAACAGAGAATGTATTATTTTCTTTCTTGTCAAAGAATTTTGCTGCCACGTCCTGGAAGATGGATTGTTATGGAAGGAACAGGCAAGCCAGACAATTTATGATTAGCTACATAGTAATATAGGTAGTTAGGTTGAAAAAGACACACGTCCATCAAGCTGAACATTTTAAGTCTATATATAACCTGCCTAACTGCCAGTTGATCCTGAGGAAGGCAAATAACCCATAAAGCCTCTCCAATTTGCCTCAGGAGAAAAAAAATTTCCTTCCTGACTCCAAAATGGCAATCGCACTAGTCCCTTGATCAACATATACTATGAGCTATCTCCCATAACCCTGTTTTCCCTCACTTGCTATAAAGCCATCCTTCATAAAGGAGAAACAAACCCTTTATTACAAAAAACCCTACCCCCCTACCCCCCCTCTCTCCTCCCCCTCCAGCCTAGTTGCTACCCTGGGCAAATGCCCCTAACTCTTTACTTACCCGTCAATTCTCCCTCGGAGTTCACGGCAGCCATCTTCCGGGTTTTCAGAAATCTGACAACGAGACCGAAGTGGCGGCACATGCGCAGTTGGAGCATTGGAAGATGGCTGCCATGAACTCTGATCCCTGACTCTGCACCGAGTAGAAAAGTAGAAAGTTAGGGGCATTTGAATGGGGTAGCACCTAGGCTGGGGGGAAGAGGGTCTATGCGGGGTAGGGTTTTTTTTAATAAGGTGTTTGTTTCTCCTTTAAAACTATCTAATGTATCAGTTCACATAGCAGAGCTCACTTTACACATTTAGGCTGTCCCGTGGAAAGGTATTTTATTTTAGTGTGAATATGTTGGATGGTTTCTCTGAATAGGACACAGAATAGGATGCAGCTTCCTGTTTGTGTGAAGAACTCCCAGAGGGGCTGGGGTACTGCCTGCCATTGCAAGGATTAGAGGGAGCCTCTCACCAAATGTCGCAGAAAAACTTGGAGGCGGAGTAATCCACCCAAAACAGGACACGAGTACAGGGGTCACCCTAAACATGTGTGTTTTTATTGGTAATCCACAAGGGGCCCAGTTTAGTGAGGGAACTCATCAATTGTGTGATGGTAGCACCCAGTTGGCAGGAGTTATTTTTAGGATTTATGTTTTGTATGTGAAAATGGTCACCCCTGTGGGGAAATAATCTGCCTTCATGTGAAGAAAATGTCTGTTGTGGATCCTGAGCTTACGGTATTGAAAAGTCTTTTTAAGAGTTAATATTCCTGCACTAGCCATCTCCAAATGACAAGGGACAGGAGAATCCCAGAGAGCAGAGGCCCTTCAAGAAGAGATCAGTCTGCTCATATTCACAGGAAATGGCTGCAGGGGAATCCAGAGCTGAGGTACTGGCAGAATCCCAGGGAACAGGAGAAGCAGCACAGAGGACATTCAAGGGAAAGCGAGAGGGAAGAAGAGTTCAGAAGGGGAGAAGATTACGTATGATTAGCATGACATCAAGGGGGTTATTTATCAAAGGTCGAATTTTAGAGCTTTGTGAGCTTTTTAAAAGCTCAAATGAACTCACGACTCCAATGGTCTCTAGTTTAAGAAAAATCTCGAATCAGTGAAGTTGGGGGGAAACCCGAATACTTGAATTGATCGAGTTTTCGAACGAAACCCACAGGAAAAAAAACATTATGAAGGCTACAAACATCTTCAAATGATTCGGTACCTCTGCCATTGACTTCTACATGACCTCGACAGGTTTTAGGTGGTTCATTTTCTGATTTGCGCTATTTTCAGCTTTGGGGGGTATAATAAATTTTGAAACATTTTATTTTTTTTTGGAGTTTTTTTTAACCTGAAAATTTGAGTTTTGACTAAAAAAAATTTTCTTGGAAAAAACAACTCGACCTTTGATAAATAACCACTAAAATGTATGTTTGAGCCATACAAGCTGCAAATGTAAATTTCAAAGGAAATTTTATATATATATTTTATATAGAATACTTTCCCTTGTTTGTTATAGTTATACAGGTGCAGTGACCAGCTCCATGTTGTAGCCCCCACCCTTCCCAGCTATAGTCAGGTGATCCCACTGGTGTCTAATAAAAGGGCAGCCAAGTTTGGGAGTTTTACTTTGAAAGCAGCAAGTAAGTTGAAAGCAGCAAGTAAGTTGCAGGTAAAACTTAATCCCTTTGTAAAATGTATAATGAAGCAATAGAATTCTTAATGAATCAGATAAAATTGAGCATAGGACTGGCCAGATATGGGGTGACTTTGACGTAGTTGGCCAGCTTAAATATATTGCAATATATGGACAAACAATCCCTGTTTTGTTTAAAGGGTAAGGCATTTTTCAGTAGCAGTATGCACAAAATGTCTCAATCTCTTAAATATATTGATAATGAGTGCAGAGGACTCTTGTATTTGTATGTATATACTATATATATATATATATATATATATATATATATATATATATATATATATATATATATATATATATATATATATATATATATATATATATATATATATATATAAATAAATAAAATAAACATCTGGACCCACACAACTGGCAACCACCTTTGTTTCACCATAAATACGCACCTCTGAATTTTTTGGGCGGATTATTGAGATCTCCAGCATCTGGCTGTACCACACTCCTGTCATCCACCAATCTGCAAAGGGAAGAAGACATCCAAATAACCAAAGTTGCTATGTCGATTACTCTGTGCAGGGCTATGGTATTTACTCAGTTTAGCAAACGAGTCCTTTACCTACAGAAGGACATACGAATATGCATTGAGCACATATTGCGGTTAACATCATTCATGGCTCTGTACATCTACAGCAGTGATCCCCAACCAGTAGCTCGTGAGCAACATGTTGCTCTCCAACCCCTTGGATGTTGCTCCCAGTGGCCTCAAAGCAGGAGCTTATTTTTGAATTCCAGGCTTGGAGGCAAGTTTTGGTTGTATAAAAACCAGATGTACTGCCAAACAGAGCCTCAATGTAGGTTGACAATCCACATAGGGGCTACCAAATGGCCAATCACAGTACTTATTTGGCACCCCAAGAACATTTTTCATGCTTGTGTTGCTCCCCAACTCCTTTTACTTCTGAATGTTGCTCATGGGTTCAAAAGGTTGGGGATCCCTGATCTACAGGATACAATATACTGCACCTGCACCACAGATATATTGACAAACGGGGCCTCTACTTTAGTGCTTTTACAAGTCTTTCAAGATGATTATAGGAATTACTACAAGGCCAAGTGGAATGCTGGAATAGTGAAGTCATGTCAGATGCATAAGAGAAACCCTGGAAGGAGAAGTAACTGAACAGCTTGGTACAGAAGAAAAGAATGGAAAAAGGGAGAAATCAATATATGGAATATAATCTTACCCCAGCGTGTTGATGAACCCGTTGACAGACCCCTCTGCGTAGAGAGAAACAATGTCCCCAACATGGAGAAAACTAGACATCTTGTCTGACATTGCTGCAGCTCCTAGAAGAGGTAAAAAAAGTTATCAGCAAAGACTTCAGGCAGGTTCCATCAAACCATTTATTTCCCAGCTTGAGGTTCTCTGCACATTCCAAGCCCTCAAGCCTATCACCATCTTATCCCTGAAAAATGTATTCCCCTCACAACCACCATTATTTACCCCCAGATCCACTGCAATTCCAGCCTGTTTAACTTGAACAGCACTTGTAAAACTGATCCAAGTATTTCCACCGAAAAGTACTAGTGATTTTTCCCAAAGACCTTCCACCTTGAAGCAAATCATGCCATGTAATTACTGCTGTAATTTACCTTTTAATAAAGTGTAATTAAGTTGATTGTTTAACTTGAGGGATTACTACACACAATGCTTGGGTCATAGAAACTGAAATATATCTGAGTATTTAAACCAATCCTGCCCAGTTTGATATATGCTAATTTTGCTTCAAAAACACAAAGATAGTTAATATAACCAAGCTGCTGTGTAGCCATGGGGGCAGCCATTGAAGTACAGGATACACAGAAGATAACAGATAAGCTCTGAAGAACCCCATTGTAAACTACAGAGCTTATCTGTTTTCCGAGGTCTATCCTGTGCCTTTTCTACATTTTCAACTGTGAATGGCTGCCCCTATGGCTACACAGCAGCTTGTTTATGTAAAATATTTTAGAGTTTCTGAAGCAAACACACTAGTTGTACCTGTGCAGCACAAAGTACATTATATTTTCATTACTTTAAAAGATTTTCATTTTTGTTGTTACTGTTCCTTTAAGCAAGTCAACCGCACCAGGAGAGGTGATCTAAATAAAAACGGTGATGGTAGAGATGAGTGGGGCATAAAAGGGCTTTTGCATACATTGAGGTCACTATTACAGTATATTAAAGGAGTTGTATACCTTCCAAACATGTTTTCAGTTCAATTGTTTTTCAGATTGTTCACCAGAAATAGACTTTTTAAAATGACTTTCCATTTTTTAACATTTTTCCAAAATCTAAGTTTAAAGTTCCTGTCTCTGTTTTGAGTCTGGCAACTCCGTTATTTAGGCGCAGACTCCGAACTGTTACAATTTGCTACATTAGTTGATACATTTCTCAGCAGCATCTCTGGAGTATTAGCAACTATTGTATCAGTTCTAACTAGGGATGCACCGAATCCACTTTTTTGGATTCGGCCGAACCCCCGAATCCTTCACGAAGGATTTGGGCCGAATACCGAACCCTAATTTGCATATGCAAATTAGGGGTGGGAAGGGGAAAACATTTTTTACTTCCTTGTTTTCTGACAAAAAGTCACGCAATTTCCCTCCCTGCCCCTAATTTGCATATGCAAATTAGGATTCGGATTCGGCCGGGCAGAAGAATTCGGCCGAATCCTGCTGAAAAAGGCCGAATCCTGGCCGAATCCCGAACCGAATCCTGGATTCGGTGCATTCCTAGTTCTAACAGCTGTCTTTAATGAAACTCCCCTGAGTTCTGCTCGACAGATAAATGCATTAACTAAAAGTTAATTTAGAACAGTTTACAGGGTCGGCGACCCCCCTTCCCAGAGCTGGTCATATATAGAAAATAGAAGGTAATTGGAAAAAGACTTTCTGGTGAAAACAAATGAACTGAAAAAACAGAAAAAAGCAGTTTTTGAGTATGATTCAGATTTGATTAACAAATACAAGAGTCATCAACTGACTGGTGAAGAAAAGATTTAAGGGCCTTAGGGCTAAGCAGATTCATCTAAATGAAGGATCAAGAAAAGTAAAGATGGCTTCATTTGTGGTCAGAGCAGCCCTGATAGCTTTGTTTAAAATACGGCAAATCACAAAAATCCCAATGGGCAACATTTCTCAAGTCTATAAATTATAACCTAGAATGTTTATCGAGTTTTAAAAACTTTGAAAAAAATAAGAATTTCTAAACCAAGCAGAGAGAATCCATAGGAAAAAAACAGGAGAAAAATGCATGTTTTATAAATTAGAAAGCATTAAAGGATTATCATTTTCTGGAAATAGGGGGGGTTGTACAGAAGGCAGTTTTACAATGGAGTTGCAATGTTTAGAAAGCGGATCACTAAAGTTATAATATAAGAAGATAAAAGGTTGTCAAATGATTTACTGAGGTTACAGAGCATATCGTAAATATAGAATAGCTGGCCATAGACGCAAAGATTTTCGGGCTGTGTGTGGAGTGTCCCAACATTTTTCATGCCATCCCTCTCGATCTTTCAGACAGGTTAGAAAATGTATTGCCGATCTGATATCAGTGGGAGACTATCACCAGCTTTTGTCGGACTTATCTTTTGTACGATTGCTGTTAGGGGCAGAACATTGTCTGATCTGTTCTTTTACTACTGAATTTGATCTGAATGGTTAGTGGCAGGTCGGGAGATGCACTGAACGATCATTCGCCCGACATGAAGGTAAATCTGCACATCTATGACCAGCTTTTGGGGGAAGTGTAATTCTCTTTGCTGCATTTATGGCCACTGCACATGATTTATCCCATAGTGTGACATTATGCAAAACATTGGCCTGGTTATTGTGTTTGCTATATAAAAGTAGCCCAGCAACAGATGTCAGAAAACTAGGACACTTCAAACTCTTTAAATAGTCCTAAAATCCAGGTCATTTTATAATCTGATGTTTAACAACTTAGTATGACAGGTTTTCCTCTAAACTCTACAGCTGCTGGTATGCACAGCAAGTATACCATTATAGAAACCTAAAGACATACGTGCTAGGATCAGTGGACTTCAATGACAAGTTCTGAAATGTTTCTGAGGCTGAGCCATTCCTTAAAGGAGAATTCAACCCTAAAGTAAAAAAAAAAAACCCTACCCTGCATAGACCCTCCCCCCCCAGCCTAGCTGCAACCCCAGGCAAATGCCCTTAAAGGAACAGTAACACCAAAAACTGAAAGTGTTTTAAAATAATGAAAATGTCATGTAGTGTTGCCCTGCACTGGTAAAACTGCTGTGTTTGCTTCAGAAACACTACTATAGTTCATATAAACAAGCTGCTGTGTAGCAATGGCGGAAATTGAAAAACGGCTAAATGGCACAGGATAGATAATGGATAACAGATAACACCATTAGACAGACAGAGCTTATCTGCTGTCTGCTGTGTAACTTGAGCCTTTTCTCCTTTGAATGGCTGCCCCCATGGCTACACAGCAGCTTATTTATATAAACAATAGGAGTGTTTCTGAAGCGAACACAGCAGTTTTACTAGTGCAGGGCAACACTGCATTATATTTTTATTACTTTAAAACAATTTAATTTTTTGATGTTACTGGTCCTTTAAGTCTTTACTTACCCCTCGGTGCAGTTTCTGCACCGATGCGGCACTTACTTCCCAAAGATTACAGAAGAGAAGAAGATGGCTGCCGTGAACTCCGCTGGACAGAATCTGCACCGAGGGGTTAGTAAAGAGTTAGGGGCATTTGCCCGTAGCAGCTAGGCTGGGGAGGAGGGGGTCTATATAGGGTAGGGTTTTTTTACTTTACGGTTGAATTCACCTTTAAAGCGGTTGTTCATGATTGCATTAACTTTTAGTATGATATAGAATTAGATTTTGAGACAATTTTCAATTGGTATTCATTTTTTTTATCATTTGTGGTTTTCGGCTTATTTAGCTTTTTATTTAAAAGCTTGCAATTTCAGGGTCAAAATTACCCTAGCAACCATGAATTGATTTGAATAAGAGACTGGAATATGAATAGGAAAGGGACTCAATAGAAAGAGGAGTAATAAAAAGTAGCAATAAATACATTTGTAGTTTTACAGAGCATTTGCTTTTTAGATGGAGTCAGTGACCCCCATTTGAAAACTGGAAAGAATCAGAATATGAAGGCACATAGTTTAAAAACGCTAAAAAATAAATAATGAAGGCCATTTGGAATGTTGCTTAGAATTGGCCATTCTATAACATACTAAAAGTTAATTTAAAGGTGAACCACCCGTTTAAAGGAGGAACATATAAATCTACTCTGCATTCCAGAACCTCTTATATAAGATCTAGTACCTGCACACTGAATGTGCTTATGGGTAGGACTACACAAACAATTCCAGCGCGGTGCAAAAAAACGCATGTGACTTGTCGCATGCAACAAAAATAAGGTAAAAGCTATAATTGTCGTTTGGTGCTGCAGCATTGATCCGACTGTCTGATGCAGACGCAGAGCACATGACTACATGAATCGTTCATGTAGTCCTACTCTAACTTCAAAATGCTGTGCATGCACTGAGCCATCCTTCAGAAATGGGGGGGAAAAAAAAAAAAAAAAAGACGTTTGCAAGTCAAACTTTGCACAAATCACTTATAAGAATAGCACACTGGCTTCACGTATTGGCAGTTATTAAAGTAATAAAATGGCCCTTTTAGCTTCTGGCACTTGATGTGGACTTTGGACAAGTCACTTGGTCTAGTAGATCATTGTGGCTCAGTAACCCAAAAGTACAATTTGTGTTTATAACAAAATTAAAATAACTTGGCAAATGGGCCATTAATTGGGAAAGCTGATGTACACAAGGAAATCAAGTTCTTAAAGATGTGGGCTGAGATATGATCACTTCCAGCTAAACCCTACCGCAATAGTTTCAGGGCTTTAAATAGACATATCCTCCCTCAATCAGACCACATCGAGTTTGGGACTGGAAGGGGGAAATAAAATAAATAAAGGGCACAGCAATATCCTAACAGAGTTTCCAGAATGTGCAGGGCCCTTGAAGTAAAATCATAAAGATGTGAAACCCAGCAGTCTGGCATTCTCTCTGGAGCATTCCTCTGTCATTAAATGGTTTGCCTGTGCCAAGATGGAAGCCTTTATTTTTAAGTTTATATAAACCAGAGCACATGCCCTGCCCAAACATCACAGCAAATGAATGGCACCATAGAAAACTCTCAAGGCAAGCCAAGTCCTGCAGGTGCTCTGCTTTTCCTATAGACATGCATGCTGGCAAATACTCTAAAGTAATATTAAACAATCAGGGTAATACTACATCAGAATTTTTAAAAATGATTGGATTGGTTTATTAGTTAGCAGACGAAATAGCTGTATGATTTAAGTTTTTTTTTCTTTTTTGTTAAAGTGGACCTGTCACCAGACACAAAACTCTGTATAATAAAAACTCTCAAATTAAACATGAAATCCAATTTCTATTTTTTTTTTAAAGCATTCATTGCTGTTGTAAACTCATTTAAAAATCTCAGCTGTCAATCAAATATTGTCTGCCCCTCCTCTATGCCTTAGGCATAGAGCTATGCCTTAGGCATAGAGGAGGGGCAGACAATTACTTTTACTTTCAATTTAGCACTTCCTAGATGTCACTGCTCTCCACACATTCCCCAGTTCTCTTCACTGTTTAATTGTGTAGCCAGTGCATGGGGATGGACATCGGGTCCCCCATTCTGGTGCACAAACAAAGATATTGCAAGAGTTGTCTTAATAACATTGTCCACAAAAATGGCTCCTGTCTGCTTTCTGTAATTATAAATTCCCAGACTGAAGGAAACAAGATTCAAATAATTTCCATAGTGTAATTACAGTTCATTTTGCTTGGCTAATGTGATAAAATAGGATTTTGAATATTATATTTGGGTGACGGGTCCCCTTTAAAAAAAAATCCCCAACTGTAATAAAATGAGCTATTCACAATCGTTTATCTTAGATTAGCATGCATTGCGCTAATTTTAACACAATTTCCTGGTGCATAACGATTCAGTGGGATGTTAGAGTTTAGAGCTGCCAAGGTGTTCTAACACTCCACAGCAGCAAGTGAATTTGAACTGTCAAAGAATTCTGAAGCATTCTGACAAACTGGCAAATTTATCAAAACCTCCCTGGCATGTTTTGGGCGGGTTGGTTTGTTAAACACTTTGTCAGTACAATAATAAATTATATATAACTGCTGGATATATCCCAATTAAACCTACAGTAAATCTGTACCTAAAGAAAAAAAAAAACATTTATAATTATAGAAAATTGTTTGGAAAACTGGGTTTACTGTAACTTCTGTTAACTGCAAGGGGAATTTCATGCCATTTAAACTCATCCCCCCCAAAGAGAAGTAGATAGGCAAATATATCTGCTAACCTGGCCACACCAAGTCACTAGCTTATTGATACCTGTGTATGGGGCCAAGGTAGATATGAATTTGTGCTACTGGAAGCACAGAGCTAAAGGACTGTGGTGGACTTGGGCCGGTACTGAAGTTCCAAACAAGGTGCATAATTCTTTGTTGAGCTTTAGATCTTCTTTAGCGCATGAATGGGGCTTCCTGGAATGTCAGATTGCTCTTCAGGAGTTAGGAAGGAATTTTCTCCCTTTTGGAGAGAACAAATTCAGAAGGTAGTTTTTTTCCTTCCACTGGATCAGATATAAGTTAGGTAGGGTACACTTGGGTAAAAGATTAAAACCTGACGTGTTTTTAATTAACATAACTACTAGGGATGCACCAAATCCACTATTTTGGATACGGCAGAACCCCCGAATCCTTCACAAAAGATTCGGCCGAATACCGAACCGAATCCGAACCCTCATTTGCATATGTAAATTAGGGGTGGGAAGGGAAAAACTTTTTTTAGTTCCTTGTTTTGTGACAAAACGTCACGCAATTTCCCTCCCCGCCCCTAATTTGCATATGCAAATTAGGATTCGGTTCGGCCAGGCAGAAGGATTCGGCCGAATTTGAATCCTTCTGAAAAAGGCTCAATCCCGAACCAAATCCTGGATTAGGTGCATCCCTAATAACTACTATAAAGAAGTGAAACCCACTCTACATGCAAGCTTAGAATGATAGAAACTCCCAGTACCGGCAAATATTCACAGAGCATGAACAAGATCTCCCTATATCCAAACAATTCCCCATTTTGCACTTGTCAGTGGCCAAACTATTTTGGCAGTCACACAAGCACAATCCTAGAAAGGTGGCGTAAGTCATTACAATCCACCCCTCCCTCAGTCTTGCACAGCACTATCTAGTCATTGCAAAAAGGCAACCCTTGCAAAACACGTATGTTTTTTCTAAAGCAATTTATCGTTTAGCAAAAACACAACATAGACCAGAGGCCCAATTTCTTAGCTTTTCTAAGCCTCCTTGCATTGTATGCACATTATTCTTTGTTTAAAGGGATACTGTCATGGGAAAAAACATTTTTTTTCAAAATGAATGACTTAATAGTGCTGCTCCAGCAGAATTCTGCACTGAATCCATTTCTCAAAAGGGCAAACAGATTTTTTTATATTCAATTTTGAAATCTGACATGGGGCTAAACATATTGTCAATTTCCCAGCTGCCCCAAGTCATGTGACTTGTGCTCTGATAAACTTCAATCACTCTTTACTGCTGTACTACAAGTTGGAGTGATATCACCCCACTCCCTTTCCCCCCCCCCCCAGCAGCCTTGAAGTTTATCAGAGCACAAGTCACATGACTTGGGGCAGCTGGGAAATTGACAATATGTCTAGCCCCATGTCAGATTTCAAAACTGAATATAAAAAAATCTGTTTGCTCTTTTGAGAAATGCAGAATTCTGCTGCAGCAGCACTATTAACTGATTCATTTTGAATTTTTTTTTCCCATGACAGTATCCCTTTAAATAGTACAGATAGGCATTACAGGGATTTCTTACTATAGGTATAGGACCTGTTATCCAGAATGCTTGTGACCTGGGATTTTTCTAAACCGATAATGGATCATTCTGTAATGTGGATCTCCATACCTTAAGTCTACTAGAAAATCATGTAAATATTAAATAGACCCAATAATCTGAGTTTGCTTCCAATAAGGATTAATTATATTTTAGTTTGGATCAAATAAAAGTTACAGCTTTATTATTACAGAGAAAAAGGAATTCATTTTTAAACATTTGGATTATATGGATAAAATGGTGTCTATGGGAGACAGACTTTACATAATTTGGAGCTTTCGGCATAATGGGCCGTCAAACTTGCCTGTCAAATTACAGGAATACCCCTTATCTGGAAAAACACAGGTCCCAAGCATTCCAGATAATAGATCCCATACCTGTAGTTCATGAAAAACAATTCCCCTAAAAAAAATTCTTTAGGCTCCTATAGGTCTTTATTGCAGATGTGTCAAAAGTTTAGCTCCAGGCCTAACCAAGGCATTTCGATAAAGGCAAAATCAAGTTGGTCTCTTGCAATTGTTCTGCATTCTATCGTGAAGCAAGTTTCCACCAGTATGCGTTCCATATGGAAAGGCTAAATACAACCTTTGGTTTACTTATAATATATATATTTACTTCCCAATCAGGATTCGTTTTTAGTTTCCGAAATCAACCCCCCGGCAGAGATACATGTTTATCAACACATAGGGTCTAAAAAAATAAATAAACATAAATGAATAAAAGTCTGCAAATGTACGAAGGAAAATTTGCTTATATTATCAGACATGCAACATATAAAAAGTCAATAGCTTTAGGTACTCAGGAATAGATTTTCTAAATACTTAACCAAAAACAGATATACTAGGAAATAAAAACTATAGTGGTGAAAAGCTTGCGTCTCAGTCCTTTCATGCTGCGAGGGCACGGAAGAGCGCAATTTCCATGTGCCTGTTTAGATACAGCAAGATTGTTCTAGTAGATACCTGGACACCCCACTCAGGAGTATTTTTCCCTTTAACGTTTAAAGAAATAAAAGTTAAACTTATCTGGAAAAAAAGTCTATTTTCTCAATAGGGGGCTTGTAATATGCAGTCTTGGCATTAGTCTTTTGAGGCTATTGCTCTATTAAAGGGGCCCTCCACTCCCTTGCATAGGGATAACAAATCTAATTCTAAGCAACGTTCCAATATACATTGATAACAAATTGTCAAAAGTTTTTAAAGTTATTTCTAACCTGCAATTGAATGCATTCATTGCTTCCACACTTTTGTTGTCTGCGCCCACTTGTGTTTTTGATTCTTGAATCAAGCTACCAGAAGACTCTCTCCTTTAGAAATCAGCTGGCTTTTCCAACATTGTTCCAGGATTCATAACCAGCAATGTACAGAATATAAAGCTAGACAGATGCTGCTTTCAGTAGTAATTACATTTCCCCCCATTATTTTGTGGGTGGGAATCCCCTTTAATAGCTAAAAAGCACATGAAACATCAATTTATGGCAGTAAGTTAAAGGAGAAGGAAAGCTACCAAGGCAGTTTATTGCCAATAGATTGAATAGATAGAATGATTTTCCATACCCGAGTAAAGAGTTCTAGACACTGTCTCTCTATTTTTCAGGATAGCAGCTGCCATATTAGCTTGGTGTTAGCGATATGTGTGACGGCCTGATACCTGCGGGACCCATGGGTTTAGCCGCGGGTCGGGCGGGTTCGGGTCAACCTCACAACCCCTTTTGTGGGTGGTCTGGGTTGAGCTTTTCTTCCTGCTCTCCGGGTTTTACCCAACCTGCATATCACTACTTGTTGTGACATCTCTTACTGCCCGAGTCTCTCCCTGCTCGATCATAGCACGGAGCTCAGATTACAGCAGGGAGGGGGAAAGGAGCAAACTGAACATGCTCAAGCCCAAGACCTGGAGGTTTAAGCTGAAAACAGAAAGTCTGATACAGAAGCCCATGTGAACACAATAAAAGAAAAGAAAGGTTTTTTTTGACAGAGGACTCTGAGCAGCATTACTTTGAGGGTTTACTGCGGTATTTACATAGACCTTTCTGATAAAGCTTACTTGGTTTTAACCTTTCCTTCTTAAGAGGCACATCTAGCTGGATATAGACTTATAGGAAAGACTGAGCTACTCTAAATATTTCATAACTGGCATTGATAATGTGTAGCACAGGGAAGCCAACCCAAAGCCTGGATTAAAGATTCTCATTGTGGCGCTGTAATATACAGGTTTTAGTAGGACCTGCCAGTAGTAACTTTAAAAGGACTGTACTCCACGGGCGATTTTCGTCAGATCATCTTGCGTCTGATGTAGTCGCAGGCGTCAAAATAAAATGGGACTGAACGAAAAGTCGCAGGTAAAAACGACAATCCATCCAACGTGATGTGAAAGAAGAAAGTTGCGTCTTCATCCGACAGTCTTATCGTGTCGTTTTTACCTGTGACTTTTCGGTCAGTCCCATTATATTTTGACGCCTGTGACTACATGCGACTTTGTCGCCGCGACACAATCCGATGAAAATCACCCATGGAGTTCATCCCAAAGACGAAGCTCATGGCTCATGGCAAGCCCCTGAGAAGAAGGCCCTCTTTTCCATGCCGGATATGCTTTTTTGTCTCCTGTATTGCAGAGCTATGGAAATTGCTTGCAGCTTCATAAATAAACAACTAGCATTAAAAAGATCCACAAACACATTTCTGTCTGGTAAAGATTTTTTTAGGGAAAAATGTCAGTGCATCAAGTACAACATTATCACTTTTTGCTTTGACAGAAAGCTAGAATAACAGATGTTTTACTAATTCTAGAAGAGCTTAGAATACCTTTGATCAGTCGTTGCGTCTCAGATTCTGCTTGTGATTGCTAGGGTAACAAGGTGGTTATTTAAGTTTCTGTGGTTGGTTTCATTATTACTTAAAGGAAAACTATACCCCCAAAATGAATACTTAAGCAACAGATAGTTTATATCATTAAGTGGCATATTAAAAGAATCTTATCAAACTGGAATATATATTTAAGTAAAAATTACCCTTTTACATCTCTTGCCTTGAAACACCATTTCGTGATGGTCTCTGTGCTGTCTCAGAGATCACCTGACCAGAAATAGTGCAGCTCTAACTGTAACAGGAAGAAGTGTTGAAGCAAAAGACACAACTCTGTCTGTTAATTGGCTCATGTGACCTAACATGTATGGTTTGTTTGATATGTTTGTGTGCTCAGTGAATTGTACGATCCCAGGGAAGCCCCCTTATTTTTTAAAATGGCAATTTTCTATCTATCTATGATTACCCAATGGCACATACTACTAGAAAAGTATATTATTATGAAAATGGTTTATTTACATGAAGCAGGGTTTTACATATGAGCTTTTTTATGCAATATCTTTTTATAGAGACCTACATTGTTTGGGGGGTATAGTTTTCCTTTAAGTGACTAGCTACTCACAGACCTCTTGTGGCATCATGTAAAGTCTTACATCCATATGCAGGACCATCTGGCTAGTGATGAATTCTGACCAACCCAATGTTCCCTTGGCCTTATAAAACTGTACTTTATACTCCCCTTTCAGTGGATACACAGATGGGTGGGACATATGTGTAGATGTCAACAGAGGTGGCAGGTTATACCAAGTCATTAAATAAAAGGGTTGCAATATGTGCGGTTACATCACCAGGGACTACTCTTGATCGCCTCAGCTGGTTTTCCATAAAAACATAAGGTGTTTGCCACTTTGTTAATCTTTAGTTCTCTTTTAGCCATCCTTATTTCAAAAGAACACCTAAACACGCCCACAGTTTAAGACTTTAGAAAAGAGTGATATTGTGCTGATGCACGAAACTTTAAATACTTAGTAATCCTGCTTAAAACTACGGTACCAAGACCCTGAAAGTACAGCATAAAGCCGTCTTTAAGGAAGTTTGAATACATAGCATTTATAAGTAACCTTTCCTCTCCATTAAACATTCTATTAAAATGATATTTTTTGGTTCACCAGATGTAGCTAATCTACAACTCTCAGCATGTCTTTCACATATAAACAAGAGGTAAAGCATGCATGGTGATAGAGTCCACCAAAGATTGGGGACCCAAGATTAAAGAACAAGGGTTTATAACAAATGGACAACATTCCTTTTCCAGATATTTCAACATGTGTAGTAGCGGTTATATTGTTCCATGGAGACAAAAGAATCAAGAGGTGAATTTGCAGCATAAATGGCCAATGCAGAGCAGTATGCCAGAGCTCCTACTAAAGATATTATATAAATAATGGGCTCTCTGTGCAGGATTACACTCCATCAGCATAACAGTCACTTTTCTAGGAGAGACTGCACTTTCTGCATTGCTTGTTTGGGTCTGTTATACGACTGCAGCAGATCTATTATACAAGATGAGGAAGAGGTATTACACACATCTATCACAGGTGGAGAGATAGAAGACCCAAAGGCACACCAGTGTTAGATGTTTTAGGACTTTTTTTTTTTTTTTAAAGACCCCATGAGTAGTACCACCCAGGCACCGGATAGTTTATTTACCATCTGTATGTGAGAATATGAGCATCTCCTCGAATGTCAGAACATTTTTAACATACTGGGCAATGTCCTCCTGCTCTTTAGTATAAGAGAGATAGGTAAAACTAACAGGTATAGTATAAGCATAAATCCAACGGCAGTTTTAAAAAAAGGGCAGGTACCCTGAGCCCCCAAGAAGGGGGCAATGTAGATAAAAATATCATAAGATATATAGAAGAAAGCTGGTGTGACACAGGTTGGACATTCCCGATTCATTCTATTTCTGTAATCCCAACCCTGGTTTCACATGGATAATATCTGCAATAACAAACAAATGGGTAATGTAATAAATAATCTTAAATTTGCTACTTGTCTAGGTACCAATCCCTGTTTTGTTTAAAGGGTAAGGCATTTTTCAGTAGCAGTATGCACAAAATGTCTCTGTCTTAAATATATTGATAATGGGTTGAGTGCCGAGGACTCTTGTATTTGTCTATATGTATTTTGTGGTCACACCCTCATTGCAACCCCGCCTAATGGTTTTAAAAAATAGTGGTGAGCACAACTTTCCCTTGTTTGTTACCAGTACCAACCAATCATCAGTTAGCATTTACTGTTCTGTTGCTTGAAAACAAACATCTGATGGGTTACTAGCCGTGATGAGCGAAATTTTTCGCCTAGTTTTACCGCAAATATGACGCCCACTAGACTTTAATGGGTGAAGTTGAGCAACTTCAATTTTTGAAGTTTTCCAAGTTTTTGGCGAAGCGAGGCAGATTCTCCCATCACTTGGTACTAGATGTGTGAATGTTTAAGACGTTATTACACTACCTATATGTAGTTAAAGGCACTAAGTTTGCTCTCAAACAGCAAACAATCAGCAGGTAGCATTTACTACATAAAGGGATCATGTAATAATCTCTCTAATGCTTTGTTTACCAGTAGGACCATCCAGCTGAGACAAGAGCACCCATTCCGATTAGAAGAAAGGAGGTTCCGCCTAAATATTCGGAAGGGGTTTTTTACAGTGATAGCTGTGAAGACGTGGAATTCTCTCCCTGAATCAATGGTACAGGCTGATACATTAGATAGGTATAAGAAGGGGTTGGATGGTGTTTAGTAAGTGAGGGAATACAGGGTTATGGATGATAGCTCATAGTACAAGTTGATCCAGGGACTAGTCCAATAGCCATCTTGGAATCAGGAAGAATATTTTCCCACTCTAAGGCAAATTACAGAATCATCAAATGGATTTTTTTCACTTTCCTCTTGATCAACTAGCAGTTAGGCAGGTTATATATACTGTAGACTTAAAAGGTTGAACTTGATTGACGTGTGTCTTTTTCCAACCTAACTTACTATGATCTAAAAGCAAAGATTGAATCGGTTGCTATGGGTTACTGCACCAGGGCAAGCTTAGTGTCTTATTACATATGGGGGCATGAGTTCAGAATGTGATTAAGTCCCGATTCATGCAGCTAGTTGTCAGTATTTGAAGTAGGCCGGTTCATCAAACAAACCATAACTATCTTTAAGATCAGAGAGCTGTTTCCATAAGGGTTGATGCTGACGTATACACCAACACATAAGCCTGTTTGCATTGACCGTGAACGCTCTTTAGAATGTTTTCACTCTGAATGGTTTCTGAACACTTATGTCTGCAGCACCCATATTCATAAAAAATGAAGGCCCCATAAATCAGTGGCAGATTATAAAAAGTTCAATAAAGAAATCCAATGGCACACAGAGATTAGTGCAAGCAAGTCTGCCTTGCGTGTTGACAAAGGGGCGTGACCCCAAAACATTGCACTCCATGTTAAACATGCAAGGCAGACTTGCTTACACTAGAGGTATCTCTATTGTTCTTTGTATTACATTGTGCGGGAGCTTAATTTGTTGCAGATTATAAAAAGAACCATTAGGGCAGCAGCCCAAAAAAAAAAAATGCCCAAAAATTCCCAAAGTACAAGGCTTGTAGGTCTCCCTAAGATCTTGTGATGAGGCCCAACATACATGAAGCATTTTTCATACTTGATACAAATGTTGTTGTAGGTTCCTAAATACAAAAATAAAAAAAAACACCTTTTGTTGGAATATTTCCCAAGCAGTGGTAAAGATGCATTAAACAAAAAAAAAAATCCCTACAGGAGCAATTACAATTACAATTTACTACAATAATATTCTGCGCCCACACACTGTAAATTTCAGTCTTGCAAAGGATTTTCATTATTACAAAGTTTGCCTATTTTTACCATTGCCGCTGCACACAGAACTCCTACCTTTGTCAGTTAAATGCGTTAATTTGTAATAAACTAAAATTAGCATTATTTTTTTTACTTCTACCCACTAAGTTACCAGTTTATCATACAGGCCAGGACAAAAGCTAGCCATACACATACAAATGAAATAGGACAAAAAGTAAGATTTTAAGCACATATATGGCGGCCCGATCATCATAACTAATATCTACCTATGAGTACTTGGCAGTTTGTCGTTCAGAAGTGAAGCTACAGCTCCAATGGTTTAGATAGTCCGGGTGTCAGCCTGAAGGTGTGGAATAATAAAAGGTGTCCATACAATGTATAGCCCCATATACATTATCTGCCTGTTTGGCCTCTGGCATAATTTGTTAATGTAAGATATGCGGCAAGTCTATATCTGGTAGCCTTTACTTTGAGTGCATTAAAGGGGTTGTTCACCTTAAAATGAACTTTAAGTATGATGTAGGGAGTGATATCCTGAGACAATTTGCAATTAGTTTCAGCTATTTGTGTTTTTTGAGTAATTTAGCTTTTTATTTCGCAGCTCTTCAGTTTGCAATTTTAGCAATATGGTTACTAGGGTCCAAAGTATCCCAACAACCATGCATTGATTTGAATAAGAGACTGGAAAATAAATAGAGGCCTGAATAGAAAGAGGAGTAATAGAAAGTAGCAATAACAATACATGTATAGCCTTACAGAGCATTTGAGTTTTCGATGGGTCAGTGACCCCCATTTAAAAGCTGAAATTAGTCAGGAGGCAAATAATTTGAAAACTACAAAAAAGAAAAAAAATTCCAATTGAAAAGTTGTTTAGAATTACCTATTTTATAAGTTAACTGAAAGGTGAACTATACCTTTAAGAACAATGGCACAGGGTAGCTTTTGTCCCCATAGTAAATATGTACTTCTACAGGTGGCAAAACATCATTTTCCTTCCCACCAGCGATTCCCGGCGATACTGCTGATGAGAAGGAAACTAGGGACCTTTTGCTGGCTGCAGTAGAAAAAGATTTTCCACTGGTGACAAATGTCACTGCTCTTACTGACCATCAGATGAGAAAACGGCCATTATTCCCAAACCTCACACTATGTTGAGCAAAGGTCTTTACCTAGGGTTGCCACCTTTCACTCCAGGCAGATGCAGGAGAATGACATCATGGAGGTGGGGCGGTGACATTGTGGGCAGGGTGGTGACATCATGCAGGTGGGTCAGGGGGTGGAGCGATGAGATGGCGATAAGCCAATTGCAGAATCAATCTGGAATATGGAATCCTGCCCGGTTTTCCAAGTTGGATTGACCCAGACAGCCCTCCAGAAAACCAAGCTGTCTGGGTCAAAACCGAACTGGTTGCAACCCAATCTATACCATACACAACATTTATTTAATGCAACAGTTGGAAGCAAACTCAAATGTTATGATTAAAGTACATCCCTAAAAATAACCACCCACCCCTTAAAAAAATATTCAGTTTGACTTTACCTCCACAGTGAAAGACAAAGAAAATAGGGGAGGTCACCTGAAATGCAATCATTTAACCCCCACAGCCCAGCAGCGCCAGCAAAGAGAAGACACAATTCAGAGAAACAGTTGGGTTCCAGGGCTGCATTGTGGAGGGAAAGAAATATTCTGGATGAATGCTTGCATTTCCCATTTGCTTATTTGAAGAACCAGATGGGAAGCGCTGATATGTCCCGTCCCAAGTGGCAGAGTCTGTTACTAGAAGTGATCAACAATCTGTCACTAATAGAGACAAAATGCACTGCAGTCTGAATAACACCATCCTATATTGCTTCAGTAGTGGCCATTCTATATTTAGATGCCAGCCAATCCAAATTACTGAGTTTCATTGAAAAGTGGCCGAGTCATTGATCAAGCATTGATAACGGGTATTAATCTGGCCCAATTCGTTGAGTATGATTAAGTGTCTGTGAGATACGAAATGTGTAAGGCTGTGTCCTTGTGTACCTACTAAACTACAAATCTTTTTACAAGTCTGTCTGGAAGATTGTGCTTTTGAGTGCCTGCTCTACTACAGTTTGATCTGCTCCCTTAGCTGAAGGTTTAGGGCAGTGCACCTGGACCTCTTCCAAAACTTGGTGAGTTCGACATCAGACCTGAGAATTTTGTTTATAGCCAATTAGTCAAAAACCATGCATGTTTGGCCTGTCTATGGCTGCCTTAAAAGAAAACTATACCCCAAAATAAATACTTGAGCAACAAATTATATTAAATGAATTAAACTGGAATATATATTTAAGTAAATCTTGCCCTTTTACATCTCTTGCTTCGAACCACCATTTCATGATGCTCTGTGTGCTGCCTCAGAGCAGAGATCACCTGACCAGAAATACTACAACTGTAACAGTAACAGGAAGAAGCGTGGAAGCAAAAGACAGAACTGTCTGTTAATTGGCTCACGAGACCTAACAAGTATAGTTTGTTTGGTGTGTTTGTGTGCACCGTGAATCCTACGATCCCAGGGGGCGGCCCTTATTTTTTAAAATGGCAATTTTCCATTTATGATTACCCAATGGCACCTACTACTAAAAAAGTATATTATTATGAAAATGGTTTATTTACATGAAGGAGGGTTTTACATATGAACTGTTTTATGCAATATCTTTTTATAGAGTACTACATTGTTTGAGGGGTATAGTTTAGCTTTAAAGTTCATATGCGAGTATGGTCCAAAGATGCCAATAGAAGTGAAGACTCCTACACAGGCTACATCAGTCCTTACATTTCAGTTCATTAACAGTAATAATTTTCAGTATTACTGGATTTAACCTATAACCGTAATTGCTTTGGTCAATAGGATTGTGCTGCACTTGATTTTTTTTTTTTTTTTGGCAATATAAAGGTATTGGATCAGTTATCCGGAAAATGGTTATCCTAAAGACCATCTCCCATAGATGCCATCATAATAAAAACTAAATTTTTAAAAACAATTTCTTTTTTTTCTGTAATAATAAAGCAGTACGATGTACTTGATCCCAACTAAGACATGAATAATCCTTATTGGAGGCAAAACCAGCCTATTGGGTTTATTTAACATTCAAATGACTTTCTAGTAGACAAGGTATGAAGATCCAGATTATGAAAAGATCCGTTAGGTGGAAAACCCCAGGTCCCCATATCTGTACAAGCACAATAAAGTCATCACAGGCAAGCCTCCAGCCAATGGACCACGGTGATTACAAAAACAGAAATGGATAAATTATTCACAAACGTAAACAGATTATCATTCTGGAATGTGCAACTGTTGGCTGGTAACGTGTCCTACCAGCAACCAGTAGACCCCCCTCATACACATATACATCGCCTGAACTAGATCACTGTTCTTATTTATCAGTTACAATGACATTCTGCATTAATCAACAGGATTCATTTTTTCATTCCCAGCTAGAGCTGAACAGCTGAATCCCTCAAAGTGTCTGGAAAAGCTATTAATATAAAGGCATCCCCATTATCTCAGGTGTATATCATAACACAAGTTTGGCAGCCAATGGAAGCGAGATAAATAATGCCATTAGATTGGTCAAGCAAGTTCCCATGAAAGACATCAATTCAGGAATAAAGATTTTATTGAGGTGATAAAGGAATTTTCAGACAAAGGCATTTCATAAAGCACTGAACTGTCTCGGCAAACAAATTAGGATTTGTGTATTTGTCCTTGAAACAACTTTCACGGTTATTTTCGCCTATAGTTTCATGTTATCATGTCAATCTCCGCATTAGAATATATTTCCTTTTTTTTCCTGCTGTAGATGAACCACTGGCTAGTCTGATTTGCTATTTAGCTCAATCCACACAATGAGATTTTCTCCCCTAAAAAAAAAAAAAAAATACTTGAAGTCCAACAAGTATCCTCATGGACAGCCACATGGGTTGAAAACTTGAAAATAATTCCTTAAGAAAGTTGGTTTCCTAAGCTTACAGGCATTCTAACTGCAAAAGTGTAACATGAAGACAGCCGAAAACATTATTTACTCCACTTAGTTTGGCGCAAAGTAATTGCATGCACACTTTAACAAAGACCAGAACACCCTGACTCTATTTAGCATTAGATTTTATAGATATCCAGTAAAGTACAGCAAGAAAATATTCCTCACTAAAGTACTGACCCTTCCTAAAAAAGCCTACAGCAGTGGGGCTGGGGCTGTCAAGACTGAAGGCTGCTTAGTATGAAATTTGGGAAAAATACCTATTTGCTTTCCTTGATACTCCTAGTTGCCCAGCTTAAAGGTTAATTAGGGAGAAATTTGGAGTTAAAGCTAATTTGCTGCCCTATTTTAGGAAAAATGGCTGAAACACTATCAGAATAGTCTTTTCGTATACAGGTATGGGACCTGTTATCCAGAATGCTTGGGGTTTTCCAGATAAGGGATCTTTCCATTACCTGGATCGTCATACCTTATGCCTACCAAAAAATCATGTAAACATTAAATAAACCCAAAAGGATTAATTATATCTTAGTTTGGATCAAGTACAAGCTACTGTTTTATTACTAAAGAAAAAGGAAATCATTTACATAATTTGGAAATTTCTGATAACAGGTTCCCGGATAACGGATCCAATACTTGTATCTAAAATGTTATGAAGAAAGGAGACACAAACCAAAGTGAGCATGAGCCAAATAGAACCTTATAATAAAGGTCAAAAACTGTATTCTACCCACAGCTCTACACCACTGGACAAAATATTTTCACGTATTTTTCATGTATTCTTATCCAACTTATCCCATACGCTTATAGAGCCCATTTTGCAAGCAATGTAGTTGAAAAAGAAAGCAGGTTCATATTCCCACACAGCAATAACATATTAACAAGAAACAATATAGAGCCTTCAGGTTTAATCTCAAGCAAACACAATAGGAAATATGTCATCAGCTGGATAATGACAGTCATACCATTCATTTACAGGCGGATGGATAGGAACACTAAGGACTCAAATCAAAGTGAGGGTTTTATTTATATTTAAACAGCAACTTCAAAAGTCAATTTCCACTTATCGTATATACTCGAGTATAAGCCGACCCGAGTATAAGCCGAGGTACCTAATTTTACCTACGAAAACTGGGAAAACTTATTGACTCTAGTATAAGCCTAGACACAACTACAGCCCTGTCTCCCAGCAGCGCACATTCTGCCAAAGCGACCCCCCCAGCGATCAACCGGACTTCTTTGCAAAGTTGATGGTGATAGAGAATTGCCAAAACGGATTACTGTGTGCATTGTCCCACTGTCCCACTACCATGTGCAGAGGGTGCTGTTTGATATTGCCATCACTGTTAATCTTTCGTATAACCAACAGAGGGCGCTGTGTGATATTGCAGTCACTGTTATTCTTTCATATAACCAACAGAGGGCGCTGTGTGATATTGCAGTCACTGTTATTCTTTCATATAACCAACAGAGGGCGCTGTGTGATATTGCCATCACTGTTAATCTTTCGTATAACCAACAGAGGGCGCTGTGTGATATTGCAGTTACTGTTATTCTTTCATATAACCAACAGAGGGCGATGTGTGATTAGGGATGCACCGAATCCAGGATTCGGTTCGGGATTCGGCCAGGATTCGGCCTTTTTCAGCAGGATTCAGATTCGGCCGAATCCTTCTGCCCGGCCGAACCAAATCCGAATCCTAATTTGCATATGCAAATTAGGCCCAGGGAGGGAAATCGCGTGACTTTTTGTCACAAAACAAGGAAGTAAAAAATATTTTCCCCTTTCAACCCCTAATTTGCATATGCAAATTAGGGTTCGGATTCGGTTCGGTATTCGGCCGAATCTTTCACAAAGGATTCGGGGGTTCGGCCGAATCCAAAATAGTGGATTCGGTGCATCCCTATGTGTGATATTGCAGTCACTGTTAATCTTTCATATAACCAACAGAGGGCACTGTGTGATATTGCAGTCACTGTTATTCTTCCATATAACCAACAGATGGCACTGTGTGATATTGCAGTCACTGTTATTCTTTCATATAACCAACAGAGGGCGCTGTGTGATATTGCAGTTACTGTTAATCTTTCATATAACCAACAGAGGGCGCACTTATTCTTTCATACAACCAACAGATGGCGCTGTGTGATATTGCAGGCACTGTTATTCTTTCATATAACCAACAGATGGCGCTGTGTGATATTGCAGTTACTGTTATTCTTTCATATAACCAACAGAGGGCATTGTGCGATATTGCAGTCTCTCCCCAAGTGTACTGTTGGTATAGGAATGATTAAAAGTGACTGCAATCTCAGCTACTCGGGTTGGGTACCGCTGACCCGAGTATAAGCCGAGGTAGACTTTTTCAGCACATTTCGGATGTTGAAAAACTCGGCATATATACGGTAGCTAATTTTAGAAGAATCTGCTTCTTTAAGACACACTATGGGCCACATGGACAGAACTTCCATCATCTCAGTCTGACTTATAGGGGCACATTTACTTAGGGTCGAATATCGAGGGTTAATTAACCCTCGATATTCGACTGTCGAAGTTAAATCCTTCAACTTTGAATATCAAAGTCGAAGGATTTAGCGCAATTCGTTCGATCGAACGATCTAAGGAATAATCGTTCTGTCGAGCGATTAAATCCTTCAAATTGAACTATTCGAAGGATTTAAATCCATCGATCGAACGATTTTCCTTCGATCAGAAATTTGTTAGAAAGCCTATGGGGACCTTCCCCATACTTTGATGTTCAGTAGGATTTAGTTGGCGAAGTAGGGGGTCGAAGTTTTTTTTAAAGAGACATTACTTCGACTATCGAATGGTCGTATAGTCAAACGATTTTTAGTTCGATTCGGTCAAATCAAAGTCGTAGTAGCCAATTCAATGGTCAAAGTAGCCAAAAAAACACTTCAAAATTCGAAGTTTTTTTCATTCGAATCCTTCAATTGAGCTAAGTAAATGTGCCCCCTTGTGTGAATAGATTTCCAAGACCACCAACTCATTCTCCCATTGTACAGGTATGGGACCTGTTATCCAGAATGCTTGGGACCTGGGGTTTTCTGGATAACAGATCTTTTTGTAATTTGGACCTCAAGTCTATTAGAAAATCATATAAACATTAAATAAACCCAATCGGCTGGTTGGTTTTGTTTCCATTAAAGATTAATCATATCTTTCTCTGGTCTGTGCCTCAACCACTGTACCAAACTGGAGAATATGGCACCAAGTGCTTGACCCTAAATATCTTCACACAGGTGGACTCTTTTAGATGAGCATGGCGAACACAAACAATAGGAAAAAGTAATCCTCCCTGGAGCAACATCAGCATTTAGGGGTGTTTCACCTTTACCTTTAGTATGTTCTAGAATGGCTAATTCTAAGAAACTTTTCAATTGGTCTTCATTTATTATTTTTTATAGGTTTTTAAATATTTGCCTTCTTCTTCCAACTCTTTCCAGCTTTCAAATGGGGTGTCAGTGACCCTGTCTAAAAAACTAATGTTCTGCAAGGCTACAAATGTATTGTTATTACTACTTTTTATTACTCATATTTCTGTTGAGCCCCTCTACTATTCATATTCAAGTCTCTTATTCAAATCAATGCATGGTTGCTAGGGGAATTTGGGTCCTAGCAACCAGACTGCTGAAATTGCAAACTGGAGGGCTGCTGAATAAAAAGGTAAATAACTCAAATCATAAAAATGAAAAAACAGCAAATTGGCTCAGAATATCACTCTACATCAGTGGTGCCCAAAAGGTAGATTGGGATATACCAGTAGACCTTTAGCTGGTGATCAGTAGATCTCAAGACACTGTAAACAAACAAATCATGATTTCAATTCAGATATTTATTAAGTTAGGGTTACATAAGAAATAGGGGTTTGTTAAATATAGCAAAATAAATTCTCATAAATCAATATAATATTTAAGTAATATTTTCCATAGAACAGAATGCTAATAATGATATTATGGATGAAAATCAAAATGGGCTAACATCACTTAAAGTAGACCACGCGTTAATAAAGTATTCTGCTCTACATCATACTAAAAGTTAATTTAAAGGTGAAAAACCCCTTTGAGAAACCATAATTAACAAATCAATTCACTTACAGTTAACAAAAATACTCAAGTCGCTCTGCCTTGTGCAATGCTAGCACGTGGGTCACCATGCGCTTAATCCAAATCAAACAGACAATAAAAGCCCAAAATTTAAGAATAAAGTGCAATAAGTGCCTCTAGCAGGGATTTATTTGGAGCAAAGAAACCTGGGGCATAACTACAGAGAAAGCAGGATCCAAAATTTTTAAAGGGAAACCAGCGCTCACAGCACAAGGTCAGGCTCACAGAGAAGAGAATAAAAAAGAAAAGAGATTTTTGCCAGTATGGTGCAGTATTTTCCAAACATGTTTGCACACCTTTTGTGATTATGTTATATAATAAATAAAGTGTCTCTTATATCCACTCCAGCGTATTTTTGTGATTTATTAACCACTATCTCCAGCCTTGTACCATGAGAATTTGTATAGGGGGGTACTCACAGACATTTAAGGACTGATGCACATTAAGAAAGCGTGGATATCAGCAGCGGGTTTTGCATGCGGCTCCGAAACTTCATCCCATTAAAGGAGAAGGAAAGCTACGGAGACATTTTATTGCCAATAGATTAGCTGCAATAGTACAAGCTAGAATGCTATATTTATTCTGTAGAATGTTTTACCATACCTGAGTAAACAGCTCTAGAAACTCTGTTTGTTTAGAATAGGAGCTGCAGTATTAATGTGGTGTGACATCACTTCCTGCCTGAGTCTCTCCCTGCTCTGGGCTCAGATTACAGTAGAGAAGGGAGGGGTGGGGGGAGAGGAGCAAACTGAGCATGCTCTTGCCCAGGGCAATGAGGTTTAAGCTGAAGGCAGGAAGTCTGATACAGAAGCCCATGTGTACACAATAGAAGGAAAGAAATGCTGTGTTTCTTTTGACAGGGGACTCAGAGCAACATTACTTTGGGGGTTTACTGGTATATTTAGATGGACCTTTCTGATAAGGCTTACTTAGTTTTAACCTTTCCTTCTCCTTTAAATTCTTATTTTAACAGCTTTTTGCCAGGAATAAGAAAAGTCTCTGCTGCTTAACATGTATTTCCAGTTGCTTCTATTGAAATATTCGAGCATATTCTTGCAGATTGGTTCTCCGGGGCTCCCATTTGTCGTACTGTCTAATCGTGATCACCCGACTGCGTAAATCTCCTCCAGAAGCTTATCCCGAATTCTCGCACCTCCCCTGTGCGCGGGATAGAAGCTCCATACAGAGAAAGCAGACCCTGTGGCTGCAGGGGGGCCCAGGAGGTATAGGGGGCCCCAATGAGAGCCAAATAATGAGGGATTTCAACATATATTGGTAAAACAAGACAATCTCTGGATTTGCTGTGGGGCCCAGTAACATCGAGTTACTCCACTGAAAGAAACCAACATTTTGGTGCTCAAGTCCTTAAGTACTTGTATTAGTTATTTTGATGCTAAATATGTTGGCACTATATAAATACATTATTATTAATAATAATAAAATAATAATTTTGCAGCTATATACAGTTGAAGTTTATAAGTCATGTAAAGCATGTTCAGCTGGCCATAGATGTAAAGATAAAGCCGTACAAAACGGGCCGTGTGTGGAGCCTGGCAAGATTTTTCGTACCAAGGCGATCGGTCGTTTAGTCAACAGGTTTAAAAGATTTGTCAGCTAATGATAATATCTCTGCATGTATTGCCTGACGATATCAGTGGGAGATTGTCACTACTATTTGTCAGACATAACTTTTGTACAATTCATGGCTAGAACATCGTCTGACTTTTTTTTTTACTTTGTTTTTTTTTTTTTTTTTTTTTTTTTACAACAATTTTATTGGGTTTTATAATTCACATATTAATTATGTCAAGATAAACATAGAAGAAAAATATACATTGCTGCATGACATATCAAGGAATTGTTTCTTTGTTCTTTTACTAATTTATTTAATCTGAATGGGTAAAGGTAGATAGGTAGACAGAAAGGAACGATCGTTCCTCGCACAAAGAATAAAATCCATGTGTCTTTGGCCAGCTTTAGCACTGCTCAGATTTGAAAATTAGAGGTATGGGACCTGTTATCCAGAATGCTTGGGACCTGGGGCTTCCAGGATAACAGATCTTCATACCTTAAGTCTACTAGAAAATCATGTAAACATTAAATAAACCCAGGGGCGTAACTATAAAGGAAGCAGACCCTGCGGCTGCAGGGGGGCCCAGGAGGTATAGGGCCCCATGAGGCCCTAATTCATATACAATTTCAATAAATATTGGAGAAACAAGTCAACCTCTAAACATTTTGGGGGCCTGAAAAATAATTTGCTGTGGGGCCCAGTAATATCTAGTTACACCACTGAATAAACCCAATAGTCTGGTTTTGCTTCCAATAAGGATTAATTATATCTTAGTTGGGATCAAGTACAAAGTACTGTTTTATTATTACAGAGAAAAAGGAAATCATTTTTAAAAATTTGGATTATTTGGATAAAATTGGAGTCTATGGGAGACGGCCTTTCAGTAATTCGGAACTTTCTAGATAACAGGTTTGCAGATAACGGATCCCATACCTGTATTAGCCGACCCTTGCGTGTTGTCTGGTTACAGCACTCAGGATAAAGGTAATATAAATATGTAATATAAAGTAATATATAGGTAATTATTGGTTTCAGAGTTTGATTGTAATTTTAGGGTGCATTTTTCCTAAGAGCAGCAGCGCATTTATACATGAGCCCACACTTAGGAACATCACATGGAGCTTTTAGTACAGAGCTGCATTTGATATTTGCACTGAATAGAGCCGGATTTGCTGGCAGGAGGGATGTTAACCTCTGGGTTTCTTTTTTTTTTTTTTTGTCAGCCAGCTTTCTTTGGTCCTTTTGTACCCCAAACAATGTAACAATTAAACATTTGGGATTAAAGACTAAAAGGCTTAGGTTTATTTTTCCCTTAAGGCTTCGCAACTTTAACAATTCCATTTTACACAGTTGTGTGTGTGCGTTTAAAGAAAGGCACAACTCTGCAAATACGGTGCTTTTGTAGATTGAGCACGAAGTCGCAGCTGGTGGGAACAACCACCTAGAGGATGATTCATTTATAAAACATTAACCGGAGACAGAACAGAAGATTAGATCATAAGAGCACTAATCAACATGAGTATTTCAGGTGAAAAGCCTTTCGACTGTAAGCTCTTACAAGCAGGGCCCTCTGATCCTATTCTTGCATGTTACATTTTTGTAAAATCCCTACAAATTATTGTAAAGGGGTGAATAACTTGCTGGCGCTATGTATAAATAGACGTGGAGGATGAAAACGCTTCACCTAGTGGCACACGGAAAGATTTGTCACCAGCAGTTTTTTTAGGAGTGGCTGCGGGCAACAAATCTCCTGAAAATGCCTCTCCATTGCCAATAACTGAAATCGCTGGCAGTGTGCCTAACTTATCACTAAATGGTTTGAAGTTGCCTCCAGAGGAAACTTCGGCCGATTTAGCGATAAGGTTAGTAAATGGTTGGATTAATGCCACGCCCTAAGTGCAATGGTTAACAAATCTGGTCGTAAATAACTTTTTCACCTCCTCCATCATCGGTTGTTGCTTTGCTTTCACACATTTCTACCAGCTTTATTAAACGGAAAAATACTGCCCCTTTTGACATGAGCTCATTCATCGGTCTTCAATAGAGAAGGGGCATAATTACTGACTGAACTAAAAACTAGATAGATAGATAGATAGATAGATAGATAGATAGATAGATAGATAGATAGATAGATAGATAGAGGGAAAGTCATGCTCACTCCTGATATTTAAACCATTATGTAGGGGGGCAATGAGGCTGTGACCACAAAGTTCATACAGACAAATACATGAGGTCCTCTGCACTCAACCCATTGTCAATATATTAAAAGAAAACTATAGCCCCAAACAATGTAGGTCTCTATTAAAATGTATTGCATAAAACAGCTCATAAATAAATAAATAAAACCCTGCTTCATGTAAATAAACCATTTTCATCAGCCAATGTTCTGCTCCTGACAGCAATCATATGAAAGTTATGTCTGACCAAAGCTAGTGAGAAATTATCGGCAGCCAACAGAAATCATTTAACCTGTCCGATCGACCAAACAGCGATTTCCGCCGGACGAAAAATGTGGGGACTCTCCATACATGGTCCGAAAATCGTACGAATCCTCGATTCATACGATCAGATCTATGGCCAGCTTTAGTGTTGTAGTATTTCTGGTCAGGTGATCTCTGAGGCAGCACACATCATGAAATGGTGATTCAAGGCAAGAGATGTAAAAGGCCAATATTTACTTAAATATATATTCTGTTGCTCAAAATATTCATTTTGGGGGTATAGTTTTCCTTTAAAGACAGTGAGACATGTTGTACCTTAAGCTAGTAAAAAATGCCTTACCCTTTAAACAAAACAGGGATTGTTTACAATATATTTAAGTTGGCCAACTACGTCAAAGTCATCCCCGGTATGGCCAGTCCTACACTCAACTTTCATCTGATTCATTAAGAATTCTACTGCTTCATTATACATTTTACACAGTGACTACATTTTACCTGCAACTTGCTTGCTTTCAATGTTGAAACTCCCAAATGGTTGCCTTTTTATTGGCTACCACTGGGATCACCTGACTGTAGCTGAGGATTATTGAAGTTACAACATGGAGCAGGCCACTGCCAGCATTCTATGGACAAACAGTCCCTGTATGTCCCCAGTCCCTTTCTTTTTAAAGGGAATGGCATTTTTAGTAGCTTAAGCCACAAAATGTCTCAATTTCCTTAATACATTGATAATGGGTTAAGTACAGAGAAACAGAGGCATCGTTGGGCCCCACGCCCACGGGCCTGCACCAGGGGGCAGCGTGGATAATGCCCCAGCACAACTTTGCTGTCCACAGACCTGGATCAGCAACTAAAAAGTTCTCACTTCTGTGCTGCACAAGATAGTGCAGGATGGGATAGAGAAGTTCCAAAATGCTGGAGGACCGAGTTATCTTAAGATAAAGAAGGTTGGTAACTGCAGTGCTGGTAATATGGAACTAGGGTTGCCACCTTTTCTGGATAAAAATTACTGGCCTTCCAATATTTTTATGTTGTTTCCCTATAAATAACATTGGCAACAAACAACATTTTTACCGGCCAGATGGCAATCCTATATAGAATATGTATTTTGCTGCCCTTTGTTAAAGGAAAAGTAACATCAAAAAATAAGTGTTTTAAAGTAATAACAATATAATGCAGTGTTGCCCTGCACTGGTAAAACTGGAGTGTTTGCTTCAGAAACACTACTATTGTTTATAGAAATAAGTTGCTGTGGAGCAATGGGGGCAGCCATTCAAAGGAGACAGGCTCAGGTTACACAGCAGATAAGCTCTGTAGAACATAATAGTGTTATCTGTTATCCACTATTTAACCTGTGCAATATAGCCTTTTTTCAATTTCTGTCCTTGCTACACAGTAGCTTGTTTATATGTACTATAGCAGTGTAAACCATTGTGGTTCTTACAAGTGGGTGGTGCAAAGGTTCTATGGAAAGCAGAACAAATTCAATTGACATAATACATCACTCCGCATTGTAACAAAGTGAGGTCACATGATTCTGTGACCATAAGGGGATTGAGAAGTGGTTCCTACAAGTCTAAATTACTATCATGGTCTCCTTTCAAATATGAGGAATCAAATGACAGATTGTAAACACTTGGGAGGAGCATCTTCAGTCTATAACCCATTGTTGTTAAAGACCCCTGTTTGTCATAAGTGAATGTAAAGTGCTTGAGTATTGATACCTGGCACTACATAAATAAATGATACATGTACTTATTTTAAGAATTTCAGATTGTGCATATGTACATTTAATACATAAGTGAATGAATTCATGTCAAAAAATGTGGACGGATTCTGTGCAATATTCAGAGCCAATGTTACTTCCAAGCAACATCCTTACAGAGGTTGAACAGGGGTTATATTTTAAGTCTCAGGTTCTAAAGGACATAAAGCAATGTACTACTGTACTACTGCATAATTTTTCTTTCAGTCATTTTCAGTTGTTTGTGTTACTACTCGCTGTATTGTTGTTACTCTGCCGGCGCTGCATAGTTATTATCTACTGCATCCATTTATGAACGTAGTATAGATCTGACATAACAAATTTGTTTAGGTATCTAAGCAGACAGTGATGTGGAAACGCAAAAGAAAAGGTTTTTCATGCAATACACGCACAAGCCAATACATCTGTATTGCATTTATAAAATGCCATATTCTAGAGGGTTTTTTTTGAGATTGCTAGATGCCAAACCATGGGATGGTATGGGATCCATTATCCGGAAACCCATTATCCAGAAAGCTCTGAATTATGGAAAGAGCATCTCCATTAGACTCCATTGTATCCACATAATCCAAATGTTTAAAAATGATTTCCCTTTTCTCTGTAGTAATACAACATTGCCTTGTACTTGATCCAAACAAAGATAGAATTAATCCTTATTGGAGGCAAAAACCAGCCTATTGCGTTTATTTATTTATTTTCTAGTAGACTTAAGGTATGAAGATCCAAATTACGCAAATACCTGTTATATGGAAACCCCCAGCTCCAGAGCATTCTGGATAAAAGGTCCCATACCTCTACTTGTTTTGTTCTTAATTTAGCACTACGTAGATTCACTGGAATAGATAATATTAAGAACGTAATATAGCTATTACTACTGACATCTACTAAGCATTAAGACTTACAATTTTATTAAAGCGGACTGGCAATAAAGAGTGGCACTTGCATTAACCCTCAGCAACTAAAGGTTTACAGTTATTGGTAGCCAGCTTGGTGCTCTCTTGCTTTCAATGAACTGCATTTGCCAGGATTTTGCCATTAAGAAAGTGCTGGTCACCAATGGTTTTGCTAGTCCTATTTTCAAGACTACAGTAGAATAGCTGGTGGGGCACGCCTTAAAGGGGTGGTTCACCTTTAAGTCAAATTTTAGTATGTTATAGAATGGCTAACTCTAAGCAACTTTACAATTGGCCTTCATTTTTTCTTTTATAGTTTTTGAATGATTATTTGCCTTCTTCAAACATTACTTAGAACTTTATATACTGAAGAGCAGAGCTCAGACACTCCATTCAAACAGTTATTATATAACTAAACTGGCAACATCTTTATACAATTCTTAACAATGTAACAGTATCATTTCTAAATGATATCCTCAAAGTGTTATAGTTGCAAAGGCTAAATAGTCCAACAATATTATCACTTTTAACTTCCCATGCAGTGATGGGTAATAGGTATGAATTAATTTAAGAACCATGCATGTTACCCCTGACTTAAAAAAAAAAAAATGTAATTAATTAATTTCACGTTGGAGGTAGATTATTTTGCTAAAGATGCCCATAATTAATCTTCTGCAACTTTTTAGAAATGCCTGAATTTTCTGCTGCAGTAACCTATACCGACCAATCAGAAATTAGCTTAAAGGAACAGAAACACAACAAATTTATGTTAATTTTAATTAATGTACTGTTTCTCTGCAGTAGCACAACTAGTGTGTTTGCTTCAGAAATACTACTATAATTTATATAAACATGCTGCTGTGTAGCCATGGGGCAGTGATTCAAGATGGAAAAGGAGAAAAAGCACAGGATACACAGAAATAAACTCTGCTGTGTAACATGTGCTTGAATGGCTGCCCCCATGGCTACAAAGCAGCTTGTTTATATAAACTATAGCTGTGTTTCTGAATCCAACACACCAGTTCTACCACTGCATGGCTAAAGTACATTATATTGTCATCATCCTTTTAAAGCACTTTCATTTTTTCATGTTACTGTTCCTTTAATCCAATCACTGAGGGAAAAACAGAACACACATTTGATTGGCTACTCCGTTGGATCAAATTTTTTAGATGTTAGCGAATGAGACCCAGCGGTTTGTCTGTACAGTAAGCAAATAAAGCATCATTGTCTGGATTATGAATTAAAAGTGGCAATGTCAATTATTTTAGATTATTTGTTCATACAAACGTACTGCATAAATTCTGTGCAAGCAGCATGCAAAAGTTTCCGGTGAGTCCTCCAGAAAATGGGTATATAGGGATTGCAGTGGTACCGTGAGTTTGTGATGCCATTAAAATGCAACTTTTAGTGGTATAAAAGTGATAACCAGCCAACAGTCCTCCAACAACTACAATGGGGGGGGTGTTATTGTAGTTCAACTTTGAGAAAAACTTTAGTGTTTTTAAATGCCATGAATGCAATACAAAATCCTTTTTACAGCAATTACCAGATGCTGGTGTCATATATATATATATATATATATATATATATATATATATATATATATATATATATATATATATATATATATATACATACTGGTGTTTATATATAAATATATAAACAATTTTCTTACCCTCCCACTTAGACTGTAAGCCCTATGGGGCAGGGACCTCCATTATTTTGTCTCCTTGACAAAAAGCACTTAAAGGAAAAATAAGTGTAAAAATAAAAATGGGGTAAATAGATAGGCTGTGCAAAATAAAAAATGTTTCTAATATAGTTATATGTAATGTATAAAGACTGGATGTGTAACATAATAGCCAGAACACTACTTCCGGCTTTTCAGTTCCCGAACTCTGAGTTAGTCAGAGACTTGAAGGGGGGCCACATGGGACATAACTTTTACAGTGAGTTTGTAATTGACCCTCAGCATTCAGCTCAGATTCAAAAGCAACAGTTACGACTCAAGTGCCAAACCCATCAAGACACTGATTGCCTGGTAACCAATCAGTGGAAACCAATAGAGCTGGCTATTATGTTACAAATCCAGTCCCTCCAGCCTTTATTCATTACATTTTAGGCTAATGAACTATATTGAAAACATGTTATATTTTGCACAGCCTATCTATTTACCCAGTTTTTATTTTTACACTGTAAAATTCCTTTAATATGTATGGCAACTATACTTTGTATTTATGTGCATTGTACATTTAGATTTATTTCTATTTATTATTGACCCCCTGATTTTTCTACTAATTTATTGCTCTGCTGTACAGTGCTTTGTCCTCAAGGAGCTTATACAAAAAAAATATACATACGTACATTATGATATTGGAGTCTCTGATCTGTAATACAGCAACTGCTGCAAGCTGGTCAGGTGTTACATAGATCAGAGATTACCCTTAAAACCTAAGGAATCCAAGCTTTATTCTTGTGTATTATTTTTAAACACACATTCCTCTGTACTGTCCCACAGACACTGTACTGTACATCCCTGCCTCCGTCCACGGTAATCTACCTCCCAAAGTGTTTCAGTCAATGGCTCCTGGACATGTGCTTAAAAAGTGCAATCATGAAATGATTACCTAAACTCAATAGGCTGATTTTGCTTCCAATAAGGATTAATTATACCCTAGTTTGGATCAAGTACAAGCTACTGTTTTATTATTACAGAGAAAAATCCTTTTTAAAAATTTGGATAAAATTGAGTGTATAGGAGATGGACTGTAATTCAGTGCTTTCTGAATAAAGGATTCCATACCTGTATATTTATACAGTATATATCAGCACATATTTGTTAAATTAAGATCTGTTACAAGCTTTCCTTGTTGTTACTACGTTGATATGAAAATGATAATGTGTATTAATATATAGGATAGCCCCTGCAACAAATGCACTCTAATACTCAAATTATTTTGCATATGATGACTGCTGCTAAGGTGACCCTTCCAGCTTTGGACATTCTTGACCTTACTTATTACACCCCAACTGTAAGATTACAATGGACTATACAATATGGCACTATAATGATGGGATTGTAGCATCATTTATAGCACTAGGTCTATGAATTGAAAGAAAAAACCATGACATTCACAGCTTAGGGCTAACCATAACATTTCCTAGGGCTGCATAATTCTGCAAACAATATGTATACATTCGTTAGTACAGAAAAAATTCAGGAAAGAAGAGATTCTATCCCCCATGCAGATATAATGGGCAATACATGAAAGGGAGTTCAGCCTTCACAGTAGGAAGCAAGCTCACAATAGCTTTAATAATCCCTATTGATTATGCTACTTGCACTTTCTGCCCTTATCCTCTACTGAAGTTTACCTTGAAATTAATTGTATGACCCAGATGTTATTTTGAGACAAATTGCAGTTGGTCTTCCTTTTTTATGATTTGTTTTTTTTTAATTGCTTAGCTTTTTGCTCAGCAGTTCCCTAGTATGTAATTTCAGCAATTATCTGGTTGCTAGTGTCTAGCTTACCTTATCAAGCAGGCATTGGATATGAATGAGAAAGAAGAATAGGGAAGGGCTTAAACAAATGAATAAAACTGTATTCACAGAGGAATAATTTTCTAAGAAATGGAAAGGCTTCTAAGAATAGGATATTCTATTACATAAAAATGGTCAACTCAAAGGTGGATTGTGCCTTTAAAGATGACCATGTACCGAGATTACAGCCAGGAAACTAAAAATATGGGATAATGAAATGAAATTCTGGTGCACAAACAAGATTCTGGGATGATGCAAGGCTTGCCTTAATAACAGTGTCAACTATATAAAATTCCCAGACTGAAGGAAACAGGATTCAAATAATTTGTAGTGTCTAATTAAAGGCATACTGTCATCGAAAAACATATTTTTTTCCCCAAAACGCATCAGTTAAAAGTGCTACTCCAGCAGACTTCTGCACTGAAATCCAATTCTCAAAAGAGCAAACAGATTTTTTATATTCAATTTTGAAATCTGACATGGGGCTAGACATAGTCAGTTTCCGTGCTGCCCTGTGTCATGTGACTTGTGTCTGCACTTTAGGATGGAACTACTTTCTGGCAGGCTGTTATTTCTCCTACTTAATGCAACTGAATAAGTCTCAGTGCGACTTGGCTTTTACTGTTGTGTTGTTTTTAGATCTACCAGGCAGCTGTTATCTTGCGTTAGGGAGCTGCTATCTCGTTACCTTCCCACTGTTCTGTTGTTAGGCTGCTGGGGGGGAGAGGGAATGATATCACTCCAACTTGCAGTACAGCAGTAAAGAGTGACTAAAGTTTATCAGAGCACAAGTCACATGACTGGGGGCAGCTGGGAAACTGACAATAAGTCTAGCCCCATGTCAAATTTCAAAATTGAATATAAAAAAAGTCTGTATGTTCTTTTAAAAGATGTATTTCAGTGCAAAATTCTGCTGGAGCAACATTATTAACTTATATGTTTTTTTAAAAAAAATAAAAAAAAAACACGTTTACCCATGACAGCATCCCTTTAAAGTTCATTTTGCTTGATTAATGTGATAAAATATGATTTTGAATAATTGTTTTTTGGGTATCTGGTTCCCTTTAACACCTGAATCCATTACTATTGGGCAGAATACAATTATAGAACAGAGTATACAATAACTCTGCCAATGACCTCGTTAGACAGGTCGTGGAGCTTCGGAGGCATTCGGATGCTATGACGTTACAGAGACTGAAGGCTAGCACAAAGTTTACAGTGGCCCCTCACAAAGAGAAAGTGTTCCAGGCAATGTGAGTGTGCGCTGTGTTCCAGATGGTGCAGTGTGCAGGGGAGGAAGGTGATTGAATGAAAATATACTTTTCAACTTGGTTACAATAATGTCTTGTGATCCTATAAATAGAAAAGCCGGAGGAGAGCGGGGAGGAAGGGGGAGAGATGCAGAATTCATCCTCAGACACAGAAACATGCGGAAGAATAAAGGGGGCGGCTATGAGCGATGGTCGGACGGGGGGGATCCAATCTGCACAGAAAAGCGAGTCTGCACTTGGAAACAGAGGCCATTGCTGCAACATAACCCAAATTACTACATGACCCCAAGTTTTCCGTGACCAAATCGTTTGTACTACATGTGCGGTGTCTCAAATATAAGTAGATAAAAGACCTTGCAGTATGTATTGACAACTGAAGCAAAAGGACAACCTGTATACCATTTACTGGCAACATTTATTTTTAAACAGCCAAAAACACAGACCCCTGACCTAGGATACATGAAACCAGAAGAGATCAAGTCAAGCTTTGCATCAAGATCATATCACTTCCATAACTTATGGCAGGCGCTCCCAAATAGTCTGCCCCTAAATATTTTTGCACTTCATTTGCTGGACTACCCCCAAACACACACAATCATAGCATGCTGGAGCTTTTAATCTACCAACAATATTTGGGAACCACTGTTCTATGGACAGAAGGCTTTTTTGTGCAAAAAAAAAATGGGAAGTTAAAAATGTGAAGTAGACTGATATTCTAAGACTACATGTAATTACTCTTCATTTACTTTTGTGAATTTTCCAATACTTTTTTCAGTTCAGTTGGTTTCAGATAGTTCACCAGAAATAAAGACTTTTTCCAATTACTTTCCATTTTTCCTTTTTTTATGTTCGACCGTTTTTCTAATATTGAAGTGTAGTCAGGGGTGCTTCGCCAATAAGGCGAGTTGAGGCTGACGCCTCAGGCGCAGCGCCCCACTAGGTACCAGGGGCAGCAAAAATGCTGTTCCTGGTACTTTAAGAGCGAATTTCTGGGGGAGGGGGGCAGCAGCATGCCTCAGGAGGCTGAGGGGCCAGGTTCGCCCCTGAGTGTAGTTGCATTTTTCACCTTCTAAAGCTTGGGAGGGAGAGGTCGCCAACCCTGTAAACTGTCCTAAATTGATACATTTCTTATCTTTGTCCCTGCTGAGCAAAATCTTTCAGTTTGATTAGAGGCATCTGTTAGAATTGATACAATAGTTGCAGAGATGCTGATGAAAAATGTATCAAGTAAATGTTGCAAAATTGTAACAATTTAGTCTGCACCTGAATTACTGAGCTGCCAGACTGAAAATACAGAAATAGGAACATTAAACTTAGATTTTGGAAAAACGGTAAGAAATTAAAAGAAGATGGAAAGGAATTGAAAAAAGGTCTATTTCTGGAGAACAATCTAAAAACAACTCAACTGAAAAGTGTTCAGAACGCGAACAACCCCTTTAATAAAGCATTTGCTTTTCTACACAAAACCCTTCATCCAGAAAGCAGCCCACTTGTGACGTTAGATTTGCACTGTATTTTTTTAATCAATTATCTTTTCTATTCAGACCTTCCTTGTGTATCTTCCAGTTTGTCATCTAAACTGCTGCTTGGTTGGTACAGCAAGTGGAACGGCAGCAACCAAGGTGACGGTTTATATTCAATACTTGAGAACAGTAGAACAGGTT
This sequence comes from Xenopus petersii, assembly GCA_038501925.1. Classification (NCBI taxonomy): domain Eukaryota; kingdom Metazoa; phylum Chordata; class Amphibia; order Anura; family Pipidae; genus Xenopus; species Xenopus petersii. Next base: position 133,237,288 of record CM076678.1, on the reverse strand, counting down.
ATAGTCAAAGATAAAGAGAAGTATAACAAAAACACAAAAAAGAAAAGACTAATTGCACAGCCTTAGAAAACCATTAGCTCCTTTGTATTAGACTACAAAGGGGATCACCCCCAAATAATTATATATATATCCATCATACCTTCCATGTTTCATAGATTTCTTAAAAAGGTTGTTGACCTTTGAGTTAACTTTTATCATCATGTAGAGAGTGACATTCTGAGATAATTTGCAATTCGCTTTCATTTTTTAAAATGCATGGTTTTAGCTTTTTATTCAGTGATTATCTAGTTTGCCATTTCAGCCATCCAGTTGCTAGGGTTCAAATTAACCTAACAACCTTGTAATAAGTTGAATAAAAGACTGGAATATGAATAGGAGAGGACTTCAATAGAAAGATGATTAATAAAAAGTAGCAATAACAATACATTTGTAGCCTTACAGAGCATTTGTTTTTAGATGGGGTCAGTGACCCCCATTTGAAAGCTGGAAAGAGTCAAAAGAAGAAGACAAATAATTAAACTATACAAAATAAATAATGAAGACCAATTGAAAACTTGCTTAGAATTGGCATTTCTATAACATACTAAGTTTACTTAAAGTTAACCAACCCCTTTAATTGCATAACATGTGAGGTGCTGTGGAAACTGGAGTCTTGGGTGGAGAAGTGCTGCCTTTTGCCTTCTGCTACACCTTTTCAAGAGAAGCAGTGCAGAAATCAAAAGGTACAAACAGATTCTACATTCCATAGCAATATCATTTGCAACAGTTTTATAGCCATTGAAACGTTTTAGGTAATGTATGTACAGAATTATGTTTTCCTTCAGAATGCAAAATTGTATTTTTTCATTAATTGGTGTATTGATATATACCAGAGGAGCTCACAGTCGCATACCCCTAACACAGAACACATCAGGAGTTGATCAACCTAATATTACGTTTATATTCTGTGGCAGGAAACCGGATCACCCGAATGAAACCCAAACAAAGCGATAACAAGCAAAGCCACGTATATGTGATTGGAATCAGACCCCAAAACCCCAGTACTGTGAATCCACAAGGCTAACAACTGTGCCACTACATATAAGAGCCAATGCTACAGGCAGCACAGTGTAAAATGTGCAAAGGCATTACAAAATTGCAATGCGTGTCCAGTTATATTCAGCATCATTATGAAGATCTGGCAACCCTTCAATCACACAAATACACACTGGCTCAGCCAAATATTTCAAAACAATGCATAAATTCAAGATTACAGTTCCAAACTGAAATTTCACATCTTCATTTGGCTATTACACGGGCTGAGCAGTTTGCAGTGCAAACCGAACAGTATTTTTTTTATTTAAAGATATAGTCTTAATTTGCATTCTTAAGGTACCTGGACTCATTTTTTCAGTGTCACAAGTCTCCTTCCCTAAAGCGATGTGGTAAGAAGGACGAAGGATAGAGAAGAAGTCTACAGGTGGCAGGAGAAAAGTTAGAGAGTTAAGTAATCAGAAAGATATGTACTCCAAAGGACCAGGCAAAGGCAAGAGCTGTGTGCAGGGGCTAATGCTAGAAAGCGGCGGCCATGACAGCATGGGGCTATCATTACAGTGGAATGATAAAAAGCAGCAGCTGTGTTTCATGGTTGCTTAAGGCAGAGCTAAACCAAGGCAAAATATGGTGGAAAGCCGGATATTGGCTATTAAGTCTCACTCAATTGGTTGCACCTCTGCAAGGCTACGGCTGGAAAGCAACTGTTGTAGTGAATATGGTGCAAAGCCTCTAGGAAGCTACAGAACCATGGGTGGCTTCCATTTTTATTAGGCACGGGCACTTCTCAAAGGCATTAGTATCAACAGATGGGACACTGCTGTGAAATATGAATTCTATGGTATGGAAAGCTCAGAGAGTGGAAGGGGTTGCACTGATGGAAACATGGGCAAGTTAGGACTGGAAAAAGTCAGTCTGTGACATCTCATAGAAGGCTGTTACTCCCAGTCTCAAGCATCCATAGTTATGCAGAATTAGTGCAGCCGATGGGAATGCAGGAGCAGCAGCCACAGCATGGAAGAGGAGCAATGTACACCATGAGGCCTGACAGATTTTGCTAAACGACTGCTTCCTTAACAGCCTTGAGATGTCAATAAGATGCTGACAGTGGCAGTTGCATATGAAAGGCAATATATTTCACATTATTTTGTTAGAGCTAAGCTTTAAGGATCACTACTGGAAGGAGGGTTTGGAAACAAACATGCAAGGGCAGAAAAAGGCACAAGAGCTGGAAGGTCCACACATAAAGTCTGTTGTACAAAAAATTGGGGCTATAGGGCAGAGACACGCGTTCAGATTCGGGAAGATTGGTCGCCCAGAGACAAATAATCTCCCCAAACTGCCTCCCACCGGCTAGAATGTAAATTGCCTGCGGGATGGTACTCTAAGCACTTCATTTTCCGAAGTCGCCTGAACTTGCTTCACAAAGAAACTTCGAGCGACTTTGGAAAACAAAGCAATCAGAGTAACATCCCACCGACCATTTCGATTCTAGCTGGCGGGAATGGTTTTCAGGAAGATTAGTCGCCCCAGAATAGGTGATTTGTTGCCAGGCGACTAAATCTCCCCGAATCTTTGCATGTGTCTCTGCCCTTTAAAGGAGAAGGAAAGCTATGGAGGCATTGTATTGCCAATAGATTAGCTGCAATAGTGAAAGCTAGAATGCTATATTTATTCTGTAGAATATTTTACCATACCTGAGTAAAAAGCTCTAGAAGCTCTCTGTTTGTTTAGGATAGCAGCTGCAGTATTAGCTTGGTGTGACATCACTTCCTGTCTGAGTCTCTACCTGCTCAGTTATAGCTCTGGGCTCAGATTACAGCAGAGAAGCGAGGAGAGCAAACTGAGCATGCTCATGCCCAGGGCAAGGAGGTTTAAGCTGAAGGCAGGAAGTCTGATACAGAAGCCCATGTGTACACAATAGAAAGAAAGAAATGCTGTGTTTCTTTAGACAGAGGACTCAGAGCAGCACTACTTTGAGGGTTTACTGGTATATTTAGGTGGACCTTTCTGATAAGGCTTACTTAGTTTTAACCTTTCCTTCTCCTTTAAAGTGAATCAAAGCCAAGCATTAAATTTCAGGCCCCATTAGGAAGTAGCCAGTCGGGAATGGTGAATAATATAAATGAGTATGGACCCTATGCCCATATTCCCAGCCCTTGCATGTAACAGGGATCGGCTAAGTTTGAGCAAAACGCATGGGGCTGCAGTAGAGTACAAAGAGTACCTCAATACACAGAAACCTGTATAGACACTGGGAAAAGACAGTTACTAGTGCCTGAAAGTAAAAGGTACATGAATTAGAACAGACAATAGGATACAGTTTGTCTCAGCAACAGATCTCCATTATTACATAAAGAACAGAGACAATATGCTAAATTATAGCATAGATACACCTATTGACACAGCAATGTCATATTTATATACAGGTATGGGATCCATTATCTAGAAAGCTCTGATTTACGGGAAGGCCGTCTCTCATAGACTCCATTTTAATGAATTCATTCAAATTTTTAAAATCTATTTCCTTTTTTTCTCTGTTATAAGTAAACAGTGCCTTGCATTTGTTACCAACGAAGATCAAATGAATCCCTATAGAAGGCAAAACAATCCCATTGGGCTTCATGTATGTTTGAATCGTCTTTTAGTAGATTTGAGATCCAAATTACATAAAGATCCCTTAACCAGATAACCAGAAACAACACATTCTAGATAAGAGATCCCACACCGGTTTCATTTCTTATGAACAGGTAAATGAACTTGTAGTAAGATAAATAATCCTCTCAATTCACTTTATAGGTTTTTGTGTACCCCTGAGCCAAGGTTCAATGGTTGGTGAGAAATCCCTCTCTAAGTGACAGAATAACACGTTCAGTTTCTGCTTCTCCCCGGTGTATGCTGGGAGATTTACATGGAGCAGTTCGCAAGTAAAGCACGTCCGCTATCCACCCCGCTATTTTCTTGTGCAGCGCAAATTATACTACAATATCCCCATAAACACAGACATACGAGGAAACAGAGGCAGATGTAATACAAACCGGTGCTCGCTACCTGACAAAAAAGTCCCAGCTCGTCTTCTTCTACTTTCGGTCCTTCTGAACCCAAGTTTCTCACAAGTCCATAGTCCGTGAGTTTAGCTTTCCAACCCACCCGGCAGCATCCTAACCTCACCGCCCGCTATCATCCAGGCTCTGTCCCCGCCTCCTCAAACTCTCTCTTTATGTATCGCGCAAAGCAGTCGGGATTTGTAGTCCTCAAAGCTTTCGCAGGCCTGTTTGAACTATAAACAAGTAGCGATTGCATGAACTACGATTCCCAGCATTCACCAGTTCACCAACCAGGCGACAGCGGCTCTGATGAGACAGATTGAATCCCGTTACTCGAAGGATGCGATAACTTTTTTTCTGACCGCTGATTGGCTGAGGCGCCGATGACGTACGTTGCTCAATCTTTGTCTAGAAGTTTAAAGCGTAGAATGAACAGCCGGGATTGAAATGGGATGCAGTAGGTAACTCATACGGAAAGCATTTCAGGACATCATCAGAACTCACGCTCCTGCATGCAATATCCTGACGAAGAAGTATACAGACTCGTCTCTTATTATCCGAAGAAACTGCAGTCACACCTCAGTGCTGCCCACATTTGCTGTTGCATCTCCCCCTTGTGGCTCATTCCTCATCCCTCCCTCCTCAGTTTACGAGCTGAGGTCTGAGCATGGAGGGCTGAGAGCTGAGGAGGGAGGGCTGACGCCGGAGGAGGGAGGGATGAGAGCTAAGGGCGCAAATTCACTAAGCCACGAAGCGCCGAACGCTAGCGTTAATTCGCTAGCGTTTGGCAGTCTCGCTACTGCGCAAATTCACTAACCAACGCTGGCGTAGTTTCGCTAGTGTTACTTCGCACCCTTACGCCAGGCGAATTTTGCTAGCGACGAAACTACGCAAATTCACTAACTTGCGCAGTGTACTGAACGCTACCTTTTACGCTAGACTTCCTTCGCCACCTCAGACCTGGCGAAGCGCAATAGAGTAGATAGGGATTGTTTCCAAAAAAGTCAAAATTTTTTCTAAGTCCCAAAAAACGCTGGCGTGTTTTCTACATGATGGGTGATAGGCTGAAAAAGATAGAAAAAATTTTTGGGGCTCCCCTCCTTCCCCCCTACATTTCCTGACTCATGGCAACTTACCTAGACAGTGGGCACATGTGTAGGGCAAAATAAAATTTTTATTTGCAGATTTGAAGGTTTTCTTGGCATTTGTAGTGCTGATAGGTGTTCCTCCATTGAAATTTGAATTTCGCGCCGTATGCAAATTAGCCTTCGCTAGCGTAACTTCACTTTATATAGCGAAACAACGCTAGCGCAACTTCGCAACCTTATGCTACCCCTGAGCGCAACTTCGGATTTTAGTGAATTTGCGGAGCGCTGGCGAAACTACGCCCGTCGAAGTGCGACGAAGCTCGGCGAAGTTGCGCCTGGCGCAACTTCACATCTTAGTGAATTTGCCCCAAGGAGAGAGGGCGGAGGAGGGCGGGATGAGAGCTGAGGAGGGGGGCTGAGGCCGGAGGAGGCAGTGTTGGACTGGCCCATCGGGATAACAGGAAAAGTCCCAATGGGCCAAGGTGTCAGTGGTCCTTATGCTGCTAGACATTTGGCCTATTTCATGGCCATTCCCAAATTCTATGAGAACAAAGAGGCTAAATAGATGCAATAATAGATAATAGTGTGTCAAGAAAAGAGACTAGGAGAATAGAGGTTGAGTGAGGAGAGGAAGAATAATAGTACTGGCAGTGGGCCCCTGGTCTAAGATTATTAATTGGTGGGCCCCTAGTCAAAGGTTTTTGGGTGGGCCCCTGGTGTCCCAGTCCGACACTGGGAGGAGGGAGGGTTGAGGCCGGAGTGCTTTTGTAATGAGGGCTGAGGAGGGAGGTCTGAGGAATGAGCCACAAGGGGGAGATGCAACAGCAAATGTGGGCAGCACTGAGGTGTGACTGCAGTTTCTTCTGATAAGTGAGTATAATAAGAGACGAGTCTGTATACTTATTCGTTAGGAGAGCGCAAGCAGGAGCTCTGGCCAGCCTCTCCATCCTAAAGCACGCATGCGTTCATTCTTTTTCACACGTCTTTTTTTCACGCATGTGCGAGTATTTTTGCGCAATGCACAAACCTATTGTACGCCTGGCCTCCTCGGCCCAGCGCTGGATTGTATTGACTTACCTGAAAAGGTTGGTGCTGTTCAATCTTCTACTTCACAGTTTTGCCAATGGTAAGTGGCCATTGTAGAACATGCACACTAGAATCTCCAGAGAAAAGTGATAATCGATGTGCGGACTACTCTTCTTCTATTGACTTACCACGGAGCGATCCTCTTCTGTCTTCCAATTTCTTTGCAAGGCTGTGCAGTAGTATGAGAAGCTGAAGTTTAACTAAAAAGTCTTCTCTAGTTTGTGAAAGGTAGGTTTAAGATCGATGGGATCTGGAACCGGACCGACAGGAGTAGGTATGGTGACAGGATCGATGGATATATCCGGGTTATGCTTGAATAGTGCCAGCAGATTGGTCCTATGTGTGGAACGATCGGTGACGAATTCCATGTTGAGGGTCTACGATTGGAGTGTGGTGCCCTGATCCTCTGGAAGGGCCAAGCAAGCTTGCAAAGAAATAAACAAAAGAAATAAACAAACAAATAAACTAAAAAATAACTAAAAAGTCGGCTATTTCGTTCAACTGTGCATGTGTCTTCAAAGCAAGAAGAAACCGGAAGAGGATTGATCCATAGTGCTCACTGGTATAACCCCGGGCCGGTGCAGTTTTCTGCTGCTAGGAGCACCGGCCCAGGGTTTCAGGTAAGTATCAACATTCACTTGGGGGTGCTTAACATTTGGCACCCCCAAGTGCAGGACGCCTTTTCTTCTTCTTTAAAAATGTTTCAGTAAAACCGCATTGGCATGCTCTCCATTCTATATTCAACTTTTAACAACATATCCAACCCCAGGGATATATATAACATGCATATATTCGGGCGTGGGATCTAAAATCTACATATGAGACCGAAACTTGGAACATGAGCTGGGCAATTACTAAATCTATTTCTATTAACACTTTATTGCTGGAGGCTTCATATAAAGTATTATTTAGATGGTATTGATGCTTGAAAGAATAGCTAAAAGTGCACAATCAGCTGATCCCAACTGTTTTAGAGGATGTTCTCAAATCGGATCTATGTATCACAACTGGTGGACGTGCCCCAAGGTGGTTCAATTCTGGGATAGAGTACACAATGTTATTTTCTCTGTTTTCCGAATCAATATCAAGAGAGGCCCTTTTACAGCATTATTAAATGGCTAATGTACAGTATAATTTTTTTGGCTGCAAGGCAAACTATAGCCAAGGCGTGGAAATCCCATTCTATCCATTTCCCAGCTTTTAAGCATAAAATTGATTGGATTATGATAAACGAAAAACTCACTAGCTTTTTATCTGATATGCATGCCAAATTTTTAAAAATTTGGCAACCATGGTTGGAATAGAGATGTTGTGACCCCACTTCTAGACATACTATCCATATGATCAACCTATTGGTCTTCCACTGCTATTCTCCCACAGATCTGTCCTACAGTATTAGTTACTATGTGACTATATTTAGCGTAAGGTATGGTGCACCCAGCTGGAACCTTGTTTTACAATTTTTAGAATCAGATTATGAATCTCAGACACAATTGTCACACTGTTGTGCAATGTTTGTTTGTTTTATTTTGTTTCCTTTGTTTTATTCTTTCTCATCTCAAAATGTATATGTTTTGTGTCGGCCTCAAGAATGCTAAATACTCACACTGTATCATATGACTAAAAAGCAATAAAAATATTTCATTAATACTTGCTTATATCCCTTTAATATGCATAAACATTTTCTTTTGGTAAAACCCCTTTTAAAGGAACAGTAACATCATAAAATGAAAGTGTTTTAAAGTAACAGAAAATAATACAGTGTTGCCCTGCACTGGTAAAACTGCTGTGCTTGTTCCAGAAACTGCTGTGTAGCAATGGAGCAACCATTCAAAAAAGAAAAGGCTCAGGTTACACAGCAGATAGCAGATAAGCTCTGTAGAACATAATGGTGTTATCTGTTATCCTGTGACATTAGCCTTTTTTCAATTTCCGCCATTGCTAAACAGCAGCTTGTTTATATGAACTATAGTAGTGTTTCTGAAGCAAACAGGTCAGTTTTACCAGTGCAGGGCAACAGTAAATGATATTTTCATTACTTTAAAACACTTTAGATATCTTTCGTCCGGCGGAGATCGGCCGTTTGGTCGATCGGACAGGTTTGATTTTGACCCGACCGATCCCGCCGGAGCCCATTGTGCATCGTAATCGGATCATTCGGCCCTACGGCCGAACGTTCAGCTCACCCCCGATATAGCCATGCTCGTTAATGGCATGTCGGGGAAAGATCCGCTCATTTGGCGATGTTGCCAAACGAGCAAATCTTTGCGTCTATGGCCACCTTTAGACCAATAGCGCTGTTCAAGTCAGATAAATAATTAGCTAGTGAATAAACACAAAAAGCTGGTGATTTACTCACATCCACGACCACAAATTATGTTCCACTAAAGGAAGCCTGACAATGGGTAATATGGTACCACAACGGTTGCATTAAATTAGGGAGAACCTCCCCAATACTATAATATTCTGGTTTCATCCATTCCTTTAAATCCTTCTAAAATGATATGGACGAGTACCAAAGCAAAAAGAGAAGTTAATTTCTTATTCAGATTTGACTAAAATCAACAAAATGTAATCATCTAATCGATGAAAATAGCCACACATGGACTAGGAGCTTTCTAGAACTTACCCGACTGTTATACTTTGTGTCTATTTTGCTAACCTGCATGTTGATTGAACTTTGTTGTTGGACGGGCGAGTGACCAAGTGACTTTTCTTTCTCTTTTCTTTCTCTTTCATCCTTTTCTTTCTCTTTTTTTTTTTGTTGTTCATGTCTTTTGATTTGATTGATGGCATATTACAGAAGCTTATTTGTACTAACGGATATATGCTCTCATTGGAACTTGCTTCCGATTATGCTGATACTGATGTACGTATTGTTTCTTAATGTGTTATCATATTGCATCTCCTTGTACTTATATGCTCTGCAATGATTTCTTTGCTTTCTTGAAAATAAAGAATATATAAATAAAAATTTTTTTTAATCATCTGCAGACAAAATTATGAGGGCTTATCTATGTTCGCTACCACTAGTGATGGGCGAATTTGTGCAGTTTCGCTTCGCCGAAAAATTCGCGAATTTCGCGCGAAATTCGCAAAACGGCGAAAAATTCACGAAACGGAGCCGGCGTCTCATTTTTGACGCCGGCGCCCATTTTTGCCGCTGGCGCCCGTTTTTTCGGCGCCGGCGCCCGTTTTTGATCAGCAGAAGCGGAAAGATAGCATATCTTTTTTCTGCGAATTTTCGCGGGCGTTTCGCGAATTTATTCGCCGACGGCGAATCGCGCAAATTCGCCGCAAATTCGCGCCTGGCGAATAAATTCGCCCATCACTAGCTACCACAGTTATGGTTGCCACCTGGCCGTTATTCGTCTTGGCCAGGGCTGGAAATACGAATTCATTGACAATGTAATTGCTGGTATATTTCTAACACCAAAGATTAAAGACAGAGGAGGGAGGTAAAGGACATGCGGCCAATGTGGGGACAAGGGCCCAGACTCTGGGTAGGCAAAAGAAGAGGTATGTCCCTAGAGCCCCCTCATCGTTGCGCCCTAGGCATTTGCCTGTATTGTCTACCCCTACTTCTAGCCCTGCTTGCTGCCCAGTAAAGAGACTAAATGGGACCTCAATATTGACTGAATTACTACAGTATGGCAGTTCAGCTATAATTAAAATATATTTGTCTCCAGCGCCGGATTTGCTGGGCGGGCGCCCCTAGGCTGTGCGCTCCGCGGTCCTAGCGTCCGCCCGCACTACCGCGAGCACTGGAGCACTGGGGAGCACAGGCTCCCCACAGAGCGGCTGGGCGACATGCCGCCCCCAAAAATGTGCCGCCCTAGGCCCAGACCTATGTGGCCTCGCCACAAATCTGAGCCTGTTTGTTTCTCAGTGGCTGCTGGAAACTGTACATCAGCAGCAGCTGAAAAAAGCCACAGGTTAACACAGGGGGTTATTTATTAAAGGTTGAGTTGTGTTTTTCCCAAAAAATTGAGTTTTCCAAGGGTGGTCATCATAAACCTCCAGGGTACAACATGAACATGCTCAGTTTGCTCCTTTCCCCCTCACTCCTCCCCTCCCTGCTGTAATCTGAACCCAGAGCAGGCAGAGCCTCAAGCAGGAAGTGATGTCACACCAAGCTAAAATGGCAGCTCCTATCCTAAACAAACAGAGAGAGAGCTTCTAGAGCTGTTTACTCAGGTATGGTAAAGCATTCTGCAGAATAAATATAGTGTTATAGTTTGCACTATTGTGGCTCAGCTATTGGCAACAAACTGCTTCAGTAGCTTACCTACTCCTTTAAAACCTGTCATGGTCATGTAAAAGTCAATGGGATGTTTTTTGCCTTCATGATTTTAAGGTTTTCTACAGTGGTTTTGGTTCAAATTCAAGGTTTTTTTCGCTTTCAATAAAATTTTTCTATATTTGAGGTTTTTTTTTTTTTATAAATAAGCAAACGAGTTTATTTGAGGTAGAAAAAAATCACAAACACGACCTTTATAAGTAACCCCCAAAATGTTATTGATATAAAATATTACTCTAACCATTTTGCTCTACTATAAATTGCAAATCATAACCCTATCAGCACAATTTTGTGGTCCATTTCTGCAGAAATAAGAGTTTACACGATGCCTTTTAGATACTCTTGAATAGGTCTTAATTGCTGCCCCCTGTTTAAATAGTGACCTTGGAGTTCTATGACCTGTAACAAAAGTACTTGATCTTCAGCCTTTTATTTGCTTTTATATTGTCATGTAACTTTTTTGAGACTTCTAATACCCTTATATTTATACCTATATATTGCCACACACACACATAGTAGAGAGATATATATATACACACACACACAAAGAGAGAGATAAAGGAGGGGTAAGAATAATGTTACCCCTAAAGTAAACTACTAAGATCCATGTAATATCCATGTAATTTAAAAAAGGAGATACATTATCCCCATATATATCATACATGCACATATAAGCCATTAGTTCAATATCAACAGTCAGACTGCTCTGTCTCTCTTTGGTGCACTCATGAGTGAAGACACCCACAGAGCCCCCATGGATTTGCATTTTTTTCTGCAGATGCAAGAACTAATTCTCACTGCTTTTTTTTCTACAGGAAATAAGGTATTCAGGGTCGTTTGTGTTTCTCTCAGGTAGAACAAGTGACTCATTCCTACATGTGACATTTTCTCAACCTGTACATCATTCCACTGTGTAGAAAGGAATCAGCGTGGAGCATAAATGCATACCTAAGGGTATGTAATATGTAATATTGTTGTGAATATATATTTTACATCTCAAGGGACATTTGTCACAGTCAGATGCCTCTCACAGAAAAATGATGCCCTTAATAGGGTGACATAAAGCCCCCAAAGAACCATTGCTTATTTAGTTTGTATTGATGCATAAGGCTTAGGTAGTCCAACTACAGTATAGTCACTAGTCTGGTGCCGTGCCTCTAGGGATTGTGTCATGATTTTTTTATGATATAGTTTTTATTTCTAAATTACACTGTTTACACTGCAAATAATCCACTCTACAATATAAAATTTAATTCCTGAACCAGCAAGTGTATTTTTTTTTAGTTGTAATATTGGTGTGTAGGTGCATCTCAGGTCATTTTGCCTTGTCATGTGCTTTCAGAAAGAGCCAGCACTTTAGGATGGAACTTCTTTCTGGCAGGCTGTTATTTCTCCTACTCAATGTAGTGCTGTTCTTAGATCTACCAGGCAGCTGTTATCTTGTGTTAGGAGCTGCTATCTGGTTACCTTCCCATTGTTCTGCTGATGGACTGCTGAGGGAGGGGGTTGATATCACTCCAACTTGCAGTACAGCAGTAAAGAGTGACTGAAGTTTAAGGGTCAGTCCACACAAGCAGATTCGGGGAGATTAGTCGCCCCAGCAACAAATCACCTCTTCATCGGGATATCAATCTCCCCGAACTGCCTGCCCTCTGCCGGCTAAAATGCCTGTGGCAATTCACACACGGTGCTTCATTTTCTGAAGTCGCCCGAAGTTTCCTCATGAGACAACTTCGGGCGACTTCGGAAAACGAAGCCATCAGCAGAACAATGGGAAGGTAACCAGATAATAACTGCCTGGTAGATCTAAGAACAGCACTCAATAGTAAAATCCAGGTCCCACTGCAACACATTCAGTTACATTGAGTAGGAGAAACAACAGCCTGCCAGAAAAAATTGACCTTTGATAAATAAACCCCTTTTAAATGTAGATCCTATTGGCATTTACAGATATGAGCTGGGAATCTGCAGTCCCTTGTAACAAACTGTGCAATTGCCTTGCCCAGGCTGGACTGACAAACTGTGGGTTCTGGCAAATGCCATAGAAAGTCACTATTTAGTGATCTGGTGGGGCTATTTGTGCCTCTGTGTACTTGGAATGGCTGGGCCTATTTTGAATCTCAGTCCAGCCCTTGCCCTTGTCTCATAGGTAGTGAGGTGTAAACAAATATAACTTTGTAGCACAGTGTGCCCATAGATATGCTGGGAATAGTTTATAGGAAAAAAACAGTAATATACCCTGCCTATCTGCATTTCGTGCTGAGAGCAGTATAACAGACCCTAATATTATAGGGAATAGTACAAATCTACCCTGCATGTCCATAATTCATGCTGGAAAAACTTGCACAGCATGCAAAAACAGAAGTGCGTCACCTCTACCACCCAATGTTGGAGACAGACGTTCTATAATTAACCAAGTTGATTCATGAGTATAACAACTCTGCCTTAAACATGTCTTTTATTGAAATAAATATCCGTATCATGAATCTCAGCCATACTGTAGGTAAAGGTGATAAACCTCCTTCCTTGAACCAGGAAGTGGAGGGTAAGGAAATTCATCTTTGTGGATTTCAGATTATTTTTGTTTTTCTTCTGCAGCTCCTTAGTTAGGAATTAATCCTGCCCTAGCAACCATAACATGAATTGATGACTGACTGAAGAATGGGGTTATCCTGAAAGACGATAAACTATTCAATTCACAATTAAATTTTCACGTTGAATTGCTTTCAGGTTGCTAGGCTTAGCAAAACAGTACATTTAGGGGCAAATTCACTAACCTGCGGAAATTCGCCAGCGACGGCATCGCTCACATCACCAAACTTCAGCAGGACAATGCTAATTCACTAAAATGCGAAGTTGCGTCCAGGACGCCAAACAATGGCGAACTTTCGCTAGCATTAATTCGGCAAGCAAAGCGAAGTTGCGCTAGCGTTGGCTAATTTGCATTCGGCGGGAAGTTACATTTCAATGGACGTATATGTTGCAGCAAATACATTACACTACACAAGCCCAGGGAACGTTAATAAAATAAAATAGAGTGGTTATATTGCCCTACACATGAGCCCAGTGTATAGTTTATGTGCCATATGTAAGGAAATGAAGGGGGGAAGCCGGGTACCCTAAAAAAATTTACGATCTTTTACAGCCTATCACCCTGAAAAACTGAAAAGTCGCCAGCGTTTTTTGGGACATTTTCAATTTTTTTTGTGGAACTCCTATCTACTCTATTGGACTTCACCTGGTCTGAGGTGGTGAAGGCAAGTCTGGCGCAAGAGTTAACGTTCAGTAAAATCCGCATCTTAGTGAATTTGCGTAGTTACGTCCATTTGCTAGAGCGAAAATTCGCCTTGCGTTAGAGTGCGAAGTAGCGCTAGAGTCTATCTCCTTCGCTAGCGAATTTATGCCAGCACCCGTTAGTAAATTGGCGAAATCTGGCAAATTTTTGCCCTTTAGTAAATTTGCCTCTTAGGCTGGAGTGTGGTAGAGGACAAAAAGCAAAGAATGATGAAAAAAAAATTACTCAAGTCTACACAAAACTGAAAGTAAATGTTTAGTTGAATATTGCCTTTAACAAAAATGTTTCCATGATCCAATGAAATTTTTAAAGACTGATTGATCACTGCTTAATGAATTGTTCCATTTCATTGTGTACCTGCCACTGAGCAACTTGGTAGGACAGATTGTGCAGTGCAGTGTTCATCTGGCCACCCGCCCTACAGTCTCTTGCTTCACTTGTTTATATTGAGTGTATGTGCTTCAAGTTACCGGTAATCCATACATCTGCTGGGGAATGTGTTTATATTGCACTGAATTAAGCACACACTTGGCGACGGGGGGGGGGTTGGGTGCAGGCAGAGAGCCAGGAAATATCAGGTTCTGGGCAAAAAGATAAAAGCTAATAGAGGGTGCCAACCTTAACAGCAGTTACCTCTTATACCAGGGGTGTCCAAACTGCGGCCCAAGGGCCACATGCGGCCCAGGATGCATATGAATGCGGCCCAGTTTGGTTCCCGAGGAAACGTCATGTCGCAAAGATATAGGAGGAGGGGGGACTCTGCCCATTGCCCAGTTAGTAATAATAATATAATAATAATTCTATTTAATATCCAGGTGTCCCATATTCCAGTGTATAGCTCCATCTGGTTATCCAACTGGCATTGTAGTTCTTTTCTGTGTATTTCCTTTACTTTTACAAATCAAACATGTTTGTGTATTTCATGTGTGGCCCCAGACAGTTTTTCTTTTTCCAATGTGGCCCTGCAAGCCAAAAGTTTGGACACCCCTGTCTTATACAGACGTAGACATCGATGTTCAGATAACGTTTGTAATAAGTTTTTGTATTTTCCAGATTTTTAAGTATTTACAAGTTTGCCATGCAACTTGGACTTGGAATTTTAATTGCTATATGGTTGCTAGGACTTTACACTAGCAACAAGGCAGAAGTTTGGAAGTCAAAGTGGAAGATAAACAGGAGAGGCTTGAAATAAAGATAAGCAATTCAATTTAAAAACGATAATAAAACTGAATACTCACAGTAGAGAGTCAATGACATGAAATATAAATAGTGTATGTTTGCTCTATAATTAAACTATCAATATGTTTACAATGAAAACCATAAAAAGCATGGACGTTTTAAGTAGAAGGACAAACTTACCGCTTTCCATAATGTGTCCAGGTTGCTCATGCCCCAAACCCTCAGCAAAGGGGAGCTACACGTAAACACCTTGAATGACGAGCAGGCACCATTCCGGAAAACCAAAAAAAGTTAATTAATTAGTAGAATCCAGGAGTAGTCCTGGATTCTACTAATTAATTAACTTTTTTGGTGTTCCGGAATGGTGCCTGCTCGTCATTCAAGGTGTTTACATATTAATATATTTAGCATAATTAACATACTAGCATAATAAGCCGCCAATAAACTGTCTGAATTTGAAAGAACTTCACCCTATAAGTTGGCACACCATGGCATAAATTGGCACACCCCGGGTGATCCCCTTCCAGCTTCTTCTTTCTTATCGCAGTTGCGCATGCACAGTAGAGCGAAGAGCCGAACTTTAACAAAAAAGTTGGTTATTTTGTTCTACTGTGCATGCTTCTGCCCAGAAAATTTGAAGATTGAAGAAGCAGGAAGATGATCACTCCGTGGTGTTCGCTGCAAGGACCACAGGCGGTGCAGTTTTTTACAGATAGGAGCACCGGCCCGGGGTGTCAGGTAAGTAAATATGATCACTTGGGGGTGCCTAATATTTGATACCCCAAGTGGAAAATTACTTTCCTTCTCCTTTAAATAATTAAGAAACTGTAAATCCCCCTGATCACTTTTCTAAAAATAGTTTCTCCCCCCCCCATAAAGGATCATTTATAATTTCAGTGTAATTGCACATTTGTGCTTTACGCGTGTTACAATGCACGCAATTGCACGCAATTTATGAATTGGGCGTTAATGTGCTCAAAATCGTTGGAGAGAGGAATGTGTAATTTCAGATGATTGATTTTAAAAAAACGCCTGTGTGTATGATTCTTTATTCACAAGCAATCTGTACCTGTTGATACAGCCTGCAGTGGGTAACCTGGAATTCCCATCATGTTCAGAGTGGCAGAAGTGCATCAGTAAGCACACTTGCACATGATTCATCAGACAGACTGGGCAGATGAATGCAGTTTGCTGTGTTTACACGAAAGTCTTAGGAGTAGGTTAAGCTGCATGTATGACACTCCTGCAATAAACACACAATGATGCTATGATTTGCACTGTGCTCTCCGGGTTTAATTTCATTTCATTTGGAAATCTACTGCAACATACACAGGGTTGCTACCTGTTGAGAGTCAGACTAAGGAAAATGACCAGCTTCTATTGTTAGCTGCAAGTACCTTTAATTAATGGAAACATAATTGTATTATTGTAGTAGACGAAAATGAATAATATATGGTGTTAGTTTCACTGTTGGCTAAAAATGATCATTATCTTTAAAAATGGCCTCTTTATTGGAGCTCTCTACAGGTTCAGACTGGGTGTCTTGCTCGCATGCGTGCACCAGGAGTTAAGAGGTTGGGAGGAGGCCCCCGGGGACTGCTAGGAGGGCCCTTCATTTTGCAGCCAAGGCTTCAGTCCGACCCTGGCTCTCTATACATCTGTCAAAATCCCGTCCATGGTTCAGATGAGGGGTGGGGGTGTTCTAGCACCCCCTACCAGAAGCACAGCAGGAGAGGTATAGCCAATCACAGGCTTGCAGTCACATAAGCAAAGACAGGCTTCAGTTCCCTATCAGGTCAGTCTAGCTGCTGATTCCTATCCTACAGTGCAGTGTGCTGCTGGCTACCCTACACAGCCTGGGAATAAAGGCAGCAGGAAATTAAACAGATGGGCTGCATTAGTATGTTTGCAGAAATTTTCAATAAATCAGTCTGAAACATTACTTTTACATTTTTACATGCATCAATTGTGTTCATGTTTACAAAACTGCACTTTTGGCTGTGATCGTATATGAGCTGTATTGTGGTTTATTAGGTGTGTAAGTCTAACGGCAGCATTCGTGATAAATTAGAGTGGGATTAGTTTAGAGAGTGGGTGCCTACAGAGCAGTGTGTTACAGTAATCTGTACGATATAAGATGAGGACATGGATGAGAATTTTAGCCATCTTGTGTGTGGAAGGATCGAATATGAAAAATGTTCATTAGGCGAAGGCTGCATGATTGTGTAAGTGTTTGAATGTGGGGAATGAATGACAAGTCAGTGTCAATAGTGAATTTTGGGCAGCAGACTTGAGAAACTGGGGTAATATGGTTGCTTTTGACACTGCTAATGATGTCAGGCACGGAAACAGAAGTTACAGGTGGAAGATAATTTCAGTTTTGTCCATGATTGGTTTTTAGATTATATGTTTCAACAATAAACTTTATTATAGCATATTCTATAGTCTACGGGGCAGGTTTATTAAGATTCGAGTTGTGTTTTCCATGAAAATTTGGGGTTAAATAAAAATCTAATTATTGAAGATTTATTATCCCCCGACCTGGAAATTGCTTGAATGAGAAAATTTGTCACCTCAAACCTGAGTTAATTCGAGTTCATTTGGGATTTTAAAAAGCTCACATAACTCTAAAACTCGACCTTTGATAAATAACCCCCTAAGTTTCGAGATTCTGATTTAGGTGGATAAAGCAGTTATAGCTAACATTATTGAAAAACACAACATTGGTGTAAGGATTTGTTTAGAATTCACTGATAATGAAGACAGAATGTTACACGGGGTTGCCACCTTTTCTGAGAAAAAATGACTACCAGTCTTCCTGTCTTTTTAGCTTTGCTTCCTGTTAATAACGTTGGCAATCCATCTATCACCATTTTTAAACTACAAGCCAGGTGGCAACCCTTATGTTATATAATAAACTAAACCAGACGGTTAGCAGAACTAAAGCAGTCTTTAAATTCGTCACCCAGTTGGGAGTCGCTTTTGTATTCCATTCCAGGTATCTGTATTCTTACTCAATGGCGACAACAAGGAATAACTACTCCACACAAAAGGCTGTACAGCTACCGTATAACCTTGAATGCTGCATTAGTTGGCCTTATACAAAGGACACCCTTTCCGGTAATCATGTACTAAAAGCATAATTGTTGATTAAATTAAGGTGTGATCTATTTTTTATTTTTTTATTTTTACATGTCATCCTGAGTTATTTTGCCGATTTTGCGAGGGCAGATGTTCCGTTGCAGTAAAAATGTATCAATGGTAAGCATTTTTTCTCACTTTGTTTCACAGGGGATGTGCTACAGTGTTAACCTGCTAAAGAGTGTGATGTTATATTATCTTGTTGAAAATTACCACAACATGATTGTTAAAAATAAACTATCAGCATATAAGGGACCGAGGAGGAGCCTGGGCCACAGCTATTGGGTTTCTTTTAGCACTCCTCATTGCTGCAGAAACATCATTTATGTACAATACAATATGTAGGTCAGACTGGTCGGAAATTGAAAGATAGAATCAGGGAACATGTATTAAACATCACTAAAGAAAATTGCATAAGCCCTGTAGCAAAACATTTTGCAGAGTATAATAACAGAAATGTGTCATATTTAAGTGTAATCGGCATTGATAAAATAGTATCCAATATTCGTGGAGGAAATGTAACTTCAGACCTCTTAAGAAAAGAAGCACCTAGGAACTAGACAACCATTAGGTTTAAATTATGATTTTGATATATCTTGCTTTATTTAACACAAAAAGAAAACGTTTTGGATTTATATTAATATTTGTATTCTCTATTTATATCTATTATATTTATATGTACATTCTTATATTATATATAATCTGTGTATAAAAAATATGTATATCTATGCTGAAATAGCTATTTGTACTTTAAATGCTGTTTTGTAATGAGCAACTAGGGGTAACGACATACAGCTATCTGATTATTAATTATGACTCTGCCAACGAGATTAAACATTGGCTGTTTTTCCTTTAAATACTATGTATGTACTAGAAACAAGTTAGCCTATGATTAAGGGGCAGATTTATCAAGGGTCGAATTTCAAAGTACAAAAAACTTTGACATTCGACCATCGAATTAAAAAACTTTGAATTCGAATATCGAATTCAACGTTTTTTCAACAAATTTGGTAATCCTGCGGTCGATTAAAAATAGTTTGATCGAACGATTTTTAGCGATCGATCGAAGGATTTCTATTCGACCAAAAAAAACTTAGAAAAGTGCTGTGGAAGGTCCCCATAGGCTAACATTGCACTTCGGTAGCTTTAATTTGGCGAAGTATGAAGTCGAAGTTTTTTTTAAAGAGACAGTACTTCGATTATCGAATGGTCGAATAGTCGAATGATTTTTACTTCAAATCATTCGAATCAAAGTCGAATGGTCGAATATAGCCTCTTCGATGGTCGAAGTACCCAAAAATTTACTTCGAAATTCGCACTTTTTGACATTCGAACCATTCACTCAAACTTAGTAAATCTGCCCTTAAAGGAGAAGGAAACCCAGTCGGCGCAAAAACCCTCCCCCCCTCCCCTGTGTTGCTTCCCCTCCCTCCTCCCCCCTGGCCTACCTGTCCCACTGGGCAAATGCCCCTAACTTGTTACTTACCCTTCTGCGCAGGTCCAGTCCAGGGAGTTCACCTACGCCATCTTCTTCCAAGCTATCTTCTTCCTGCTTTGACCGGCACATGTGCAGTAGGAGCATTTCGCCGGTACGGATCTACTGCGCATGCGCCAAAAGTCATGTGAAATCTGAAAACTTCGTGACTTTTGCCGCATGCGCAGTAGATCCGTACCAGCGAAATGCTTTTACTGCGCATGTGCCAAAATGCTGGTCAAAGCAGGAAGAAAATCTCTTGGAAGAAGATGGCGTCGGTGAACTCCGTAGACTGGACCTGCGCAGAAGGGTAAGTAAGACTTTTATTAAGTCAGACTTTTATTTTTTATACACAAATAAAGACTTTTGTATTATTGCACAAAATGTTTCAGACTCCTATATTCTACGAATTAATTGATTTTTTGGTGTTTCGGAATAGTCACGATTTTTGTGTGTAGCTCCCCTTTGCTGAGGGTTCGGGGCATGAGCACCCGGACCCATTATGGAAAGCGGTAAGCTTATACTTCTATTTAAAACGTCCATGCTTTTACCAATATTAATTCCATTGTTAGATGCCACTAAGAAATCGTGGGACACGTTGTACAAATCAACCAACAAGGACAATTCTTTTTCACCAGACATGCCCCTGTGGCATAATGCCTCAGTAAGCAACTTTAACAAATTTACAGGAGGTGGCTTCTGGGCAAGGGCTGGAGTCAAGCAACTGCAACATAAAACACAAGAGGGCAATTTTAAAACTCTAGAGCAGTTCCAACAAACTCCGGAATTGTCAGATCTGTCGGTGTATACTGTAGATACCTGCAACTGCAACATTTATACCACACGCAATTTCACATCACCCCACCCAAAATACAACAAATAACTGTAGAAACTATAATAAGCCCACCAGAGAAACAGAAACTAGTATCCAAAACATACACGCACATTGCATCTCAAAAATATGACCCCAGACCCAGGGTCAAACTTAAGTGGGAAAGTAGTGGAGTTCACTTAGATCCTGATGATTGGGAAGAATTAGAAGACAGCCTCTATCTTCCTCTTATCAGTACAAGAGACAGGCTCATTCAATTTAAAATTATACATCAAACATACTTGACACCAAAAAAACTACAACTGAAAGGCCGCCTAGAGCATTCCAGATGTCCCCGCTGCAACTCCCCGGATGCGGATTTCATACACCTTATATGGTATTGTCCAGTTATACAGCAATTTTGGAGAAACATAATGCCGTTTTTAGCCGAAGAATTTACTCTTCCACAAGTATTAAACCCAGCTACCTGCCTACTGGGCGTAACGGATGCTCTGGTACCCAGAATCCACTCAAGATTATTGATGAGATGCTTTTGTTCTATGCCAGGAAAACAGTAGCCCTACACTGGATGGGACCAACTCCTTCTACGCTTAAAAAATGGATTACTCTTATTAATTCCCAGCGGGAACTTTATAAGTTAACGTATATTGCCAGAGGTTGTCCACAGAAATTCGATAAAATATGGTCCCCTTGGTTGGATTGACCCGCAACAACGACTAAATAAGTCTACTGAGAATTGTCTTTATATCCTATCATGTCTACCTTCTTCTTCCTTCTTTACTTCCTTCCTTCTCTTGTTTATGAAAACTCAATAAAAAGTTACTATTAAAAAAACAAAAAAAAACATCCATGCTTCTTATGGTTTTCATCATATAGAAACATCATTTATCCTATAGGTCAAGTTGTATGTAAAATCTGCACATATATATCATATATCATGATATATATATATCGTTTTATAAACTTTCCTGAAAACAAACACACATTACAGTAGAAAGCCACTGTTATACAGCTCTGGACTGGCCCACTAGGGTACTGGGAGAAATCAAAGTGGGTGCCACCCTGGTGACTGCCTGCAACTTCTGCAAATGGGAAGAAAAAGTGAGAATTGTTATTGCTTTAAGCATGTAACGGGATATACTGTAGCTACCAAAGATGTGCTAAGTGTATTTTAAATGAACCGGCTTAACAGGGTATTGTTAACCAAACAAATCACTTTGCTACTTCAGTCTGAAGCAGATCCAACAATTAACATAGTGCAGTCCAGCATTGTGCACATACCAATGGTGGTTCAGTTTTTCCCTACTAATGTGCAAACCACTTCTCCTTTTAGTGACATTAGCTGTGGATGTTGTATTCCTTTAAATGGGATTTTTTTTGTCTACCGAATAGCTCTTTAAAAGAATGCATTGGGGATTCCCAGCAATCTTAATTTTCATTTTGAAAGGACTAGTTCCTGAAAAGGTAGTTGCGTAGCTCTTTAAAAGACTGGAAATAAAAGAGATAATTATAACAATGACCTCATTTTTATTTAAGTTTATATTAAGAGCAAAGACATACTTTTTATACCTTTATACAAATGCAAAAACAGGTGGCAGTGAATCTTTGGGTGAAGTGCACACTACAGCCTTATAGAAAAGTTCCCCTAAAAAGCATAAGCATAAAAATACCATATAACATAGCATGGAAAAGTTACTTGTGTAATAGGGATGCCATAAGGCACGGGTCTCCAAACTTTTTTTTACCCTTGAGCCAAATTTAAATGTAAAAGAAGGTGGAGAGCAACATAAGAATGCAAAAAGTTCCTGAGGGTGCTAATTATGAGCTATAATTGGCTATTGGAAGCACCTATATGGACTGGCAGCCTACAGGAGGCTCTTTTTGCCAGTACACATGTTTTTTATGCAACTAAAGCTTGCCGCCAAGCCAGGAATTAAAAAATAAGCACCTGCCACTGGGAGCAACATCCCCTACAGTATGGCCAGAGCAACATATCTGTCTTTTTTAAGGGTATAATTTGCATGTATAGTGTGGCATTAAATGTAGTCAGTGTTGCTAAGGCTCCATTAAATAGCTAATACACTATGAAAAGTAACTGATTCTTGCATTTTTAAATGTGATATGGCAGGCAGCCTGTGAAATACAATGTGCAAGTGTTAAATAATAGCTCAGCTGCAGAAATTGCTTCTTTTTATTCATTTCGTTTTTCTGCTTTATAAATGTGGTATAGCACTTTAACACAATCTGCAACGGTTTATGAATGTTAAATAAAAAGCTAGTATGGAGCAAAGCCATTCGTATCACCTTGAGAGATTGAAGATTGTAGTTCACTCTCTATGATTAGTTTTCATCTACAACTCATCTTTATCATAATGAAGACATTCAACACATTTGACCTAGCAAAATCACACTTGGGGGGGTATTTACTAAACCTCAAATTTATCTGGTTGGGCTTTATGGGGCAAAAACTCGATTTGTTTGTGGAAAAAAAAAACTCAATTTTTTTGTGATTTATACCCTGATGCTGCCAAAAGTCTGAATCCAAAAATTCTGCCATCTCAGACATGTCAATGTCTTGTATAAATCAATGGGATTTATCCCTATACCAGTTTGAAGACATTGTGCTGAGTTTAGCCTGATAATCCAATATTTTCAGGCAAAAACCTGAAAAAATTGAGTGATTCAGGAAAAAAAGTCTGAAAAGATTGTACAATTCTGGTTTTAACTCCATTTTATTGGGGTTTTTCACTATCCGATTTATTTGAGTTAATAAGACAAAATTGGGAGTTTGGTCAAGATTTTTTTATTTTAATTATGGGATAAATCCGGATTTTAGTAAATAACCCCGTTGGTGTTATCTGAGTATGTTTATCTGCAGTTAACAGCAGTGGGTTTAAGTAATCCAAATAAACACTTATTATGTATAATGGAACAATTTGTTTTTAAATTAAAAGCTATTTGTTGTTTTTACTAGATGTGATTTCATATAGTTTTGGGCTCCTACCATATCAAATTGGAATGTGGCAGTGACTTAGTAGCACCAGCCCTGTACATGTAGCAGTGTCACAAGTTGTTTATACCCTTCAGTGCAGTTTAGAAGTTTCTTGTTTCAACTGCTTGCTAAAACTAGGGATGCACCGAATCCAGGATTCGGTTTGGGATTCGGCCAGGATTCAGCCTTTTTCAGCAGGATTCGGATTCGGACGAATCCTTCTGCCTGGCCGAACCGAAACCTAATTTGCATATGCAAATTAGGGACGGAGTGAAATTGTGTGATTTTTTGTCACAAAACAAGGAAGTAAAAAAGGTTTTCCCCTTCCCACCCCTAATTTGCATATGCAAATTATGATTTGGATTCGGTTCCGTATTCGGCCAAATCTTTCGAGAAGGATTCGGGGGGTTTGGTCGAATCCAAAATTGTGGATTCGGTGCATCCCTAGCTAAAACTAGCTACAGACTTAAGCTGTCCATAGCTGCTATGATACCATTGTACGAAACGAGGGTCCATACAATTTTCCAACCGTGTGTGGAGAGTGCCAACATTTTTCGTACCATGGCAATCATTCGTACAGGTTAAAAGATTTATATTGGCTAACGATAAGATCTATGCAAGTATTGCCTATCTGATGATATCAATGGGAGATGTCACTATTATTTGTTAGACATCCAATTGATGTCTGTCAATTAATGGCCCGAGCATCATGTATTTTTTTCTCTTTACTACTTTATATTAATCTGAATGGTTAGTTGCAGGTCAGAAGATTGGCATGTACATCCAACACAGACTATAATCTGCACGTCTATGGCCAGTTTTACACCTGACAAGATCCTAGTGGCCTAACTAGATATGACTGGGTCCCACAGCAATTCATTTTAGGACCCCCAACATATCCAGGAGTTGTCCTTTTTTACCTGGCCCCCTGCAGCCGCAGGCTCTGCATTCCTCTGTACTTATACCCCTGCAATATCCTGTGGGTAATCTTGATCCAAAGTAGCTCAGCATCAATATTGTTCCCCATTAAGTACCTTGTTCCCCTCTTTCATTACAATAAAAACTCAAAGTGTCTTCAGCATGGTACCTTATGCCTTAAATTTATAACAATTTAATTTTCCAAGAGCAAAATACAGTATATTGTCTGATTTATTTCCATACTGTACAGCCATAATAAATAGTACAGCCAGATTCACTAATGCAAAACAATATTAGTGTTTTTCTGAAGCAGTGACTACAGGAAAGCTGGAGCTGGATGCATCAGTCAACCAGTGTTACCAATGAGGCCAAGTGGCTTAAGGGGAGTTGAGAAGCAAAACATAGCTAGTGACCCAGCAGAGGGCATTGAGGAGGGGAGAGTTGGTAGTCATTTGTTATAACAATTGTTTTTTTTCCCTATTTTCCTTTTGAGGTTTGTTCAGCAACACTTTTTTAATCTTGGAAGTGTAAGAGAACCTGACTCATTGTTGGACTCTGGGATTCATTTTTATATCTTATTAATTTATATATATTGGAGACTAAACTGGCTGCGGTGTCTGAAATGTATATTATTGCCAGTCTGTGTTCAAGATTTATACATAACATAAGCATACCTTACTGTTCTGATTCTGATCTTGACTGTTTAATGGATAACCAAAAGAAAATGAAAAAGTTATATATGCATTTTAATATAATGAAGTTACCCTAAATTGTCTGACTGTTTTTTGTGTTTATGACATTGCCAATTCTCCTTCATTAAAGAAAAAACTATAGACCCATGTAAATGTTGCAGGTTATTAAAAAAAAAGACCAACTCTATAGATGTAGTTAAATATTCTGCACAAATGTACAACCATTAAATGGGAAACTTACCTGATAATTAACGCTTATGTTTCCCTCCTTTTCTAATAAATGTCATTGTTCCTTATTCGTATGACATTGCTGAGTGATTGTGTGGCATCTCATCTACCACTTGTTTCATGGGACTTCAAATTGGCATTATCGCTGAATCTTCTCCCTTAAAATTACGACTGATGGATGAGATTCATAGTGCATTCTACTGGAATACAATAATCTCTGTAAATATGCTCTTATTGTAACCAAATAAATAAAAGAATATCACATATGAGTTCATTTAATAGACAAATGCAAATTGTGTAGTGCAAAATATCACTGCAATTCACCATATTTCTTTGCCAACAATACAATATTCCTTCCTGGCAGCTCAAACTCTAGTCAGTTACTGAAGTGCATTCATTTGGGTATACCTGTTTAATAATGGATGGCACTCGACATGGCTGCGCTCTTATAAACCATACCATTGTGTGTGATTTATCTGGTGCAGTAAGTTACAAATAAGTTAGATGAAAGTGCTTCACATACATCATGTTTAAAGGATAAGTAACACAGAAAGTGGTAAAAATATGGCATTTTCAGAAGAACCACTACAGCAGGCATGTCCAAAGTCAGGCCCGGGGGCCAATTGCAGCCCGTTTTCAAATTTACACCAGCCATCAGCCTCCATCATGAAATGAATAATATTGTGGCGTGCCAGCATAGTGCGTAGCAGTAATATTTGGTGTTAAGTGTTAGCAATGCACCACTCTCGCATACTTCTTTAGGGCTGAATGTGTCGATAGACGTACTGACGTGCCAGTACAGTGAACTAAAGAAGTATGCGAGAGTGGTGCATCACTACGTGCCAGTAAGTGTCTATTGCTAACACCTTCAGCACACAGGCAGCAGTATAGACCAAGTGGCAGATCATTTCACTAATGTGCCCAAATATTACTGCTACGGCTACGCGATTCTTGTAAATTAAAGGGGTTCTGTCATTGAAAACATGTTTTTTTCAAAACGCATCAGTTAAAAGTGCTAATCCAGCAGAATTCTGCACTGAAATCCATTTCTCAAAAGACCAAACAGATTTTTTTATATTCAATTTTGAAATCTAGACATTTTGTCAATTTCCCAGCTGCCCCAGTCATGTGACTTGTGCCTGCACTTTAGGAGAGAAATGCTTTCTGGCAGGCTGCTGTTTTTCCTTCTCAATGTAACTGAATGTGTCTCAGTGAGACATGGGTTTTTACTATTGAGTGTTGTTCTTAGATCTACCAGGCAGCTGTTATCTTGTGTTAGGGAGCTGCTATCTGGTTACCTTCCCATTGTTCTTTTGTTTGGCTGCTCACCAAAATCTGGCCCTTTTTGCAAAAAGTCTGCACTACAGTTTATATAAGTAATCTGCTACCTGGCTGATATTTTACCTGCCAAGTCCAGTGTTGGGGCTGCTATTACAAATTTTAATTTAAGTGTGCCCCTTTTCCTCTTATGTACCCTTGACAGCATTACTCCACCCATTTATGTAATGGATTGCCCCATCACGGATCTGCCCTGGCCAATATCTACATTATAAACGGTAGCAACCCCCCTTTGACTGCAGGGTCTGCTTCCTATAGTTACACCACTGCCCTGGGTATCTGGATACAAACTTTAAATGTAAAAAAATACATTATTTTCTGTATGTGTTGTTACATATGGGCTGTGAAAGTGCCTTCCAAAAGAGACAGAAGAGACTGGATGTACAAAGTTATAGACAAATAATATGTAATGTAGATATAGATCAATAGACATGTCAGCAGAAAATGTAAATTATAAATAGTGCCATTAAGGGGATATGCAGTGTCCTTTGCTTCTGCATAAATATCATCTATTTTAAGATTTAAAATAAACACGTTTGTGAAGTAAAAATGCAGATGTTTCGTCGAAATCTGATATGTGATATATGCAATGTTATTTTTAAAACAATTTGTCTTTTTGGCATTCCCTAATAGTTTTAAAGAGGAGAATGTAAAAGTTTCAATAATACCTTTAAAGGAACATTTTAACTGCAGTCTCTTCAGATAATTAGATTACCAGTGTACAGATGAAATCTAGTCTGCGTAAATTAGCTGTTCACTGGTGAAATAATTATCTACCAAACAAAAAACAAAAATGGAGTAACTTTGTCGGGAAATTTAAAATCACCACTGTACGCTGATCTGTGAAGTGTGCACAACATTGGAAGTGTATTGATTTAGGAGTCTCCCCAAGCTGCAGGTTTGGGGCGCTGCACCTGGACCAGGGAATTCAAGCGGTGAGTGACATGCTAATACTGAATGCCTGTGAACGTGTTTATCTAAGCGATAGGTCCGGGGCATCTGCACCCGGACCCACTCAGTTATAGGGTGAACTGTTAATAAGGGTGGTTCAGTTCACATAAAGGGGGAAGGGTTGGAGCATATCCAATTTTTTTCAAAATGCCGGGCTGTCCTGTTCAAAATCGGACAGGTGGCAACCATAGTGCACCTGGAGACACAAAGCCATGAGCTGGCCTTTTTTTCAATAGTTATTTATCTTTTCTTTTATATTTATCTGCGAATCTGGGCATAGGTCTGGTTGGGTGCCTACTGGCACGTGCATGGTGTGAGTCCAAACCCTCTAAGACACGGCGGATTGGGCATGCGCTAGTGATGTGCATGCTCAGGTGCACACCACACATGTGTCTTGTCTTGCTACCTAATTTTCTCCTAGCAGGTAGAATGTACCTGACTGATCCAGGCCACGCAGCACAGACATACATTTTTTAGAGAAAATAAAAATAATAATTGAAAATGCTAGATAGGACCCGAATGGTTCTGGGTCTTTAGGCTGTAGCCCAGGGTACAGGGTCAGTCTGGACCGGCAGGACATTGGGAAAAAACCCGGTAGGCTGCCCCTCATGGGACTGCCCAGGCCCAGACCCGCTCCCTGATCGGCTGCCCCCCCCAAAAAATCATATTCTGCCTGGTGCCGGCGTTCGCGCATGTCCGGGGGGCCCCGGAAGTTTATTTTATGTAGCTGGTTAATTGTTTTTCTCACACACTGTTCCTTTGAGATGGTTGTATTTGTTCATATTTGCTAGAGAAAGATTTAACTCGATACAGCTAGTTGTTGTTGGCTATACCCTATACCTTAGTGTGTACAGCCAAGGAAGAAGGACATGCATACCTCCCAACATTTTGGAAGTAAAAAGATGGACAAAAAAATTTTTTCCGCATGTAGCGCAGCAATTTTTTGACCACACCCCTTTCTTTTGGCCACACCCCCTAATTGCCATGTTTGTTTTACAAAATTTGGCAGGTTATGAAAGTTTGAAAATATTTCTCCTTATCTAAACTGTGTTTTTGTGTCTCAAAATTGTTACAAAGTATCTTATTTGCACCTGTTAGATATTCTGGGCTCTCTGCTAAAAGCCAATTAAGTGAGAAACGTTATTTCTTTTTCTGGCTGTTCAGTGCAGAGAAAAGAGGGACTGCAGGTTGATCTGTCAAAAGAGGGACTGTCCCTCCGAAAAAGGGACAGTTGGGAGGCATGGCCCCATAGACTCATCAGCATTATGATGACTGGTTTTTGGGCTGAAAAGACACTTGGGGGGTATATTTATCAAAATGTGAAGTTACAGATCACCACAGTCCTCTAGATAGGGTTGCCGTCTGGACGTTGGGTTGCCACCCGGCTGGTAAAAATGATGGCTGATCCCAATGTTATTAATAGGGAAAAAAGACAAATATATAGGAAGGCCGGTATTTTTTTCCAGAAAAGGTGGCAACCCTATCTCTGCAGTGAAATTCCTCCACTCTCTATTCATTTCTATGGGATTTTGAAAGGCGTATTTATCAAAGGATGAACGTTCACTTTCACATAGTGATACTTTTAAAAAATCCCATAGAAATGAATGGAGAGTGGTGGAATTTCTAACCATCTCTAACTTCACTTTTTGATAAATATACACCTTGGCTGGGGATGCTTGTGAGGGAAAAGTACATATATATTGTGTGATTTTTCTATTCAGTCGTTATTTTCAGTAAACTCCACCTCCATGAAGGCCCCTCCCCGGGAGGTTAAATAAAATGCCCACTAGAACTAGAAAGTTGGACATGACGCTGCCCTGGAATACTGTCATTCCGGCACAACATACATTATCGCCTAACTATAGAACTTGGAAGGTCAGGTGATTCGTCACATGACCCACTAAACATGGCGGCGTCCTGTCTGTCCGGCAGCTCCACTCTCTTGTTATTAGTTTTGTTGCTGTCACTGCTGGGACCAGGGAGGGTTTTAGCCGGGTGCGGGTGCGGCGATACCAGCCGAGGGGGCCACGGTCACGCACATGGAGGAGGGTCGGAGAATTCGCACAGAGGGGCATCTTTCAAATACTCGCGGGAGGCCAATGAGCCGGAGCCTACAAAGCAAGAGACACAGGGACGGGAGCAGGTGAGTCCGAGATAAAAAGGCAGAATGGGAATTAGCATTGGTCTGTCAGGTACATAGGCTGCTGGGGGGGGGGAGGTAGGGGGTGAGATCACTCAAATTTGCAGTAAAGAGTGACTGTTGTTATCACATGACTGTGGGCTCCTGGGAAACTGACAACATGTCCAGCCCCATGTCCGCTTCCTGATGCAAGATAACAGCTGCCTGGTAGCACTAAATAGTAAAAACTTAGGTCCCACTGCAAATCCTTCAGTTACATCCTAAAGTGCTGGCTCTTTCTGAAAGCACATGACCAGGCAAAATGACCTAGATGGAGCCTATGCATCAATATTACAAAAATAATACACTTGCTGGTTCAGGAATGAAATTTTATATGGTAGTGAATTATTTGTAGTGTAATTTAGACATACTACACCATAAACATCATGACATAATCCCTTTATATAAAGACAACATACTGTATATTAATAAACTGTGGCTAGTAAACTCTGACTTCACAGCAATGTAGCACACACATTAGGAAAACACAGCAGTTCAACTCTTCTTGAAATAATATTGCATAGGTGACATTTTTTGTCAGTGGGATTTATTAGAGAAAGATCAGAGTTCAGTGTGACACAAATATGAAAGATGGTTCTTGTTTTTTTATGTTTATAAAGAAGTCCATTGTACAAATCTGCTTAGGTCATTGTGTTAAATTTGTAGAAGAATTCTTCGTTTTAACTACAGCTGTAACCAGTTCCATTAGATGTTAAAGGATAAGTAAACCTTTTTAAATAAGTGTGTAAAATTGATGAGAGTGCTATATTAAGCACTTTTGTAATTTACATTCATTATTTATTTTTATTCCAAGATATTAAGGGATACATATACTGTTAATATGAATGAATTGTGTGACAACAGCGCCACCTGCTGGTTAGTTTCCCACCAAGTAGTCAAGGAAGTTGTCAGGAGGAAGAAAGAGGCTGCTCTGATGTTCTTCTGCATAGGAAAGGTTTGAGAAAGGTTTCTATTTTTTCCTAAGCAGAGCAGCATCTTTCTTTCCCCTGACAACTTCCTTGACTACTTGGTGGTCAGAAACTGACCAGCAGATGGCGCTGTTGCAATACAATTAATTTATAGTAACAGTACACATCCCTCAATATCTTGGAATAAAACAAAATAAATAATGAGTACATTACAAAAGTGCTTAGAATAGCCCCCTCGTCAATTTCACACTCACTTATTTTAAAGGTTTACTTATCCTTTAAACAAACCAGGCCATATTAAAGCACAGTACACAGATTTTTTTTATTCTTTATTTGATGTCAGTTTTCTTAAGAGATGCTTTGCCTTTGAGTCCTGCACCAAAAAAATTAACTTATAAAAATGACCTACAAACTGCTCACTATGGTTAGGTCTCAGTCTACCCTCAAAATAAATACTTAAGCAACAGTTAATTTTAAATTAAGTGTCTTATTAAAGAATCTTACCAAACTGGAATATATATTGAAGTAAATATAGCCCGTTTACATCTCTTACCTTGAACCACCATTTTGTGATGGTCTGTGTGCTGCCTCAGAGATCACCTGACCAGAAATACTGCAGCTCTAACTGTAACAGGAAGTTGTAGAAACAAAAGACAGAACTCTGTCTGTTAATTGGCTCATGTGACCTAACATGTATAGTTTATTTTTGTGCACAGTGAATCCTACGATCCCAGGGGGCGGCCCTTATTTTTTAAAATAGCAATTTTCTATTTAGGATTACCCAATGGCACATACTACTAAAAAAGTAGATTATTCTGAAAATGGTTTATTTGAATTGCATGCAGCGGGTTTTACATGAGCTGTTTTATGCAATATATTTTTATAGAGACCTACAGTACATTGTACGGGGGGTTTAGTTTTCCTTTAATAAACGGCATAAAACAGTATTGAATGGGATTTTCATCTGAATGATGTAAAAGTGCTGGTGCATATATTGCTGATCTTTAACCAGAAATGGCTACTCCTTTTCAGAAGACAGAAAAGTGAGTATTTTTATCTTAGTGATAATTTAACTGTAGCCACTTATGCTTTATATTTATTTCTCACTTTGGTTGTATCTTTGTGAACTGGGCAGACATAAAGAAGTGCCTTGGTTCTAGAAGGGAGGTTGATTTTTAGGGCCCTGGTTGGGAATAACTGTTAGCAAGCTATCTGCTTTTATTGTTTTCTGAAAAAATGTGTATGCAAAACAACAATCTCTCTCTTTCTCCAACTAGATGGTTCTAATTCCCTCAGGGGTGTTCACTATGGGTACCGATGAGCCCGGTATACCGCAAGATGGGGAGAGTCCTGCTCGCAAGGTTCACCTGGATTCTTTCTACATGGATATGTATGAAGTTAGCAACTCAGAGTTTGAAAAGTTTGTGAAAGCGACAGGCCATGTAACAGAGGTGAGGATATTGCAGCTAATAGTCTTAAAGGGGTTGTTCACCTTTGACTTAACTTTAAGGGGCACATTTACTAAGCTAGAGTGAAGGGTTCAAATGAAAAAAAACTTTCAATTTCAAAGTATTTTTTTGTGTACTTCGACCATCGAATAGGCTGCTACGACGATTCGTAAAAATCGTTCGACTATTCGACCATTCAATAGTCGAAGTGCTGTCTCTTTAAAAAATACTTCGACTACATACTTCGGCAGTTTAAACCTACCGAGGTACAATGTTGGCCTATGGGGACCTTCCCCAGCACTTTTCTAAGCTTTTTTTGATTGAAGAAAAATTCTTCGATTGATTGTTTAAAATCGTTAGTTTCGAAGGATCTTACTTCGATCGATCGAAGGATTTGCGCTAAATCCTTCGAATTCGAAGGATTTAACTTTGAGGGTCGCATTCGAGGTTTATTAACCCTCGAAATTCGACCCTTGATCAATGTGCCTCCCCGTATGATGTAGAGAGGGATATTTTGAGATTTTTCAATTGGTTTTCATTTGTTAGCATTTGTGGTTTTTGAGTTATTTAGCAATTCGGCAACCTGGTTGCTAGGTTCTAAATTACCTTAGCAACCATTTATTAGTTTCAATTAGAGACTGGAAAATGAACAGAAGATGCCTGAATAGAAAGATGAGTAATAAAAAGTAGCAACAAGAATACATTTGTAACCTAACAGATAGGGCACACGACTAGGGATGGGCGAATTTGACCCGTTTCGCTTCGCCAAAAATTTGCCGCCGGCAAAATGTCGGAGACGCCCATTAAAGTCTATGGGCGTCAAAAAATTTTGTCGCGCAGCAAAACTGATTTGACGCGCGTCTTTTTTTTTTTTTTTTTTTTTGACGCACGCCACCATACAGGTCTATGGGTGTCATTTTTTCGGCGAAACGAGGCGAAAAAATTTGCCCATCCCTACACACGACCCCCATTTGAAAGCTGGAAAGAGTAAGGAGAAAATGGCAAGTAATTCAAAAACTACAAAAAAAATGTAATGAAGAGCAATTGAAAGGTTGCTTAGAACTGGTCATTTTATACCAAAAGTTAACTTAAAGGTGAACCATCCCTTTTACCCTTTTAGCCAAATATGCTGTTCTTAGGTAATAGGAAATTTACAGGCTTTAACAATTATTGGAACAAAGACCTCAAAACCGTTGCTTTTACTGCAAATACAACCAATTCAAATTGGAGTTGAATATATCATTGAGGCAGAATTACTTAGGGGGTTATTTATCAAAGTCTGAACTTATCTCCATATTTTCTGCTACAAACTCCGATAAAACCCGCTCGGGTTTTTTACGCTTGTCTATTATTACATTTTCCCGAAAATTTGCTTTGCAGAAAAAATCTGTTTTTCACGATTTTTCCATCC
Source organism: Xenopus petersii (assembly GCA_038501925.1). NCBI lineage: Eukaryota > Metazoa > Chordata > Amphibia > Anura > Pipidae > Xenopus > Xenopus petersii. The sequence continues at coordinate 133,203,728 of CM076678.1, read as the reverse complement.
GATTGTCACGATTTTTTCAGAATTTTCATCCGAAAAATTTGGGGTATTGAAGAAAACCCAGCGCACATCAAAAAATCATTGGGACTTCTCCCATTGACTTATATGCAACCTCGACAGGTCTGAGATGCCGGATTTTCACATTCTGATTTTTCCATCCTCGAATTTTTTGTGATGTTTGCATTCGGAGTTTAGTAAATAACCCCCTAAGTGTAACTTATTAATTTTGTCCATAGAGGCTAAGCAAACAAGTTGGAATATGAAGAAGGTACATTTTTTTTGTTTAAAAGTGGAAAAGTTATGTCTGCTGGACTCAAACTGAAACATAACTTAGAAAGCATGTACAGTTCAGACACAATCTACTCATTTACAATATGCTGACTACCAAATTCATTGAAAAGGGACTTTAGCCCTGAACATGTGCAACTGTGGCCTGAGACACCCCTCATATTTGGAAGCAGCATCTTTGGTAAGCCATGCTCCTTTAAGAGCCAATGAATAAAGACTGTAAAGCACCCTCTCCCTTCCCCAAATACTGGATTCAGGTGATATTATACATAGGGTTGCCACCTGCCCGGTATTTTACCGGCCTGGCTGGTAATTTACAGGCCTGGCCAGTAAAAATGATGGTTGATCTCAATGTTATTAATAGGGAAAAAAGACAAATATATAGGAAGGCCGGTATTTTTTTCCAGAAAAGGTGGCAACCCTAATTATCCACCAGAGATTTGCCTGCTCAATCGCCTGCTTGTCATCATTTGGCAGTTATTAACATTCCCCTTTTTCAAATAACAAGGTTAAAAAACTTTGTTCAGTTCAACACTTACCTCTAGTTCTGCTACAGGGGGCAGCTTTCTTGCAGCCAGTGTTCCCAAAAACAGAGAAACTAATCTTGCCATGCTATCATGGAATCGTTGGTCAGCTAATTCTTGCTTATCTCGTTTACAGGCGGAAACTTTTGGTGACTCGTTTGTATTTGAGGGATTGATAACTGAAGAAGTGAAAAGCACCATCCATCAAGCTGTGAGTTTACTTTATTAATGTACTTTTCCCTTGGTTTTGTGAGAGGAACCCGGACTTGTTCTGGACGTAAGAACACAAAGTAGATAATTCAAGTAAGACAGAATAACTACTAAGTCTAAATAATGCAGCTTCAAGTTTAATGTATATAGAGAAGTTGCTAAAGCATAAACGTCTGTAAATTTGCAAATATAAAATCGGTGTTTCTGCTGGGTTTGTGGTGAGATCTCTGAAGATGCCTCTAATAGCTCCCCATTTTCTCTTCTCTGAATCACAACGTTATGTCTCTGCTTCTGTCAGTTATCCGAACTTAGGGACCAACTCATGATATATAATAGAAATACATGGTATAATATATCTGTTATGGTGCAATGCTGAGTAGTACAGATTTGCTGTATTCCGCATAATTTTGATCTTCATACCTTAAGTCTACTAGAAAATAAAGTAAACCTTAAATAAATCCAGTTAACTGGTTTTGCTTCCAATAAGGCTATGGACAAACACGTGGAGAACCGCCGTTGGTCACTTTGTAAATACGCTAGTGGAAGCGCCACAGCCTAAACTGGAACCAGCTACGGTATTTACGTATTGGGCTTTTTCTAAAAACCGCACTGAAACCGCGGTGGTTCCCCTCATGTGAGTCCATAGCCTTAGGATTAATTATATCTTAGTTGGGATCAAGTACAAGGTACTGTTTTATTATTACAGAGAAAAAGGAAATACATTTTAAAAACTCGGATTATTTGAAATTTCCGTGTTCTGAAGGTGTTTGGATGATGGGTTTCTTCGATAATAGATCCCATACCTGTGTGTACAATCTTTTGTATATATTAAGCAAACGATACTTTTTTTTATTATTATTTATTTTTTTATAGTAGAGCATAGTGATCACAATAACTATGTCCTAATAATTCTGATTAATCCCATACCTGTATTAGCCTGTTTTTAACTTAAGGGTCAGGGCACATGTTCTGATTCGGGGAGATTAGTCGCCCGACAATAAATCTCCTCTTCTTCGGGGCAACTAATCTCCCCTAACTGCCTCTCGCCAGCTAGAATGTAAATCACTGCGGGATGGCTCGGAGCACTTCATTTTCTGAAGTTGCCTCACCAGGCGACTTGCGGAAAACGAAGCACTCCGAGTGCCATCCAATGGGGTCAGGGCACACGCTCAGATTCGGGGAGATTAGTTGCCCGGCGACAAATCTCCTATTTGAGGTGACTAATCTCCCCGAACTGCATCTCGCCGGCTAGAATGCAAGTCATCGGCCGGATAGCACTCGGATCGCTTCGTTTTCTGAAGTTGCCTCACGAGGAAACTTCGGGCAACTTCGGAAACTGAAGCATTCCGAGTGCCATTCAATGGGGTCAGGGCACACGCTCAGATTTGGGGAGATTAGTCGTCCGGCAACAAATTTCCACCTCTTCGGGGCAACTAATCTCCTCAAACTGCCTCCGGCTGGCTAGAGTGTAAATCGCCGGAGGAAGGCAGTTCAGGTAGAATAGCCGCCCCGAAGAATAGGAGATTTGTCGCCAGGCACCTAATCTCCCCAAATCTGAGTGTGTGCCCTGACCCTTATTGATTGCAAAAATAGCAAACCATGCAAGAACCACTTAGGAACTTGCATTGGCTGACAGCATTTTCAAAGTCCTTTATACGTAGGTATAGATTAAGAATGTTGGATTTTGGGGTGGTGTTGCGGCCAGGACTGGGAGGTTTCATGTTCAGGGCTGTGGAGTCGGTACATAAATCCTTTGACCCCCGACTCCTCATTTTATGGTACCTCCGACTCTGACTCCTCTGTTTTTAAAGCAACAGTAACAACAAAAATTGAAAGTGTATCAAAATAATTAAAATATAATGTACTGTTTCTCTGCTAAAACCAGCTTGTTTACTTCAAAAAGACTACTATAGTTTATATAAACAAGCTGCTGTGTAGCCATGGGGAGAAAAGACACAAGTTATGTTTTTGCACAAAACCGATAAGCCCTGTCCTATACAATGGTGTTTTATTTGTTATTTAACCTGTGCAAACACACACAGCTTTAGCTAACATATATATATATATATATATATATATATATATATATATATATATATATATATATATATATATATACAAAATTATACAGTGGATGCCCCAGCACTCTTAGAAGTATACTTGCTGTGTTGGTCGGTGCTCGCTCCAATAGGAGACGCCGTCACATCCCCACATCTAATAGAGTATGTAAAGAAGAAGCAGCACTCGTCAATTGCAAAAAAGTGTATTTAAAAAATCAGAGCATCACTCAAGGCAACGTTTCGGACAGCATATGTGCCCTTTGTCAAGCCCAAAAAGAGAACTCTTTTTGGGCTTGACAAAGGGCACATATGCTGTCCGAAACGTTGCCTTGAGTGATGCTCTGATTTTTTAAATACACTTTTTTGCAATTGACGAGTGCTGCTTCTTCTTTACATACTATATATATATATATATATATATATATATATATATATATATATATATATATATATATATATATATATATATATATATATATATATATATATATATATATATATATATATATAATTAGTTAATTACTTTAAAATGCTTTAATTTTTTGGTGTTACTGTGCCTTTAATATACTAATATATTATCCATGTTCACAGAGAAGTTACGTATGCAACCTACAAGCCATTTTATCACTGACAAAGCTCAAAAATATAAACCACATCCTTTGGTTATTCTAAACCAAAATCAAAGTTAAACTACATAAAGCAAAAACTATTGGAAAACCTTAAACTACTACCGTATATACTCGTGTATAAGCCGACCCGTGTATAAGCCGAGGTACCTAATTTACCTAAGAAAACTGGAAAAATGTATTGACTCGTGTATAAGCCTAGGGGCCCCATGTCAGATTTCAAAATGTGAATGTGTAAATGTGTAATCATGTTTTATGGCATAGAAATCTATCTAAAACGATTTACCGTAAAAGAGTCAGAACTATTAGCTGGACAATTGCCACTTGTTTTCCCTGTGACCTCCCACCTGTCATGGCTGCTCAGAAGATCAATGAGGTGCTGCACCTAGGAAAGCAGAAAAAAGGTACCGTACGCTCCTTCCGCGGCCCCAACACACCTCCCTCTCCCATAGCGCAGGACTGTCTGTGACTGTCTGTGTGATCGCCGCCCGGAGCAGGTCCAGGAGCTCCGGGCGGCGCGTCCTTCCCTGCCGGCGTTCACTCACTCCCAAAATGGCGGCGCCCATGGCCGCCACGTGGGTAGCGGCGCTGGCCACAGTCCTGCGCTATGGGAGAGGGAGGTGTGTTGGGGCCGCGGAAGGAGCGTATCTGCGGCCGGTGAGGGATTGGCTACTGTTGCTACGGTATGATCCGCGTATAAGCCGAGGTCGAGTTTTTCAGCACATTTTGGGCTTATACGCGAGTATATACGGTATGTATTAATTGAACCTGGCATGTAGCTGTAGAATAGCTGTTAAATATAATCCAAAAAAAATGCTTCTGCCATAGCCTCCTTCATAGAAGTTCTTAAATCTGATTTGATTATTTTCACTGCTTGTATTTAAAGTTATTAGGAGTCGGAGTCGGTACATTTTTGGCGACTCCCAACTCCAGAGCTGTGGTCATGCGTCGCTAATTGATGTTGGCATTCCTGTCCCAAGACTGTACAGTGAAGCCTGCATCTGCCTCCTGTCTACTGTAGTCGGAAATCAGGAGCTTTTTAGATATTTTTAGGTTTTATTGATGATTACTCTGTGTAGTATGGTCATTGTTCTGCTGCCCTTTATTAAAAGCTCTCTGAATATGAAGCCCTCCTTTACATCCCCTGGCTGCCATGACAGCAGGATTGCTTTGCTATTGTATCCTTTGTAGCAACTTCCGGTTTTTCAATAAAGCATCCATTTATTTATATGTATCATGAGACACTTCAAGGTGAATCTCTTTTCTGCCAGCCGCTGTGTGTTTCCTATTATAATACTGACAGGTCTGTCTGTGTCAGTCCGGGTGCAGAACCAGGCGTATTGAATACCATCTTTCCCTATAATTAGTGCTTTACGCAGTGATGATATTCTATGACTGTTAAAACTGGCAAAAGCTTTGTTGCACAATAATTATATAATGTAATAAAATCTGTATATAGCCTGAACAAAAATAATTATTATTAAGAGTCTGACATTGGCTCTTTATCCCTATAGATCGTTAAAGCATAACCTAATTTACCTGTACTAATTAAATAAAACTCTGTTTTAATATATTAATCAACCACATGGTTCTTCTGTTAAGTCTCTGGTGGAAGAGACTGAAGGGAAACTGTGGGAGGGGGATTCTAATGTTAAGTCTATGGAGAGCAGTCATTTGGATTATTAGAAGGATTCACGGAAAAGCATCATCATTCAGTGGGGCAGGTGGCTAGCGTGAGTATGGACATTGCCATTTTGGGGGCAGATATTGACCATGGACAAACTCTAATTAATGGCATCACTAAGCAAATCAATTTGTGGACGTTAATCTGAGCAGGTGGCTAGCCTGAGTATGGACATTGCCATTTTGGGGGCAGATATTGACAATGGACAAACTATAAATAATGGCATCACTAAGCAAATCAATTTGTTTACGTTAATCTGATTTTTTAAATGGATGGTTTCACCTTTGACGCTTTATCATGTAACCTTAACAAATCTATACAATCGTCAACCTTTATTTTATGTTTGTTCTCCAGCAGCATCTAGGGACCCAAGAGACAGGGCCATAGGGATAAAGGCAAACACTGGGGACTCAAGGTTAAGAAACGGGGCCATAGGGATAGAGGCAAACACTGGGGACCCAAGATTAAGAAATATGGCTAGAGGAAAATACTGGGGACCCAAGGTTAAGAAACAGGACCATACGGATAGAGGCAAACACTGGGGACCCAAGCTTAATAAACAGGGCCATAAAGATAGAGGCAGACACTGGGGACCCAAGCTTAATAAACAGGGCCATAGGGATAGAGGCAGATACTGGGGACCCATGGTTAAGAAACAGGGCCATAGGCATAGAGGCAAACACTGGGGACCCATGGTTAGGAAACCGGGCCATAGGGATAGAGGCAAAAACTGGGGACCCAAGATTAAGAAATATTTCTAGAAGAAAATACTGGAGACCCAAGGTTAAGAAACGGGGCCATAGGATCAGAGGCAAACACTGGGGACCCAACGTAAGGAAGGTTAAGAAAAGGTTAAGAAAGGGCCGCATGGATAGAGACTCTCAATACAAATATGTTTTTTGTTTTTATTTCTGTTTCTTAAATATATGCTTTGGGTTTATTGGAATGGCTAGAATCGCCACCCACATTTCTGTGGTGGGTGTATCAGTGCAGTTGAGAAATGAATGGGGTACATTTTGATGCCTGCACACCGATCTGGAAACACGTGGATCGCAATACATGTTACTGCTGACCTAACAAAGGATCAGAGAAATCTACTGATGGGTAAAACAAGCTGAGCATCAACACCACCTTATATAAAGCTATTTAGCTTGTGGTTTGTGGTTGGCAGTGTCATTTTGCATCTTGCTAGCATGAAATACTTTGCTCATAGCTTGGGGGAGAGAAAGCCTGCTATAGATTTACTGTAAATACAGACCTTTCTTCCGACTCTTATCTTGCACCATGGCATCTGATAGAGCTGTCTCTTACAACTTCACTGAATCTTCTCACGTTCATTGGCCACAAGCTGAGCTCGAAATACGTGGCCCACATCTCTCCGCTAATTATCATTTGTGCTAATTGGATGCAAAGCAATTATCAGACAGGTATTCTGATGGGAAATGTAAGAAAGAGTGGAGTGTTAACCCTTTTGCAGTGGCTGTGCTGAAATACATTGCATCCTGGAAATGAATGACTATAAACCTTTCCTACACAGTTGTATTCACAAGTTGGCCGGGTGTGCTAAATATGGCACAGCTGTCACTTATAATGGAAATATTTGGGTGCGTGATTCACTTTACTCTGACAGAAATGAGAGAAATGCATTTCAGGCCTGTACTGAACGTTCAGGCATGACAGTTTGACAGTTTGAGCCGAAGGGCATCGCACTCCTGATGTCACGTGATCGCGAGCAATTGTGACTAGGCCCTTTAACACCTGAGAGGCCTTTGTAGGGTAGACGTTGACAAAATCTTTCTCCTTAGGTTGCTGCTGCGCCCTGGTGGCTTCCAGTGAAAGGTGCTGATTGGAGACACCCTGAAGGGCCTGACTCTAACATCTTAAACAGGTACAGTGTTTTCCCAGAATTCCATTGTAATGACTATTCCATACATACAATTGTCATCGGTGACTAGACGACTGTAACATTTCTTATCTTCTTATGTTACAGGATGGATCATCCCATTCTCCATGTTTCCTGGAATGATGCTTCTGCTTTCTGCACCTGGGCAGGTAAACGCCTTCCAACTGAGGCTGAGTGGGAATACGCCTGCCGCGGGGGACTTGAGAACAGGTGACTTTTAATGGAAAATTGAGCATAGGCGTTTACCAGCTATCTGCCATGAATTCCTTAAAAATGATACTGCATAGGTTCCAGTCCACAACATGTATGTGTTCTGGTTGTTTTTTTTTTTCCTGACCAATTTTTCCTACCATGGTTAGTTCAGGGATCCCCAACCTTTAGAACCCACGAGCAACATTCAGAAGTAAAAGGAGTTGAGGAGCAACACTAGCATGAAAATGTTCCTGGAATTCCAAATAAGGGCTGTGATTGGCCATTAAGTAGCCCCTATGTGGATTGCCAACCGACATTGAGGCTCTGTTTGGCAGTACACCTAGTTTTTATGCAACCAAAACTTGCATCCAAGACAGGAATTTAAAAATAAGCACCTGCATTGAGCTCACTGGGAGCAACATGTCACTCATGAGCTTCTAGGCTGGGGATCACTGGGTTAGTTTGTTAGTTGAGGAGGTTTCATGAGTCGGTATGATATGCTTGCTTTGCCTCATATCGTCACAGATAATATAAAAGTTGCTATACACAGAATCTGACTGGCCTGCAGGCCGAACAGATGGCAATAGTATGGTCTCCTTTATGTTGCTATGTTTGTGCAATCCCCAAAAAACCCTCATATGACCTGAACACCAGGAAGTGAAAAGATGTGCTTACTGTCCACTTCCTTCTCTGCAGATATGTAATGAGGAAGTAAAGAGTAGCCACAGCTTTTTTTCGCTTCCTTCTGTTCCGGATGGAATGTATGACCTCCTTTATATTGACATGATTATGGAGAGCTGTGTTTCACAGTATGGTTCCATGTCTTAATAATGCTTGCCCTAAAATTATTCTATGCACAGACAAGTCTAGTTCAAAACTAAATAAAGCCGTTGTTTCCACCAATGTCATATGCATCTAACAAACCATGATGATTAGAGGCTAATTGTCTCCCAGTAACATATCCTTCTGGATTCTCTTCTGAAGATGTTTCACTTACTGACTCGGCAGATTTCTGATAACCTAAAAATATATTTTTTGCGCACAGTAGTTTCCATAACAACCGAAAGGTGCAAACAAGCAATACATGTAAGGCATTTAATAATCTTTTTGGAAAGACATTGGACTAGCCTGGTAAATGTAATTATCAGCAATAACTGTTCATGTGGAAAGAGGAAGGGGAAACCTAGAGTATGTGCAGTAGGGCAGTCATTCACAAAATAAATGCTTGTCACTGTATTCTGATCTGCTTCCCCTACTATAATTTTGAAAGGATTTTTCCATGGGGGAACAAGCTGGAACCAAAGGGACAACATTATGCGAATGTCTGGCAGGGGGATTTTCCAACCCAAAACACTGGAGAGGATGGTTATGTGCAGACTTCACCTGTAAGTGACTTATTATGCAAATATGCTCTGTCCTGAGCCAGTGGACTCTTTATACCTTTATGGTGCTGGCACCTGTTCAGTTAAAGAAAAACAAAAGCTTAACTAAAGAAGTAGGGCAGAAATGTTGTACATTATGTTTTGGGTTTAAGTACCAGCCCAAGGCAACCACAGCCCTTTAGCAGTAAAGATCTGTGTCTCCAAAGATGCCCCAGTAGCTCCCCATCTTCTTTTCTGCTGATTCACTGCACATGCTCTGTGCTGCTGTCATTTACCGGGACTTGAAGCATCAGATTATATGACAAGACAAACCTAATTTTCTACTTGACGATTTGGGACAATACCTAAGCTTAGCTTCTCAACAACTGCTCAAAGCACACTGAGCATGTGCAGGTCGCTGACACAAAATCCAAGATGGGAAACTCCTGTGATAACCTTGAAGTCCTGGATCATTACTACTATAGAGATGCAGAACCAATCAACAAGTACAGTATATACAATATAGCATGTCTAGCCATATATTTAAAGGGTTTAGATCTCATTTAAGGAGGTTTATCTTATTATGCATAAATTACTCCTGGTTTTTATTGTTGGTATGCAGCTTTGGTTTTTACCTGTGCTATATTGGGGCCTAGTCAGCTGAAGGACCATCCGTCGGCCATCTTAGCCCCCCCAGCCTGCCAACAGATTTCTGACTGGAAGAGCAAGTTATACAAACCAAAATTGCAAATAGCCTCCTCCAGACATAGTGCTTACCTATATGTAAGTGAACGGATATTGGGAAGGAACAATCCATACATGTAATATGTGTAACTCCATTAGCCATATTCTACTGACACTCATCCCAGCCTGGTTTGCTTCCCCTATTTACAGTACTGGCTATTCTCTTATTAATGATCCATGTTGACTTAGTACTACACACTTTGACAGAAAACCAAATAATCTACAGTTCCTTTTACTTTGCTCCCTTTCTGAGCAGGTCTCTAACTGTGGCAGGACCCAGAGCAAAATAGGCTTTGTGGTGCCTTTGTCATTTTTATATGTCCATCTCATGAAAGGAAAAGTTAAAAGTTAAAACCAAGTAAGCTTTATCAGAAAGGTCTATATGAATACACCAGTAAAACTTCAAAGTAATGCTGCTCAGAGTCCTCCTTCAAAAGAAATAGAGCATTTCTTTCATTCTATTGTGTACACATGGGCTTCTGTATCAGACTTCCTGTTTTCAGCTTAAACCTCCAGGGCTAGGGCTTGAGCATGCTCAGTTTGCTCCTCGTTCCCCCTCCCTGCTTTAATCTGAGCCCAGAGCTATGAGTGAGCAGGGAGACACCCAGGCAGGAGGTGATGTCACACCAATATGGCAGCTGCTATCCTAAACAAACAGAGACCGTGTCTAGAGCTGTTTACTAAGGTATGGAAAATAATTCTAAAGAATAAATATCCAGACAGGATTAGAAGGGGCAGTCATGAAATGACTTGACCAGGGTATGTTTGTGGCACTCAGAATGCTCTGATCTCTCCATTTTTAATGGCAGGAAGTGCCACAGATCCTTTATGTTTCTTTTAACTAGTAGCACTGATGCAAGCGATTGACTCGGCCTGCAATTTCTCCCTTCTATTCTTCAGTGTAGCCGAAAAGTATTTGGTTTATAGCCTTGATCATAACTGCCTAAAATAGTATGTGTGATCAGGGACTCAAGGTTTATATTCTCTCTGCAGGTAACTGCTTTCCCAGCCAATGGTTATGGTCTATATAACATGGTGGGAAATGCTTGGGAGTGGACCTCTGATTGGTGGGACACTCGTCATACAGCAGATGAGGCTCACAACCCGGTGAGTATTCTACTGTAGAAAGAATGGTTTCCATTGCCACAATAATGCCAGTGTGAAAGGATATCATTCCCTTCATAGAGTTAAGTCTGTGCAGCCTTGAGAATGATAACATCTACAGTCACTTCCCTTACTATGTGGCCTTTTAACAGCCCTTGGTATCAAATGTTTGCTCTCATCTGTGCTTCTATCCTGAGAAAATGAAGACTTCCACAGGGCTCAGGGTTTTAGGTTGGTACAATGGAGACTTTTTTTTTTAAAGGCTCTTTAAACCATTCTTTGTGTGGGAGCCGTAGAAACAATGTGTCTGAATCACTAATTATTGTTGAGAATCCTCTCTGCCCCCTCATTTCCTCATACTGTGCAATCTCTATTCAGAGCTATTGGCAGCAGCTGCATAAAGCCTTCTCCTTCTGTCCTTAGGTTTCCTTAACCTTTTCAGTTCCGCGGGGGCATTGTTACTTGCCCAGATTACCTGCCGCAAATGTTACTTGTTGCTCATATAACCTGCCATTAAAAATAACCCAGAAAAGAAACAGTAAAACATGTAACAGCAGCCATTCATTCAGTTTGGTTGTTGACTATTTTAAGACTTGGAAATCGGTTAATTCCAACATAAAAGGGGCCTTGCATATTAATCCCATGGGGCATACGACTTCAGTGCATCTGGAGCTTTGCACACTTTTAGAAGTAATGAAAATATCATGAAATATTGCCCTGCACTGGTAAAACGGATCCATTTGTTTCAGAAACACTACTATAGTTAAATTACTATTGTTAAACATGATGCTGTGTAGTAATGGCTTAATAAATTGAAAAAAAGTCTATATGGCACAGGTTAAATAGTGGATAACATCATTATGTTCTATAGAGTTTATCTGCTGTGTAACCTGAGCCTTTTCTCCTTTGAATGGCTGCCCCCATTGCTACACAGCAGCTTATTTATATAAACAATAGTAGTGTTTCTGAAGCAAACACACCAGTTTTACCAGTGCAGGGCAACACTGCATTACATATTTAAATAGGGATGCACAGAATCCACTATTTTGGATTCGGCCAACCCCCGAATCCTTTGCGAAAGATTCGGCGGAATACCGAACCGGATCCTAATTTGCATATGCAAATTAGGGATGGGAAGGGGAAAACATTTTTTACTTCCTTGTTTTGTGACAGTCACGTGATTTCCCTCCCCACCCCTAATGTGCATATGCAAATTCGGTTCGGCCAGGCAGAAGGATTCATCCGAATCCTGCTGAAAAGGCCGAATCCTGGATTCGGTGCATCCCTGTATTTAAAACCCTTTCATTTTTTGAGGTTACTGTTCCTTTAACAACTACAATAGGCCGTCAATAAGTACAAGGCACCCCCGTGGCTTGAATTCATTGGTCCCTCCTACCATGCGTGTCTTAATGACATGAAAGATAGGGGGGTTCAAGTAGATGCTCATGGACCACCCTAGAGTACCCCTCCTGAATACGCATATTGCACTCTGTTATGGAGCACAAAGGCCAATGCCTATAAACTCTAACCTCTTGGGTAGTGCCTTGTGCAAAAACTAAAGGGATGCCCACTTGTCACCCCAACCTTTCATGGATTTTGCCAAACACAGGCAGCACAATATTCTTAAAAGAGGTGCACATCTTTACACTCCATTTTGGATGGTCACATATGACTTTGTGTCCAGCCATCATAAATGGGGCATAAAGCTCTTAAAATCACAAATTTGGTCTGTAAAAATAACAAACAGGGGAACCTGTCAACAGTGTACAGAAATCTGGAATTGAACAGGCTGCTTTTGATGTGACTATCCGGCCCTGTCTGGTACAGTTATTATCCCTATCTCAACCTCGGCTACATAATATACACCCCCAATGGCAACACACTCATAAGCCACTGGTATTAAAAGTTTAAACCATTTTTTTCATACCCATTTATTTATTTTTATGGTAGAACCAGCATATCTGCTTAAAATGGACCTGTCACCCAGACACACAAAATCTGTATAAGAAAAGTCCTTTTCAAATTAAACATGAAATCCAATTTCTGTTTTTTATTAAAGCTGTTGTAAGCTCATTTAAAAATCTCAGCTGTCAATCAAATATTGTCTGCCCCTCCTCTATGCCTTAAGCATAGAGGCGGGGCAGAAAATGACTTTCACTTTCCATTCAGCACTTGCTGGATGTCACTGCTCTCCCCACATATCCCCATTCTCTTCACCATTTAATTGTGTATCCAGTGCATGGGGATGGACATCAGGTCCCCCATTCTGGAGCACAAACAAGATTCTGAGATGATGCAAGGCTTGTCTTAATAATAGTGTCCACAAAATGGCTCCTGCCTGCTTGCTATAATTATGAATTCCCAGACTAAAGGAAACAAGATTCAAATAATTTATATAGTGTAATAAAAGTTCATTTTGTGATAAAATAGGATTTTGAATAATTATTTTGGGTGACTGGTCCCCTTTAACTGCCCTTGACATCAGGCTTGGAAATATACCCCAGTAACGAGCCTGGGCCAAATGTAAACCAGCTGAAAAGCATTCTGGAAGTTAGAATAGATTTAATTGGTTCTGTATTAATATCCAAGTACAAACCTTGCAAATTTAGTTGCATGTCTCTTTATTTGTAAATATATAGTTTAATTTCAAAGAAATATTGTCAAATTTAGGCCATTGACTGGCATAACTGAGTTGCTATACTAGCTGTGTTTCACTTTGCAGAAAGGACCTTCTACGGGAAAAGATAGAGTGAAGAAAGGAGGCTCCTACATGTGTCATGAGGTGAGTATCAACTGACCAATCCTACTGCTTGTGTTGGGATATCACGGAGCTGTTGTGAACAAACATGCAAAATGCTTTGGATGCTGGGGGTTGTAGATTGAAATCGCACGACTGAAATATTCAAATGTATCCCCATACCTCATTTACTACAAACCAACATGCTAAAGCTAAATCTTAATGGTTCCCTGTGCTTATCCAAAATGAGAGCTTGTCAAAACAACTGGAAGGATTTGGACTGTGTTCCTGCAGCACTGACCCTAATGTTTATTACAGTAGAAATGAAATGGCATCCATTGAAGTGGATAATGCAAAGGAGGGGGGAGGGCTTACCCATGCATCTGTCCACAAGCAACAAGCTCAGAAATCACTCATGTGTTGTTCTAATTCCATCAACGGGAGGAAAAAAAAAATCTATACTCCTTTTGATAGTTGAACCTTACATCTGCTTTATCTCTGCATGCCCAGATGTCGCAATGATTGTTAGATTTTCATGTGTGATTTTAAAAAAGGACATGGGGATCCTAATGTACCTATTGCTTTGATCCTATATACTAGTAGGGAAGAATATGGAACAGATAAAGCAGAGGCAAGAGTATAAGGGAGTCTGGTCAAGTAATGTGTATCAGGGTGTAGCATCCTGCGTGGAACCAATATGTTAAACCCTTGCAACCCGCATACTTACCCGCTTGCACCCGCTACCCAAACCGCAAGTACCTTATCCGCGACCCGCTGACCATCGAAAAACAGGAAGTGCTGTCGTTGTAAACCGGAAGTGACATCATTAGAAGTAGGCGTGATCAGAAAAAAGGGAGTAAAACTCTCTATTGAGAAGACCCGCAAACCCGGAGAAACGACAATCCACGTCTATACCCATTCCCGAAACTTCTACCCGTAGGGTACCAAATTTTTTGAGGGTGACCTGCAAGTACCCGACCCGTTGCAGGACTCTATCAGGGTGTATATCATGGTTGTATTTGATATAGGTGCTACAGTGAGTTAAATATATCTTTAAAGGAGTTGTTCACCTTTAAATTTTTAAAACTTTTAATATGATGTAGAGAGTGATATTCTGAGACAATTTGCAATTGGTTTTCATTTTTTATTATTTGTGAGTTTTGAGCTTTTTATTCAGCAGCTCTTGAGTTTGCAATTTCAGCAATTTGGTTGCTAGGATCCAAATTACCCTAGCAACAATGTATTGATTTGAATGAGAGACTAATGTGAATAGGAGAGGCCTGAAGAGAAAAACGAGTAATCCGATAGCAATAACAATAAATTTGTAGCCTTACAGAGCATTTGTTTTTTAGATGGGGTCAGTGACCCCCATTTGAAAGCTGGAAAGAGTCAGAAGAAGAAAGCAAATAATTCAAAAGCTATAAAAAAAATGAAGGCCAATTGAAAAATTGCTTAGAGTTAGCCATTTTATATTATACTAAAGGTGAACTATCCATTTATTAATACATAATTTTAATGATTATTGCCTGTACTCACTGGTTAGATAATTCCAAAGTGAATGATTGGGGGTTACTTCTGAGCTAGTCGTCCATTTACCATGCAATTCCCTATGTATTTCTCTGAAAACTGCTGGGCAACAAAAGGCTTGGACTTTGCCCCGTGCTATTAAATATGATGGCTTTATTGGATTTCCAATACCTGTACAAGCATTCAACACCACCAACACCAGTACCATGTGTGTTCTCTACGTACCACTCATCAGTCTTCCCATGGCACAAACCCACATCATCTTTAAAAAAAAAACTTGTTATCCAACATATCCTATGAAGTACAAAGGTATCACATATACTGTAGATTCCATGCATCAATAGGCTTTGGATAGGCTTTTTTTTGGATAGGCTTTTTTGGATAGGCGGTGGGATTTGGATAGGCGGTGGGATTTGGATAGGCGGTGGCATTTGGATAGGCGGTGGCATTTGGATAGGCTTTTTTGGATAGGCTTTTGGATTCGGCGCATCAATAGGCTTTGGATTCCGCGCAATCAATAGGCTTTGGATTCCGCACCTGCGATTAAGGATCGAGTTGTGTTTTCCATGTTTTCAATGTTATTTTTGGGTCACAAAATGTATTTTTTGGGTTTAAAAAAGAGGATTCTTTTAAAATTTCTTATACACTGACCCTGGAAAGAGCTAAAATCCAAAGTACACCATGTAAAACCTGTCGAGGTCATGTAGGAGTCAATGGCAGAGGTCCCTGGAACCATGAAGATGTTAACAGCCTTCGTGATGTTCCAGTTTTATTCAGTAGGTTTCACTCGAAAACATGAGCGAAAAAGGTTTGTTTTTTTCTTGTTGTTAACCTCGAACTCCCTGAATTTAGTTTTTTTTCCTTTCGAGTCTTTACCTAAATTAGAAACCATTCGAGTTGTAAAATTCGACCTCTGATAATTAACCCCTTTAAAATAACAAGTGTAACTGGGTAACGGTCCAGCTATATTGTTTGCTGTGCCAGCATCTCTATCATTCATGCCTGTAATTTAGTGAGGCAGCAGCAATTTCCTCTTTGGAACATTGGGAAGTAAACACAAGAGGGGGAGATGTGTGAGGAGACAGATAAATGACAGTACACAGCACAGCCCCGGGGAGCTCCTATAGAAGACATTCTTGTGCCGACTTGCAGATCATCTGACAGCACGCAGTTAATTTTAGCTTTTTAATCACTACCCTGCTTCATTTCTATTCCTGCCCCAATAGGAAAATAACTACATCAGCTCTCTTCCAGTCTGATACTGTTCAATTGCTCCGACAGACAAAGAGCTTAACATGGGATGTCACACGGCCCAGAGCTTGAACTACAGCTGCTGAGGATGCAGAAAGTTGCAGTTCATGAAAGCAGGTTGCATTGTTAAATTAACCCCAGCACCCATTTCCAAACTGAATGGGATGGAGGTAACCTAGTATAGCCGTTCCTCCGAATGTTGCATCTGTCTGTAGAATTATAGCTCTGATAGTACTGCAGCTTTTAGACAGGAGGAGAGTCTAATCTTCTGCAAGGGCAATTTCAGATGTTTAGTGTGTTTCCACTATTAGATATGCTTGGTAAAGCAAAAAAACAGGATAGGTAAACCTTTAAAATCAGTTTAAGTAGAAAATTGATCTGAGTTCTTTATACTATTTATATGAATTTATTACAACAGGGCCACCTGCTGGTCAGTTTCAGACTATAGCCCTGTCGAGGAAGAAAGAAGACTTATTCATCATCATCAATATCAGAATAGCCCTCATATTTTAAGTTCCTAGACTGGAATACAGTCAGAAGCTGTAGGTGTAGCACTGTTGTAGCAAAATTCATTATATTAGCAGATTTTCCCCTTCATATGTGCTTAGAGTACCACTCTGATCAATTTTACATGAACGTATTTAAAGGATAACATGTCTTTTAAAGGATAGGTAAGCCCTCCAAATAAATAAATGAATGTAAAATAATCATAGTGGGGTAACTATAGAGGAAGGGGGGCACAGGAAGTATAGGGGGTCCCACAAAGCCCTAATTCTTATACAATTTCAATAAATATTGGTAAAAAAGTCAACCTCTAGACATTTTGGGGGACTGAAAAATAATTTGCTGCTGGGCCCAATAATACAGGTATGGGATCTGTTATCCAGAAAGTTCCAAATTACAGAATGGCCTTCTCCCATAGACTTCATTTTATTCAAATAATCCAAATTTCTTTAAAATGATTTCCTGTTTCTCTGTCATAATAAAACAGTAACTTGTACTTGAGCCAAACTAAGATATACTTAATCCTTATTGGAGGCAAAACCAGCCTATTGGGTTTATTTAATGTTTACATTATTTTTTTAGAAAACTTAAAGTATGAAGATCCAAATTACAGAAAGATCCATTATCTGGAAAACCCCAGGTCCAATTCTGGATAATAGGTCCCATACCTGTATCTAGTTATACCACTGACTGATCATAGTGTTGATGTGAGTACTTTTGCATTTCACAGTATTTATGCAGCCAGCAAAATGAATTTAAAACAGCAGTACTACCTGTAGTTAGGGATGCACCAAATCCAGGATTGAGTTCCGGATTCAGCCAAGATTTGGCTTTTTTTCAGCAGGATTCGGTCAAACCAAATCTGACTCAAAAAAAATCATGTGACTTTTCATCACACAAACGAGGAATTGAAAAATGTCTTAACCCTGTGCTGCGCATGCAGTTCTCTTCCCCCCCCCCCCATTTACATATGCAAACTAGGGTTTGGATTCTTTTATATATTCAGCTGAATCTTAAAATAGAGGATTGGGGGCATCCCCCCTACCTGTAGTTTATTCCTGCTAACTGGACACAGTTGCTAAGAAATTGTAAGTGAGTAAGGATGGGCGAATTTGACCCATTTTGCTTCTTCAAAAATTCACCGCCACAATGCATATAAAGTCTATAGGCGACAAATTGTTTTTAACGCGCAACATTTTTTTTTCTCCCATTGGAGTCTATGGGCATCATTTCTGCATGAAACTCCGTGAAAAAATTTGCACATTCCCAAAGGGTAATTCTCTTAAAAGCTCGGCTTACAACTGACCAGATAAACCCAAGATGATTCTTCTCTGCTCATTAAATTCATTTTCTGAGCAGAACAACATCACTAGAATTTCCTTCCCCTCCCCCATTTGTCCACTTTAGGATAAGGGCACACCTGGCAATTCGGGGAGATTTAGTCGCCTAATCGTCTCTAATTTGGGGCGACAAATCTCCCGAACGGCTTCCCCCTACAGTAGAGATGTCCACTGGAAAGAGAGTTCTCTAGAGTAAAACTGCTGGATTTATAACCTTCACAGATTATGCGGTAAATCCAAAGCACTGACCAAAAACTGGGATATTGGATGATACAAACTTTTATTTTAAGAAATCTCTGTT
This sequence comes from Xenopus petersii, assembly GCA_038501925.1. Lineage (NCBI taxonomy): Eukaryota > Metazoa > Chordata > Amphibia > Anura > Pipidae > Xenopus > Xenopus petersii. Next base: position 133,185,375 of record CM076678.1, on the reverse strand, counting down.
CCTAAAATATATTTTATAAATGAGCATTGGGGCAGCAAATGCTTCTGAGGGAATAAAGGTTAATGAAGCTTCCTACTGGGATAATTTAATGCCAAATAGGACTGATTGATTTGGAAAGTAATAATAATAACCTGCACCATCTGCTCCTTTTTATTTAAAAAAAAATATATATTTTAAGTTCATTGGTGTTTTCAGTTGTCCTTAAACTGAGGGTCCCAAGTGAATGACAGGATGGACAATGAATAATAGCAGTCTCAGCTCGGGGCACTCTTCTGAATATGTTTGCAATTTACATTACAGCTTTTACACTGCTAATATAGTGAGTTTGAATCAGCAGCACCACCTGCAGTCGGCAGGAGCTTTTTCAAATTATTTGACTTCTTCTGAATCTTTTCAGCTTTCGAACAGGGGGTCACTGACCCCATATAAAACAAATACTAGCTACAGATGTATTGCTATTGCCACTTTTTGTTACGCATCTTTCTATTCAGCCGTCTCCTATTCATATTCCAGTCTCTCATTCAAACCACTGCATGGTTGCTGGGGTTATTTGGACCCTAGTAACCAGTAACTAGAGCAGCCATTTTTTTTTTTTTACTCTAAGCTGAAAAGTACACCTTCTGCGCTGGATATAGTGTTTATCATTCATTATAAAGGAACCGTTCAGTGTAAAAATAAAAACTGGATAAATAGATTGTATGAGCAAAATAAAAAGATATATATATATATATATATATTTATTTAGTTAGCCAAAAATGTAATGTATAAAGGCTGGAGTGACTGGATGTGTAACATAAATAGCCAGAACACTACTTCCTGCTTTTCAGCTCTCTAACTCTGAGTTAGTGACTTGAAGGGGAGCCATGTGGGTCATAACTGTTCAGTGAGTTTGCAATTGATCCTTAGCATGCAGCTCAGATTCAAAAGCAACAGTTGTGATCCATGTGGCCCCCATCAGGTCACTGATTGGTTACTGCCTGGTAATCAGTGGAAACCAAGAGAGCTGAAAAGCAGGAAGTAGTGTTCTGGCTATTATGTTAGACATCTAGTCGCTCCAGCCTTTATACATTACATTTTTGGCTAACTATATTAGAAACGTTTTATTTTGCACGTACTATCTACAGTATTTGGCCAGTTTTTATTTTTATATTGAATAATTCCTTTAATGTTAACTGCCCCTTTAATCGCTGCTGATTAAACGTCTCCAGCCATTCCTTTGGTAAAGTTGATTTGTGTAAGATTCCCCGAGAGCCTTACTGTCCTGAAAGCACAAACAGCAGCAATTGGAACTCCATAACACTCTTTATTTCTATCTGAATGACTTGATCTTGTGGGTTGAAGGGTTTAGAACCAGTTTGACATTTCCAAGAAGAAAATCTATTTCTGTTTGAGGAAGTGGGTAACGCTGAGCTGTACAGCTGCAGCTATGATTGGCCGGCACACCCTCTCATTGCTCCTTGCTTTCAGTCCTATTGCTACAGGTATCGCTGTGCTGCTCGAAGTCAGAATACACCCGACAGCTCGGCCTCCAACCTGGGATTTCGCTGTGTGGCGCCGGCTCCATGACCTGTAACACGACAAGCAGGAGCAATAGGGAACTCTCAGACCTCGTGAAATCCATCATTCCAATTACATTCCTTGAGTTTCATATGAAGAATGAACAGCAAATCAGATTTTAGTAATAAAAATATTTTTGTAATTGAGTTTGATGTATATTTTGTAGCATTCGGAAGAAGTTGTTGAATGGTTTGCCTTCTTCTTCTGACTCTTTCCAGCTTTCAAATGGGGGTCACTGACCCAATCTAAAAACAAATACTCTGTAAGGCAACACATTTATTGTTATTGCTACTTTATATCACTCACTTTCACATTCCAATCAATTCATGGTTGCTAGGGTAATTTGGCAGAATTGCTGAATAAAAAGCTAAATAACTCAAAAATCACAAATAATAAAAAATTAAAACCTATAGCAAATAGTCTCAGAATATCACTCTCTACATACTTAAAGTTAACTTAAAGGTGAACAACCCCTTTACAGGGAAATTAAAGATGAACTTGGACAGACATGTATAACATTTGGTCCAAAACTGCCACAATCACATTCAAGATCATGTAAATGTAATTGCCATTTTTATCCTTGTCTGATATACTGGTTCTGACTCTTGAAACAATTTAGCAGAAGTTCTCCAGGAATGTTAAATCATGTAGCTTTAACGACATTCATCCTGGGGAGAGGGTCAGAAGCAGAAGTGCAGAGAATTACTTGAACACATTTTTTTTTAAAAAAAAACATTTTATTTATTTATTTTCTTGTTTTTTTTTTTTTTTTTCGTTATCTAGAATGCTCAGTGCCTGGGGTTTTCCAGATAATGACTCATACCTTAAGTCTACTAGAAAGTCATGTAAACTTTAAATAAACCCAATACGCTTGTTTGTCTTCCAATGAGGATTAATTATATCTTAAAGGGGAACTCCACAAAAACATAACAAGCTTTTTGAAAAGTAAACATAATTTCAAGCAACTTTGCAATATACACCATTTAAAAGAATATGCAGACTTTTCATGATTTTGAATGGTTTCTGACAGTTCCTTAAGCCTAGCCCCCTGCTGACCTGTCTGACTACTTTGCTAAACTGGCTGACTACTGTTACTTTGTATCAGCAGCCATCTGTCCTCAGCCTGCATCCTCCAAACCCCACAATTCCCTGCACACATGATTTCAATAAGAAAATGATCATAATAGTGCAATGCATTGTGGGTTATGTAGTTCCTGTAAGCTGTGGAGTAGTTGTTACAATTTGTAACATCAGTGTTTAGTCCCTCCTTCCCTGCCAGGATTTCAAATGATGCAGAAAGAGAAGAATTGATAAACAGATGGATTTCAGCATAGAAAATGACATTTATTCATACTTTTTGAAGAAAGAGGTAACTGTGATGGGTATATTAGGGGTTTCTGTGTTATGTGGGCCTCTTTATCAAATTTTGGTTTGGAAGCCGTAGTTCCCCTTTAATTAATTATATCTTAGTTAGGATCAAGTACAGGGTACTATTGTATTATTATTAGAGAGAGAAAGAAAATTATTTTTAAAAATGTGTATTTGAATAAAATTGAGTCCATGGGAGACGACATTTCCCTAATACGGAGCTTTCTGGATAACGGGTTTCTGTATAATGGAACCCATACCTGTATAACATACAGACGTCTCATTTGGATAAGATAATGAATGTGAAGCACACAGACCCTAAAACATATTATGGCCCTATCTTTGTAGAACACATATGGAATCACCACCATTGTGCAAGTAGCATTTAGAACAATGAACTTTCATAGGGAAGGAATCCGGAGCAGGCCCCTGTACCACACAGGCACTTCTTGCGTGGGCTGAGCTCCTCCTCGGAGTCCTGAGTTTCACTGGCAGGAGTCTGGTTAAAGAATCTCCCTGAATAATCATAACACAGCTCTTCGCCGGCCTGGATATCCCGGGCAGCATACAGGGCCAATTTTGGAACCATGGAGTGAGTACGGACCGGCATCATGAACAGGTTTGGGTCACAGGAGTGGTTTAAGAATCTGCCCACATTGCCTATAAGTGTGGGGTCTATGAAGGTCTGAAGTATCTGCCCCCCATGTAGATGCTCAAGTACCGCAATAATATAATTATTGGCACAGGGATTCTGGGAGAGAATTCTGCTTCGGGCCTGCTCATGTCCAAGCACCTCGCCGGCGTATTCACACACAAACCTGCCATTTGGGATATTTTCCAGCGTACTGATCCCCCAGCCCTTCCCAGGTCTCTGGCACAGCTGCAAATGGAACTGAAGTCCCTGCTGGGTCTCTCTATTGGGACAGGATTCCCCACAGTTGCACATGATGTTACATTCCCGCACTGGCCTTTGCCCGCTGACAATGGAACGTCTCACATAGTGGCTACCATGGGGTAAGCAGCGGCACACTTCTGCAACACAGTTGGAGCCTTGGCAATCGCACCCTTGGATGGTCACTTCACTTGGATCCTGTTCAGCTCCTGGTCCGGCAATCAGCTCTGGTGTGTACTGGGTATAAAAACCAAAACACAGGTCACAGCAAGAACAAATAATTCAGATCACACAGAAACCCCAGAATAACATACTACTGGAAAGGGACTGTATTCCCCTTTTCCTCTGTTATGCAGTCTAAGGAATGCGGAGCTTGACTGTGGTAAATACGTTTAAAAACTCCCCAAAAAACTCTCACCCCCTGCTGCCAAATATATTCCCACGAAATCTGGCAGCAGATGTGGGGGAGGGGTTAGGAGGTATAGGGTACAGGTTACAGTTAAAGTGACGTCACAAGCACCTGCGGTATGTTGACATCATCAGACCAGAATACAGTCCCGCCCCTACAATGTATTCTGAGCAACATGAGCTTGTCAAACTCTAGATTACCCAGCAGCCCTAGCCTACCTGCCCCATCCAGCACTGTGTCCAACATAGTGGGGCTGTGCCATTGAGTAGAGGTGGTGGGTGGTAACAGCAGGAGTCTATATGCACCTAATGAAGCAGTAACCCTACTTATTCAACATGAGTGCAATGAACAATTCTGTGTTTTTTCTGCTTGTGAGATAGATTCCCAACCCCTTGCACAATGGACTCCTGCGAACCAAACAGGCACAACCAAGGGAGAGGTTGTCCTGGAAATATATCTGCCTCTCAAGGACCAAACATGGAGAAGCTCCAGTTTCCCCGTTGACCTCAAGAAATATCAAAAACATAGAATTTTTTTGTGTGAATAAAAGAATAGACAAAAAGTATGATCAGTACAAGCGCTACTCACTGCACTCATGTTGAACGAGGGGGCTATACAGCCCCTTTAAGGTAATTTTGGAAATCAGTAGGTTAGGCACTTTCTCATTATGCACAAAGGCTGTCCAGACTGAGCAAATAGTGATGTGCAGGCCGGCCCGAAAGCTGTTGGACTTGCGGGTTCAAAGACTTGGCTGTGCAAATAAATGAGCATTGTGTGTATTATTATTATAGGAATCGCCAATAACTTCCCTTCAGTATCCAGTGCCCCCTACACAATGCCCCAAGCTGCTCTCTCACAGCAAATAACAGATTGTGCCATTAGTTTTGTGGGCTCTGGTGTTTATGCCCTTACTCCTGCATCAAATATAAACTACACAAAATTCATGTTAGGGTCCATATAACTTCCAGATATTCTATTTATGATATACACTGAAATTGCTCATTAATTAGGGCCTGCCTGCAGTCTGTCCTAATTAATGAACAATTTCAGTTTATATTGATAAATAGCTCAACATTTGGAAATACAATAAATGGCTGAGCAATCATTAAAAATACCCTGCAATTCAATGTACAAAAGGGCAGATAGTATTGAGGGTGGAGCAATGATGTCCGGGTGGGCATGATGACATCAGAGATGATGTCATGGAGTTATGATGCCTGGTCAGGGTTATTGCATCACTTTTATGCAACTGGCTGGATTTCTGTCCAGTTTTAGCAATATTTTAAATGGGACAGAAAGTTTTGAATGGACAGCGCTTTGACAAATTAAGATGTCCAGTTGAAACCCACACAGCTGGAAACCCTACCTCTATCTATTCTGCACGATAAATAAGACCAATCCCATAGCTCCCAACTGTCCCGTTTTTAGAGGGACAGTCTCTCTTTTGACAGCTCAACCCACAGGCCCTCATTTGTACTGGAAAGTCTAGTTTTTCTCTGCACCGAACAGGCAGAAACAATGTTTCTAACAATTGGCTTTTGGCAGAGAGCCCAGAACAGCCACAGCAAAAGATAAGATATATTTGTAACAATTTTTAGATAAGCAAATAAGTAATTGTAACAATTAGAGACCAAGGTCTCTTGGGAAAAGTTAGACTCACGTCTAACAGTAACATCAAAAAATGAAAGTGTTTTAGGGCTAGTCCACACGGGGAGATAGCCACGCGTTTGCGGTCGCGGCGACAAAGCGCCGCGACAGTCGCCGCGACCGGCGCAGGCGACAGTTTTGTATGGGCGCCTATGTAAAAACGCCTGTGCTAACCACAAGAGGCGATTTGCTTTTCAACAGTCGCCTGAAAAAGCCTGGCGAGGCATTTTCAGGCGACTGTTGAAAAGCGCATCGCCTCGTGTGGTTAGCAAACGCGTGGCTATCTCCCCGTGTGGAATAGCCCTTAAAGTAATGAAAATATAATGCAGTGTTGCCCTGCACTGGTAAAACTGTTGTGTTTGCTTAAGAAACACTACTATTGTTTATATAAATAAGCTGCTGTGTAGCAATGGGGGCAGCCATTCAAAGGAGAAAAAGCTCAAGTTACACAGCAGATAAGCGCTGTCTGTCTAATGGTGTTATCTGTTATCCATTCGTTAACCTGTGCCATTTAGCCGTTTTTCAATTTCCGCCATTGCTCCACAGCAGCTTGTTTATATGAACTATAGTAGTGTTTCTGAAGCAAACAGATCAGTTTTACCAGTGCAGGGCAACACTACATTATATTTTCATTACTTTAAAACACTTACATTTTTTGGTGTTATTGTTCCTTTAAAGGGCAATTCACCTTCATTAGCAAAACTGTAATAACTGAAAAAAACACAGAACTATGTTCAAACTTTCATAACCTGCCAAATCGTGTAAAATGAACATGCTAATTAGGGCTACACACGCCAACTTTTTTGTCCCTCTTTTTATTTCCAAAATGTTGGGAGGTATGCTACAGGTATGGGATCTATTATACATAAATCAGTTATTCAGAAAGCTTTGAAATACAGCAATGCTCATTTAGAAAAACAAATTCTTATTTTTGATTGATTTGCTTGTTTCTGCAATAACAAGAAATGAACCGCACTTGATAATAACTAAGCCATGTCAGGGTGAGGATCTTTGTATTTAAAGGGATACTGTCATGGGAATTTTTTTTTCCCCAAAAGGAATCAATTAATAGTGCTGCTCCAGCAGAATTATGCGCTGAAATCCATTTCTCAAAAGAGCAAACAGATTTTTTAAATATTCAATTTTGAAATCTGACATGGGGCTAGACATATTGTCAATTTCCCAGCTGCCCCAAGTCATGTGACTTGTGCTCTGATAAACTTCAGTAAAGCTGGCCATAGATGTTGAGATTTTTAAAAGATCAGATGCTGATCGTGAGACCACGATCTTCTCGGAATGATCGTACGAATTTACCATCAACTAAAAAGACCAATTTGCCAGGAAAACAAAGGGGAGCTGCCTGCTTGGCCCTGCGAACATAGATAGATTGCACTGGGACCGACAAAGATTTTTTGACCCGGCCGATCAATTTCCTGACAGATGTCTGCCGAAAAATCGTAAGATGTACGATCGTTCGAATCCCACTAACCGCACGATAATTTCGAAGGATCGGTCGGACTTCCCAAAAATCGGTCGTTCGGCAAGAAGAATCGTCGCGTCTATGGGGAGCTTAACTCTTTACTGCTGTACTGCAAGTTAGAGTGATATCGCCCCCTCCCTCTCCCCCCCCCAGCAGCCAAACAAAAGAACAATGGGAAGGTAACCAGATAGCAGCTCCCTAACACAAGATAACAGCTGCCTGGTAGATCTAAGAACAACACTCAATAGTAAAAACCCATGTCCCACTGAGACACATTCAGAAGGAAAAACAGCAGCCTGCCAGAAAGCATTTCTCTCCTAAAGTGCAGGCACAAGTCACATGACCAGGGGCAGCTGGGAAATTGACAATATGTCTAGCCCCATGTCAGATTTCAAAATGTAACATAAACAAATCTGTTTGCTCTTTTGAGAAATGGATTTCAGTGCAGAATTCTGCTGGAGTAGCACTATTAACTGATGTGTTATGAAAAAAACATGTTTTCCGATGACAGGATCCCTTTAATTGCTTTTCATATATTGGCCAGATTATTGTTTGGGGTTTCACAAGGCTGAAAACCGAACAGAAACCTGAACAGTTCGGGTTAAAACCCTAAAAACAAACTGTATGTCCCACAATAATGTCCCTATAATGTCCCCACTGCCCTGATATTATCTCTCTCTGGGCTCCAATGTTCTTCCATTGTATAGTGAGTTTCCCCTCCTCTTACAGAGAATAACAGCCACAGCCCCTTTGCCTGGCCATGCAATCTTTTGGTTTCTAGTAAGTAGAGTTGTCACTTTTTCTGGTAAAAAATACCGGCCTTCCTATATATTTATCTTTTTCCCTATTAATAACATTGGGATCAGCCTTTTTTTTTTTTACGGGCCAGGCGGGTAAATTACTGGCCAGTTGGCAACCCTACTTAGTATAGTATAGTAATGGGACTGTTACACCATACCTCCCAACATTTTGGAAGTAAAAAGAGGGACAAAAAATTTTTTTCCGCACTTAGAGCACCAAATTTTGACCACACCTCTTTCTGTGGCCACACCCCCTAATTACCATGTTTGTTTTACAAAATTTGGCAGGCTATGAAAGTTTGAAAATATTTCTCCTTATCTAAACTGTGTTTTTGTGTCTCAAAATTGTTACAAAGTATCTTATTTGCACCTGTTAGCTGTTCTGGGCTCTCTGCTAAAAGCCAATTAAGTGAGAAACTTTGTTTCTTTTTCTGGCTGTTCAGTGCAGAGAAAAGAGGGACTTTCCAGTATAAATGAGGGACTGCGGGTTGAGCTGTCAAAAGAGGGACTGTCCCTCCAAAAAAGGGACAGTTGGGAGGTATGTTACACAATGGGAGGGCTATGGCAGAGCCTGGCACTGAGACAGTGATTGGGGAAGGGTAAATGACAGACAGGAATATCATTGGCAAATCCATGAGGTAGTTGTGCAGCGCTAAGTGTCCCCTCTAGTGGCAGAAACAGTGTTTCCCCTATACGTCAGAATGACTGCGCACACAACGTTATGTACATGGCAAAAGTGTGTGTTTGGGGCAGGGATTTGATCCCTAAACATTTGAAAACATAAAAAGGGGCATCATGGGAGCTAGAGTTTCCGGAAGCCGCCAAGAAACTACATTTCCCAGAATGCCCCTCGTCTCGCAATAGTCAGCGCGTGGTTTGGCTTCTGTGTGAAAGCGGAAGTGCAGAGTAAAAACCATCTCGCTCACCTGGAAGGCAGGCAGGTTCTCCCAGGGGCCACATACCGGCACGGGAAGCCTCTCCATGCCGCAGCACACATCCTCCGGCCCCATGGCATGAGCACTGGCGGAGACGTGCAGCGATCGAACCGTCTCCTGCTGCTGCTTATGGGCTCAGCTTATGGCTTGCGCTTTGGCGCCCTCTGCTGCTCATCACTGAGTAACGCAGGAGCTGCTGTAGGAATGAAAGGGAAGTAATAATAATTCCCCCAGATGTCATAAAAGACAGAAAATGTTTGCCCGAGGGTAGTAACCCATAGCAACCAATAAGAAGCTTTTAACCAATTCTTACCTGCTGATTGGTTGCTGTGGGTTACTGCTTCTGCGAGTGCCTTTTATTACATAACCCCTCAATGTATTTCTACCAGGAATCAGTTCCATTTGCGCCTCTAGTGTAATTACTAATGTACTAATCCCAATATGTTTCTCGTTTAATTCATTGGTCTTGGGCGCCTCGCTGATCTTATTAACCTGGAGACCCGAGTTAAATTAATAAATAACTTCAAACATGTAAAATGGATCAGTTAGTAATTGGGAGCTCTGTTTCTTTTTTTTTTTTTAAGTTTTAGAGCTATTTAAGTTTTGTAATGAATCTTGTAACAACAGCGCCACCTGCTGGCAATTACCCCCCAGTAACTAGAGCCAGAGAGAGAGAGTTTAAAGGGCATGTAAAGTCTAAAATAGAATAAGGCTAGAAATGCTGTATTTTGTATACTAAATATAAACATGAACTTACTGCACCGCAAGCCTAATCAAACAAATAATTAATGCTTTCAAAGTTGGCTACAAGGGGTAACCATCTTGTAACTTTGTTAAACATCTTTGCAAGACTAAGACTGTGCACATGCTCAGTGTGGTCTGGGCTGCTTAGGGATCATCATAAACAAAGCTGCTTGAGTTCTGCATGGCTGGGAAGTAAGGCGGGGGCTCCCCCTGCTGTTCATAAGTATGATTGTTTCCCTGCTCAGCAGTTAGGGACCGTCTGACAATTCCTATCCACAGCAGTAAATGAAGGGAGAATTTCACTGCAGACAGTCAGATTTCTTATAAAAACGATACACATTTTTTAATTAAAGTATATTGGAGATAGGTTTCTTTTTCATTAAAGAAAGTAAAAATGGGATTTTATTTTTTTTGCCTTTACATGCCCTTTAAGAAGGAAACCAGAGAACTGTTCTGATGTTGCTCAGGAAAGAGAGGAATCAGGGCTTCTGAGGCTTTGCGGCTTCAAAGCAGGGTTGGCACCTGACCTAACCAGTATAATACCAGCCAAGCACCTGTATTACCTGTCCTGTAGCATCTTATTATTGGGGAAAAACACTTTTATTTAATTCTTTGACAAATCCTTGCTAGATATCCACTGGGCACTCTCCAAACTCAGCCTCTCAAATAAACCCAAAACAAGCTGCATAAAATAGACCCCAAAATAAGCTTTATTGTAGTGATGTCATCAGGAAAAATCTCACCCAAAATGTTTCCATTGTAGGACCCACACCCAACTCATTCCTGTGTCTCTGGCTCTGTACACTACTCCTGTTTGCTCCTCTGGTTACAAGACAGAGAATGTTTCTAATATAGTTATGCAAAGATATAATGTATAAAGGCTGGAGTGACTGGAGTGACTGGATGTCAGCGACTTTAAAGGGGTGGTTCACCTTCAAACAACTAGTAGTTTTCAGATAGATCACCAGAAATAACGACTTTTTCCAATTACTTTCCATTTTCTATGTGTGAGGTGTAAAGTGTCATTTTTCACCTTCTAAAGCAGCTCTGGGAGGGGGGTCGCCGACCCGGTAAACTTTTCTAAATTGATACATTTAGTTGATACATTTCTTGTCTTTGTCCCTGCTGAACATAATCTCTGAGTTTCATTAAAGGCAGCTGTTAGACTTGATACAATAGTTGCTAATACTCCAGAGATGCTAAAGAGAAATGTATCAACTAATGGAGCAAATTGTAACAGTTCAGAGTCTGCACCTGAATTACTGAGCTGCCAGACTTAAGCACCAGAGACAGGAACATTCAACTTTAGATTTTGGAAAAACAGTAAAAAATAAATAATGGAAAGTAATTGAAAAAAGTCTTTATTGCTGGGGAACAATCAAAAAACAACTGAATTGAAAAAAAGTGTTTGGAAGGTGAACAACCCTTTTAAGGGGGGCCACCTGGGACATAACTGTTCAATGAGTTTGCAATTGATCCTTAAAGGGGTCATTCACCTTTAAATTCGCTTTCAGCATGATTTAGGGAGCGATATTCGGAGACGATTTGCAATTGGTTTTCGTTTTTTTATTATTTTTGAGTTATTTAGCTTTTTATTCAGCAGCTCTCCAGTTTGCAGTGTCAGCAATTTGGTTGCTAAGGTCCAAGTAAGCCTAGCAACCATGCATTGATTTGAGAATATGGAATATTAATAGGGGAGGGTCGTAACAGAACGATGAGTAATACAAAGTAGCAATAACGGTCAATGTGTAGCTTTAGAGAGGATTTGTTTTTAGAGGGGGTCAGTGACCCCTTTTTGAAAGCTAGAAAGAGTCAGGAGAAGAAGGCAAATAATTCATAAACTATAAAAAAAAATGATGACTAATGAAGACCAATTGAAAAGTTGCTTAGAATTGGCCATTCTAGACCATACTAAACTAACCTGAAGGTGAACCAACCCTTTAACATGCAGATTCAAAAGCAACAGTTATGGCCCATGTGCCCCCCCCCCCCCCCTCAAGTTACTGATTGGTTACTGCCTGGTCAGTGTAAACCAAGAGAGCTGAAAAGCAGGAAGTAGTGTTCTGGCTATTATGTTACACATCCAGTCACTCCAGCCTTTATACATTACATTTTTGTCTAAGTATATTAGAAACATTTTTTATCTTGCACGTACTACTTATTTACCCCATTTTTATTTGTATACTGAACTCTTCCTTTAAGTTAACTTCTAGTGTGTTATAGAATGACCAATTCTAAGCAATTGTTCAACTGGCCATCATTATTTCTTTTTGACTGATTTAAAATTATTTGCCTTTTTCTTCTGACTCTTTCCAGCATTCAAATTGGCGTCATTGACCCCTTTTAAAAAACAAATGCTCTGTAAGGCATTGCTACTTGCTAATTGCCCTAGCAACCATGATAATTTGAATAAGAGACTGGAATATGAATAGGAGAGGTCTGAATAGAAAGATGAGTAACAAAAAGTAGCAATAACAATAATACATTTGTAGCCTTATTGTTTTAAAGATGGGGTCAGTGACCCCCATCTGAAAGCTGGAAAGAGTCAGAAGAAGAAGAAGGCAAATGATTCAAAAACTATAAAAAAAATGAAGACCAGCTGAAAAGTTGCTTAGAATTAGCCGTTGTATAACACGATAAAAGTTAAGGAAAAGGGGATTGACCCATTTAACACCCCCAGTTGTGCCGCACCATAGAATATGGATGAGCTTTATCAATAATAATGACTAACCAAAACACCCAGGAGGGGGCAGCAGAAGTCCATTCCGTGGGCCCCCCTGCACTGTGTCCTGTATGAGGCCACATGTCGGCACCTTACACACAGCAGCTTTCCTGACTCACAAACAGATCCACTTTCTGCCTCTCCGGGAGATAAAACAAGGGGCGCATTCTTAATTTACTTAATGAAAACAAACCGCAGGGAACTTGTGTCTCAGCCCAGTTAATGTTGTTCCCAGGATCTCATTAATGGGTTGACTAGTAGATCACCCAGCAGGAAGGCTGCCGCTCCTCCCCCCTGCCGCGGAAATCCAAAAAGCATTGCCATCAAGCCCTATGCACGGTGGGAACTGACGGTGCAATGAAAGCGCTGTTATTCTTAACCCATTCATTACCAGAAGCCGCTCACATGGGATTATTCCCAGCAGTAAACTGAATGCCTCCTGTCTCCATGTGCAGCATCAGGGCTCTCCAGTCATCTATTCACTACAAGTCCCATCATGCTCACTTGGCATCTGCTGTCAGTTTTTTTTTAATTTGTTGTTTTTGTCTGAAACCCTACTACCTATGGCAGTGCTATCCAATGTTCTATTTATAGTATATGAGTCACAAGGCTATATGCATTATACACATATAATAATAAGCTTGTTTATCAGACAGGCCACCCCCTGTCCCTTGCACCCCTCTGCACGCTGCCAGTCGAGACACGAAGAGGAAATAAAATACCCAGCAGAAACATTAGCATCTCTATCTGGCGGCAGTTTCAAGGGTAATTAAACAGCTCATTATTTGTTTTCATCTTAATTGCATTGCTAATGTGGCTAATAGCCTGACATCAATATTCTGTAGCTAAAAATACCGCCTGTATCTGGGAAGAGGAGTCCTCAGGTGACTGGTATCCCCCCCCCCAATCCTGCTAATAGTTCATTCCATACTCCCCGGGTGCATTCCCATGTTGTTCAATGAGATGTGTCTTTCCTACGCACCGTTACTGGTTCCCTGCCCAGGATAATCTATTAAAACTCCATTAGCAATGGAACTACAAATCCCAGCATCCCCTCAGAGCAAACTGCCTACAAAACAGGCATCAGCAGCACATATGAGCCACACATCACTACACGTTGATCAATAAATGGAGAGGTAACTCCAATAGCCACTTGCCCCTCTGTCACTGGATCCAATGTAGGGTTGGTAGAGCACAGTCTGCGCTTTACTGCATTGCAGGATTACTAGATGTGCATGAAAAGACCAATAGCCCCCAAAAAGGAAGATGTGCACCTTATGACCTCTATTTTTGCCCAATTATATTGCCTCAAAGGAAAAAGTTAATATAATAAACCCCATAGAGTTTGCACCAGGTCTAGTAACCCATAGCAACCAACCAGCAGGCAGAGCTTATTTATGACCTCAAAATATGATTTTTTGCCATGGGCTACTTAACCGGGGCATATGGTGTGCTTTTAATTATAAAAACCCATGAGTGTGCAGGCACTAAAAGTATTTCATTGATAGTGACAAGAAGATGTTAAAGGACACCTAACTAATAGTGAAGGGTGAGCGAGTAAAATGATTATCCAATTCCAACCCTAACCTTTAAATAAATAATAACCAACCCCTGACCCTATCCCTCAAAATGGTGCAGTTTTTTTGGAGCTGATCCTGCAATTTGGGTGGTGCCAGTCCCAAGAGCTATGATACAAAAGAAAACCAGTAGCACACTGAAATGGGTACCTTGCCCAGGGGGCCCGAATCTTTGCCCTTATTTGTATGTACATGGGCTAAATCTATTGCAAAATCACTTTCACCCATTCAGTGCACTACTGGATTTCTTTTGTATCGTATGTAAGACCTGAAATGCACGTGAAGGTCTTCCAGGATAAGCACCTGACACTTTCACGGATGTATAATAAGGGGGTTGAGTGATCCCAGAACCTTTATGCAGTCCCACCACCTCGCACCATGGTTTGGCGAGGAGGGTGTGGCAAGTACTCACCAGCACGATGCGAATGTTCATCGCAATTCGTTCCAGCAATGCTTCCAGTGACATTACCACGTGTGCGCCGTGGTGCTGGTGCAGGGGATTCGCTTGGTGCATCGTATTGACACAGACGACCTTAATTCTTTCAGCGAAGAGTTTCTCCCAGTGCTCGGACATCGTTTTTCCTGGCTACACTCGAGTAAGTGATTTTCTAAATTCTACCTGAACTTTGGTCTGACTTTGCTTTCTCCTATTTGACTAGGCTTCTGTGTTAACCCGTGGAACCCCCCTGCTTGAACTTGACTTCCTGTTGCCAAACTCTGCTTGCCTTATTGACTACGCATCTGTATTAACCCTTGGAACCCTGCTTGAACTTGACTTCCTGTTGCTGAACTTTGCCTGTCACTGATTACGTTTTCACTTTGACCTCTGTTACCTTGCATGGACTCTTTATTACCATTGCGACCCTGTTTGCCTAAACTGACTGCGCTCCAGATCCAGCCTTGGGAACCTCCTTCCTGTGATCTGCTATTAATAACTTGGACTCCATCTGACCTCCCAGTGTTACTGAGTGAAGCGGCTAATTTCATCATCTGCGCTGATCGTCATATCTGCCGGCCATTCTCCAACATTCGCCCGCGGCTGACGCTAAGGTGCTGTCTGAAACCAGTACCCTGTGACTTCTTCTCTACTCACGGCTATTTCACAGCTAATCCCGCTTCTCCCTGTGTTCCTTACAGCCACGAGACCCGCTACTCCACAGGTCGGCTTATCCTTCACTAGTCTCCCTCTGTTCTTAGTCGAGGGTGCACTGGTGGGGGGGCTGTAAGAGTTGTCTTTCTCAACACCAGTGGTCCTTCCCGGTTCAGTAAGTCTGACAGTGTGTTTTTGGTGGAAGGGTGAGTGTGCCAGGCACTAGTATTTCCATTTTCTGCTGAACCCCTGGGGCAGTAACTAAAGACAAAGCAGACCCTGTAGAACAAATGAACAGACACTCAATGGAACAATCCTCCACACAGATGTGTAAACGAAATATTGTTTATTCGGTATCCATGGCACAGCCTTACGCGTTTCATATCAACACTGATAGTGCCTACGATTAAGTATCAGTGTTGATACGAAACGCGTAAGGCTGTTCCATAGATACCGAATAAACTATTTAGTTTACACATCTGTGTGGAGGATTGTTCCATTGAGTGCCTGTCCGTTTGCTCTACGGTCTGTATCCGCTCCCTTAAAGCTGAAGGTTCAGGGCAGTGCATCTGGACCGCCTCATATACTGGGTGAGTCTATTATGACCTTTGTTCTCTTTGCTAATGCAGACCCTGTGGCTGAAGGGGGCTAGGAAAATGGTGCCCTCCCTGGGCCAGTATGAATCACATCTGATGCAAAACCAATATGTACTCAAAGAATTTAGCCTGGACCCACCCAACTATCAGGATTCCATCACTATTAGGCAGACTAGACACTACAATATTTATGCTGTAGGATGGTGTGCATGGGATGGCAAGATGGTCCAAGGTGAAGAGTCCAGGCCTTGGACTCCCAACGTTCTTATTCATTAAAGGGCATGTAAAGGCAAAAAAATAAAATCCCATTTTTACTTTTTTTAATGAAAAAGAAACCTATCTCCAATATACTTTAATTAAAAAATGTGTACAGTTTTTATAAGAAACCTGACTATATGCAGTGAAATTCTCCCTTCATTTACTGCTGTGGATAGGAATTGTCAGGCGGTCCCTAACTGCTCCTCAGGGAAACAATCATACTTATGAACAGCAGGGTGAGCTTCCCAGCCATGCAGAACTCAAGCAGCTTTGTTTATGACGATCCCTAAGCAGCCCAGACCACACTGAGCATGTGCACAGTCTTAGTCTTGCAAAGATGTTTAACAAAGTTACAAGATGGTGTCCCCCTGTAGCCAACTTTGAAAACATAAATTATTTGTTTGATTAGGCTTGTGGTGCAGTAAGTAGGGATGTAGTGAACTGCCGTTTTGGTGTTCGCGAACGCCGTTCGCGAACACCGGCAAAAATGCGAACAGTTCGCGAACAGTTCGCGAACTTCGAACACCCACAAAATCGTTCGATTCGAACGATCGAAGGATTTTAATCGTTCGATCGAAGGATTTACGTTCGAATCGAACGATCGAAGCCATTCGATCGAATGCTTTTCATTCGATCGAATGCTTACAATCGTTCGAACGAATGGAAATCGTTCGATTTTAGCGGTCGAAGGAATCGAATGGTCGAATGGTCGAACGATTTTTATTCGAATCGAACGCGAACTCAAATTGGCGAACGTCGCGCGACGTTCGCGAACATTCGGCGGACGCGAACAGTCGAAGTTCGCGCGAACTAGTTCGCCGGCGAACAGTTCGCTACATCCCTAGCCGTAAGTTCATGTTTATATTTAGTATACAAAAGACAGCATTTTTAGCCTTATTCTATTTTATACTTTCCTTGTCCTTTAAGTCTAAATCTCTGTTGAGCTGATGCTGCTACTTTTCATTACCCTACTGAAGATCTGATGTCTAATGTGCTCTTGTGGCCTAACAGTATGTATAAGGGTGGGGAATGGCCTCTCTCTTCTTCATTCTTCTTCATCCTAAATGAAACCACTAGAAGCTTGCTTAGGTCCAAGCAGTAAACACAGGGCATTCCATATTAGATTTATAGCTAGTGTGTACTGTGGCACATGGACACTGCCCTCTTTCATTTTTGAGCAGTCGGTGATTAAAAAAAAGGAGAATTAGGGGCATATTTGTTATAAAGTGAGGATATAGTTCACCACTGTTCAACAAAGTCAAAGTCAAAGTAAACAGAACCTCTCCTTGATAATGATACGCCTAAGTATCCTATTCAAGTGAACAAGAGCCATGGACTCTACTTTCACCCCTTGATATACACAGTAAATATGATCCACAGTTGGCATTTGGCTCTCAGTGGCGGCTATGACATTGGCTCTGAATAAGGGTAAGTAGATTTTTGTGTGAAGCTCTCAAGGAACCCTGGCACATCTCTCTCTCTCTTGCTACTTGAGATTGATGCAGGTTTAACTCTAGTTGGCTCCCTGGCCGACAAGACTTGGCATAAACAGTAGATGTTCTGAGACATGAGCCAGGGAAGAATTGTTTCTGCCTACGAGCCCTGACTCAATTGGCCACAAAGTGACTGTTTCACATCTGATACCAACAGAGAGAGAGGAGGGGGGGGGGGGACACAAAGAGTCCAGATATTCTGGCATGGCAGATTTGGTACTTGGCATGAATATGGGAATGAGTAGGGAAATAGATGCTGTTATACTGCAACTCCCAGTACTCGCTACTCTGAAATCCACCCTCCTTCTGTAGATCTGGACAGCTTGATAATGATGGGAGTTTTGTTCCTGATTCTTCTCTAATGCTACAAACTACTGGTTGGCATCTCCTTCTATTTTCTGCATATCAACCCTGCAGGGCCCAGGTGGGACTCAGCAGTACCTCCCTCTGTCACCTTCTCATTCTGCTTAAAGGGATACTGTCATGGGAAAACATGTTTTTTTCAAAACAGTTAATAGTGCTGCTCCAGCAGAATTCTGCACTGAAATCCATTTTTCAAAAGAGCAAACAGACTTTTTTTTTTATATTTAATTTTGAAGTCTGACATGGGGCTAGACATATTGTCAGTTTCCCAGCTGCCCTCAGTCATGTGACTTGTGCTCTGATAAACTTCAGTCACACTTTACTGCTGTATTGCAACTTAAAGTGATATCACCCCCTCCCTCCCCCCCAGCAGCTTAACAACAGAACAAAGGGGAAGGTAACTAGATAACAGCTCCCTAATACAAGATAACAGCTGCCTGGTAAATCTAAGAACAGCACTCAATAGTAAAATCCAGTTCCCACCGAGACATTACATTGAGTAGAAGAAACAACAGCCTGCCAGAAAGCAGTTCCATCCTAAAGTGCTGGCTCTTTCTAAAAGCACATGACCAGGCAAAATGACATGAGATGGCACACACTGCAACACACACAAACCAATCGAATGACACTTGGCCTAAATCATGCATCAGTTTTATCAAAGGAACATAACTGAGTTCACCCTTTTTTTCTAATTCTAAGCAACTTTCCAATAAACATTCGCTACAAAATGTATAAGTGAAATTGAAAGCACTACTTATTTGCCCCTTTCTACACTACTGGTTCTGACTCTTGAAACAATGTAACAGAAGCCATGTCACCTCCAGCCAAAACTCCAGAAGCCTTGCATGCTTCTTCGCAGGTGCGGTATTCAGCTGGCTCCTGCTACAGTGTTTCAAGAGCCAGAACCAGCAGAACAGAGTGAGACAGATAGGACAGACTGATATTTTTGTTTTTAAAGTAAGGGTAGCTTCATATTAATCCCCTTGGTTTGGTCATGAGATGTTGGACAGGCAAGTGCCGGATCTTTTTGGCCATAAACTGTCCACAATGAGGTGGATCCTCAACATCAGTGCCCAATTCTACCAACAGTGTTCTAACGTCTGGAGAAAATCCTTCCCAAAAGAGTTATAGCAGCAAAGAGAGAACCAACTTCATATTAATACTATTGCTTTGGGAAATAGATTTTGGACAGGTAGGTGTCAACACACTCATAGGGAAGGAACAAAATGAGGTCAAGTATTTCAATAAGGGAGTTTAATTACTATTAAGGTTACATATATATAGACATTGCAGCAGTTTGGCACTGGCTGAGACCTTGTTGTGACATTTCCTCATGGTGGGTGAAAGAAGCAAGTAGAGGTGAAGGACATAAAAGTATTAGGAGGAAACATTCTTGGGTGCACTGGCCTATTAAACAAGGGCACCTTTAGAAGCAGTAGGTACATGGTGGCAAGACCAAACTACTGCTGACTGCACAAACTGCAGTGATCAGGCTCAGATTTCTGTCTCCCAGCAGAATAACAAAAAGCTTATGTGGAAACATTTGGAAGCCTCATTTCTCTCTTTGCTTTTATAGCATTTGCTGAAACATAGCCCGCTGCCAGCATGTGGTACCCGAAAGAAAGGCAAAGAGCAGCCAAGACTTGTTCATGTGGAGAGAGCACCTGGAAACTCTCGGAGAGGAGGGAGAGAGCACATTCAGGCCCAGAATTAATAAACCACAAAGGAATCTCACTGCCGAGGCCTCATTTGTATAATTACAGACTTTGTCTGAATTAATAAAGCAGAATTTGATGACTAATGACATGGTGCTGGGGAGAGGTGGGGGGATCCTGTAGTTGGTAATTTCCTTCATTAACCCCAGGGTGTGCGTTAGAGCTGTCACACACATTTATACCCTAAATGTTAAACGCCCAACTTGTTTGCATTAGGCATTAGGAGCAAGTGAGTGTGCATGGGTCAATCTCAGAGACACACGAGCCTGCACTTAATTCCAGCACTATGTATTTTTTATGTGTCTGGCATGAATGTCTGCCCCTTATGAATCACTAATGGCTCTGCTCCCCCACATTAACCGGCTGCTCAGGTATAGCTACACTTATCTCTTCTTTCCCTTAGGGCCCTCACACAGTGGGAATTTAAATTAAATTCATGCTGAACACATCAAAATGAATAGATTGAGTTTATATAGGCTTTCTTTAATGAAGTGGGTTTAAAATGAATTTCTCTATTTTAATTTAACTGAGGTCTTTCCATAATAGAAAGAGAGAGGATATAACCAGAGGTGGGTATGACAGACATTCTGTGAGCCAATCACAATAAATATAGGAGAAGGGAAAATGTTTATAATTTGTAGAATAAGATAATTTGCTCCCGGATTCCTTGTAAAGGCCTTGAACTCCAAACTCTAGGGGGCAGATTCACAAGGGCGAAATGGATAACGCTAGCGTCAATTCGCCAGCGTTACCACCCGCAGGGACATCGCCTATCCACTAACAAGAGCAGGCGTCAATTCACTAGCAAAAGAGACTGTCACTAAAGTTCATTCGCACTTTATCACCAGGTGATTTTTCACTCTGGCGAAAGGGTGTTACTCCGGATATTACTGAACGTTACCTCTTTCGTCAGGGTTGACTTCGCCACCTGAGACCAGGCAAAGTGCTAAAAAGAAGTTACATCTTCCTCAATCTTCTGACACTTAAGGTGGCCATACACGGAGAGAGATGTCGGCAAACGAGCGGATCTCTCTCCGATATGCCCACCTTGAGGTGGGCAATATCGGGCTGATCCGATCGTGGGCCCTAGGGCCCAACGATCGGATCCTAACGAATGGGAACGGGCAGTCGGATCACGGGACCACATCAACGAACAGATGCGGATGCGATCCAACGGGATTTTTAGTCCCATCCGATCGAGATCTGCCCGACTTTCGTCCAGATCTCGTTTGGGGAAGCCCGTCAGGGGGACCCCATACACGAGCCAATAAGCTGCCGACTCGGTCTGTAGGCAGCTTTTATCGGCCCGTGTATGACCACCTTTACATCATATCCTGTCTGCCGAAAATGCATTAAAACGCTGGTGACTTTTCCTTTTTTGAAGCGGAATTGCCTTCAAAAGTCCTAACAAACTTTCTTTGGGGGACCAGTTTTCTCCAGACATTTCATAACATATGGAACATTCGTTTTACAGTGGGCTCATGTGTAGGGCATTATATTAACTCTCTTGTCTTTATTAAGGTTCCCTGGACATTTGTAATAAAAAGTGGTAACTTCAAGCATTTGCACCAACATTTATAATAAAGACGTCCATACAACTTTAAATTACCCGTCGTATGCAAATTGACCTAAGCTCAAGATCACTAGTGAATTTTGGCTAGGCACAAACGAACGATCGCACATCTTCTCTATGAAAAGTAACGCTAGCGAAAAGTCGCCAGCATTCGGCGCCCAGGGCACAACTTTGCATATTAGTGAATTAGCGTAGTGGTAACAAATTTACTCTTGGCGTAGTGGTGCAATGTGTGTGAAGTGGTCGCTGGCGACAATTAATGTGTTTCGTGTTAGAGCAGGGTGCAGGGCTAGAGAGTGCCAGGAGAGGGCAGGCCTGAGCACATCACAGCTGACAGTTGTAGATACATGGTGGTCACTTCACTGCCAGCTGCAAAGATAGAGCCGCCCCCTTTTTATTATCCATGCAAACCCCTCTTGCAGGACCCACTGACCTGCAGTCTCTCTCTCTTTCATTATCTACAAGAATAAATACAATCAGAATCAGTTGCTAATGGTCACAACCCAAAATTGCCTTTCCTGTGTGAATGCACCTTGATATTTTATACCTAGGGGATCTTTTACTAACAAAGGTGCCAAGAAGGGCAGTTGCTTGTAATTGGTTATGAACTAAGACCTGGCTAGTTGCTGTTGGTGCCTCTGTTGCAGCACAGTACAGGTATGGGATCTGTTATCCGGAAACCTATCCACAAAGCTCTGAATTACAGAAAGGCTGCCTTCCGTAGACTCTTACTTGATCCCAACTAAAATACAATTTAATCCTTATTGGAAGCAATGCTGTCCTATTGGGTTTATTTAATGTTTAAATTGTTTTCTAGTAGATGTAAGGTATGAAGATCCAAATTACAGAAACATCAGTTATCTGGAAAACCAGGTCCCAAGCATTCTGGATAACAGGTCCTATACCTTAATGTGTTTGGACTTTCTTATGTATTTGAAGGATTACTTGCTGCTTTCCCTTTGGGGTATGAATGCATATAACAGTAATGTTCCACAATACCTGAAATGATAATTGCTATTTTAGTTGTGGGTGCTATTTTGGGTTGTGGGTGCCAGATGGGTGAAGCCTGGGTGCTCATAATGAAGAGCATCTTGGTGCGTATCTGGAAATGCCCAAACTGTGTTTATTTTTGAGCATTGTAAGCCTGTAGTAGATGATGGTCCATGAAAACTTATGAAAAAGACGTTGGTCCATTACCGTGGGGTGTGCCTAGAATATTGACAGCCCTCCTCTTAATTTGGTTTTCCTTTCACCTTTAAGGGGATATTTTGGAGATCTTGCAATAGATAAATATGAAATATTGTTTTAGTTGGTGTCCTCCAGCTGTCATTTGCATTTGAGAATGTGGACGTTTGAGAATGTGCAGTGACCTGTGTGAGAAGGAATACTCATTCCTCCCCCCCCATCAGTGCCATTAAAGGTTCAGATAATGCAGAGCCTTTTATCGCTGATGGATGTGAAATGTGAATGGATGCACCAGGGCTGGATTTGCCACTCAGCCTACATGCAGATCTGAGGCCTGTCACTTTATTTCACATCATATAAGGGATAAGCGCATCTCCCCGAGGAACACAGGAGCCAATGCTATTTCTTCCCTTCTCTGCCAGGAGACACTTCAAGCTCTGGCCTCATCCACTGAGCCTCCTTCATGGTGACATCTCATATTAGCACATCAGGTTCCTCAGCAGGACGGCAACACCAACACTTGCAGTGCAGAAGTACAATCTGTCTCTCCAATCTGCTCTTCCCCTGGGTTGGAAGCCTCCGGCTGTATTTAATGTCTGACCTTGTTCCTTTTTTATTTTTGCAACATTGCCCTGTGACTCACCCGCTCGTATTGAAGTGCCCTGATTTACATTCTTACATTGCTGTTATGGGATTTATTTATGGTACTGCGGTGTAGAGTGGTCATGTAGGATCTGAAAAGGCCTCTGCAATATTAGCCGACAATATGTCACACATTGTCTATATACTTTTTATTATAGGATCCCCAGCTGTAAGACTGTCCCACTTAGAGGGGCAAAAAGCTTTAGATGGGAGGTTCAGCCCAAAAGTTACTTATGCTTATTTGCTCCTCTATCCCAGTGATCCCCAACCAATGACACATGACTCCCCTTCAAAGCAGGTGCTTATTTTTGAATGCCTGGCTTGGAGGCAATGTTCCCTCTAATCAGGTGCATTTCAGATGCCGCCCCCCGTAGCGCCTCTAACTTCTAGCGTCAGAGCGGGTCGAGGAAGGGCCGCATCTCTAGTGCAGGGAGCGATATTGCACTCGCTGCACTAGCAGAGCCGAATTTCTGTTTTAAAAAATGGAAATACGGCTCTTAAAGTTACCAGAGGCAGCTATTTGTCGCCCCTTGTAACTGGCCCTGGCTCTAATTCCTTCTTGGCTATGTGCGCAAAAAAATTCTTTTGTGTGCCCATTTTAAACATTTTTGTGTGCAGTTTTTAAAAACTGTGTGCTCGGATCAGAACTAATACAAATTTTGTGTTTTCACACAAAATTCTTTGTGCACACCACAATTTGTTGTGTGCACTGGCCTCAAAATTTTTGTGCATGCACTAGGGATGCACCGAATCCACTATTTTAGATTCTGCAGAACCACCGAATTCAAATCCTAATTTGCATATGCAAATTAGGGGTGAGAAGGGGAAAACAGGGGAAGATGTGTAAAGTCACGTGATTTCTAGGGATGTAGCGAACTGTTCGCCGGCGAACTAGTTCGCGCGAACTTCGACTGTTCGCGTCCGCCGCAAGTTCGCGAACGTCGCGCGACGTTCGCCAATAGGCGTTCGCGTCAAAATCGTTCGATCGTTCGACCATTCGACCGCTAAAATCGAAGGATTTTCGTTCTAATCGAACGATCGAAGCATTCGATCGAATGAAATCATTCGATCGAATGGCTTCGATCGTTCGATTCGAACGAAAATCATTCGATCGAACGATTTCAATCCTTCGATCGTTCGAATCGAACGATTTTCGGATGTTCGAAGTTCGCGAACAGTTCGCGAACTGTTCGCAAATTTTGCCGGTGTTCGCGAACGGCGTTCGCGAACACATCGGCGGCGGTTCGCTACATCCCTAGTGATTTCCCTCCCAACCCCTAATTTGCAAATGCAAATTAGGATTTGGATTCCGAATCCTGCTGAAAAAGGCCGAATCCCGAATCCAAATCCTGGCACACACCTTAAAGGGAAAATTGCTTGGAGGTAAGTTTTGGCTGCATAAAAGCTAGATGTGCAGATTCTGGCCTCGGAGTTCACGGAACTCCGAGGCCAGAATCTGCATGGAGGGGTGAGTAAAAAATTAGGGGCATTTGCCCGGGGGGCAGGCAGGCTGGGGGAGGAGGGAAGGGGGTCTACCCAGGGTAGGGGGGAAGATTTTTTTTATTACAGGTTGAATTCTCCTTTAAAGGCTGAAAATGGGGTCCCAATTCTAGCACAAAGGACAAGGGTTTTATCATATACTATATATTTAGATAAAGGTTGTTTTATCTTGGTACCTAATGATATGTGGGCGATAAGATGCTGCAAATTGGATGCTTCAAGGTGATTTTCTGAAATTGCACCAAAATCACTAAATTTAGGAAAGCTTTGCGGCTTGGTACTTTATGTATATGCTATTTGGATTTGGAGGAATATGTACTTTCCAAAAATATATGGCTTTCTGGAGTGAACATACTTTTTTCTACCTCTGCCTCTCATAAAATGTTTTAAATGTGTTGATTTTGCAGTATCTGGAATTACAGAAATGATAGCTCTAATGAGGTGTCTTAATTTTTGGATACCCTACATGCCACATACTTAGGTAAACCTATGCATATTAGGCATCAAACTATTCCGTGGACCCCAGGCATTACTATTTAGGGTTTTATCTGGTTACCTAATGATATTTGGGAGATATTAGGCTGTAGATTAGAAGCTTTGAAGTAATTTTTCAAAAATGTCACAAATGTTTATAAAAAATTATAACTTTAGGAAATAATTGCAACTTGCTAGTTTGGCGTACCCATTTTGGATTCATCAGAATCTGTTCTTTCCAATAACGGGTAGGGTAAACCTACTGTTATTGGGATATTTAGCCTTGAAATCAGGAGTATTCCGTTTTGTGTAGTGGTGCTGTGGAAATTTTTTAGTGCACTGCTTGAAGTTTTTGACCTACACAAGTGAGAAATCTCCATAAAAATAGATATATTTGGTAACAGGAGACACGGAAATTTCCAAAGCTGCTGTGTTTTCATGCATAAAATAAATAATGTTTCTGATATATTTGTTTTATTATGGGAAACATGATTTTTTAAAATTTATTAGACACCGGAAGCCTACCTCTTGGTACAGAAGTGAAATTCACCAAACGATAAGGCGCCGACTCAGTCTAGAGGGGACAAGTCAGCTGGGCAGAAATCAATAGCAACCATTTTGATTTTTTTTATAGTTTCAGCTTGACTTGACTTGAGGCTTGCAATATGTCATATATGAATATGGGTATCATCATAGCATAATACATAATTCTTATACTGCAAAGCCTTTATCTATAGTGAAGTGACCAACTCCAAATTGCTATTTAACAAGCCCACTCCTTACCGTCCAAGTGACAACCATCTTTTAATTGTGTTCCAGTGGTTGCTACTGGTTACTGCACAGGTACAGTAATATACATTTATAATGGAACCCTCCATTTTATTGGCCCGTGTATGGTAGGGTTGCCACCTTTCCCTGTCCTCTAGTGATGTGTGGGCCGGCCCAAACCCATAGGCTCCTGCACAAAATCTTTGGGTAGTGGGCACTTCTGGGTTGAGCTCTTCTCCTGCTCTCCCCACCCGCGACGTAGCACTGCCGGCTTCTGGCGCCTAAATTTATAGACTCGTGCCCGCCCCTTTTGTGATGTCACTGCAGGGCAGGCACAGAGGGAGAACAGCGGGCCAGGCTGGGTGCTGGTTGGAAGGGGGCGGGTTAGGGTCGGGTGCGGGTCGAGAATTTCTTGACCCGCAAACCCCTACTCCTTACTGTCCTCCACCAGACAAGACGGGAGGTGACATTACAGACTGACCACATCAGTCTAGGACAGGGGTCCTCAACCTTTTTTGCCCATGAGCAACATTTAGATGTAAAAGCAGTTGGGGAGCAACGCAAACATGAAAAATATTCCTGGGGGTGCAGAATAAGGCCATTTGGTAACTCTATGTGGACTGCCAACCTACAGGAGGCTCATTTTGGTAGTATGCCTGGTTTTTATACAACCAGAACTTGCCTACAAGCCAGTAATTTAAAAATAAGCACCTGCTTATAGGCCATGGGGAGCAACATCCAAGGGCTCAAAGAGCAACTGGTTGGGGATCACTACTCTAACCGGGCAGGTAGTTTTGACCTGGGAAGCCCTTCTAAAAGCCAGGTTGTCTGGGTAAAAAACAAGACACGTGGCAATCCAAGCATATGGCATGCTTTAGGTCCATGTCTGTCTTGAAGCCTCTGTTTTGTGTGTTACCCAGACCATTATGTGTGTAGGTTTAACTGGCCATATAGATATATATATATATTGCTCTATTATTTTAGACAGATTTTGCATCATATATAATGGAAATGGCAATGACTCAGAATTGCTTGTTTTCTTTGCACTGCACTTTGCTTGTCCATTTGATAAGGTCCATTTGGGTTTTTACAGTGGCCATTTAATCACAAATCCTCATTTTTCTCCTGACGGCTTATCTCTGATCATGACACCACCCGCATTTATAGAAATATCTATTGGTTGTTCTCTCTATGAGAATGTCCTTCTCAGCCTCAGCATTAACTGCAGGTACAAAATAAAGCTGCCATTTCCCTTGTACAACGAGATACATCATTAGCAACCTCTGCAGGCTCAGCAACGTTACACAATATTCTCTGCCCTTCAATTCCAAAGAAAAACAGTGCAGAGGTCTCTTTCTTTTCTATAAGCACTGCAAGCTTCTCTCATACGTTCAGTTACTGGCATCAGTGGCCTCAGCACAAAGGCAGTTGAGGCACAAAAGGACTGAAATGGATTTTTTGGGAATTATGTTGTTCTCTAGGTGAGTGCAGAATAAGATCCTTCTTGATATTAGATTAATGTTGCCTAGAATTTAGAAACAAGAAAACAGAATAGAATGCAGATGACCTAACAGATCTTTCCATAATTTGGATCTTCGTAAATCTACTAGAATGATGTAAACATTAAATTAGTCCAATCGGCTGGTTTTCCTTCCAATAAGAATTAGTAATATTGCAGTTTGGATCAAGTACAAGGTTCTGTTTTATAGAGAAAAATGAAATCATTTTGGTTTGGCGGATACATCCCTGAATGTATAATTTCATTGTAAAGTTGGTGGAGAAGGAATAAGGCCATCAGGCTATTTTTTTTTATAGTTTGGGCTAGGACATTCTCTCCACCTAAAGTGAATTTACCATGTGCTATGACATTATTAACAATTCAGTGTCCAAGGTTGGACTGGGCTGGTGGGAAAAAAACCTGGACCCGCTCCAGGACCCTTAACTGCTCCAGCTGATCCATTACCAGAAGAGCAGAGGATTTTTACTGCAGCAAAGAGAGGCTCAAACTCATATTAATATCCTGGCTGCAAGATGTTTTTGAATTTATTATGGCTTCAGAGGGAATGTCTTGACTAAATGTTGGCTCTAAAAGAATTTTGAAAGGCAGAGGGCTGGGACCCAAAAAATGCTTAAAACCACTTTATTAGACTGTGCCAGGATAGTGTTGATAGTGTTGTACAATTTTTGTATTTGTTCTGTCCAAAGGGTGCTGTAAGTTTTTTTTGCCTATATGCTCAGGGCCCACAGGCTTAAAGTTGTGAGCCAGAAGAATAGGAGAGGGCTGAACTCACAGAACTCACATCAATATAAAGCAGATTTCTGGGAATTTCTATCCATACCAACTAAGTAGCATTTTAAATTCAGTTTTGAGAGAGACTCCATCAGAAAATGAAGCCAAATATTTAAAACAAACACAGGAAAAGCAGACTTATTGCATATACTGTATACCGCAAGCCAAATATCATCATGAACATTCCCTTTAACCTACTTTTATCATTTATAATGATTAAGAAGTATTTTTAATTTGCCTCTATCTGCCCCACGGTACAAGGCTATGAATCACGCTGTCAATCTCTGATGAACAGAAACTGCCCAACTGCTTTCCAATCACTGATTCACGCTGTTATTAATTATGAAACGGTTCAGAAGAATATGGTGCCATGTCAGGACAGTAACAGCGATACAGAAAATCCAGACTATTTAGCCACACAGCAAACGTTCTAAACACAAATAGCAAGAACGGCCATGGGTTCCCTCCTTCATCTCCTTCCCCAGCACAGACAGAAAACTAATATTGAATTGTTTAGCCCTGAGTTGATATTACATGACTTTTGGCAGTTAGAGTTTACTGCCTTCTGACTTTCATTAGATTAGTGCATATTGTACCTTGAAGGCTTTTAATTAGTATCCTTATTCAGAGATTTAATGTTACATACAACATCTTCTAGTGGGTGAGGATTGGGTAGTAGTGATGGGCGAATTTCTCCCGTTTCGATTCACCAGAAAATTTGCGAATTTTCCGCAAAATTTGCGTAATGGCGAAAAATTTGTGAAATTCTGTAGTTTTCATGAAGAAATCATGACATTTTGCTGTTTTCACGAAAAAATTGTGGAATTTTAATGGTTTCACTAAAAAATTGTGAAATTCGAACAATTTCACTAAAAAATCGTGAAATTCGAACGTTTTCACTAACAAATCGTGAAAATCGAACGATTACACTAAAAAAATCATGAAATTCAAATGTTTTCACTGACAAACCGTGACATTTGGACATTTTCATGAAAAAAACATGGGAATCGAAAACTGACTCCGGCGAATTTGCACAGGAGATTCGCGAATGCGGAAATCGCCGCAGATTTGTAGCCCTGCCTGCATTCCTGCGAGAGGCACAAGGACAGCAAGAATATAAATTGCAGAAGATACTAATATGCCAAACCAGAGAAAAAAATGAAGCCCAATTGCAAATTGTCATATGATATCACAGTATAGATCATGCCATATTTCAATTTAAAGGGATGTTTCAAATTTAAGTTATCTTTTAGTATATTATAGAATGATCACATCTCAGCAACTTTTCAATTGGTCTTCATTATTTATTTGTAATAGTTTTTTAATTATTTGCTTTAGTCTCACTCTTTCCAGCTTTCAGATAGGGGGTACTGCCCCCATCTAAAAGCAAATGTTCTGTAAGTTTTTTAAATATCCCATAAACTTCCTTGCACTCGAAATTTGACCAATCGAAGTTTATTTAAAAAAAAAACGAATTTTCCAAACTCGGGTGAATAGGTTTGACCTGAAAAAACTTGAATGTCAGGAAGGCTGCAAACAATTCCAAATTGATCCCTGGACGTCTTCCATTGACTAAAAAAGCAATTCGGCAGGTTTTAGGGGGCGAATAGTCCAATTTGAGTTCTTAAAGGGTCAGTGTATGATAAATCTTGCAAATCGAATTAGAATTTTTAAAAAAACTCGAATTGAATTTTAATAATTTCTTTGTCGAATTTGACAGTTTTGGCCATAAAAATACTCGGAAATTCGAATTTGAATTTTCACTTCGACCCTTGATAAATCTGCCCGTTATTGTTATTGCTGCTTTTTATTACTCATCTTTCTATTCGGGAACTTCTCCTATTCATATTCCAGTCTCTTATTCAAATCAGTGCATGGTTGCTAGGGTCATTTAGACCCCAGCAACCAGATTGCTGAAGTTGCAAACTGGAGACTGCTGAATTAAAAGCTAAAAAACTCAAAAAACCACAAATAATAAAAAATGAAAACCAATTGATCAGACTATCTATCTCAACATCATAGTAAAAGTTAATTTAAAGGTGATCAACCCCTTTAAGACATTCATTTTTGAGCTGTCTGGATTAATTGTATTCCTCATTTTCCATTCCTCATTTTATTTCTCTGTCCCTCAAGCATCAGAATAGAAATTATAATGGTTCTGTTATTGCTGTGTGTGTGTGCGAAGACCACCGGAGATATTGTATCTGCACTACAGAGGGCTGGAGATTATTGCCTGTTTGAGAAATGAAGACTTTACATGGTGGCTATGGGGAAATCTGATCGGGATAAAAGCAGCGATTAACCTTGCACAAGCCACACAGCAGCCCACATGGTGGAATTAATTGCATTTGGGATTGTTAAAGGCTTTTGTTGCAGTTCTCTGGTTTTCCCGATACCAAAATATTGTATTGAGATCTAATCTTTTTGTTTTTTAATGTTCCACCCAAACAAAACATTTCTCTGTATTGGCCACTGATTGCCTGACTGGGTAGCCATCTTATCACATGGGACTGTAATGCTCACAGCCTGTGGCTGGAAGAGATAAGCTGACTTTGGAATGATACCAGATTTCCCTGGTGCAGGATAGATGGATGGGAGAGCTCTGGCTTTCTGTGAGCTGAGGTTGGTCCTGAAAAAAATGTGCACTGAGCAGCAAAGGGACGGAAATAGCAATGGTTGATGCCTATGGAGTTGCACACAGGGGATTGATGACAGATACTAGTGGGTACTGCTTCTTTCTCTAGAAATGACTTCAACGTGAGAGGTAAAGGGACTCATTTACACACCCCAAATGCACTAACAGCTCCATAGAATCCCTTCAAAGGAATATATAGTCCAGGAAGCCACTTTTAAAAGCAATAAGGGAATCAGCCATCACAACATCACCTGCCAGGGCGTTCCACATATATATATATATATATATATACTGTATATATATTAGGGATGCACCAAATCCACTATTTTGGATTCGGCCAAACCCCCGAATCCTTCACGAAAGATTTGGCCAAATACCAAACTGAATCCAAATCCTAATTATATATATATATATATATATATATATATATATATTGTGATATGGTAAAAGGAAAATGCATGTTGGTTCAGGGGTTAAGGGCCCTGGATGAAGGATATTGCAGTTAAGAAACTGCATTGTTATTCCTCTTTAGGGTATCCAGGGCTGGAATGGAGGGAAGGATCTGGGCGGGCCTTCCATTCCACTCCAGACTGACCTGGGTGTGGTGTTAGCTACCTGCCCATAAATTAATCAGGTGTCTAATTTCAGTGTGTGTGAGGGGCTGAGGAGCCTGCTGTGAACTCAAGCTGAGAGTGACACAGAGAGATCATTACAGATTTGCCTGTTTAAAACTACAAGCCTGGAGTCATTGCTTTGCACACCAGACACTGAGGAAACTAAGCTGAATCAGTAAGTGCTGGACTGTGATACATTTTATTTGCTTTATTTAAACCTGCTGAAACTTTCTGTTTATGCTGTCTGTGTGAACGGCTTCAAATAAAGCAGCCCAGGCTGAATTGGACTAAACTAAGGCTCTGTGTGCTGATTCTGTGCTACAAAAGTGCCGTGGTCAAGATTCCTGCTACCTGAAATCTCACAATAAATATAAATAAATATATATATATATATATATATATATATATATATATATATACACAAGAACTTTGGGGGAGTCTGCACTCTCATCACTAGGTTCAACTTGCCTGGGTGCAATGTCCAAAATTTTTGAAATAATTATTCAGTAAAGAAGGTCCGCACTCTCAGGACTTAAAAATGAAATAATGTTTTATTAACAAAAGACTAACGTTTCGGCCTCAAAGTATATATATATATATATATATATATATATATATATATATATATATATATATATATATATACTATCCACCTGAAGCACTCCAAAAATATGTCAAACAACTGGGTGCAGGTTATATAATATACATCCAAATAGCAAAGAAACTGCACTCCAGGTCTTTTAAGGTGAAAAAATCAAATCATATTTATTTTGACGTTTCAGCTCCTAACTCAAGCCGTCCTCAGCAAGGGATAACACAAACAACACACATATTTAAACCATAAGATGGCGCCAAAATTAAATCATGATGTCGTCATCATCAGGAAGTGCTTTTCATTGGTGATCATATTTACAAGGTGAACGACCCAGCAGTGAATGGGTTTATACCCTTAGTGACTAATCAAACCCCGTGACAGACTTAAAAGTAGTGACAGCATCAACAGGACATATCTGTTTTATGGTAAGTGTCCAAAGAAGGTATATCATACGTGCCCCTGTGTCATAAATATCCTCTTCGTGACTGCGTGTACATAAAAACATTGCATATAAAGTATAAAGTATGGTCTATTAGTTTGGTTGTGACAGGCATCATAAGGTCCATCCAGGGTTCTATTACTCCTGCTCGGAGGCACATATCACTGTTCAAGGCCAACTTTCAAACGCTACCCAAATCATCCATTGAGGGGAAAAATAGAACCTAAGAGTTAGTACACAAACTGTTAAATCACTAATCATTATAATGAATGCTAAGTATCAAATTCTAGCCAATAAGTCTCAATAGTGTATGCATATGTATACATGTAACTAAAAGGTGACACAATGGTGGTAGGCTCAATCAGTGATCGAAACTGTCTTAATTAAGTAACAATAAAGTATCCAGACTGTACTTTCTGGTATCTGGTGGGAGCTACAACAAGGAGCTGGACCACTGCTCCTGTATAACTATAACAAACAAGGGAAAGTTGTGCTCACCACTAATTTTTAAAACCATTAGGCGGGGGTGCAATGAGGCTGTGACCACAAAATACATATAGACAAATACAAGATGTAGCTCCCACCCTTCCCAGCTATAGTCAGGTGATCCCACTGGTGTCTAATAAAAGGGCAGCCAAGTTTGGGAGTTTTACTTTGAAAGCAGCAAGTAAGTTGCAGGTAAAACTTAGTCCCTTTGTAAAATGTATAATGAAGCAATAGAATTCTTAATGAATCAGATAAAATTGAGCATAGGACTGGCCAGATATGGGATGACTTTGACGTAGTTGGCCAGCTTAAATATATTGCAATACATGGACAAACAATCCCTGTTTTGTTTAAAGGGTAAGGCATTTTTCAGTAGCAGTATGCACAAAATGTCTCCGTCTTAAAGGGAAACTGTCATGGGGAAAATTTTTCAGTTAATAGTGCTGCTCCAGCAGAATTCTGCACCGAAATCCATCTCTCAAAAGAGCAAACAGATTTTTTTATATTCAATTTTGAAATCTGACATGGGGCTAGACATATTGTCACATGCCCAAGTCATGTGACTTGTGCTCTGATAAACTTCAATCACTCTTTACAGCTGTACTGCAAGTTGGAGTGATATCACCCCCTCCCTTTCCCCCCCCCCAGCAGCCAAACAAAAGAACAATGGGAAGGTAACCAGATAGCAGCTCCCTAACACAAGATAACAGCTGCCTGGTAGATCTAAGAACAACACTCAATAGTAAAAACCCATGTCCCACTGAGACACATTCAGTTACATTGAGAAGGAAAAACAGCAGCCTGCCAGAAAGCATTTCTCTCCTAAAGTGCAGGCACAAGTCACATGACCAGGGGCAGCTGGGAAACTGACAAAACGTCTAGCCCCATGTCAGATTTCAAAATTGAATATAAAAAAATCTGTTTGCTCTTTTGAGAGATGGATTGCAGTGCAGAATTCTGCTGGAGTAGCACTATTAACTGATGCGTTTTGAAAAAACATGTTTTCCGATGACAGGATCCCTGCAGAGGACTCTTGTATTTGTCTATATGTATTTTGTGGTCACAGCCTCGTTGCACCCCTGCCTAATGGTTTTAAAAATTAGTGCTGAGCACAACTTTTCCTTGTTTGTTAACCCGACCTTAGTCATGTAGAGGTGAGCTGGCAACCCGGAAGTGCCAAGAAGGTTCAGTGAGTTGAGTGCTGTCACCATTGCCTAGGCAACCCTCTCAGCTAGTCATAGTCCGTGTGCGTAATTTTGACAGCTCTAAGCCGATAGCTGTGTCTGTGCATGTAGCTTGAATCAGCCTATACCGGTAGTTGTCTGTTACCCATCAGGGTACTTTATGTGCAGCAGGACAAGGGGAAACGGGGTAATTTGATGTGTGCCCAATTCTACTTGAGAATATCGGCACATTTATCACAAACCCCTGGTATAGCTGGGTGCCCAAAGGCTGTATTGGTGCAGGCTTTCTGTCACAATAGCCTCATAGTCCACATAGAGACATGGGTTCAAAACAAGCTTATGAGCTCCTTCGCAATCTATCCAAGGTGCCGACGGGCAATAGCAAGGCTATAGAATCCCAAACTGGTTAATTGTTAATGGGTACTCCTGCTACCCATAGCCAGCATCCGTATTAGTGGGTACACCTGCTACTTAGCGGAAAACAAGAAGGCCAAAATCTGCAGCAGCCAATCAAGGGCTGACAGTAACAAGGGGTGCGAATTGTATCTCGTTTGTATTTTCATCTCGTTGCAGTGTAATTGTGTATGGGAATGCGCTGTAGTCAGGTGACAATTAATCAATCGGCTCCTATGTTTCAGCTTATACAGACCTTTGCTTCATGCTATAGTGGAGTCCACTGTTTAAAGTGCTGCTATTGCCGTTACCTTCTCTGCCAAACCTAATCAACTTTTCAATTGGTCTTCATTATGTTTTTTTTTTAAATTATTTGCCGCCTTCTTCTGAATCTTTCAAATGGGAGAGGGGTCACTGACCCCATGTAAAAAAACAAATGCTCTGTAAGACTACAAATGTATTGTTATTGCTACTTTCTATTAATCTTTTTATCCAGGCTTCTCCTACTCATATTCCATCCTCTTCATTCAAATCAATGCATGGTTACTTGGTCATTTGGACCCTAGCAACTAGATTGCTGAAATTGTAAACGAGAGAGCTGTTGAATAAAAATCGAAATAACTCAAAAAACAGAAATAATAAAAAAATACAAACCAATTGCAAATTGTCTCAGAATATCACTCTCTACATCATACCTATTTGCTTATTTAAAGGTGAACAACCCCTTTAATATAATTTTTAATAATAAAATAAAAATATGCAGTTTCCTTTATTTCTGCTGATATCAGTCACTTATGTCTTTTAAGTAGCTCTCATTTGTAGTGAGGGGCGAATAAATTCGGCAGGTGTGAATCCGCTGTGAATTTCTGCGTCGCCACCGGCAAATAAATTTGCCAAACTGCTGCAAAAAAGATTTGGGCATGTGTCAGAACCGTCGCACGCATAAATATTGTCAAAATTATCCGGACGCCTATTGACGTTAATGCATTTGGACAAAATAGGCGTGCCTATAAAAATTGTCGCAGGCGTCAAAATAGTTTTGACGTCCATTGAATTCAATGCGTTCCACAAATTATTCATCGCTTCAGGGATTTTGCTGTAGATTTACAAATTTTTCGGCGGAAAGTAAACAGAACTTATTCGCCCATCGCTAATCATTTGTATAGGGTTTTATTTCAAAAGGAATTGATTATGTGCAAGTACATGAGGCGTCGTGTGAGTAAATCAGGTGGCTCTATGGGGCCCCGTGACAGATAAATGTGGAGCACACGCACACAACCCCAGTCTCACACTCTATTGATGGATGAAGTTTTTACTTTTCCAGCTTAGGGTCTGTACAAACTCTGTGGGGAAATAACAACCAGATAAAAACTGACTAAGGGCGGAACATTTTCCAGCTGAACAATAATGTAAACAAAGATAAATGTCACGGCGGACGCGATAGATTTTCCAATATTGATCGGCCCTTTCATAGGATTGTCCCTTTATTCACAGGCTGCCAGCTGAACAGCCACAATAGTCCTTAGGGGATCCAGCCAAGACTTTCTCAGCAAGAACTCCTCATGAATTGCTATGGCTGCTTTTAACTGGCACTTTCATAGTTCTGCTGGAAATAGCAGCTTCATGACTCCAGTATTCACAGTAAATTGTGTTACACACATCATAGGGAATGATATATCTCCTACTATACTATATATAGTGAATAAAGTACCCCCTGTTGAAAATTTAAGGATCTTATAAGTTACCGAGGAGTTTCATGATCATATAACACAAGGCTGAAGGCTGAGTACTTTTATACAGGTCATGTAACTCCGGTTTGACTCATATTTTTCAACAGGGGATACTTTATTTATTCTAATACACAAGTTTCAGTGAGTCATGTGACAGAAATGAAAACTCCAGCTCCCAAGCATTCTGGATAAAAGGTTCCATATCTGTACTTATAATTAATCCTTACTGGAGGCAACAAATAGGCAATCCTATTAAGTTAATTTAATGTTTACAATATTCTTTTAATAGACTTAAGGTATGGCGATTCAATTTATTGAAGATCCCTTATCCAGAAAAACCCAGGTCCTGAGCATTCTGGATAGTAGAGTCGATACCTGTATTTTACAGCAGGAGTTCAATGAGTCCTGCGACCAATTATAACATCATTAAGCACTGTGTGTATGTATATATTGTACATATTACATATGGCTTGTGTATTTTAATTTCAGAGAAAATGGAAATTAAAGCTGCTTATACATGGGCCAATGAAAGATGCCGACTTGGCTCATCCAGAGCAAGTTTTCAATTTATAAGCTCATGGGGCCTTTTGGAAGACCTGCCAAACTTAGAACTGTCAAATATACCTAGATATATATTGGGTGCATTGATATGGTCCTCTTCCAGTGGGTCTCCAAAGGCATGCCTGATTTATGGCAAGGCCACAAAAGCACGGGCCTAGGGCAGAATGTCACCCAGCCGCATTGTCTG
Organism: Xenopus petersii; assembly: GCA_038501925.1. Taxonomy (NCBI): domain Eukaryota; kingdom Metazoa; phylum Chordata; class Amphibia; order Anura; family Pipidae; genus Xenopus; species Xenopus petersii. Next base: position 133,148,473 of record CM076678.1, on the reverse strand, counting down.
CCTGAGGACATGGCGTATGGCAAATTTCTTATAGTTACTTAACTGCGCATGCAGTCCTCAGTGATGAAGGGGACAGGGAAAGTGCTTGCGCACCTCAGGGGCATTGAAAATAGAAATTCGACCCTGTCCATAGGGCAGGTTTATGATTCCACAGGCCAATGATCCAGTGTTTTGGTTGTGCCCAAACCGGGAAGAGATTTACTCATCTGGCGACCTTGCCGAACAAGCAGATTACACCATGTATGATCACTCCGCACAAACATAACTTAAGCTTTTTCAAAAGTAAGCATAATTTCAAGCAACTTTGCAATATACATCAATTAAAAATATACAGACTTTTCATGATTTTAAATGGTTTCTGACAGTTCCCTAAGCCTAGCTCCCTGCTCTCCTGCTGATCTGTCTGACTACTTTGCTGAGCTGGCTGACTACTTTTACTTTGTATCAACAGCCATCTGTCCTCAGTCTGCATCCTCCAAACCCCACAATTCCCTGCACACATGATTTCAATAATAAGAGGAACATCACAGTGCAATGCATTGTGGGTTATGTAGTTCCTGCATGCTGTCTATAAGCTGTGGAGAAGTTGTTACAATTTGCAACATCAGTGTTTAGTCCCTCCTTCCCTGCCAGGATTTCCAATGATGCAGAAAGAGAAGAACTGTTAAACAGCGGGATTGACTGGATATCTAACAGAACAGAACACTACTTGCTGTTTTCAGCTCTCTAACTCTGAGTTAGTCAGTGACTTGAAGGGGGGCCACATGGGACATAACTGTTCAGTGAAATTGCAATTGATCCTTAGCATTCAGGTCAGATTAAAAAGCAACAGTTATGACTGGTGATAATAAATTTGCAACAAATTCCCGCACAATTTCCGCATTTCGTGGCAAGCGAATTAACACGCAAAACTGTGATGACAATTCACCTGTGCAAAATCCACTGCATCAAAAACTGGCACGCGTTGAAGCAATTTTGATGCCCATTGACTTCAATGTGTTTTGGAATTTTTTGCCATTTCGCAAAGATTTCACAATAAATTCACGAACTTTCCAGCAAAGCGAAACTTTGCAGATTCGCTTATCACTAGTCATTGCTGCCTGGTAACCAATCAGTGGAAACCAAGAGAGCTGAAAAGCAGGAAGTAGTGTTCTGGCTATTATGTTACACATCCAGTCACTCCAGCCTTTATACATTACATTTTTGCCTAACTAACTATATTAGAAACATTTTTCATTTTGCACAGCCTATTTACCCAGTTTTTATTTTTATACTGAACAATTCCTTTATATTAAATATATAGGGTATGTGTCATTACATAATATGCAGAACAAAGACCATGTATGTCCAACCTGGGGACCTCTGGGCCAAAGGTTTTTTATCCAGTGGAAGGTTCATGGTGGTGCAGCCAATTAAATAATGGTCATTTATTACCGTAAGTGGAGCGTGCATGCAATGTATTTTACCCACAAGGCAAATGGATAGCAATTGGGCTGTGAATATCAATGGGCCCTATATTTTTACTACTGTGTGAAATCATGCCTTGCCTCTGTTGTTATGCAATTGCTTTTACCATTCCTGGTATTTAACATTGTAGAGAATCATAATAACAACATTTAAGGTGTTGATAAAACTGCAGCTTATCGACAAAGGTGAACCATCTACAGCAAATTGTGAAAAAAACAGGGTTTATTTTTAATATAGAAAACAGCATTTTGTACAGAATAAAGTGACACTATGTCCTCTATCAATACTTCGTATTAGGTTCCATTCTGCATGGGGTGAGTCATAGGCTATTGGCTAACGCGTTTGTATCATCAGCAGCATTGACTGACATTGTGCTTTCATAAGGAAGGTGACATGCGGTGACCATTACGTGGCTTCGTTCCTCAGTGTGGGGCGCCGTACTAACCTGAGGAGGGTTGACATGCGCTAACGGTGAAGTGGCGCCTGACGTCAGGGTGATAGGTGATCTCTTCCTGAGGTCTTTATGCACCTAGTAATGTTATTAAGTAAAAGAAAGACTAAAAAAACCTAATATACAATGAGACATTCAGCAGCAGCAACCGCTCATCTCTCACATGGGTTTGGAGGGGGGGGATCACTGGGGTGATAAACAGTGCTACAGGATTCTCCCATGGCCCACGGCCAGAGAGAATGTATTGCTAACACAGCTTTCCTAGGAAGCTTTAGTTTGTACTACAAAATAAGATTCAAGCTACTGTTTTTTTTCCCATCGGTCCATTAAGTCCGGAGAAGAAGTTGATACAACAATACAGTCAGTTCACTTGTTTGGCAGGTAAGCTTCTTGCACAGTTTGGGGGGGGGGGTCCTTACTTTGCAGATATACCCTCTGGAAGTGCCCGTCCCCACCATCACAACAAGTGTTCACGCCAGGGGGCTGCCATGTTTATTTTCGTAGCAGCCCTTTCTAAAGAAAGACTTTTTAGGTACTAGAGGAGAACCATTTCTGAGAAAGGGAGAAATAAAATCACCCCCCGAGTAAATCTGCGATACGCTATACTAAATAAACCAAAATAATCCAGTCCAAAGTATCACGCTGCGATCAAACAGCAAAGTCCAAAAAGAAAAAAAAAAAGTTATAATAATAATAACTCTGGTATATACACTGTCTGGTCATACCCTTGCATTAATATGTCCCATAATACATATACACACTGTAATCTGTATGCGGCAAACACGCTCACAGCCAAATATTCATAACCAATATGTCTGACACTACTGACCTTCAGAAAGTTCATATCGCTGCTGGAAAGGCTGCGGCATGCATAATCCATACTGTTGAATCACAGAATTGTCCGTAGTGGCCCTATTCAAGCGAGCGGTACTTAAATGCAAGCTGTTCTGACACAACGAGAGGCAGAACTTGCCCGTCAATTATTAATACCCTGCCTTCTAAAATGGAACCGTGACCTTTCCAGATGGGAGATTTCAATAAGCACATTTAGGAGAATATAAAAAAAGCAGGGCGGATAGGAAACAGCTTGTGTGAATGGACTGTATCTCCTACAGCTTCCCGATATTCTAGTTCATTGGGCCCCTCTTTGGAGGAGAATTCTTTTAATTGGCCATAAAGCCTGTTTGTGGTTAATCCACATCAGAATGAAAATGCCACTCTACATATAAGGTCTCCAATATAGACAGTCTAACTTAGAACTACATGTAATGCTAGATAAGGCCACCACAGAAGGTTCTGTATCCTCCAAAAAAGTCTTGACCCATTGCTCCTTGTCCTAATATGATCAAAATACTCCTCAATGACTTGTTATTTCAATGATCGGTTCTACTTTGCCCAGACAGTGTATATATAAAAAGAAAGAACGTCAACGCAAATAAATGGGAAACAGTCAAAGAGAATGCAACTGGGATAAAGAGCAAAAGTGACACAAGGTTAGAAAAAAAAACAAAACCAAAGGAAAGGAAAGCAAGTTTTTCTGAAAGGTGTCCATCAGTCTTTGTGCTCTGTTGTTAGGTCTCTAATGTGTGAGTTACCACATGTAATAGCTCCGGGATGTGTCCACCTGGGAACCTTTCGATTCTGCTGTCCCCTCTTTTTCTTTTTCGCTGTCTCCCTCCCAAAGGCTTATGAGAGGAGGATAAAGCTCGTTGAGTGGAATGGATGAGGTCTTTTGCATATACTTCTTCAACGAGTGGCGATAGTTCTTTCTCTGGAACCTCTTGGCGGCATAAACAGAAACAGAGGCAAAACTTATTAGGGCGAATAGGGAACCCATGACGGCAGCCAGGGCAGCACTGGTCTCCTGATCAGTAACAGTCAATGAGTAGGACGTGCCTTTAGTGGTGACATTGATGCAGGCACGCTGAGCTTGTTGGTGTAGCCCCGACACCGTCAGGCACACTTCATATTCAGTGGCTGGCTGGAGATGGGTGAGATTATACTCGTGGACATCCGCTGGCACACGTGCTGTATAAGTGATATGGGGGTTATCAATCTTCATAGTGGCTGAAGACCACTTAAGGTTAGAAGCCAAAACACTTGAACTAACTTTCCATGACACCAAGACTGAACTGGATTCTGCTTGTTGAACATAGAGTCTAAGAGCTTGTGTGCCATCTAACAAGGTTCCATTTACTCTCAGGGTGGCTACCTTTGTATCTGCTCCTTCTGAATTCTGAGCCACACACGTGTAACGTCCAGAATCCTCCACCTGCACATTAAAAATCTGCAAACTGCCCTCTCCACTTAAGTGGTACTTGTCAGAAAGAGTTTCCAAAGTCACTTTATGCCCCAAAGGAGTTACCCAGTATATTTCTGGTTCAGGCTCTGCCATTGCCCTGCAATCTAGTGAGATGGTCATCCCTATGTCCAGGCTGAGGTGACTGGGAAATGTATCTTGGGAGATCATGGGCAGACACTGCTCTCCTGCAGGGTCTTGAGCCAATGCTTCCTTTACAGGTTGCCCACGGTATTCAGGGGGTAAAGCACAGAACATAGACAGAGGCTCCATGAAACGGATGCTGGTTTGGTTAGAACCCATCCAATGCAGCACACAATCACATCTCAGTGGATTGCTGTGAATACTGATCTCACGCAGGTTCGGGAGGGATTCAACAGTCCCATGATACACTGAATTCAATGCATTATTATTAAGCATTAGGCTTTCAAGGGTAGGCACATTCCTAAAAGCCGATCGGTGGATGTAAGAGAGCTTGGGGTTATTTGTAGCTTCCAATTTGGTCAGTTCAGGGAGATTTTCCATCGCATTGCGATCTACAGACACCAACTCTGCCATATTATTGATACCAAGTTCTTTTAATTTTAGCATGTTCTTAAAGTCACCTTCCTGGATCTTGCGAATAGGGTTCTTGTTGAGGTCCAAGAATTTTAGATTGGGTACTTTCTGCAGAGCAAGCTGGGGAACTTTGCCAAGTTTGTTATCATAGAATGAGAGACTCTCCAGGTTATCCAAACCCAGCAATGCATTTCCTGGGATGTCACTTAGGTACATTCCCGCTAGCACCAAGCTTCTTAAGTTAACAAGTGGTTGGAAGTTTAAGTCTAGGATCCCAATTACTGGATTCTCTCCAATCATCAAAATTTCAAGGTTGGGGGTTGATTCAAACCAGCGGCTGTCGATTATACGTAGCTTATTAGAGTTTAGGTGCAGCCTGAGTAGATTACGCAGCCCAGAGAAGGCACTAGGAGAGATGAAATTAAGCTGGTTGTGATTAATGTAGAGTTCCTGCAGGTTAGTCAAGTCCTGTAGACAATAATCAGTCATCTCAAAAATCTGATTCTCCTCCAAATGCAAAGTAGTAAGCTGGCTAAGATTAGACAAGCCCACGTCATGGATGGAGGTGAAGTTATTCTGGGATAAGTCCAGTTCTGTCAGATTGACCAGTCTTTGCAGTTCTCCGTTGGTCTTACCGATGTTATTGCTTTGTAAGAGAAGCACCTGTGTATCCAAAGAGAGATTTGCCGGGATCTTTGTCAAACGTAGGTCGTTGCAATCCACTGTTGTGGCTTCACGGTATGTAGACTGAGGGGTAAACCATGGACGGATCTCACAAACACAAAGCTGGGGGCACTCATTAGCTGGAGCTGAGGAGTCAGTTAATGAGCTGGTAAGAAGTCCAAGCAACAGCTGACAGGCAGTCAAGACGAGGACACTTATCCGAGCCATTTCTGTGCTGAGTCCAGACACAAATGGTGGATCTTGAAAGTAGTTAGGATTATCTCCTGCCTAGATAAGTTCAGTCATGCAATGATCTGTAGTACCTGCAATGGGACATAAATATTCATATTAGCTCCAAGAATGGAAAATATATATATACACATATTCTTATTAAGAAACAAGACACTAAGTAAAATTACAGTCATTATGCAAATACAATGCTTAACTTTTGTTTGTATTGTCTATATGTAAATCTTTAGTTAAAGTAATTTTTTTTAAGACAAGAATACATTAATATGTGCATTAACTCTAAGTGCCTCATTTTCAGAAACATAAGAGTTCCCTGTCTGTACATTTAAGAGGGTGGGTAAAAGACATAAATAGGAGGTTGCTATTTGCTATAGTTAAGATACTGGCCTATAAGTGTCCCAACTATTGGGCTATTTTCCAAGAAGTTGGATTCTACTTTAGCTTCTTATTTATATAGGAATTCAAGATTGGAATATGGAACCCCTGGCCCTCACCTTCCATCCTTCACCTTACATTAAAAAAAGTTACTTATTGCCCCACTCCCTTCCCCATAATTTATTTAGAGCTCCTGATTTCTCAGAACCTTACAAGAAGGATAAATTATGATGATCATATAAACGACACCTGCCCACACCTCACATTCATTTACATTCTCCTGACCATCAGTGCTCATTCTTACCCTTAGAATATTGGTATAATGCCCATATACAAATCTCTTAAACATTATGCTATGCTGTTATACCTACAACTGTGGAAGCAGAGCTCCCATTACTGTTATTAAGTAAAGCTGGCCATAGACGCAAAGATTTGATCGCCCGACATTTTTCGTGCCATTGAGATTGGACGGTAATATCTCTGCGTGTATTGCCGATCTGACGATATCAGAGGGAGACTGTCACCAGCATTTGTCAGACATAACTTTCGTACGATTGCTGTCAGGGGCAGTACATTGCCTCGTCTGTTCTTTTACTACTTTATTTGATCTGAATGATTAGTGGCAGGTCGGGAGATGCACCGAACGATCGTTCGTCCGATATGAAAGTAAATCTGTGCGTCTGTGGCCATCTTAAGTCAACTAAAAGAGTTTTGCTCAAAGCACCCAATGTGCTTTAGCCCCAGGGATGGATTAAGACGAGATTATACCACTTCTGTCTGAAAGCAGTTCAATAGACACAATCGTGGTGTCTCCCACCAGCATTCTGTAAAATCCACCATCTGTGCTGCGACTTGGGAACTGGGTTAAAAAATGTTCAACCACTTTGTCCAAATAAGTGGGGATCAGTATGTGTAAAATAATTCTATCATTTCTTGACATGCAATGTGACTTGATTCTCTTATTAGCTGAAAACCCATGCTGGGAATAAGAAGCACGTCCGATCTCATGCAACAGGTCGTAGGCAGTTGCAGAACAATGAGACACAATTGAGAACAATATGGAGATTGGATTTGCGTTGTGATCAAGCACAATGCAACAAAGCATGAATGAAATGCATGAAAGTACAGGTATGGGATCTGTTATCCATAGTGCTCTGGACCAGGGGTATTCTGGATAAGGGGTCTTTCCATAATTTGGATCACCATTAAAAAAAAACATTAAAGCGTGAATTAAACCCAATAGACTGGTTTTGCTTCCAATAAGGATTGATTATATCTTAGTTGGGATCAAGTACAAGCTACTGTTTTATTATTACAGAGAAAAAGGAAACATTAAAGGAAAACTATACCCCCAAAATGAATACTTAAGCAACAGATAGTTTATATCAAATTGAATGACATATTAAAGAATCTTACCAAACTGGAATATATATTTACATAAATATTGCCCTTTTACATCTCTTGCCTTGAGCCACCATTCCGTGACTCTATCTGTGCTGCCTCAGAGATCACCTGACCAGAAATACTACAACACTAACTGTAACAGGAAGAAGTGAGGAAGCAAAAGGCAGAACTCTGTCTGTTAATTGGCTCATGTGACCTTACATGTGGTTTGTATGTGTGCACAGTGAATCTTACGATCTCAGGGGGCGGCCCTTATTTTTTAAAATGGCAATTTTCTATTTATGATTACCCAATGGCACATGCTACTAAAAAAGTATATTATTATGATAATGGTTCATTTACATGAAGCAGGGTTTTACACGTCAGCTGTTTTACTCAGTATCTTTTAATAGAGACCTACATTGTTTGGGGGGTATAGTTTTCCTTTAAATATTTTATTCCAATGGAGTCTATGGGAGATGACCATCCCATAATACGGAGCTCTCTGGATAATGGGCTTCCGGATAACTGATCCTGTACCCGTGTGCAATTCCAATAGAAGTGAACGAAAAACCTATAATACAACCAAGTGGAGCAAATCACATTGCGATCAGGCCTGTTAAAATTTGCAATGAAAAGGCAACTATGTAGGAAGCCTAAATCCATTTTAGCTTCTGCCCCCTCAACAGTCTTGCTGACACAGAAAACAATTACTCAACGTCTATCATAATTATCTCTTCAATACTCCCCAACAGCTCATCTTTCACTGGCCTATAGATTGTATTTACATCAGACACACAGACAGAGACATCCATAGACACGCAAAGGTCTCTTTCCACTGCCTTCTCTTCTACAACTTCCCGCATTTTCTAGTCCCTAATTAAAGTACAGGATAACAGAAGGCACTACTAGTTTTTCTAGGGAAATGATAGACTGGAGCTGAAGTTGGACAATACCATCCCTCGTGCAGACTGGCTACGCCCATGTAAACCTAGAACTCTATTCAGCCACCTCCCGGGCTATTCATACACAAATAAGGTGACAGCTGCGACTAGCACATGGTGACATCAGACAGCTGAGGCCATAGAAGAAAATCTAATTGATATTATATTAACCTTGCCACCCTATACACTCAACAACTTCATTTTCCAGCCTCAGGATTTGCAGGGATATTAGGCACAAAGAAGGCTTTGCATACAGGAGGAGGAGGAGGCTGGGAAACTGGGCACATGTATTTATACAGATTTTCTGTAGACGGGGCGCAGATTTTCACACTAATGCATTGCTGAGAAAATCTCATTTGCTGACAGAGGGATATGAGCACATTAAAGAGCAATGCAAGCTGGGAAAGGGCAGGGAAAGAAGACCATGTGCGGACTGCAGCATTTGGAACAGGGGGTCTTGATCGGCCTTTATTGGGGCTTTATGAATAATTTGTAGAGCTTTAGTAGAATAAGACTGACTGCAGAGTTCAAAAGCTACAATCAGAGCCAGAAACCCATTATTTTTCATGAATCATTTAGTCACTTGGGTCACTGTTCCACTGGCACTTATGAAGGATATTTCATTCTATCTTGGCAAAGGAATTAGGATACCCGTTGGCACACATAGCAATGTCCCTAAGGGCAGAATATGCTTTTTTTCATATACAGGTATTGGACCTGAGGTTTTCTGGATAATGGATCTTTCTGTAATTTGGACCTTCATACCTTCTACCTTCATAGAAAATGATGTAAACATTAAAAAAAAAAATAGGCTGGTTTTGCTTCCAAAAAGGAATCATTTTATCTTAGTTGGGATCAAGTACAAGGTACTGTTTTATTATTATAGAGAAAAAGAATAGTTTAATTATTTGGATAAAATGGCGTCCATGTGAGATGGCCTTTCCGTAATTTGGCGTTTTCTGGATAACGGGTTTCCGGATAACGGATCCCAGACCTGTACACGAAGCATAAGGAAATACAAGGGAAACTTATTTTGCATAGGGTTGTTGTCCTTAATTAAAAGGACATGCAACAAATGAAAGCATCTTTGCAGTGTATGATATTTTTTATTGTGACCATGCATGTATAAGATCAGTTTCATCCTCATATCTGCAATGGAGAATATGTATTGGCCATAAAGTTACGTGTAGGCTATGTATCTGCAAGTGACCGATAGTTATGCATCCAGGGCTGTGAGCTAGAGATGGAGCTAAACCCTGACTATGTGAGTCACAGATGGAGATATCTGCAGACAAGTCTAAAGCAGAAAGATTTAGCTGCAATTCTGTGTTTGTTGCTGAGACAGTAGATGCAGACCTGTGTGACAGATGAATCTACAGGATGAAGCTGTGTGTGAGTGAGAGATGGAGCTACTGTATCTTGTATGTTTATTACAGATGGAGCTCCCCGTGGATGCTGTGTGTGAGCAACTAAGGGGTTTACCTGCAAACCCTGCATAAATGACAGATGGAGCAACATGAAGGCTCATACTGAAAACAAGATTTATAATTTAGGAACTACAGTACTACATCTCACAGGTTTTGGCCGGCGGCCTATTCTCTCTCAAGGGCTGCAATAGAAGAGTGCCAGGGATTGATCCCTGCTGAAGATAAAACATTGATGTGTGTAACAGAACACTTTTTAATTAAGTATTTCCCAGAAACAGCAGCCTGCGAGTGTTAATAAGTTGGATCAGCTCTACATATTACAATACCTGTATATTGTAATAAAAAGACTCTTAATTATTCGCCGATAAGGAGATTGCGCAGTGAAACAGAGAAAATACAAGTATTTTGTATTTGATGTGGTCCTTGAACTGTATCATGTTGTACATTGTAGAACTGATGCTGCTGCCGTGTTGCTAGGGGTTGTAAACTGCAGGGGCCGTAGCAAGAAAGGTCTAAACATGATGGATGTGGGTCTGTGTGTCTTTTGCTGTAGTGGAAGCTTAAAATCGAGAGGAGGTAAGAATAAGTTTAATGGAAGGGTTTGAATAAATGCTGTGAATGGGGGCATGCCTTCAATAGAAATCCACCATCTGCCACATATATATATCTATATCTATATATATATATATATATATATATATATATATATATATATATTTATATATTTATTTATATATATATACTATATAAAAAGAGATATTGCCGCACAACCCTCTTGGTTCTGGGTGCAAGTAGTCAAAAAGGCACTGCCAAAGTAGCCAATATCATAGAAAAAATAAAAACTGACACAGCACTCCAAGTTTTGTATGCAAAAAAAGATATATATTGTAGAAAGACATACCATACCCTATGGGCTTTGGTATGTCTTTCTACAATATATATCTTTTTTTGCATACAAAACTTGGAGTGCTGTGTCAGTTTTTATTTTTTCTATTTATATATATATATATATATATATATATATATATATATATATATATAGGGAATAATACTGTAAATTATAAGGATATTAGAATTCACAAAGAAGTTTCATAAACTCAGCAACTTCAGATATCCCCATGTTTTCCAACAGGGGGTACATATTCCTTAAATACACGATTTAGTGTGCCATGAGACACTAATGACATCACTAAGTGTTGACTAAAACGCTGACATCACTAAGCACCTTTATAAGGGTATTATTTACAGCATATTCATGGCTCAGGTGTATTATATAGTGAATAAAGTACCACTCTTGTAAATTATAAGGATATTATAAGTTACTGAGGAGTTTCATGAACATATAAAAACACAAGGCCGAAGCTGTTTTTATACAGCTCATGGAACTCCGAGGTAACTTCTAATACCATCATACTTTACAACAAGGGGCACTTTATTTTTTATAATACACAAGTTTCAGTGAGTCATGTGACAGAAATGACATCAGAACTCACCGTTTATAAGGATATCATTTACAAGATATTCATGGCTTTTGTGTATTATAAGGGTATAATTTACAGCATATTCATGGCTCTTGTGAATTATACAGATTTTATCATTCCCTTGAGCCAGACCATGCCAAATTTTCCCAACAAAGTGACCTACATCGTACATGGTACAACAGTGCCTGACATCATGGTTCGTAGGACACTCAGATCGCAAAAATGACTTGACACCGGGTATTGAAGTATAATATCTGTAGATGTAGGGCTAATATAAGGGGTCACTGTGTCCACAAGGTCTGAAAACCTCTTGCCATCCTATTCCCATAAATTTTACTAAAAGTCAGAGAAACCAAAGTGAAGCTCAGATCTGATGATTTTTGTCTCAATCAAGCTGGCTGCTAATAGTGTTTGTGAGTGTAGCAAGACCAGCTGCTGTGTGTGTGTGTGTGTGTGTGTGAGTGTTGGCTCTGTGCACTCTGCGGGATGAATAGATTCTGCTGTGCACAGCTCTTATCCCTGGCAAAGGAGAGAGACAAATGACCAGGGGATCCTGCCTAGCACATACTGTATAACCCCCTTACTAACACAAACACTGCACACAAGTGCACAACAAGATGCACACTGCCCTTGCACAATACACACAACCAAATTGCATTCTCCAATGAAGATCATTATCCCAAAGCTGTGGCTCCGCTCTCCAAATTCCACATTAGCCCCCATGTGCCAGATGGAAACGTGATTACAGACAGTTGGTCACTAAGGTGTATGGACTGGATTGGGTTCTGTTTAGTTAACCCAGGTCAGAGGGATCACACAATGTCCCCTGTGCAATCGCTCTCTCTCTCTCTCTCTAGCTTACAGCACTTTCTTAAGACTGATTGTTCACACCAGGCGTCTTGTGTTTAGAATTCCTCCACGTGAACACTGAGGGAGACATCTGGCAGCTCAGCTTCATTACCATGCAAATCACGAGACTATTAGAGGGGCACGCCTGGTGTGAACCCACACCTCATCTTAGAGGACAAAACTTACCCCCCCCCTTGCTCCTTTGGATGGGGGGGGGAGAAAAGCAGGACAATCAATCAACACAAAGGGCTAGACCAGAGGACAGCCGCACAATTACAGCAGGACCATAATAACAATACTGTAGCCATTACTGCTCGACTAGGATAAGGGGTCACCATGGCAATCCATACAATAACTCCCATTATAACCTGCTGGCTAACACACAATATTATATAAGGTCACAAAGGCTTCACTAGTAAGATGGTGTAAGAATTAGTGTCAGTAAAAATGTAGAATCACTAGTGTAATGCACTTGCTCACCATCACAAGACATTATTAGTATTATATTATTTATAATACATTTATAATACATTCCCTGGTACCCTATGGATAACTAATCCTATAGAGTTATATCTGCTGCTTCAGTGATGAATAATACAGGGGATAAGGAGGCTGGTGCTTGTTTACTTAAAAAAATCATGGAATCCCTATAGATACCATAGTCACTAGCACAATATCACTGTTATTTTATGTACTTGTGCAGCAACCACAATGCCAAGCCATTGCATTTAGGGCCACAGTTAGAGAAACGAGGGCCGCTAGCCATGCAGAAATTCTGTGCCCAACCCAGGGATACACAAACTACAACCCTCCAGCTGCTGCGGCTTTTAGTAGGGTGCTGGGAGTTGCACACCAGCAACAGCAGGCGGGTTTACAAATTGGATATGCCTCATGAAATAACTGAATGTATTACTTTAAGTTACACATTCGTATGTAATACAGGAATGGGATTTGTTATCCGGAAACCTGTTATCCATACAGCTCCGAATTATGCAAAACTCCAAATAATCTTGTAATTTGGAAAATTTGAAAATTTGTAAAAATTTTGTAAAATCTCCTTTTTCACTGTAATAATAAAACAGTAGCTTGTGCTTGATTCCAACTAAGATATAATTAATCCTTATTGGAAGCAAAACCAGCCTATTGGGTTTATTTAAGGATTTGATGCATTTCTAGTAGACTTGAGGTATAAAGATCCAAATTAGTTATCTTGAAAACGCCAGGTCTTGAGCAATTTGGATAAAAGGTCCCATACCTGTATATCCTTTTGTTTTTATTTGTATTTCCACCTAAAGGCCTCCCCAGGGCCGACCTTGTATCCAGTTCTCCAGTAGGTTTGAAGTTTAGGGTTATTAATGCAGTGAATAGGAGACCCATAAAGCCAATCACACACAGTAAGGCAGGGCTGAACCAGTGAAGTGGGTCCTGCAGTAAATCACCATTAATGTAACATAGTATCACCATTACAGTAACAGCAGATTACATGCAGATAAAGCTATTCAATGAACGGATCTGGATTAAAGCATCTCTATAAGAAGGCTGCATTGCTAGTCATCAACAAGAACCAGAGCTCACTAATGGTGCCACTGGATAGTGATTCCTCCCATGCTGACACAGAATGATTATCATATACAAACAGTCATCAACACAGCCTCGTGTCACACTAGCAACCCTTCTGGATCACTTTGGCTCTGAGAGATGCACAAATGATTTGTACAGTAGTGTCAATTATTCATGAGCACCCTGTTGATGCAATTATGATATATTATTAATATGTTTATTGCCAAAGTCTATATGCATCCCTGCATTATTAATGGTGTATAAGTCATTATACTCTATGTACATAACAGGGGGCACCTTCCCAGCCCGGTATATAAAGAGCAGTGCTAAGTTAGGGTCATCCAGTGAACTGCAACTGTTAACTGTTGCTTTTTTTTTTGATGTCTTGTAATTTAACAACTGCTCGACATGTTATGTTAACAGAGGGTGTTGGGAGTTGTAATTCAGCAGCAGCTGGAAGGCCATCAAAACTAAACAATACATATACCTTAGTATATCATAAATGGATGAAGTGGTAAGATAACAGTGATACCTCCCCAGTGGTCATTCAGAAAAAGCACATTATACACAACATACATGGTATATACCTAGTGCATTATAAACAGGGTGTCCAGTTCAAAGCCAAAATATTGCGAGTCATACACAGTGCAGTGGAAATCCAATGTAAATCCAATATATGCATCAGTATAAATACATCCCCAAGATTTGCATTGGTGTATATACATAGTGCACTATGTGCACATTGCACAACATTATTATAAACACACGGCATGTACCCAAAATGTAGTGGAATACAAATACGGTTTCTGGTATATGTCCAAGGTGCACATGAGTAGGGACAAGGTGCATACACACCCATACACACCCATACACACCCATACACACAGCCACTGCATTGGCAAAATGCTCCCTCCCCAGCACACACAGTACAGTGAGGATTCCCAATGACACTGCTGTACTCCTTATACCAGCTCTACTGGAGCATGTGCCTAGAACTTTGGCTCTTGTGTACAAACCCCCTGAGTACTCAATATAAAGAATATAGCGGTGCAGCCCAAGGTATGCTCATATGTTTTATTTAGAATGCAAGCTTTTAGGTACAAGAAAGGGTCTCCACGTTTTTCTCTCCCTATACTGCCCAGCTCTCCCTTTTTCTGCGCATCGATCCAGGAAAGTGCTGAGTACAGTGATGTGCACTGTATGAACTCACCCATGAACAGAAATACACACACACATAGGAACAGAAGTCAGTTTGCAACACACACATGTATAGAATGCAATTTCAACACAATGAAACAAAGCCCTTACCTCTGGGTGTGTAGCAGCTGCTTGTGTACCGCAGCCCGACCTCTCCATGCACTGCCGACCCTCCCTACCTGCACATCTATCCTTCTCTCCCCTGCACCCGACCCCCTCCTGCACTGCTGCCACTTCTCTCGGACACTGCTCGGCTCAGCTCCTGCCCCTGGGGTAAGTCCAGAGTCGCTCAGCTGAGCAGCGAGCTGTGATTGGCTGCTGCCGGGAGCTCCATCTGCACCGGGAACAATAGATGGGGAGGGGGAGGTAAGAACAAGTGTGACCGGGAGGGGGGGAAGGAAGGGAGGGACTGTGGGAGAAGAAGAGGGACATCAGTGAGAGGCAGGTGCACAGCACACACACAACCTCACTCTTTATTTATAGAATATTATTGTTTATATATAGAGAGAGAAAGAGATCGCTCGCACATACCGCAGCGCAGCTCAGAGGGGTCGCCTATCTTATTGTAACATTCAGTAGAATATGAGAGAGCCGGGCTGCTTTCTACTATGTGCTACCTTTTTGCCTACTAATATCTGATCGCAGTCCTGAAAATATGAGAGGGAGGCACAAGAGCTTGCACTCAAATGAATTGTGGGCTTTTGCTCTGCTTTCCACCTCCAGGCACCCCTGGACCCTTTTCATACTACAGATCTTCTGCACAATTCAAATAAGTGAATTAAAACCATGGGGTAACTATTAGACCCTTGTGCAGACCCCCTGCACCCCATTATTTGCCCCAAAACGATATGCCTCCTTATCCTTTATATACAGTCAGTTGCAACTAGATATTATTGGGCACCATTGCAAATTATTTTTCAGGCCCCCAAAATGTCTAGAGGTTGAGCTGTTTTAGCAGTTTTTATTGAACTGTAGTTACACCCCTGTATACAGTCATATTCCTTAGCCCCTGTATGTATAAGTGGGGATTGGTCACTTTATATATTATTTTTATATATATCTATTGTAACTACAGAGGAAGCAGAGGCAGCAGGGGGGCCCAGGGTCAGACTGGGGGGCCCGGGGCCCACCTGGAATGCTGTCCAGGGCCCCCTCCAGCCCCCCTACTATGACGCACCCAGGGCAGCCATCAGGGGGGACAAAGGAGAGAGTTGTAGGGGGCCCTGAGGGTAAAGGGCCCCCCATCTTTCTGAGAGCTGCTGACATGTGGGGTCCTAGCCACCAATATTTTTTAATGGGAGGGCCGTGGCCACTAATGTTTTTTTTATGGGGGGCCCTGACCACCAATATCTTTTTATTTTTTATTAACATGTGGGAACCCTAGCCACCAATATTTTTTTTGTTTTTTTTACTGTGTGGTGGGGGGTGGACCTGTGGGGTGGGGAGGGCGGACCTGTAGGTGGGGCTTGCGGTGGGTACAGCCCAGGGGGCCTAGGAAATTTTGTCATATGGGGCCCTGCGATTTCTGATGGCGGTCATGGTCGCGCCATGCGTGAAGGCTCTGCACTGTGCAGATGACAATCCCGACTTTTTTTTGGGAGAGGGGGCCCATGAGGGGGCCCATGAGGGGGCCCATGAGGGGGCCCATGATGGTCAGGGCCCACCGAGTTTTTTCATGGTGTCCCGCCGGGCCAGTCCGACCCTGTAAGGGCCGGCAGGGGTGTAACTACCGGGGGAGCAGGGGGTGCAAATGGGCCAGGGCCCGCACCCCTGCAGGGCCCCCCCGGAAGATTGTGCACGCTGCAGCCGGCTGGAGTCGGCTGCAGCGGCACAGAAAAATCGCGCACACGAGGGTGGGGGCGGGGCCGTCTGCACGGCTCGCACCAGGGCCCGCCCCCACCAAGTTACATTACTGGGGGCCGGGGGGCCCCATGAGGCCCCAATTTCAACTTGTATTGGTAAAAAATGACAATCTCTGAATGTGTTGCAGGCCTTAAATTTTATTTGCTGTGGGGCCCAGTAACATCTAGTTACTCCACTAGTTACTATATATATATATACTTTCTGCTCATAGGATCCCCAGGGGCCCTTATGCCCATTGCAGTGACATTCCCTGCACCCAATGTAATTAAGCCCCTGGTTACAGCTTTGATAGATACAATTTGCAGCACCATTTTTAGTTGTAGTGGGTCCAAAGAGGCCAATGATTCAATCGGATAGTCCAACCTGTGGTACCTGTTGGACTCTCTTGTAGCTCTTGGATTTTGTGAATCAACAACAATTTAATGGTGGCATACTGAGTAACAACTAGAACAAAATTAATCTCTACTATCACCATTATGTGCTGCAACCCACAACTGTGTCCCTGTCTCACTGCTGACCCAGATAATGGTTGTAGGGGTCGGGGGGGGGGGGGTTGGAAAGGGGGCAAGGATTCTAGTTTAAATAAAAAAAAATAATAAAAAAAACAGTACAAGGAATCTATTTAAAGTAATACTGACACATTTCTATTGCAAGTGAAGAAGAGATCATCTTACGTGAGACTTCCCCTTTAAGAAGGGTTATACATACATTTCACTGCAGACGGTTGGACCCACATGACAGGCTAAAAATAGATCTCATTTATTCCTGAAATATATGGAATGGGAAGAAATCTCTCTGTAGATAGGACTGGGAGGGTCTTTTATGAGAGTCACTATCAGGTTCATCTATTTCAAGGGAATTTCTGACGTTCCATATATATATAGATATTCCTTAGATATTGATGTGATGTGAAATAGACAAACAGTTTCATGTGTCCTTTAAATTGCTGTTCCTGTACCTTGGTCCCCAAATGTTGTTGGACTACAACTCCCTGCTTCTTTGCAAGCAAGTGTATCACTTTAACATAATTTTTGACAGGATCTGACACAATCAAACATGGTTGACTCCAGCCTGGCTTCACAACTGTGCATTTTGGGCACATGTACAGGGGTCTTGGTTGGGTGGGGCCTCTGCGCTGATCCTATTGTGTACCAATGGGTTTATTCACCTTTATGTATATACAATGGTACCATTTATCTTTTTTTGGCCCAGTTGACAACCATAGCCATGATAAACTTGCCCCATGTGTCACTCAGTAGTAGACTTCCATCCTATGTACAGGCTAAAGTTGGGCAACTTGGTGTATCAGGTTACATTTTTAAACCTGCCCTAACCAACTGATGGAGTCAATCATGATCATCTGGCCACTTTCTCATTTTGTGCAATATAATCGGTACCATTTTGGTCATCTTAAGAGGAAAGCCATGGGGGGGGGAGGTTGGTTAGTGCATGAGAGGGTGAGTTAGTGCCTGAGAGGGTTGGGCAGTGCATGAGAAGGTTGGACAGTGCATAAGAGGATTGGGCAGTGCCTGAGAGGGTTGGGCAGTGGTTGAGAGGTTTGGTTATTGCATGAGAGGGCTAGTTAGTGCAGAAGACAGTTAGTTAGCGCATGAGAGGGTTGGGCAGCGCATTAGAGGGTTGGTTAGTGCATGAGAGGGTTGGTAAGTGAATTAGAGGTTTGTGCAGTGCATGGGAAGATTGGGCAGTGCATGAGAAGGTTGGTCAGTGCATGACAGGATTGGCCAGTGCATGAGAAGATTGGCCAGTGCATGGTAGGATTGAGCAGTGCATGGGAAGATTGGGCAGTGCATGAGAAGGTTGGTAAGTGCATGACAGGATTGGCCAGTGCATGGGAGGATTGAGCAGTGCATGAGAGGATTGGCCAGTGCATGGGAAGATTGGGCAGTGCATGAGAAGGTTGGTAAGTGCATGAGAGGATTGGCCAGTGCAATAGAGGGAGTCAGCAGTGGCAGTCTCATCTGGCAATGCAATATTACCTGCAGACATGGTGCATTGACAGATCAGATTCTCAACGGAGAGACCAACTGCAATGGGAGGATGATCTGTCAAATCTGATTTGCCTAATTTCAAATCTTTCAAATGATACTGCCAAATCCCAAACCACAGTCTTTTATTTTATTCATCCCAAACCTCACGGCACCTGAATGTTTATGGACACATTTATCAAGTTTATCAAGTGCCATTTCTTTGCCATTACTACTTATGGCTTTTATTCACTGCAATGACTTTATCCCCATCAGAAATAATTTCTGCAGATATTTGAATATGCCTATTTATCAAGCAGAAGTCCAGTGCTGACATTTTACAGAATTTATGCCAACATCTGTGCTCCACCTTGGATATAAATTGATATTTTGTATAAATCCTTTTTATACGTTTTTTTAAAACATTTAGACAGCTACACAGTTCTCTTTCTGCAAACGCTGCTTCAAATCTTTTCATCGGGATGATACAGGGAATGAAATTGTGTTTTCTGATGTATACAGTATACATATATATATATATATATATAGTAGTGTGAAAAAACGGTACTCATGATACTAGGGTCACCGATGCCTGGGTGCAGTCCTCTGTAAAGTAGAATCCATGGAAATGTTAAAGATCACACTCACAGGTCTTAAGAGTAATAAATGGTCTTTATTGAGGGACAATCGCTGACGTTTTGGCTGATACAACAGCCTTTTTCAAAGTGACTCACTTTTCACTTTGAAAAAGGGCTGTTGTATCAGCCGAAACGTCAGCGATTGTCCCTCAATAAAGACCATTTATTACTCTTAAGACCTGTGAGTGCGATCTTTAACGTTTCCATATATATTTTCTCTGTAATAATTGTGAAATATGATCTTACTCCACTACCATTGTGTAGAAATGTTGGCACTTATTTAATAAAAGATCATTTAAAAATAGGGAGTTCTCAGGAAAATGTGTTGGTCACATGGAGTCACACCTGCTGATGGGGGAGGTCGGTGAGGGGTTGTATGTGGATTTCTATAGGATTCCCCAGTTCACTATTCTTGTACAGGAACAGCCTCTCGATTCTGTGTGTGAATTCCCATGGTGTGCCGTGCTATGTGCATTGCTGTATTGTCTGCACTTTGTAAGAGCAAAGGTTAAAGGTTACAGGTCACAAACCCATTGCCTTTGCAGCCCTCATCTGTCTGGCAAGCAGCAGTCCTGGGACTATAGTTAGAACTTGGGATCCTCTTACGAAACTTGTTTGGCCCTTCTTATGAACAGTATGCCAGACCCCCTCTTCTCTTCTTTCTTGTGACCAGCTCTAACAAGGTCCCATCTGCCTCTCCATTCCCTTTCTCTCTTTCTCACGACCCAACTCATTGCTCTGCTGTGTCTAGTTACCATCCCCTGTAGGAGTTCAGGAATCAGCCTCCTCTCTCTTTAATCTGATATAAACATGTAATCATTACATAACTGTCCAATGATCCACTGAATTGTCTGCCCTCTGGGGACAAAATTTATATTGTATTCCTTGGCAATGGACTTCCCATATCGATACCTAACCTGAAGTTTGCTTCACTCGATTCCCAAGCCTTAGATTGTAAGCTCTCATGTCAGGGCCCATTGCTTTCATGTCTGATCCTAATTATATAAGCTGCCCAAATCATACATGGCCTGCAGGCATACTAACACTGGTTCAACAAGCAAACAAGTGCACGTGTTCCTTGTAAATATGTGTCCCTCATCAGAGAAATGGGTGATACTTCAGCGTAACAGCACCCAATTAGTATTAAAGTGCATGTACAATTGTGTGTGCATTTAAACACATCAGTTAATAGTGCCCCTCATTTAATTTTGAAATCGACATGGGGCTAGCTAGACATATTGTCAGTTTCCCAGCTGCCCCCAGTCATGTGACTTGTAGGAATGCACCGAATCCACTATTATCCATCGCAAAAGATTCGGCCGAATACTGAACCAAATCCGAATCAGTAGGAAGGGGAAAACATTTTTTACTTCCTTGTTTTGTGACAAAAAGTCATGTGATTTCCCACCCAGCACCTAATATGCATATTCAAATTAGGATTAGGATTCGGTTCGGCCGGGCAGAAGGATTCAGCCAAATCCGAATCCTGCTGAAAAAGGCCGAATCCTTGCCGAATCCCAAACCGAATCCTGGATTCAATGCATCCCTAGTGACTTGTGCTCTGATAAACTTCAGTCACTCTTTACTGCTGTACTGCAAGTTGGAGTGATATCACCCCCCTCCCTTTCCCACCAGCAGCCGAACAACAGAACAATGGGAAGGTAACCAGATAACAGCTCCCTAACACAAGATAACAGCTGCCTGGTAGATCTAAGAACAGCACTCGATAGTAAAATCCAGGTCCCACTGCGACACATTCAGTTACGTTGAACAGGAGAAAACAACAGCCTGCCAGACAACAGTTCCATCCTAAAGTGCTGGCTCTTTCTGAAAGCACATGACCAGGCAAAATGACCTGAGATGGCGCCTACTCACCAATATTACAACTAAAAACTAATACACTTGCTGGCAAGTTAGGCCTGTGGGAGGGTGAGAGTTAAGGCCTGTGGGAGGGAATGAGGTAAGACTATGGGAAGGTCGAGAGTTAGGCCTGTGTCAGCCTATGACTAAGTGTCCTTGGTAGACACAAATGCGTCAGGCCTTGGTTCTTAATTTTTGGAAAAATAAAATGTAAGCTTTTTTAACCTTTTACAATCTGACTCCGGCTTTACTATTTCGTGGGTTCCAGGCTTGTGCCAGCCTCTTTTGAAGTCTCCTGTGGGAGTTAGGACTATGGGAGATTGAGAGTTTGAGTTACTATAGTTCACAGCTAAAAAAATCTACTTAGCTGGTGGTATGGTGGTATTTGTGGTATGCAGGGTCACAATTGGGGCTTCAAACCACATAATTCATACAGACAGAAAAACAGTTCCTCTGCTCTGTCCCATAGCAATAAATCTAATCATCCTCATTAGGGCTTTCCTAGCCTGGTACCAGGGGCATACATATAAAAGCAGGCCATGTCACTGCTGCAGGGGACTCAGGAGGTAAAAGGAGCATTGTGGTCACTGACTGATAATCAGTTTTATTATATGTTTGTAAAAAAGTTTTTATGCCTACCTGGTGCCTTTGGGCCATCTGAAGATCCACCACTTGGCTTGGAAATGACTGAAACCTCAGATACAAGTCCTTTAGGCCACATTTTCGGCCGCACTGTAATAAACTCATGGGTGAAAGGGACGTGGGACATCTATTAAACAAAATGTCCCCATACTCATAAAATATAAAATACAAGAATTTTTATTCAATCAATATCATAATAAAAAATATATGCATACTGACCCGTATGATCCACCTTATGCTTTTCGTACCCTCCGTTACTTAATCATAACTATTCCTGAAATACCTATGTATTTCTAAATAAATAATAAAAATACTAAATAAATATATGATTAAGTACCGGTACGAAAACGCGTAAGGTGGATCATAAAGGGTCAATATGTACAGTATGTATTTTTATTATGATATTGATTGTACAAAAATTCTTGTATTCTATATTTTATCGGGAGTATCAGGACATTTTGTTTAATGGTGATTTAATAGTGCCTTGAGAAACTGGCCTTATTTGACTGGCAATGTAGACCCCCGTACCTCAATTTAACTTCCGTGAGACATCTAGCCTTCAGTCTACTAATGGGAAGCACATAATGACCAAAGAAGAGCACTACATCCATAGTCACATGCTCTATCCTCCCAGCTTTGAAAAGATGCTAACCTTGTTTAGTGCCTGCTGATAGAATTAGTTAGGACTCAACCCATGAGGCCTAAATCCAGAGGCCGAGAAGCTGTGGGTAGGAACCAGCCAATAAAAAAATTATAAATATTACATCCTTTCCTCCTGCCAAGGCACATTATGCTTTTAAAGCTGCCTGGTCCTTGGCTCTTATCTCCTCCCCCAGCCAATGTCTTTGGAACATGATTTATTTAGAGACGACAGCAGGATGTTTGCTGACAGAGAAACACCGTCCCCGATTTTAATTTTATTAAAAAAAAAACGATACATAGAAATCAGGCTTTGATGAGCTATAAAACAGGGCACCGTTAAAATGAAAATGTTTTTCATACAGCATTCCATGTGGTCTCATTAAGCAAAGCTCAGAGCCAGGGACATTGTACTGACCAATCATGGACTGGGAATAAATGAATAAATTGCTTTCTGAAATAGATGTTTTACTTGCTGAAGAGCATCCAAGAGAAAACTGGTTGCTTTGTACAGAAAAGGAAGCATTCTGCGATTTCCCTCAATACTTGGGCCATCTCTGCACTGATTTATTTAAGTTTTTTGAGTATAAGTTATATGGTAGAGCCCTTTTGTACTACTAAATACAATAATGGTGGCAAAATCTCCATGTGATACCCTATACAGAGAGAATGGGTAAGATTGGGGCAGATTGGGGCAGATCAGGGCGTAAGTAGCTGGGCCTGGGCCAAATTTACCAGCCGGTACATTGCAAGTAATTTTGTAATACTGGCTCCAGCATTCAGAGGTGTTTTACCAGCTAAGCTGCTTACATAACTTTCCTCTGGGGCGACAGGACACCAGAAATAAACTCAGTGGGTCACCCACTCCCTGGCTCAACAGCAAAAAGAATAAGCTATGCATGGAGTTGGGTAGAGGAGCATTCCTCTTAACTTTCCCACCTTTCCTGGGGCAGTACCAATTTTGACAGCTTGGCCTGGTTTCTTACTGAAATGTCCAGCATTTCTCTTGCATTGACACCAGAAAAAGATACAACTTAATTGAATTAGAGGCTTCTGGCAGAGAGCCCAGAATACGCAGCACCCGCATTTAGATACAATTGTAACTAATAAGATGCAGGCCTCTTGGGAGAACTGAGACTTACAGCTTCAATGGCAGTTCACCTTCATTAGCAAAACTGTAATAACACATAAAACCCCCAGAAACTTTCCATAACCTGACAAATTTTGTAAAATGGACGTGGTATTTAAGGGGCGTGGCCACAAAATGGGCATGGACAAAATATTTTCACTGTGCTACTCCTGGCAGATCTTTTTGTACCTCTTTCTATTTTTTAAATGTTGGGAAGTATGGAGGAGGGTTGTGGCTAGGGTAGGGTCCCAGGGAGGTGAAGGGGGGTTTCGGCTGGGGACCTGGAGGGGGGGGTGGGCCTCTGAGGCGGCAGCTCCGTTGGACCCCAGACCCCTCAGTCTACTGCTGCCTTTCCTTCTTTTTTATGGCGGCCCATACATCTGTTGGGAATGTTGGAAAATCCCATGGGGATGGGGTCAGAACTGCATATGCACCTAGAACTTGTACTATGATCTGATCAGCTTTTCTTCAGGTGTATGACCAACTTTAGATTGCACGAACAACCAGCAGTGCAATAGTTCTTATAGCTGCTGCAGAACATCTTGTGGTGCCAAAGTGTCAGCATGTTTCCATTCTAATGTTGATCCCTATACATTTTTAGAACAAAACAGTGATAGGCAGATGGGATCCCTAAAATGTTTGATTTAGCCCAGGGTTGCCCAAAAGGTAGATCGAGATCTATCAGTAGACCTTTAGCTGGTGATCAGTAGACCTCAAGACACTGTCAACAAACAGCTTGTTGTCTATAACACCCTCCTGTTTCGTTCTTTTCATTCAGATATTTATTACATTAAGGTTACAGAAGAAATAGTGGTTTGTTAAATATAGCAATATAAATTGTCTCATAAATCAATATAATAATTAAGTAATATTTGGCATGGAACAAAATGCTAACAATGCTTTTATGGATGTAGATCATAATGGGACATCATCACTAAAAGTAGACCTCACATTAGCAAAGTATATATATATATACTGCATATAGTACTGCGCCAATGGACGCCAAAATCTGCAGTAGAGCTGATAGCAGACATATGAGACCATGCTCTTATCAGAATTTCCCAGCAGCAGAAGTTAAGGAAATAAAGGTAGAAGGAATTTTTTTTCCTTTCCTTTGAAAGATCTGTAGCAGTTTCTTGTCCCAGATTCTCAGACTTTGATTAACGACCCTGGAGGAAATTCTGAAATGCTGATGCGTAAAACGTGTTCTTTACCGTGGAAAGAAACTTTAAACACAATTTAACCCTCAGTGTCAGGGTTCGGTGTGAAACCCCCCTTTGAACGGGAGGGATTATGTGTGTAATTGAATCCCTCTATGCAGCCTCTTCTCCCATGTCGGCATATAGTTATATAACCCAGTTATTGGCTGTTTATGGAATTTTCCTATAAACAGTTTAGTGGAGCACATGATCCCAAATCCGTGGTTGCTCCTGTTTCAGTAACTAAGTGTATTGATGCTGCGCTGCCCACGTGGGAAATGGCAACACGGCCACGAGAGTATTGAAGCGAGAGGAGAAAAGCCAGAAATAATGAGCTGACATTCCCAGCAGAACAGATAGAACATTTAAATAATAATCTAATGATGCACTCGCTCTGCTGAACAATAAGGGAGCGGCAGGATTACACTGTACTAAACAAGATAACTAAACCTAGAAGATTAATAGAAAACACATGGGCAAAGATGAGACTTTTCATACCAACGCATTTCGCTCTTATGAGTATTTTAAGTTGGAAAATTGCCTGTACAAGACATTTCCCCCCATATGTAATATACGGCACTAATGGGGGAATGTAATAAAAGTCTGTAATGGAAAAAATATTCGCAATGCGATAAATAATGCCTTTCCTTTACTGGAATTTAACATAGCTTTTGCGAACCCGGAAACTATTTAGCGACCGCTTCCGACAGTGGAAGAAGGTTTGCGAATGTTATGGTTTGCTCCAGTGCACAGTGAATGTAAAAAAACGTCTTCCCGAAAACGTTGTTATGTTTGCTCCGAAAGAGTACGACACCTTCAAGCACTTCTTAAAAGTGGGCAATGTGCAATGAAAATTCACAATGCGCAATGAAAATTCGCCATGCAATAATAGTTTAAGGAAGAGTATTATTACATTGAGAAATGCGAATT
Organism: Xenopus petersii; assembly: GCA_038501925.1. Taxonomy (NCBI): domain Eukaryota; kingdom Metazoa; phylum Chordata; class Amphibia; order Anura; family Pipidae; genus Xenopus; species Xenopus petersii. The sequence continues at coordinate 133,122,685 of CM076678.1, read as the reverse complement.
TTTATTCCCATTTGTGCAAATAGTTTTTCTCTTTGTGACTTTTATTACATTCCCCCATAAGTTTGCACAGGAGCAGTAACCGATAGCATAAGATGTTTGCATTTAAACAGGTGACCAGTAAATGCTACCTGCTGATTGGTTGCTATGGGTTACTGCCCCATGGCAAACTTAGTGTCTTTTATTTAGGGATGCACCGAATCCAGGATTCGGTTCGGGATTTGGCCAGGATTCAGCCTTTTTCAGCAGGATTCGGATTCGGCTGAATCCTTCTGCCTGGCCGAACCGAATCCGAATCCTAATTTGCATATGCAAATTAGGGGCGGGGAGGGCAATTGCGTGACTTTTTGTCACAAAACAAGGAAGTAAAAAATGTTTTCCCCTTCCAACCCCTAATTTGCATATGCAAATTATGGTTCGGATTCGGTTCGGTATTCGGCCGAATCTTTCACGAAGGATTCGGGGGTTCGGCTGAATCCAAAATAGTGGATTCGGTGCATCCCTACTTTTATTACATAACCCCCTTTATGTCAATGTTGGACTGGTCTCCAAGGGCCCACCAGAGACATACAGTACATGTATCTAGAGACTGACTCATGGCAGTGGTTGTGCAGTGGTTGAACATCCAACATTGGGTCAGGGCCTCCCTTAACTCATAACAAGGTTACAGATGTAGGAAAAGGTCATTGTATAAATGGATAAAGAAAATCTGGGACAAACTATAGGTTTCCACTTGAAAACTCACTCTAACTGACCTTCAAGCTGGGTGTATATAGAAAGGCAAATATAATTCTTTTAAAATCCTGCCCTACCAGACTAAGATTTATCAAGGGTCGAATTTCGAAGTAAAAAATACTTCGAAATTCGACCATCGAATTAAAATACTTCAACTTTGAATATTGAAGTCGAAGGATTTTTCACCGTATTTGGCCATCGAACGTTCGAAGTAATTCGATCGAAGTAAATCGTCCGATCGAACAATTTTAGCGCACCTCCATTCTTAGCATAGGTAGAATAGGAAGGGGGGTGTATCAAAAGGTGAAACAGCCCATGTGTCGGGGAGGCACATTTTTCAAGGGTCGAATTTCAAATCCTTAAATTCGAATGAATTCAAAATTCGACTGGCTGAAATGTATTATTAAAATCGAATTTTTAAAACTCGAACAAATTTAAACGACCCCAAAACTCGAATTCGATTCAAATTCGATCAAACTTGATTCGAGTTTTTGCTCCGAAAAAAAACTTGAATGTCAGGAAGGCTGCAAACTTTTCCAAAATTATCCCTGGACCTCTCCCATTGACTTAAACAATAATCCAGCAAGTTTTAGGTGACGAATAGTCAAATTTGAATTCTTAAAGGGCCAGAGTATGATAAATCTTGAAAATCTCATTAGAATTTTTTTAAAAAAGTCTAATCGAGTTTGGATAATTTCTCTAGTCGAATTTGAGAGTTTTGACCATAAAAAAAATGAATTTTCAATTCGACCCTTCTGCACCTTAATAATTGTTGATTTTTTTTTTTGCATATAAGATCACCTTCGCAAAAATTTGGGGGCCCTTAAAAGATTTTGCTGTGGGTTACCAGGTTATTATTTATTGGCACTTTGAGTCGTTTTTCTGTTGACCTACTATTTTGCAGTTTAAAGGGTAAGTATAACAGAGGTGAGTTTTATACCTTTGCTGGGTATGTTTTATATCCACACTTTGCTGTGGAATTTTTCAGCACTCTATAAATAAAGGATAAATAAAGAAGCAGATACTAAATTAAGCATGCATTTTCTGGATATTACCCAGACCCCTATACTTTAATGAATTCTGTAGCTGAAAACTGATTGGATTTGGAGATTGGATTGTAATAGTATTTTCTAAATGGGGAGAGGCTGCATTGCCAGTGGTAGCTGGAGTGATCGAGCCCTGTTCTAGGCAGAAATTACATATATTTTCTGTTCCCATATATTGTTTACCCCCTCGCTGATCCTAATTGCAGAGCAGAGTAGCCAGAGTGCCCAGCTCCCTGGGAATGGGTTCATGATGGGGTGATTAGTTGCTGCATTTACAGATTAACAATGACAGGTAGAGACTTCTGTCAAACATAATAATAGCCAAGCCGCTTCCTATTGTAGAGATGCTTGACGACCCTTAAGGGGCAACATCTAGAGTAAAAAAAAGAAAAGAAAGATTTCTCTGTATAATAATGTAACCTGGGCACAAATGCAGAGCATAGAAATCATCTGACATAAATAAGCTATCCCTGCAGGCAGAACAAAAAAGTGAACTGATTGATTGCAGTTTCTGTAAAATGCCATTAACGAGAATTGAATTTTGCTTTGTTACAGAAAATACATCAGGTTCTAAACGTGAATTAGTGCAGTAACCGACAGCGACCAATCAAAAACCTGCTTTTATTGTCCTAAAGGCACTTAAGTGATCAGATCTACTCTCTGATTGGGTGCTTACTGCACTGTATTGACACTTTGTTGCTTGCAGGGGAATCCGTATTCAGTTTAATTTCAGAACTGCCTAACCCTAAGTAAATTCAAACTTCACTTATAAGGATTAGGACGTATTCCTTTTACTAATCTGACTGCTGTCTTGCCATAACACTCACTTGCTTCTGTTGCATTTAGATATATATTTCTAGCTCTATATTAATATTAATTATTATTAATTATGCATTCATATTAATGATGAGGTGCTAGGTATGCAAAATGGCAAAATTATACTATATATTTACCTATATGTAGGTATGCTTGCTGAATTGATGTCACGTGGCGATGGTAGCTTTTGCTAAAGTAACTTGAGACTGACAAGCTTGAACGACGAAGAGGCAAGTTGCAAAAAGGGTTACACGGTTCTTTGCTATTGCACTTTACTCTCATGGAATTTGCTCCTAATACTCATAGATGTACTCCCAAGGGGGGCATGGGTGATATATGGATGTCCCCTGGCACACCCATAACTTATGCATTGAGAATGTACACGCCAGGAGCAGGAGTACAAGCCCTGTCTTTTCTACTTGCTTATGGCATGTGTTAAATTAACTAATGCTCAACAAAGAATTAGGCTAGAAATGCCTTAATACCTGTACCAGCCCAAGGCCACAGCTCATTAGCACTAAAGATCTGATGAAGATTCAGATGAAGATGCCTCCAGTAGCTCCTCATCTTCTTTTCTGCTGATTCGCAGCAAATGCTTGGGGCTGCTGTGCTGTCACTTACCAGAGAGTAGGGAGTGACAAAATACTGTATATATTCAATTGAAAAATTTACATTACAAGGCTGATTGTAATGATCATGTTCCATATCAGCACAGAAAAAAGCAGTGCATTCTGCATCACAACTGATACATAATCCTCCCTGTGTTATCAGCTTCTATGGCAGATGTAACTTTACTTTCTGCTAATGGTTTGATGACTTCTGCCAACCCCTACACTTTGTTTCTCAACAGCAGCCTCTCAACTGAGCATGTTTAGTGCCACTGACACTCAAAAAAGGGCCTAACAAGACAGAGCTGCCATGGACAACTATCAAGGCAAGGGCAGGGTCAGACTGGGGTGTGCAAGGCCCAGCAGAGCTGCTACTCCAGGGTCCCCCAACAGCCGTCTCACTCACCCACTGCCAGCCCCTTTCCCCCCATGTACTTACCTTAATTTTCCAGGATTGTGGGAGGAAGTGCTACGGGGGAGCAACGTCACAGTAGGGCCCACAGCAACAGTGTAGCACAAGGGTGCCCAAAAGGTACATCAGGATCTACCAGTAGACCTTTAGCTCAGGGATCCCCAACCTTTTGAACCCGTGAGCAACATTCAGAAGTAAAAGGAGTTGGGGAGCAACACTAGCAGAATGCTAACAATGCTTTTATGGATGTAGATCATTATGGGAAAACATCACTAAAAGTAGACCTCGCATTAGTAAAGTATGGGCACTCCTGGTGTAGCAGGTAGCAATCAGGACTGGGTAAGCAAGACCCACAAAGGTTGGGGCCCACTGTGTTTTTTCCTGGTGTCCAGACGGCCCAGTCCAACCCTGGTCATGGATTAAACTGCTATAAGGCTGCTACACATCTGAGCCCAGTGTTGGATTGGGGTGCCCACCCCAGGTGTAATCTCCTACCCATGGAAAACTGACACTATCCCCCATCCCAACCACCATGTACCCTCTGCTTCCTACTTATGCTGAATTGGAGATAAGGGGTGGCAGTGCCACACAGGTACAAGTGGGGAGCAGACCTGGATTGCCAGGGCCCACAAGGACTGGGGCCCACCATGCTTTATCCTGGTGTCCCGCCAGCCCAGTCAGAGCTTGTACATCAAATGCAGCATTTCTAGTCACATGTCCTGAAGATGTTTATCAGTACTTAGATGGTCAGCTCAAGTCTGAAAGTGTCATGTCTAGTGAGGAACTAAGTAGCATCCTGCCCAGTTGGTACATGAATCTGAGGTTACCATCTCTAATCACTGAGATATCACTACTTGCCTCCTAGTAAACAAGGGAGTCTGAGAGTTTAAGGTTGTGTCTTCTTTGGTAGCTGGAAGTGTCTGATCTCCGTAGCAGTTGCAGAAAGTGAAACCCTTGATCTTTCTGTCTGTTTGTATTGTTCCTTGAGGTAGCAGGGCATGTGAAACTGATCCCTGCTGAATCCTCATGCCCTATTCATGAGTAGCTGAAGAGTGACATGTTCAGGGCAGCTGCACTTTGAGTAACAGAAGACACAACTTTACATGTGAATAAATCAGAAGCAGACAGAGGATAAGCGACACATTCCTCCAGCCAGAGAAAAGAAAGAACATTTTCATGTTGGTTTATCCCATTTTCTGGGTCCCACCGGTCCCTGCCGTTACCCACAGAGTCTAACCCAGATTATAAGTAGATTTGGATATCAAGGAAGTAAATTTTGGACCCAAGTCATGTACATGGAGCAGCGGGAATGGATTATGTTAGGAGTGGAAACCAAGACAATGAATACATAATTTGTCTTTTATGACTCTACGCGGAAAGCGGCATTTGAAATGATTGTTATTAGAGGCAAAACATTAAGAAACTGAATGCGCTAATTGCAGTCCTCTATAATGAAGAGCGGATTGGAAAGACACAAGTGATTTTATTACACACTCAGCTGGAGGAGCCAACATTCTGTGAGCGATGAATGTTCCACCCTTCTCCAAAGGTGCTGATCCGTAGAGGAATCATGTTCATTCTCTTTTATAACTATCTGGCTTCTTTTGCAGATGCTATAATCTCAATTAAACCTACAATTTGCACCTTCCAGGCAGCTTTTTCCCATCATAAACACCAGCAAGCCTAATCTTATCCATGTCCCATGTGGTTTCCCCTTCAGCACACTGAAAAAGTCCTTGAATTAGATATATCACTTTCAGAATGATTTGTTCCCTTAAATACATGCCATTTTGCTTTACACTGAGCATGTCAACTGTAGCTTTATCAACAAGAACATGTCTATAATTAAGTGACAGCATGACAGAGGTCTCCAACTCTCTAGCAGAACCTACTGTTACCTTCAAATGCTACATTTCCAAATACTGTCCTTAGACTGGCAAATAGGGTATTCCAAATGCAGATCAATTTATAGAATACTTTCATCCCAATTTCCCTTTTCAGTTTTTTTTTTAACGTTTTGTATTTGCATGTTATGTAGAGCAATGTTATTTAGAGATATACAGTTTTCATAAAATGACACGTTTTAAAAGTACAGTTGAATTGTTTTCTCTGAATTGCTAAGTTTTTTTTTATTTACTGCCAATGCTTTTGACCTATGCTTTTTCCAGATAAAGGAATCAAGGCTTTGTCTTTCAGGAACAACAATTCACGCAATAATAAAGAACAATGTATGCTGAGAGTGGAATTCATGCATTGTTAAGGGCTCAAAAGGAGACTAAAGATCTTAATACAGAGCGTTTGTTTTTTTAGATAGGGTCGGTGATCCCCATTGGAAAGCTTAAAGTCAAAAAAGATAAACATTATGGGGCAGATTTATCAAGGGTCGAAATTTCGAAGTGGAAAATAATTCGAAATTCGACCATTGAATTAAATACTACGAAATTCGAAGCCAAATACATAGGATTTTTATGCATAGTTTGATCATAGTACGATCGTATTACGATCGTAGTACGATCGTACTCCAATCGTACTTTGAATCGTACGTTTCAAACTATTTTATCGTACGATACCATTTTCCTTCGAACACAAAAAACTTATAAATATGCTCTGGAAGGTCCCCATAGGCTAACATCGCACTTCGGCAGGTTTAAGTTGGAGAAGTAATGAAGTCGAAGTTTTTTTAAAGAAACAGTACTTCGATTATCGAATGGTCTATTCGATGGTCGAAGTATCCAAAAATTACTTTGAATTCTCAAATTTTTTAACTTCGAAAATTCCCTCGATTTCACTTCGACCCTTGATAAATCTGCCCCTATACAGGTATGTATAAAAAATCACCTTTACTTGTCCTTTTTAAAATCCATACAGCACAACAGCATATTATGTATTGGACCATAGGACTGACGCATTTCGTGGCATATCACCACTTCTTTAGAAGAAGTCAAGCAAATGGTCCAATACATAATATGCTGTTGTGCTGTATGGATTTTAATATGGGCAATTAAAGGTAATTTTTTATACATATAATATTTTTCCTGGTGCTCCGTGTTTCCTAATGTTTGCACATTGATATTGGCCAGTAGATAGTCAGACGTACACGTGTAGCAATAGTCATTCAGTACGGTAGTTGCTCCCTCCAATTTATCTGACTTTGCTTCCAGACCAAATTGGCATCTTATTGACCCATGTCTGGTGCCTCCTCTAATGGGCTGTCCTACGTATATCTGGATGAAAAAAGGCCAGGAATCTACTCTAACACTTATAAAACCCTATTGTGCTAGGATATCATCAGCAGTCCTCTCCCAAGGTCTCCATTAATAGGGTGGTTCACATTTAAGTTACATTTTAGTATGTTATATAATGTCTAGTTCTAAGCAACTCTTCAATCAGCCTTAATTTTTTCTTTTTTTTTATATAGTTTTTGAATAATTTGCCTTTTTTCCGACTTTAAGCTTTCAAATGGGGGTCACTGACCCCATCTAAAAAATAAATGCTCTGTAAGGCTACAAATGTATTGTTGTTGCAACTTTTTTATTACTAATATTTCTCCTATTCATATCCCAGTTTCTTCTTCAAATCAATGCATGGTTGCTAGGGTAATTTGGACCTTAGAAACCACATTGCTAAAATTGTCAACTGGAAAGCTGCTGAGTAAAAAGCGAAATAAATCAAAAACCCCACGTAATAAAAAATGAAAACCAAATGCAAATTGTCTCAGGATATCACTCTCTACATCATACTAAAAGTTAATGTAAAGGTGAACAACCTCTTTAAGGTCCAATATTTGGCCTAGGCGCCAAATGACTGGATGAACCAGTGTATTGGTGCCCAAATCAGGCAAAGAACCACTTATTTGTTTGACCTAACTAGGGATGCACCAAATTCAGGATTCGGTTCAGGATTCAGCCAAGATTCTGCCTTTTTCAGCAGAATCCGGATTGGCCAGAAACAAATCCGAATCCAAAATGATCACATGACTTTTTGTAATTCAAAAATTTCAGAACTGTGCGCTTCTCCCTTTCCCCTCTAATATACACATGCAAATTAGGGCCCGGATTCGGTATACACCTGTATGTTTCACAAAGGATTCAAAATTCAGCCAAATCCCTAGTTGCATCCCTAGACCTAACCAAATGAGCAGTCTATGATATTGCAGTGTATGCAGAACGACTAGAATACTCATTGTGATCATTTATTGTTCAAATATAATGCATTTTTATATTTTTGGCAGCTCTGAATAGTCTTCAGTTCTTTTTTGGCCAAATCTTTCACTGAGGAATTGTGAACTTAATATATATCTTATTTGTAATCCAAACACGTTTTAAGTAGTTTTTGAATTATTTGCCTTCTCCTTATATGTACTAATAAATTTACATTATCGCGCTTGATGTCTACAGAAATCAAATTTTCTCATGATTCTCACAAGCACTTATGGAGGGGGGGGGGGGCGGCAAAGAGCCATGGGCCTAAAGGGTGTCACTTGATCTTCAGGTTCATTTACGTTTGCAAGTGCCGAGGGTGAAGAGCAAAAATTTGGAGCACAATCATTATGGTTTTTTTCCCCATAATACATTGTTTTTCTCACAATTCCAGTGTTTTTGCGGTCACAAAGGGGTGTTCTGCCTGTGGTGTGGGCCCTTTAACAGAGGTTGCTGAAGCTTGCTTGGCATAAATTGTGTTTGGCCTAAAGCAATTTCACCCAATGTGTTCAACAGTGTAGGACTGGGCCAGTGGGACATCGGGAAAAAACTCTGCTGGCCCAGGCCCACTCCCCACACCTGTGTTACCCTGCCCAGACTGTCAGACTTAAAGTTAAGGAGGAGGGGGTGGATGGCGAACACCAGAAGGAGGGCCCTTGAGTTCAGCCCGGTGGGCCCTGGAAGCTACAGTCTGACCCTGGTATTAAAATTAACACAACTGGGCATGCACTCTGATGTAAGTCAGACACAATTGTTCTGAAGGTTTTTCAAGTTCCCTTGTGTTTGAAATTATTGTGATTGGTGCGCCCAAGTTTCTAGATCATACTTTCTTGTAATAGGTTCTACCTATTGTCATGCAGGAGCTGCAGAATGTCACTGGTTACCCTGTTTCTTTCCCATAGCAAGAGAAGCAGATGCTGGGCTGGGTATGCAAATATGCATCTATTTACACTATGTGTATAGATTTCTTCCAAATACTATGGTTTCATTATTTCAGGATAACAGTGAAACAAGGTATTAAAAAACACTATGTAGCTGGGGTAAGTGAACATGATGTGCAGGATCTTCTCAGATCACTTCAAAGCTTCAGCTGTAATTGCTCCAGGTGGAAGGATTATACATAAGGAGAACATTTCTAAAAAAAAAAATGAGTGACATTAGCATTAATCACTGATTCTGCAATGGTTTACATTGGAGTGTTTGTATAATAACTGCCAGTTCTCTTACGGGAAGAATGAGGGTCAGAATAGTGACCTCTGCGATCCCAAGACAGATACTTTGGTTTTACCTCAGGCTTTCCCTGAATCTGCTGTTTTGCAGGTGCCTATTAATATCTCACAGAGTTGAAAAATCCAGGGACACTTACTTTGAAATTGTAGAGTTGTAAGCACTCCCTCCCTGCAGGTGTAGGCAAACAGCCACCAGCCCTTGACTGTCGGGGGATGCTGGGAGCTGGAGGGCTGCAGGCTGGACACCTCTGATGTATATATTATTATAACAAATCCTCGAGGCTCAAGACCATTGGGCCTTAAGCAACTGTCATCTCTGCTCTACCCTAAATTTGACCTGGTGGGGGGAGTATCAGTTTGCAAATTTTTCTAGATTTTTTCTACTGTGCAATGCCAGCTGGGCTATGTAATGAGCTTGCTCCTTTAAAATGGTAATACATCATGTACATTGGTGATAGAAGCCCTTAGTAATAATGCAGAACATCCGAAAACATATTCTATCTTTTTGTGATGCAGAGCAGTGGTTTTCAGGCTTTTTGATCTCAGGCCACTGCTTCGAGTCCAGCACCAAGTCCATGGCACGTTTGTAATACTATACAGGAGACCATTGTTGCATCAATTCAAGAGTATCTATGGCAGTAAATGGCAACCTAAAGTGTCAACCTAAAGTGTTCACTCGTACTAAGTGGCATTCGGTGCAGGCTTCTGTGAGATCAAACAAGCATTCTCCTCAAAGCTTGAACTACCCTTCAGGCTTGATCGGAAGGTGGACTGCTGCAGAGACATGGGTGCCACTAATGTCAAGGGTTCATCTGTAGGGAATTTACTACACAATACGTTAAAAAATATATTAGTCGTAATATACTCTCTACTGTAAAATATTGTAGAGAATAATGTTCCATCTGTTGTTTGATACTGTGCCCCACAAACGACTGCTTTCTAAACTAAGGTCTGTTGGGCTTAATGAAGTCGTTTGCATATGGATAGGAAACTGGCTATAGGATCGGGTACAGAGGGTGGTTGTTAATGGGACATTCTCTACATCGTGTAAAGTTCTTAGTGGGGTCCATCAGGGCTCTGTATCAGGCCCACTTTGTGGGCAGCTAAGTGGCAGATACGATTCAATATTGATAAATGTAAAGTCATGCACCTTGGATGTAAAAATATCCAAGCCACTTATACCTTTAATGGGACTGCACTAGGCAAATCCAGTATGGGAAAGGACCTTAGAGTCCTTGTAGATGATAAACTTGGCTGTAGCAAGCAATGCCAGTCAGCAGCATCAAGGGCAAATAAGGTCTTGAGCTGTATTAAAAGGGGCATAGAGTCACGGGAGGAGGGG